>CAXAQU010000052.1:0-645758 GCA_963971155.1 Anthrax anthrax | reverse complement strand
AGTAAAAATAAAAATTCGGAAATAAAATGTAATTTTTATCAGAGATTAGGACATATGATGAAGGATTGTAACGCAAAGAGATTGTGGGACAATCAGAATAAAAATAAGGGAAACTAGAAAAGGGCTGTCACCCAGCCAAAAAAAATGAATACTACGAGTGCCAGCCCCGAGACATATGCAAAAATTTAGATAAATTCATAGTAAAATTATCCATAGATATTAGTAAGAAAAATAAAACAGAATTATTAATAGACACAGGTGCAGAAATTACCTTATTAAAAGAAAATATATTGAAAATGATGTACTTATAAATAATGATAATAAATTAAAAATCAATACGGTATGCGGACAAGGAGAAACGATAGGTACTTGTTCGGCTTAAATTCATTTTAAAAATCCAAAAAAATGTGAATTTCATATAATCGAAGATATGAAAAATGTAGAGGAAAACGATATATTAGGTTTTGATTCTTTGTCCAAAAATTGTGTTATTGATGGTCCAAATAAACAAATACGTTTCCCTCGCAAAGAAACGAATGAAGAGGATTTAGTAATCGAATTACAAGATCCTTCTGAACAAAAAATGTTGGTGAAAAAACAAGTTAAAAAAGTCAGTAGAGTTGAAAATTGATAAAGTTAAGAAATCGAATGTGAAAGAAAACAAATTTCATATCATTGGTACACAACCATCGAAACCAAGTCCGTAGAGGAGGGCAGCTCATATATATGTATTTTAATTAAAAGGTGAGGAGATGGTGGTAAATGAATGACAATGTATTACAAAATAAAATTCAAAATTGCTGGAAAATTTTTACAATTTTTATTTACTAATTAAATAATTTATTTTGTCTACAGTGTATGTACTTAACTAAAATAATTTCTATTTTAACAACAATCTTCTCGGATTTGCCACAAATTGGTTTAAAACTTTTTTTTCCATCATTTCACGATTTTCTTTCACAAAATGTCGATGTACGCTCATCATGCATAATCCGCTCAGCCTTTCCTTTTTCATAGTGCTCCTAAGCCAAGTCTTCACTCTTCGAAGCGTACTGAAGGATCTTTCTACGGTCGCTGTAGTGCATGAAATAGTACCTAAAATTGACAGTGCTTTTTTCAGGGCAGGGAAAAAAATGCTGGCTTCGTCAAACAGGTCAACGACTTCTGCATCTTTTAATTCCTCTTCAGATAAATTTTTGTTTATCCACAAATTATACCAAAGGTCCAGTTCTCCGGTGATATCATCCAATCCATAAAATTTTTTAAACGATTCTGTGTTCTTGTGTAAGTTTGTAATGCTGGTTTTTATCATGTATAAAGGATGTAGTTTTGTTAATGCGAAAGCCGGGGTATTTTCTTGAGAAAATCGAAGCTTCAATGATTATGTAAGTGAATCAAGATAAGTTATAATTAGTGAGCATCGCCAGTAATCATTTTCACTGTCTGATGGAGGATTGCTCCTGTGGTTCTATTTTTGGACAAGACGTGGAACAGAAATTATTATATCCAATTTTATTGCAATGTTTTTTACTTCTTTCAAAATGTATTACACATAATGGTTGTTGTGCTTTGCAACATATATTTATTTTAAGACATTATGTAGATGCAAATTTGAATGAAACATTTTAATTTTTTTGTTTTCAATAAAATTTATTAAAAGTATATATAAACTTATACTACTCTATTTTATTTTTCACTTAACCTATAATGTCCCCAAGCATACGTACTTATACCATTTTCATTTGCATGTCGCTTATCATCTATATAACTTAATGATACCTTATGTACATTTTGAGTATATGATGTATGTATTTGAGACCTAAAAACTAACATGCTACCATAAAATATTTTTTCTATATAAACAGTCCTTATAATTTTCAAAACTTAAATTATCTTCAATTGTTTTCTTAACACCTTTTGCTTTCTTAAGTACTTTACTATTTTCTGTACCTATTAGGTAGCCATACACTAAGACTTTTTCTTACACGCCACTCCACCGTGCCACTCAAATTTGTCGGTTTTTCTGACAGTGTGTGGTAAATTAACATTCAACATTCCAGTCAACACTTATAACTGAGAGTTTGTTTTGATTTGTACACACACGGTAACATGTTAAAACTGGAAAGTGGAGTGTCATGTTATAAATTGAAAACTTATCAGAGTTGAAAATAAAGGGTAATATAAGTTTTTAGAAAAAATAGTGTAAAATTAAAAAATTAATAATAATGGCAGGAAAAACAAGTGGAACAAAAAAAAATAAAAAAATTCAATTTTTTCACAAATACATAAGTAACTATGTATGATTTTACTTACACCTGCCTGGAGTTTTGAGTAAAGTGTCAAAAAAACAGAGATTCTACATGCTACTCCAACTGTAAAGAATCTGTTGTTGCTTTTCAAAAGCTTTTTAACTGTAACGCCATTCAACAGTTTGACATGCATAGTGTGTGGACAAGAAGCTTTTTTTAACATGCCTAGTGTAGTGACAGTATTTCTGGAACTCTAACTATCAGTTTTTTCGGAAGGAAAAAAGTCTTAGTGTATGGCTTACAATTGAATATATTTTTGTCTTAAGACCTATTAATTCTTTCATAATTCTACCATTATTTTCATCTTTCATTAATCTTAATATTTTTTTTGTTTTTTAATGGGATGTTATATGGATTATCTGGACCATCATCTGATGTCTGCTATCAATGTCCTCTTTAATATCGTTATAGAAATCTTCAGTTTGTATTGTATAAATAAAAGAATGTTCCATGAATGAATGAATTCATGTAATTTAGCAGAATATTTTCGTCATATTTAAATTTCATATAATTGTAGTGAAATTCGTACATTTTCCATTTTGATAATTCTAGTACAGTGGTTTCTAAATAAATCGGTTTATTTGAACAGCTGCTATATTTTGTGTAAACTGAGCTGAGCTATGAAAATTTGGTTTCGATACTAATGCTCGAACGCCTAAACGTTTTCCGCAGTTTTTCCAGTTAGTTACAATTTTCACATCTTTACGGTTATCAACGTTTTCCATTGTTTTTCCATACACTGTGTTATTTAATAACTTGAAAAAGTTCTTTAAATTTTCTTAATTTCACAACGTTACTAAATTCTTCTAACAATAAAAATATGCAATTTGAAACAATATTAAACAGGTTTATAGTAATAAACAACATAAAACACATACTTGAATATGTATCCTTACGTAACACCTGCATCCTGTTTCTCTTATCTCTACAACAACACACGCACACTCGTCGTCTAGACAAGACAAGACAAGATAAATGCCTTTGTGACGTCATAGAGCCCTTGCCCTAAAACCACCAGAGCCCCTGGTTCAGAACCGGCATAAATACACTACTTAACATTAGGTGTTATAACTTCAGATATAAAAGCCCATAAAAATAATATAATATAATATAACATAATGCATACATATACATATAATCATGCATTTATTGCTTTTATTTTAAAAATATGAATTTAACATTATAAAATTAAAATTTGGGTTCTTATACGTACATTTGATAATTATTAAATTTCTTTTCAAAATTCACATGAAATTCTTTAAATCAGCAAAATTGCATTCCCATATAATTCTGCTACGTAATTTCCCATATAACTTTGACTACATTATTTCCATAGAAGAAACTATTTTTCAAGGTATCAAATTTACGTTATTTACACGCGCAAAAGAATTCTCACCGTAAATTGTCCGATCACGTTTTTAATTAATGTACGCATTTTCAAAACAATAAATTGAAATGTACCGCCCATTTTCCCCTTCGATTGGTACAGTCATTTATGGTAGTAAATTATATTAATATTTAAATAACGAACTTTGGATTCAATTAAAAAAGAAAACATTTAAGTAGGGAAAAGTGATAATTGTATTTATTGAAGAAAAATTACGATTATCGAGGAGTTATAATTTAGATTTGAAACACTAAAGTCGTAAAAGTAAATTACCGTAGAAATCGTCTTTGATTTAAAATAAATTATTTAACTTAAAATTTTTTAAGAATAAATATTAAAACAAAACTTAGAAAAAAAATTCAATTAAATTTAACATAGTAAAATTCGCCCAAAAAGTATTCAGATTTTAAAGTATAAAAGATTTTTTTTTAATACGGCGCTAAGTTGATTACAGTATTTCGGTTCGGTGTTAAACATTTAAGATAAAATAAACAATAAATATTTCAGTAAATTTAAAGTTATTATTGTGAACTTAGTTTTAGTGCTATTTTTAGTGAATAAAATTTTAAAATCAAACCACGAATCTTTTTAACTAATAAACCTTAATTTATTCCCAACATTCGAAAGACCTTTATTAAATGTTATATACATAACTTTAAATTTTGGCGCAGCCGGTAAACGTTTTCATAAAAACACTATAAAGGCTTCCGTTTTAATCTAACAAATTTGTGCTACATACAATTAAAATTTGGCTTAAAAAATTTTGTATTTAGTTGTATAAATATTTTATAATAAAATTTTGCTGCGTAACATTAAATTTTGGCGCAGCCGGTAAACCGTGTTAATTGAAAACACTTAAAACGCTTCAACTCGGTCTTACAATAAAAATTAAATTAATAAAAAAATAATAAATTTGGTAGAAAAAATACTACATTAATTTTAGAAAAATAATTAAAATAAATTCAGCAAATTAAATTCAAGAAGTAAAAAATATAGTCAGAAAAATAATAAATTAATTAAATTCATCTAAAATTTTAATTTAATTTTGAAAATAAAATCATCTGGCAAAGTTTCAGAATTGAATCTAGAATAAACATTAAATTCAGCACAAACATTTATTTCGCTGAACAAAACATTAACTAAAAAATTGAATAAAACAAAAGGGTAGAAAACTGAAAAATTTTTCTGTTAAAAAATAAATAAAATACAAAAATTGTGTATTTTTCTATGCAAATAGTTAATTTTTTGAAAAAATGTTTAATATAATAAAAATTTAATTAAATACAAGTAACATTTATTAATTGGGAAGATATTATTCTTAAAGCTGAATAAAAAGTGGTTTTTGAAAAAGATAAAAATATATTTTTAATGTGGTATAATTAAAAAGAATTTTTGAAAAGAATGTCAAAAATAATTTAAATTATATGTCGAGTGAACAAACAAGTTCAACGCCATTCAAGGATCAAAAAAGGAAAGTGAGATTCGAAGAAAAAGTTAATTACTTCACATTCGAAAACTTAAGTCCAGTATTCAGTACATCAGAAGAAAGAAACGATTTGGTGCCATTAGAACAACAACAATCAACAAGTGAAGATATCGCACTGGAGGATAACAGCAACAAATTAACTCTATCAACAGCATCCACACCAACAGGTAAGTCACGAAGAATTATTCACCCGAGTATAACATTTACAAGAGAAGAGGAAAAACACGTATTATACTATATTCAGCTAAGATCAGGTACACGAGTTTACAAACCAAGGACACCGTTAGGTACAACAGGAAGTGAAGAAAATCAAGGTGAAGAAAATAGTTTTAGTTTTTCGGAAGGATTTACTAAAGAATTAGATAAAATATTCAGAATGGCAAATATTGAATTAGTTAATCAATTGTTAAATAATGTACCTGTATTGAGCGCTGAAGATACAGATGACGTCAGCGTAGAAGTTAATACGTTTATAAAATGTTATGAAAATATGTATGAATGTTTAACAAAAGACGAAGATAAAGATTTATTTTTTGCAATGTTACCGGTTAAGTTTAGGGATAGAGCTGCTAGGTTATTAGATGGTATAATTTGTCCAAAACTAGATCAGTTACAAACAATTTTACACAATACACTAGTAAACAATAAAACATATCTCACGTTATTAAACGAATTAAGAATGGCACGGCAATTTCCGGGAGAATCTGTAAAAACATTTGGCACTAGAGTTCAAAAAATTTTAAAATCTTGTGAAAAGAAAGCTGAGGAACGGCATACAGATGATAATGATGCTGTAAAAACAGATTTACAAGACATTGCCGCATTTTCATTTAGAACAGGTTTAATTAATCTGACATATAGGTTATTAGCAGCAAACGAAGATAAAAGTAATTTAAAAGAACTAATTACAAAATTAGAAAATATAGAATTGACGGACATTCAATCTACAAATACAATCAATGAGTTTCAAAATTTATCAAATAATAATACATTAAATACACCACTTATACAAACAATAAATACACCTTATAGTAATTCAACACGTAAAAATATTATAAATGAAATGCCATTTAATTACAATAATAATAAAAATTATTATAACAATAATAGCACGAAATTTAGAACACAGATGGCACAAGTGCCACAGTTTAATTACCAAAATAAAGAACAAAGAAATTTTAATTATAACAATAACCGAATTTTCCCTAATTCAAATCCACGATTTAATAACAACAACAATTATAACTTTCGTTACGAGAATCGAAATTTCTCTAACTTTAAATATCCTTATAATCAAAGACAAGAATTCAAGATTTGTAATTTCTGTGGTAAGAACAATCATACTTTTGAAGAGTGCCGAATAAGAAAATCTACACCCTTTTGTATAAATCGTAAAATGTACGGGCATGTAACACAAAACTGTAAAGAAAAAAATATTAATCCAAGATCAATAACATATGTACAAAGGAATGGGTTTAATAATAATAATAACAATAATAATGCAAAATATGAAAGTAAAAATAAAAATTCGGAAATAAAATGTAATTTTTATCAGAGATTAGGACATATGATGAAGGATTGTAACGCAAAGAGATTGTGGGACAATCAGAATAAAAATAAGGGAAACTAGAAAAGGGCTGTCACCCAGCCAAAAAAAATGAATACTACGAGTGCCAGCCCCGAGACATATGCAAAAATTTAGATAAATTCATAGTAAAATTATCCATAGATATTAGTAAGAAAAATAAAACAGAATTATTAATAGACACAGGTGCAGAAATTACCTTATTAAAAGAAAATATATTGAAAATGATGTACTTATAAATAATGATAATAAATTAAAAATCAATACGGTATGCGGACAAGGAGAAACGATAGGTACTTGTTCGGCTTAAATTCATTTTAAAAATCCAAAAAAATGTGAATTTCATATAATCGAAGATATGAAAAATGTAGAGGAAAACGATATATTAGGTTTTGATTCTTTGTCCAAAAATTGTGTTATTGATGGTCCAAATAAACAAATACGTTTCCCTCGCAAAGAAACGAATGAAGAGGATTTAGTAATCGAATTACAAGATCCTTCTGAACAAAAAATGTTGGTGAAAAAACAAGTTAAAAAAGTCAGTAGAGTTGAAAATTGATAAAGTTAAGAAATCGAATGTGAAAGAAAACAAATCTCATATCATTGGTACACAACCATCGAAACCAAGTCCGTAGAGGAGGGCAGCTCATATATATGTATTTTAATTAAAAGGTGAGGAGATGGTGGTAAATGAATGACAATGTATTACAAAATAAAATTCAAAATTGCTGGAAAATTTTTACAATTTTTATTTACTAATTAAATAATTTATTTTGTCTACAGTGTATGTACTTAACTAAAATAACTTCTATTTTAACAACAATCTTCTCGGATTTGCCACAAATTGGTTTAAAACTTTTTTTTCCATCATTTCACGATTTTCTTTCACAAAATGTCGATGTACGCTCATCATGCATAATCCGCTCAGCCTTTCCTTTTTCATAGTGCTCCTAAGCCAAGTCTTCACTCTTCGAAGCGTACTGAAGGATCTTTCTACGGTCGCTGTAGTGCATGAAATAGTACCTAAAATTGACAGTGCTTTTTTCAGGGCAGGGAAAAAAATGCTGGCTTCGTCAAACAGGTCAACGACTTCTGCATCTTTTAATTCCTCTTCAGATAAATTTTTGTTTATCCACAAATTATACCAAAGGTCCAGTTCTCCGGTGATATCATCCAATCCATAAAATTTTTTAAACGATTCTGTGTTCTTGTGTAAGTTTGTAATGCTGGTTTTTATCATGTATAAAGGATGTAGTTTTGTTAATGCGAAAGCCGGGGTATTTTCTTGAGAAAATCGAAGCTTCAATGATTATGTAAGTGAATCAAGATAAGTTATAATTAGTGAGCATCGCCAGTAATCATTTTCACTGTCTGATGGAGGATTGCTCCTGTGGTTCTATTTTTGGACAAGACGTGGAACAGAAATTATTATATCCAATTTTATTGCAATGTTTTTTACTTCTTTCAAAATGTATTACACATAATGGTTGTTGTGCTTTGCAACATATATTTATTTTAAGACATTATGTAGATGCAAATTTGAATGAAACATTTTAATTTTTTTGTTTTCAATAAAATTTATTAAAAGTATATATAAACTTATACTACTCTATTTTATTTTTCACTTAACCTATAATGTCCCCAAGCATACGTACTTATACCACTTTCATTTGCATGTCGCTTATCATCTATATAACTTAATGATACCTTATGTACATTTTGAGTATATGATGTATGTATTTGAGACCTAAAAACTAACATGCTACCATAAAATATTTTTTCTATATAAACAGTCCTTATAATTTTCAAAACTTAAATTATCTTCAATTGTTTTCTTAACACCTTTTGCTTTCTTAAGTACTTTACTATTTTCTGTACCTATTAGGTAGCCATACACTAAGACTTTTTCTTACACGCCACTCCACCGTGCCACTCAAATTTGTCGGTTTTTCTGACAGTGTGTGGTAAATTAACATTCAACATTCCAGTCAACACTTATAACTGAGAGTTTGTTTTGATTTGTACACACACGGTAACATGTTAAAACTGGAAAGTGGAGTGTCATGTTATAAATTGAAAACTTATCAGAGTTGAAAATAAAGGGTAATATAAATTTTTAGAAAAAAAAGTGTAAAATTAAAAAATTAATAATAATGGCAGGAAAAACAAGTGGAACAAAAAAAAATAAAAAAATTCAATTTTTTCACAAATACATAAGTAACTATGTATGATTTTACTTACACCTGCCTGGAGTTTTGAGTAAAGTGTCAAAAAAACAGAGATTCTACATGCTACTCCAACTGTAAAGAATCTGTTGTTGCTTTTCAAAAGCTTTTTAACTGTAACGCCATTCAACAGTTTGACATGCATAGTGTGTGGACAAGAAGCTTTTTTTAACATGCCTAGTGTAGTGACAGTATTTCTGGAACTCTAACTATCAGTTTTTTCGGAAGGAAAAAAGTCTTAGTGTATGGCTTACAATTGAATATATTTTTGTCTTAAGACCTATAAATTCTTTCATAATTCTACCATTATTTTCATCTTTCATTAATCTTAATATTTTTTTTGTTTTTTAATGGGATGTTATATGGATTATCTGGACCATCATCTGATGTCTGCTATCAATGTCCTCTTTAATATCGTTATAGAAATCTTCAGTTTGTATTGTATAAATAAAAGAATGTTCCATGAATGAATGAATTCATGTAATTTAGCAGAATATTTTCGTCATATTTAAATTTCATATAATTGTAGTGAAATTCGTACATTTTCCATTTTGATAATTCTAGTACAGTGGTTTCTAAATAAATCGGTTTATTTGAACAGCTGCTATATTTTGTGTAAACTGAGCTGAGCTATGAAAATTTGGTTTCGATACTAATGCTCGAACGCCTAAACGTTTTCCGCAGTTTTTCCAGTTAGTTACAATTTTCACATCTTTACGGTTATCAACGTTTTCCATTGTTTTTCCATACACTGTGTTATTTAATAACTTGAAAAAGTTCTTTAAATTTTCTTAATTTCACAACGTTACTAAATTCTTCTAACAATAAAAATATGCAATTTGAAACAATATTAAACAGGTTTATAGTAATAAACAACATAAAACACATACTTGAATATGTATCCTTACGTAACACCTGCATCCTGTTTCTCTTATCTCTACAACAACACACGCACACTCGTCGTCTAGACAAGACAAGACAAGATAAATGCCTTTGTGACGTCATAGAGCCCTTGCCCTAAAACCACCAGAGCCCCTGGTTCAGAACCGGCATAAATACACTACTTAACATTAGGTGTTATAACTTCAGATATAAAAGCCCATAAAAATAATATAATATAATATAACATAATGCATACATATACATATAATCATGCATTTATTGCTTTTATTTTAAAAATATGAATTTAACATTATAAAATTAAAATTTGGGTTCTTATACGTACATTTGATAATTATTAAATTTCTTTTCAAAATTCACATGAAATTCTTTAAATCAGCAAAATTGCATTCCCATATAATTCTGCTACGTAATTTCCCATATAACTTTGACTACATTATTTCCATAGAAGAAACTATTTTTCAAGGTATCAAATTTACGTTATTTACACGCGCAAAAGAATTCTCACCGTAAATTGTCCGATCACGTTTTTAATTAATGTACGCATTTTCAAAACAATAAATTGAAATGTACCGCCCATTTTCCCCTTCGATTGGTACAGTCATTTATGGTAGTAAATTATATTAATATTTAAATAACGAACTTTGGATTCAATTAAAAAAGAAAACATTTAAGTAGGGAAAAGTGATAATTGTATTTATTGAAGAAAAATTACGATTATCGAGGAGTTATAATTTAGATTTGAAACACTAAAGTCGTAAAAGTAAATTACCGTAGAAATCGTCTTTGATTTAAAATAAATTATTTAACTTAAAATTTTTTAAGAATAAATATTAAAACAAAACTTAGAAAAAAAATTCAATTAAATTTAACATAGTAAAATTCGCCCAAAAAGTATTCAGATTTTAAAGTATAAAAGATTTTTTTTTAATACGGCGCTAAGTTGATTACAGTATTTCGGTTCGGTGTTAAACATTTAAGATAAAATAAACAATAAATATTTCAGTAAATTTAAAGTTATTATTGTGAACTTAGTTTTAGTGCTATTTTTAGTGAATAAAATTTTAAAATCAAACCACGAATCTTTTTAACTAATAAACCTTAATTTATTCCCAACATTCGAAAGACCTTTATTAAATGTTATATACATAACACGCGCATCATCTATCACTTTGTCTTTAATGAGTCCAAGTATTTATCGTTTATAATTGTTATCGAAGGTTTCTAAAAGTGGGATTAAACATTCTATTCTATTAACAAAATTCACTAAGGAATGCCTATCACCGTCAAATGGTAGTACACAACTCAAACTATTTGTCACTAATTTAAATCTTTCTGTCATGTCTAAATTTTCCATCCTTAAGTGCTATTACGCTATTAAATTTAATAAAATTTTAATAATAAAAAGACAAATGTAAAAATTGAAATAATGCATGAAAGAAAAAAAAAATTGTTCTTGATGTTGATTTAAGCTCCTAAGTTGTAAAAACCGTGTTGCAGATGTTGAATTTCTTTGGTGCTTATAAAATGCGCCTTACAGCAAGTGATTCCTGAAAGATGATTCAGCTTTTTGTAATGTTGAACCGTCCAACAATGGTCCACTTATAATTGTAGTTCAATTATTATTATTATTTTTTTTTTTGTCGTTTATTCTTTAATTTTCTTTGTGACTTTAGTTATGTCACAATTGTACAGATTTTACGGTATTATAAAATTAAAGATATTTCAACAATTGTAGACTTTTCTGTACCTTTACTGTTTTTTATTTTTTATTATTTATTTCGAATCACAATTGTACAGATTTTGCTCTATTTTGTAATTCAAGTTATTCAACAAGTAGTACACTTTACTGTACTTTTTATTTATTTTGAATCACAATTATACAGATTTTACTGAATTTTATAATTGAGCTTGTTTAACAATTAGTACAATTTACTGTACTTTTTATTCTTTATTGTTATTTATTTTTTCCTCAATTGAAAAAAAAAAACAATAATATATTGATTTTAATAAATTTACACTGTGACTGTAAAAAAAATAAGGTCAAATCGTTTACTGTGTTTACCGACTGCGCCAGTTATCTTATTACACGGTTAAAAGTTAAAATAAATACAACAGAAACTTCGGTTAATACAAGTACCTTATTTAAGAAAACTTTGATTTACACCTTAAGAAACCTAAACTTGAACTGACCATGTCTCAAACTTAACTTAACTCAAAAGTATAAGCAGAGCAAGTTACAATTGTTCTAAAGGAAACTAATTCGCAGAGTCAGCAAATATCTAAGTACAGTTTTATACATAATATCCGGCCATGTGTCTGTTTGTTAAAGGTTTTAAATATTAGAATGACGCAAGTGTAGCATTTATATGTAACAATATAGTTGTCAAGGCAAAGCTGAAGGCATATTAACCTTTTCATAATTTTGTATTGTTCTTAGTTTCTGATGAAAAACATATTCTTATCAACCTACGCAATCCTGAATCCTTTTAAATTTCCTTTAAATTTATTAATTAGGATAGTTTCTAGAAAGAAATCTATTATTTCACAAGTCATAAATTATACAAATCTATTGTTACACAAGTCATATAATATGTACATACATATGGAATAAAAAAATCATTTACTGACTGTACAGTACAGTACAAATTAAAACATTTGTAACCAAATTATGAATTCATTTATATTGAAAAACGAATTCATATTATTCTGAAATAAACAACAATTACAATATACTATAAATATCATTATGATTTTTGATAATGTTGTTATTAATAATTTAAAACTAATAGCTCGATTCTAACGTCTCCGTCTGTTAGTGATCAGTCATAATAAAAAATACGGTCACAAGACTATGTAGAGTCACAAGGTGTAACTTTTTGAATTCTGCAGTAGCAGTCACATAATTGAAGTGTCACAAAAAAATTCACATTGAAGTGCCAAGAAAGGTTGTCACAATTTGTTGCCGTAAGTCAGAAACACAAGTGTCAAATACAAGTGAAAAATGAATTTGTGACTTTCTTTGACACAAGTGAATAAGAATACCAAACAGCTGATCGGTCACAAGTTAGTCACAATAATAGTCATAATTATAGTGCTTGTGACTTGTGATTAGTCACAAGCTAGAGTCAGGCTATAAGTATCTCGTTTTATTGTTGTTTATTATGAAGATTATTGTACAAATGTATTAATTGGAATTTAGGGAAATGGTCATATGTATTTTATGCGGCACTAAAGGTACCTATTAATTTTTGTCTGAACTGGTTTTTGAAAATTTTCAAATATAAATTGAAGCCAAAAATTATGGAAGACTTTCTAGGGTATATTCTTTTTGACTGAAACAGAAATAAATATCCAAAGAATATTGAAAATTTCATATAAAAATTAGTAATTTTCATTTTTTAATAAAATGTAAACCACCTGACAGTTTTAATTGTTTCTTTTTGCAACTGATTAGAGAGCGTTCAAATTTTATGTTTACATTTTAAAATTTCCAAAAATGTCAAGTTTAATAGTGGATAAATTGGAACATTGTCAAAGGACTTTTTTCAGCAAACATTAGTTTAAGTTTAGTTTAGTTTAATTCACAAGGGTGAGAAGAGGTTGGGTTGCCTCGACACTGCAGCTTAAGAAAGCTTATTGTATCCCTCACCCTTTGTTTGTCTACATAAAGGCATTTATCCTTTTGGCAAGGAGAATAACGTACTTTATGTAGTCTAGATTTGAAAGATCTTCGAGATTTCTGCCCTCAGTGGTCTTCCATCTCCATCTTTCTAGTGCCACACATTCCTTCAGGATGTGTGTAGCTGTTTCTTCCTCTTCAAGACATAGCCTACAGTCTAGGTTATTCATGTTGAAGCCTAGTTTTTGTAGGTGTACTTTAAACTTGTAATGTCCTGTTATTAGTCCAATTACAAGTCTAATAACTTTCCTTTCACATTTCAGTGTCAGGTCTGAAATCGCTCTGTTCGGTTCTTTTATAAGACCCCCAGAGCGTCTTTTTCCTCCATCAGAAATCCAGTGAATTTTATGCTGGTTTTGTACCCAATCATTCACCGTTTTCCTAATGAAGTTTTTAGTGATTCCTAGGGCGGGCTCCGGCCCCATCAGGGGTGAACTAGATCCCTTCTTGGTCAACTCATCTGCTTTTTCATTACCAGCTATTCCTTTGTGACCTGGCACCCACTTCTACAAAATGTTGTGTTTATTTTCCAGTTCATTAAGGTTTTGTTTGCACTCCAGTACTAGCCTAGAGTTGATTTTAACACTTTCCAGTGCTTTGATCGCCTAGCAATCCAGTACTTTGATCGGCTGTCCGTAAGAATGAGGTTCGTTTTATTTTTATATCTCCGTCTTAAATTCTCTAGGATGCACAGGTTTATGGCGCATACTTCAGCCTGAAACACAGTGGCGCATTCCCCAAGTGGGATTATTATATCCCTTCTAGGTTTTACGACATGCTTTCCTTCACCTGTCTCTGAACCATCCGTATACCAGATGAGATCACCTTCCAGGTGGATGTCACGCGATTCCTCTCAACTTGATATCTGGGTGAGGAAACTTTTTGCTTGCTGGATACTGCTATGCCCGGCTTCCATCAAGGGTTTCCAGTGTCCATTCAAATACAGGATATACGCTGCTACCCTAGCTTGCCCCTTGATGACGAATTCAAGGGGGACCCAACTAGCACTCTTTGACACATACGAGTTGCCGTTACGTTATTATGCCTATACCTGTGTCGATAAAGAATCCTATGTTACGACACGACAACGTCGTAGAGTATTCTATGTTAAAGAATTGGCGCAACGCATTGTAGGATTCGCGACGTCACAATTGCCAAAATGTTACTTCTTCTTATATTGAAACAAACATGTTCACCAATACGTTTAAAAATTAACATGTGTGTACATACATATAAATTATATTAAATAAATAATACGAACTAATGAAAAGAAAAATAAGTACATAATGTATACATATAAGACTCATGCATTAAAAATGTGCCAAGACATAACTTTCATGGAGTTCTAAATTTTATTAATAGGGCAATGATATAGAAACAAATTTGAATATTTTTGATATCTGATGATAAAATTACCGACGGAAAAAATTAAAGCAGTCTTCGAATTCAATCAAATTTAATAAAATTAAAATGAAAAAATGAAAATAAAGAAAAATAATGTTTATTTTAATTCATATTTATGATATCTTCATAAATTGGAAAAGGGCAATACTTCGTATTTTAAGGGATTTGTTTTGCAAATTTTTAACATGCAATTGGAGTCCATTTTTATTTCATATTTAATTTACTGTAGAATGGAGTTACTGTATAAGCACTGTTACTACTCTTAATTTATTTTGAATCAGGCAATTTATAGTAACTAAGAAGTTACTCCGTAGAGCGACTAAGAGGGAATTTTTTCTTTATTGAAACAGTTTCATTTTAGAAACATAGTTAGGCAAATTTACGTTTCTGTGTCTTCTTAGGTGCCTTTATAAGAACTGTTAGTTTACAGACGCAAGAAGTAGAAACATTCACGTAACAATTCCCAAGTAGTAAGTCACAACAAAGTAAAAGTTCCTTTATAGTAAAAATGTCTTTGAAGAAAATGTCGTAGACATTTTTACGTATCTGAAACTAATATTGCAACCTTCTAGGCATGTGACTACACAGGAAATTTAACGACATATTTCCGAAACAACGACGTGATAAGAACGTCGTAGTGTTAAAAAAGGGATTGTAGTAACATTTGGGCACAAAATATTAGTTGGGGAGGTATGTTTAGTATAGCTTCTAAGGCTGCTGTCGGGGTGCTTCTGAAAGCTCCTGTTTTACACAAAAGGGCCAATTTTTGAATTCGTTCCAATTCAATTTTAGCCTTTTTTAGAGTGACCCGTAACTTATCATGGGTTTTAGAATCACACCGTCCATCCAAAGTACCATATGTCCCCATGTCTTACTGAGTGCCCTTTTGATATTGAAAAGGGAGGTTTTTGCTTTTTTCGGGATGAGGAAGAGTCCTAGATATTAAATTTGTTTGGAAATCCCCAACTGCCTGTTGAAAAAGACAAGAGGTTTTTTTTCACGTCTTTTTCCCCGTGAAGGGAACAAGGGCGGTTTAAGCTGGGTTTGCCTTCAGGTTTTCCCTGCTACACAATTCCTCCACTATTTTCAGAGCATTTTGCATTAACTCTGAGATCGTACTTAAAAATTTGCTCCGAGTTATGATGACTATGTCGTCCATAGCCATGGGTGTAAAATCCTTTATTGTTTAGTACGGTAATCAGGTCATCGACTACTAGATCCCACAGGAGTGGTGATATAACACCTCCTTGTAGGATCCCTCTGGTGACCAACATCCGTATGTCTACTTCTGTCAGAGTGGCTTGTATTATTCTACTTCTTAACATGTGGCTTATCCACCTGCATATGGTGTTACTTACCCATGTTTTTGAGCAGAACTTATGATAGAGTTGTAGAACATGTTATCAAACGCCTCCTCTACGTCAAGGAAGACCCTAAGAATGGTTTTCTTGTTATGTAAACTATGCTCTATTTGTGCAACCAGTTGGTGCAGAGCAGTTTCATATGATTTACCTGGCTGGTAGGCATGTTGATTGGAGCTCAAGGGTCTCTCAATCAGACAGGTTTCCCTGATATGCCTTTCGACCAGACTCTCCAACGTCTTCAAAATGAAGGACGATAGACTAATGAGTATGCTAAATGCGTATGCTAAATGGTTTTTCTCTGCATTATTTGATTTTAAATATTACTTGTGATACTTTGAAAATAATTCCTCAAACTTTTAACAATTATCAAAAAAATTAAAAATTTGAATTTTATATAGAAAATTTTTTATTTGTGTTCTTAAAATTTTTATTTTTTCAAAATTTTTGTTGTCGTTTTTTTTTTTTAAGTTGATCACAAAATTATCAGCAACTTTTCAAATCTATAATAGGCTTTCATAATACCAAAAGTCTTTTGCAATATAAATAAAAATCGATTAGAAATAGACTTTTATAATTGCCGCTTTAGCCACTTAGAATTTAGCCGATTTTTCCAATGATTTCGCACACGCTAATAATAAAAGCTTGTTCTTACAAATGTTTTTTTTACTAATCTTTATTTATTATCAAATGCAGGATTTAAAAAATCAAATACAGAACTTTCCATACCAAATTCAAGGTTTTGAAAATCAAAATCAGACTTTTTGAAATAAAATTCGGTATTCATTGTTAAACAGTTGAAAAAAAGTTAAAATTAATGAAAAGTACATAAAACTTTAATTTAATATGAAGATTGTTCAGAAACAGCTGATGGCAGTTTCATCGTCATATCCAGGAAATAAATAAAGACAATTAGACAAGAAAGCAAATGGAACGGAACGTTCCTCTTTGATAACTTCCGATAAACACTTCCGTTCACGAAAATAAAAGTTAATTTAAAAAAAAAATTTGGTTTTTATATATAAAACACGACCATATAAAAACCATATGAATCATTTAAGGAGAAGAGAAGGATCTTGCTTATGTGATCATATATGATCATATAATAAAAACATTTTCAGATAGGTAAATAATAAGAAATTGTAATGTGTATATATGTATGTACATATGTATATTACGACGTTTTATGTTATTCATCAGTAATTGTCATTATAATATGTACATGTTGAGTAGAATATATAATACATATATGTATTAACCATATTAAACCATTTGAAAATTTTTTTCCTTTGTTAATTCTTATCATCGTAATGCCCAATGAACAATATGATATATAATTATGCGTGTGTGTAATGCTAATGCCATTTGAAATTTTGTACATACATATGTATGTATATACATACATAATAATTTTTCAGAAATGAATACATAATTATATTGTGAATATGAATACCAGGGTAAGAAGAATTGAAAAATTTAAATCATTCGCAAGATTTAAATCTTTTGAAGAATTAAATTTTTATTGAAAACTTATTGAAAATAAATTGAAAAATTTAATTCGCTCGCGAATCGAATTAAAAAGAATCATTCGCGAGTCAAAAAAAAAAATATATAAATAAATAAATTTGGTAAGAGTTCCTTTTAGGACTCACCGCCAATTTTCTTGAAACTTTTCACACTCGTTCTACTCAATGAGTACAATCCAAAAAATATGGTCTCTACGCGCGAAAAAGGTCATTTCAAGGTCAAAAAATTGAAAGAAAATCTCAAAAATTGACAGAAAACTTCGAATAACTCATGATGTTATTGTCCAATTTTCATGAAATTTTCACAAATTTAATTTAAAAAGAAATAGCCCAATATACAATGTTGTGTATTCGAAAATTTTCAAACAGACATATATAATGCATATATACCTATAATATATATATATATACAGTGCCGGACACTTGATTACCCTCACTTGAATTTTTTTGAATTTGTTTAATTTTTCCAATACATTCTGAAAACTAATGATGGATTTTTTTGATTTAATCCATTTTCGAACATTTTGGGTGAAAAAATTTCAGAAATTGGAAAAATACCAATAATTATTCAAGTTTTTAAAAAATTTACCTTCAAGCAGAAGGACACTTGTTTACCCTCACCCATTTTATTCAGCTAAAGGGTTAAAATAAACGGGATGTTTGAATGTTTTTTTTTTTATTTCTAATATTTTATTGAGCTACCTTGCCATTCCATAAATTTTAATAAACTTTTGGGTATAAAAAATGGGCAATTTTGGGTAATTTCAATGGAATTTCGCGCCAAGCCTGTAAAACTGCTGTCGCCAGTTCTTGCTTAGCGTAAACGTGTCCCATTAGCGTGAACGTGTCGAGAAAGGTATTCCCATACGTTTTCAATGATATTGAGGTCGGGCGATAACGCAGGACTCTCAAGGATTTCAATTTTATTTATTGTTAATAAGAGTTTTTTTCTTTCAGCTGCGTGAATTGCACCATTATCTTGTTGAAACACCCAATGCTGACCTTCAAAAATGTTGTTCATTTTACCAATTTTATTATCTAGAAGTTCTAAGTACTTTCCAGAATTTTGTCAGCCTTTTAAAACGACAAAATCCACAATCCCATAGTACGAAATTTCACCCTATACCATTATTGACCCGAGAGCACTATGTGGCTTGACCAGACACGATTCTTCTTTTCTAAAATCATGAAAATAATAATAATTTTTTCTTAGAAAAGGTCTGGTCCATGTCTCGATACCATGTCCATGCTCTCGGGTCAATAATGGTATAGGGTGAAATTTCGTACTATGGGATTGTGGATTTTGTCGTTTTAAAAGGCTGACAAAATTCTGGAAAGTACTTAGAACTTCTAGATAATAAAATTGGTAAAATGAACAACATTTTTGAAGGTCAGCATTGGGTGTTTCAACAAGATAATGGTGCAATTCACGCAGCTGAAAGAAAAAAACTCTTATTTACAATAAATAAAATTGAAATCCTTGAGAGTCCTGCTTTATCGCCCGACCTCAATATCATTGAAAACGTATGGGAATACCTTTCTCGACACGTTCACGCTAATGGGACACGTTTACGCTAAGCAAGAACTGGCGACAGCAGTTTTACAGGCTTGGCGCGAAATTCCATTGAAATTACCCAAAATTACCCATTTTTTATACCCAAAAGTTTATTAAAATTTATGGAATGGCAAGGTAGCTCAATAAAATATTAGAAATAAAAAAAAAAACATTCAAACATCCCGTTTATTTTAACCCTTTAGCTGAATAAAATGGGTGAGGGTAAACAAGTGTCCTTCTGCTTGAAGGTGAATTTTTTAAAAACTTGAATAATTATTGGTATTTTTCCAATTTCTGAAATTTTTTCACCCAAAATGTTCGAAAATGGATTAAATCAAAAAAATCCATCATTAGTTTTCAGAATGTATTGGAAAAATTAAACAAATTCAAAAAAATTCAAGTGAGGGTAATCAAGTGTCCGGCACTGTATATATATATATATATATATACATAATAATATATATTACATAATATATATTACATTATATATATATATATATATTACATAATATACATTATATATTACATAATATATATTATATATATATTATATATATATATATATATACATATAAGTATAAATAATATATACATATGTATGTGTAACATATTTCTCAGTGTCGAATAAATCTTTCGCCTTTTACTAAAGATTTCCGCGGAGAGGAGCATTCAACCTACCTGTAATATACCCTTAAATTACTTTTACATAAGATAAAAACAAAAATTCATTTACTAAAAAAAATTAATTATTTATTAAAATCTTCTATTATTTATAAGAAAAACTTAAATTATTCACAACAGAAAATGTTATTTAAATAAAAAAGAAAAAGCAAAATAATTTTTTTTAAACAAAAAAGAATTACTATTAATTATAAAATTACTAAAATACTATTATTTAAAAAAGCTCAAAATTATATTATTTATAATAAATACAACACTATATACAACAAACAACTATACAATAACAACTACCCAAACAATGTACAATATTGAATGAATTTACTTGATAAATTTGCTTTGACTTATGCATTTTTAAAATTGAATAAAAAAAAACTGTAAGAGATAGAACTTTTGTGTAAAAAGAAATCTTCTAGAAAAACGTACAGAGATTTCATTTTTCCCGACATGTTATCAACTTTTCCAACAGCGTCTTCAAAAATCATTAAAATTCCGAAAAAAATTGACAAATTTTCTCAAATTTTTGATTTTAACTCAAATAACTCACGAACCATTAGACGTATAGCTTTGACCAATACCTCATTCGAAAGGACAAAAGGTTTTCTATCATTTCTCTGAAAATGCTAGCGACATTAGACTGACAGTTCGCAAGCTAAAACGTATTTTATGCAACAAAGCCACAATTTTTTAAACGCCCTCTAGTAGCGAAATAAGCCCGATTCGCACCACGAGACTAGCACCATTCAACTAGACTCATCGAGTATAGTGTGTGTACCAATTTTCATAAAAATCGGTGGTGGGTCCTAAAATGAATTTCAGCCATAATTTTTTTTTCTCAAAGTGAACAAAGGTGAAAATCAACTAAATAATTCTATTATATTTAAAATTAAAACCGTTTTTTTTACTAAAAATGTTTTTTAGTAAATACTTTATATAGTAAATATTTTGGTAAATATTTAATATTTAAATTTTTAATATTTTTAAATATATTAGTAGTATTTTAAAACTTAAAATAAAATATCTATTAATTTCATTAAACGTGTAGAATAATTTATCTACCTGTCTGTATTGAATTTACATATTTTTTTGATTATAAATGTCCTACGAATACTCATATATTAATCATATTATATGTGTATGTACATAAAATCCATACAAACATATTTCTATATCACATCGAAACATTAAACGAAATCTATTTCGCCTACCTCTTTTTTAAAATAAACCTTTCTTCACTTTTACTAGGTACATACTATATGTACGACGTAATATTTAAAAAAACGATTCTTTTTGAGGTAAATTCGCTCGCGAACTTGGAATTTAAATCTTTAGATTTTTTTAATCATTCGCGAACGAATTAAATCGTTGAAAACCGGTTTTAATTTGTTCGCGAACGATTTAAAAAAATAAAATTCTTTTTATAAAATTCGATTCGCGAGTTTTAAAAATAAAATTCGATTCGCGAACGATTTAAATGCGAAAGATTTGAATTTTTCAACTCGCGAATCGAATTTTTCCGTACTCTGATGAATACTATATGTACGTATGTATCATGCATATAATACTATGGTATAGTATGTGTATATGTATGACGCACATGTATGCGTACATAATATTCCATTCATACAGTATCTCCAAGAAGTCACCGCACCCCCAGGATTTTTTACTATTAATGGCTTATTTTTCAAAAATTTGAATTAAAATTTCAAGATTTTTACGTCAAACAATTCTTTATTAAGTTCTTTAACTATTCATATATAATTTATAAAAAAATAATATTATTTTATTTCAAAAATCTAAAATGAATTTAAAATATCACTATTTTAAAAGCAAAAAAGTCACCGCACCCCCCCAATATTAATACAATTAGTTGTTGTAATTTACCGTTATATCAAAAAATAAAATGCAGGTTGTAAGTAATTTTATAGTATTTGACCAGAATCAAAAATTAATAGAATTATAAGTGATTTTTAGATACTAAATTCTTCAAAATTGTATCTCCAAGAAAAAAAATCCTATAGAAATACGACAGTTGATAGTAAATTTGAGAAAAGTAGGAAAATCTTACAATAAACTTGCTAAAATTGTTAAAAAAGCAAAAATCAACAGTCAGAGACATCATAAAATATTTTGAAAAGTAAAATACGGTCAAAATCCGTAAAAAAACTAGACGTTTTTCAATACTAATTATTCGAAAATAAAGATAGATTATAACACAAATTAAAAAAGATCCTTTTATTAGCATACCATATTTAAAAGTAGATATAGAAAATATTTTTAAGAAAAAAGTAAGTGTCTAAACTGTTAAAAATATGCTCTATCAAAACGGATACCATGGTAAAATGGTTCGTACAAATCTTTATATGAGTGAAAAAAACAGATATTCTTTACAATGTCCTTTTTGGCGTATAGTAAATATTGTTGATGGGACTTCTCTGACACAGAAGGACAAATTTAAGTTCTCCAAACAATAATTCAGAACAAAACTTCGCGAATAAAGGAAATTGATTTATTTATATTGTCAGCAAAAAAGAAATGTTTTGAATATCTGTTTTTTTCATTTACATATATAGAAATTTGTACGAGCCATTTTACCATGGTATCCGTTTTGATAGAGCATATTTTTAACAGTATAGACACTTACTTTTTTCTTAAAAATGTTTTCTATATCTGCTTTTAAATATGGTATGCTAATAAAAGGATCTTTTTTAATTTGTGTTATAATCTATCTTTATTTTCGAATAATTAGTATTGAAAAACGTCTAGTTTTTTTACGGATTTTGACCGTATTTTACTTTTCAAAATATTTTATGATGTCTCTGACTGTTGATTTTTGCTTTTTTAACAATTTTAGCAAGTTTATTGTAAGATTTTCCTACTTTTCTCAAATTTACTATCAACTGTCGTATTTCTATAGGATTTTTTTTCTTGGAGATACAATTTTGAAGAATTTAGTATCTAAAAATCACTTATAATTCTATTAATTTTTGATTCTGGTCAAATACTATAAAATTACTTACAACCTGCATTTTATTTTTTGATATAACGGTAAATTATAACAACTAATTGTATTAATATTGTGGGGGTGCGGTGACTTTTTTGCTTTTAAAATAGTGATATTTTAAATTCGTTTTAGATTTTTGAAATAAAATAATATTATTTTTTTATAAATTATATATGAATAGTTAAAGAACTTAATAAAGAATTGTTTGACGTAAAAATCTTGAAATTTTAATTCAAATTTTTGAAAAATAAGCCATTAATAGTAAAAAATCCTGGGGGTGCGGTGACTTCTTGGAGATACTGTATATCCAAATTTTGAAAATAATTCTTGTGTACTTCATTTCTGCCACATTTATATGTACACGAAAATAGTTAAACAGTACAGGTAACCCTCATATAACACGGGAATTGCGTTCCAAAAAATTGCCGTGTTATACAAAACAAAGAACTAGTACAAAAAGAGAGGGTAGGTTTATATTACATTATATTATATTATATTTTCATAATTACATATAATGTCGCTTCATTTAAATCCAATGATTTAAAATTCGTGACACTGATTAGACATATGCCTATACAATGTTTTACGAAGGTGTTGCTCAATTCCTGAATCGTGTTAGAGTGAGTCCGTTCCATAGATGTGTCATGTTACACGGGGGTTACCTGTATAACCATTAGAAATGTATTGTACAGACTCCAGACAAGAAGTTTTGCAACAAGCGTCAAATAATGTGTATATGATATTTAATATAAATAATATATCAAAGTGGCAACGATGCTGAATTTTTGTCAAAGTTATTTGCCGATCGTGTAAGTTGCTCAAGCAAAGATGTTTGAGTCTTAACGATGGCAGTGACTTCCACTTTTTTACTGCCACGTCCCATTCTGGTTGCACTATTGCTCGAAGGACCAAAAAAAATATATTGCCGTCTCTGTTATTCTAATACCTAGAAATGGCAGAGATTGACAATACAATGTTAATTTCAATAACAAGTACAAGTGCCGCTGGTTCGTATACCAGAATTAGGGAGTTGGGCAGTAAAATGAAAAAGTCTTATTTTAAACGTTATAAAACTTACTTTTTATTAAAAACTTAAAATTAGGAAAACAATAAATAAAAATTCAAGCAAATAATAGAATATTAAGCAAAATAATAAAAAAATATAAAATTCAAGGCAAAATAAAAATAAGTAAATAAATAAAAAATTAAATAAAATTCAAATAATAAGTTATAAAAATAAAGATGAATAAATAAAAAATAGTTAGCAAAATGCAATCAATGCTTAGCCCTATTCCACCTTTCGACTTCTAGGGCAGTTTAGGAAAGAAAGAAGAAAAAAAAAAATAAAAGAATTTAAAAAATTATAAATTATATGTGTAATTTGTGATAGTACAGACTTAGTAAAATTACTGAAGTTGTCTAGGTTGAAAATTATTGTACCGGATCTTCAGTTAAAATTCGCTGAAGATCGGTTTAAATGTAGATGATATTCAAGTTAAGATTCGCTTGAGATATCACTACGAAAGTACTTTGGATTCTAGTTAAGATTCGCTAGAATCCGGATTAGTATAAAAATATTGTTTGATTTAACGATCCAGTTAAGATTCGCTGTCTCGTTAAATCGGGGGTACCTTTTAGTTAAGATTCGCTAAAAGGCTCTAGAGGTTCGAAGGATTAAGATTCGTCCTTCTTGATTCTCAGTTAAGATTCGCTGAGACTGAATAAGCAGACAAGGAATTAGTGAAGTATTCACTTTGAAAATTTGATCAAAAATGATGATTTCTGTTGAATTTCATCTCGTTTATATACGATCTGGGTAAACTGTATTTCTATTGTTTCCCAGTGTAAACAATGAAACAATGTAAACAATAAATTCTGTTTATTGCACTTGTCAAATAATGAAAATAAATAGTTTGACAAGTGCAGTAGTGTTGTGTGATGTGTGTGTAAATAAATATTGAAATAAATAATTTTAAATAAATATTGAAATAAAAAATGATCGTAAAAAATATGAGAAAATAATAAATGTGAAAAGTGTGAAAAATAATAAATGTGAAAAGTGTGAAAAATAATAAATGTGAAAAGTGTGAAAAAAGGAAATGGTAGTGAAAAAATAATAGAATAATGTGTTAGTGAAAATAAAAGGAAAAATGGGGTTATGTTTTGCTTTTTGGCCAAAACAACCACCGATTAGTAATTGATCGCAAATACCGATTCAAAATTGATTCCTAGGTGCGTTAAATAATCGTCTTCATGACATTAATACACATAGAAATAAGGTTGTTCTCTAGTTCTAAATAATTGCTTTGTTTATTAATGCGATTATATTATGTAATCGAAATGAAATCGATTTTGTATCGAAACTTTGTGTAAAAAAGCGGAGTTATTATTAAATAAATTTTGGTCATCGATCCTAAACTAGTTTTAAAGTTATTTACTTCATTAAAATTGTCTTTTTTTAGAATTTGTGATTACATTTTAGTTATAGTAACCATTTTAAAATCGATATCATTTTTGATTTCGATGTAACTGGTTGCCAATATCTTGCTGGGGTAAAATAATACTTATATACTTGCTCAGTGCTTTGTATACTAAGTACACGAAAGCTTGTGTAGCCATCTATTTTCGTTCAAAATCTGGCAAATGTCAAATTGTGTTCCATTTGCTTTCTTGTCTAATTGTCTTTATTCTATGCATATACATAGTTCCTTATTTTAGGCTAAAAAAATTTTTTTGGAATTAAAAAGACATTGAAATTATACCTATTTTTCGTTTAACCTTGTTCCTTTATACCTAAGTTTCGTTAATCTTGTTTAAAATTAATGTATTCAAATTTTAGAAGGCATGCAATTTTTGTACATTTTATTTGCAGAAGATATTACTTGCTAGATGTGGCAGAGACACTGGGTAGGAGTTTTTACGATTCAACTTGAAAAAATTGATGTGGATTGTGGGATGAGTTAACAGTAAGCTACAGTTGGAATGGGACCAAGGAAAAAAAGAGTATTAAAACGTTCTTTTTTAAAAGCCTACTGAAAGGTAAGACAATTTTTCAAATTCTTATAGAAATATCTCACCACCTTACAGCACTAATACAATGCTTATAAACAGAAGCTTCGGATTAGGACGGATAAAAACGATATATGATATACGACCCAAGCTACGAAATAAGGATAATAAGATGACTATAGGAACGTGGAATGTGCTAACTATGCTGCAAGCAGGTAAAATGTTAGAGATCGATGATGATATGTTAAAATACGGTCATTTCGCTACAAGTAATTAGATGGAAAAGTGCTGGTAGGATTGATAAGAAAGGATTCACAATGTTCTAAAGCGGCAACGAAATGAGAACGGGCCAATTCGGTACTGGCTTCATAATTAGCAATGACATACATAAGAAGAAGTTTACACGAATTTCAACCAATAAGCGAGAGAATGTGTAAACTAAGACTTGAAGGAAGGTGTAACAATATTTCGATGATATCAGGTCATGCGCCAACTGAAGACAGCGACGAGCAATGCAAGGATGACTTTTATGGGCTTCTAGAAAACACTTAGAGCCGAGTACAGAAATATGATACTCTAATGGTCTTAGGTGAATGTCTTAGGTAATGCTAAAATTGGTAGAGAAAATTTTTTAAGAAGAATAGCTGGTAGTAGTATAAGTTATGAGAGTTCTAGCACCTCAATTGAGGAGGCATGTATTTGGTTGTTGTAAAATTTCTTTATTCGTTTATTGAAGGTATTGGCCTTGAATAAAAGATGTTTATAAATTTCAAACTTGATGTGCGTTTGTGTGTTAAAGCATTGTTTATATTATGTTGAAGAATTATCTTAAGCCACACACAAACACACACAGACACATGCATTTACCAGTATTAATAATTATTATTTAAAACTATGTCAAATATTAGGAGATTGTGTGATTTTCTTGTTGTTGTAAAAAAGTGTATGTTCTGAAATTAAAAACGTACTTATCAATTAAAAAGTTAGTGTATCTTTGTAGATTGTTTATACATACATTCTGTGGTTATATAAATATGCACATACACAGGGTTTATTCATTGTTAACTGTGCTAAGTAAACACATGTTTAGTTATTAATGAAGTTATAAAACATGTGTTTAGTTTTTATGTGATATGGTAATAATTTGTTTAAATGTTTTACATTTATAGTCATGCGATTTGCAACAAATTATTTATAAATTTACTTTATATTATACTTACCGCTCATTGACCCTATCTTTAGTTTTTAATAAAGATCATTGACGAAAACCAAGCGATTGTCGATTATTGAAGAGGTGGAAAGGGAGGAGTTATACATATGAAGGAATCGTAAATCGTACGTTGCAGACAATAGCAATTTTTCTCTAAATAACTATATATCATTTGTTAAGAGTAATGTGAATACGACGCTGGACGGATTTTAAGTAATGACAAAATAGAAACAATGATCATAAAAACAAATGTTAAACTAATTGACTAGAGAGATGCTAATCAATTTTACCTAATGGCATAATACATACATTACCATGTATATATTTATGCAGAATGTATTATCTATAATTTCAGGTACTGAGCACACGGATGTGCACCACAAGTTTAAGCGTGGTCGTTTAATTTTTAAAATGGGCGTTTCTACTGTGAAAAAAATAATGCACGAGACTTATAATGCTATTTGGGAGAATGTTTCAAGAAGTAAAAAACTGTTTTATGATATTGCAGAATGATTTGAAATGATCAAGAATGTTTCACAATCTTCAAGATCATTCAAGAATGATCTAGAATGTTCTCGATTTTTCAGGAATGATCTAGAATGTTCCAAAATATTCAGAAGTGTTAGAAACTGTGTTGAATCATTATAGGTTGTACTGGAATGTTCCCGATTTTTTAAGAATGGTCTAAAATGTTTTGATTTTTCGGGAATGATTTGAAATGAAAGTTTTAGAATCTTCAAGATTTTTTAAGAATGATTTAGAATGTTTTAGAATATTCCAAAATGATAGAAAATGATTTGAATCATTGCAGGATGATCTTAAATTTACAAGAATGATTTAGAATGTTCCAGAATATTAACAATTGTTAGTGAATGTTATGAATCATATAGGATGTTCTGGAATATTCACGATTTTCCGCGAATATTCTAGAATGCACGAAAATGTTCAAGAATTATCAAGGTTTATCGGAAAGGGTTTAAAATGTTCGAAAACAGCCCGGGCAAAGCCGGGCATTTCAGCTAGTAAAAGTATAAAATAATTCGATTATTGAAAACATAAGAATAGAAAAAAAGCAGGTTTATATATTATACGACATAATAGAAATCTAGAGATAGTAAAGTGTATATATTTGAAATATATCAAAAACAAAAACAAGTTTTACTCAGGAAATCATCAGCAATTCCCTTACCAAAAAGTACATACATTAAATTACAGGGATATCCCAGTGGGCAAAAGAAGGCTTCCAAAAGGCTCCTGAAGGCCTTTTTTGGAAGGACGGAGCCCTTCCTCTTCGTATCCTCGCTCATATCTTTTTTATACAGGCATGTCATTGGAAATCATGCCTTCCAAGGAAGGGACTTAGGAGTGGTATTGAAGGCCTTCTAAAAATGTTGCTTTTACGTACAATTAAAGGCCTTCCCAAGAAGGTTCTTTAAAGTTGAATAGAAGGTCTTCTTAGAAAGGTGTATTATAACATAATGGAAGGTCTCAAATTCTATTTATAAAGAAAGAACCAAAAATTTCAAATTCAATACAAATTTTATTACACAGTTTATTTTAATTTAATACAAAACATATAATTATTTTAATCCTTAATGAGTTCAATCCCTTTTTTGTAATCCACCCAATTTTAAGTTTTCTTTTGACAGCATCTGAAAGGATTAAGTACGAAATTGAAATTAATGAAAATAAATAAATATTTATAGTTTAAACCAAAATTACGTACCATATATACATTTTTCGAATTTATCAGCTACTTTTTACAAGGCTCTTCACAGCGCAATGGCATCTTTGTGAAAATTATCTACAGTTTCTTTTATTTCTGAAATGATAGAAAATTAAATGTTTTTAATAAAAATTTTTCATTAAATACAAAAAAGAGTATACAACTGCTACTTACATTGTTTTTTTAGACTCTGTTTAAACTTTATTTTCACAATAATTATTTTTTTCTTTATAATTCTATCACATTTTCAACAGTCGAACTTAAAAACGAAACTGAACTAAAGCGAAAAAAATTAAATTACGTAGTTGCTCTTGTTCGGCTAATAAAAAATTGTGAAATTCCAGAATTTCTTGCTTTTCTCAATCTTTTTAAGATCTTCCATCTTCATTTTATTTGCCTTCCACAGAAGGCATGAAAAATAATGAAAAAAGACGTCCTTCTAAAATTTTTGCAGTGCTGTTTACAGGGGAGCAAAAATTTGTAGCGTTCGATTGCTTGCAATTATTTTTAAAATTTGCATGCAAGTCGATGCAAAATATTGGAGAAGTGTTAACACTTACTGGACAATATTTTGCACCTTGCAGTAGATGAATATGTCTCGCCTAAAAAAATCATCGAACCGACAATGCAATTTACATTTAAAAAAAAAATGAAAAAATGCCAAGACAAGAACATAAAGTTGCAGCCTCTTGTATGTTTTATTTTATTTTATTGATTTATTGTTAACAAAAAAGAAAAAAAAGATTTTGAATAAAAAACAAAGTTTTCAGGGAAAATTAAAAAGAAGAAGGAAAAAGGTTTCAATTTACTCTACATAAAATTTTCTATTTCAACTTATTATAGATTATTCCCCGAATATTATAGTACATATTGTATTATCCGTAAATGTTGTTCGCGCGCAATACAAAAACTTGCCTTATCAGTTTAGGCAAGATGCAAACAACTTCTGCAAACAAAATAATATCACGTACACGTGCAATATTTTGTTTGCTGCAAGTTATTGCCACAATATGATTTTATTGCACGCAATCCGCAATAAACGTGAATATACGAGCAAATTTGATTGCTGCAATCAACTTGCAGCCAGTGGACGCGATACTTTTTATAAACTGTATACGCATTATATGCGTGCATGATTTATATAAAGGATGAAATGTATGTGTTGTTGGCAGAATTTATGGTAATCTGGTACACAACATGAAATATGTTACACTGTTATCTACACTTCGTTTTTATAACATAGGCACTTCTTGTTGTTAGTGGTGCTTCTTCTTATTCTTTTGGGTTTAATTTTTATAAATTCGTCTTTTTCTCTCTTCACACCAGTTTTTCCAGATTGCTAGTTTTTTGTGTTTTATAAACGCAAACAACAATAACCACACGGTAGCAACATAAATCATAAACATAAATTTTTATGTTGTATGATTCACCCGTGCCTATGCTTTAAATACAAATTATAAACCTTTCTTGCAAATTATAAATCTACAAAATTCAAAAATGATTTGTGTATTTGGTTTACAAATTGTTCACATACAAAATGCAACCTATTTAGCTGGTTACAACGATAAACTTTTAAAATCTTTAAAACTTTAGAGAAACTTTAAAGTTCTTATATCGATTTTACAACTGTATTTGATTATCTTGTGATACTATCTTTGAGATTATCTTTTCAAAAGATTTGCATTCATGATACATACATATTTGAAATTTTCATAGATCTCAAAGTACGGCTTTAAATAAATTAATAATTATTTTCATTTCAGTTTACAACTGGAACAAGGATATAAATTGACACATTCAAATTCAATCAAATGTCAAATTTACGTATAAAATGATGATCAGCTGACTTCGGTGAATTTATAACTTCTTAATAAGAAGTGCACCTGAAGATTGTTTATTCATACACTCATGTATGGAATGACATTCATTTAAATATAATGTAAATGTACATATGTGCATATATTTTTTTCTTTTGAACGTATTTAACGGAAGTTTTATTTTGAAGTTATTGACTTGAGAAGATTTGGATAATATTTAGCTGATGCCTCCTACTCTTAATGTACTTGAACCAGTCGTACTTGCGCAAATCGATATATTTTTGAGAAGTTTGTAAAATCTGCTATTTTGAAAAAGTTACTGCGTTATTACCAGGCCTCTACTGCATTTTTCATTTTGCCAGGTTTGATTTAATGTGAAAGCTGAGGCTGTCCTGTGAGTGTCAGTTTCAGTTTAGTTAATTTAGTGTAGATGTAGTTTGGATTTAACTTTTTTTGATATTTGTTTACATTAAGTAGAAGAAAAAAAGTATGCGGGATGTTATATTGAAAATTTCGATTTAAAATGATGATTTAAATTTAAATATAAATTGTGTTGTAGTGTATTTGTGATTTTGTGGTTTTTGAATACATATTTTGTTTTAATTGATACCTGGTTAATGAATTTACAAAATAAAGATAAATTGAAATTTTCGTAGAAAATCATAACAAATGAAATATGTACTATTAAAATGGCGGTTTCGTAAAGTACTTGAAGCCGAATTGAATACATTGAAAAAGAATCAACTTAATATTACAAAATGTATAGCTTCTAGTATTCAGTTAAAAGTTATTGCCCACGTAATGTTTTAAATGTTTTAAAAAATTCAATTATTATATTGCATTTTATTTTCTCTAATTTTCAGATAGCAGATGAATTTTGTAAAAAGTGTTGTCTTAAAATTGAATTACATTTACATAAAAGACCCCATAAGTGCACAACAAGAAGTAATGTCAGTTCTGCAAATCGATCTTTATTAATAATAATACATGTACAAGATACTACATCATCAGTTCAAATCATTGAAAGTCAAAGTGCTATTTAGTTCACAATCAAAATACTTAGGGACAATATTAATATAGAATTCAGAACTAGTGGGACGTCGTCATAATCATCAACGGCACCAATAGAATTGGATATTTAGAATCCATTACACGAATTAAATACACGTTCATAATTTTTTCAGAGCACCACAAGGAAAAACAATTGCATTGCATTTACCTAGAGTGAATCCAGGTATATCATGCATTATAAATTCTGTTGATTCAGTTCATAAGATAAAATTTATCAATAATCAAATAGTTCAAAGTTAACCTATCGCCATTTAAAGTGCCTGTTTCTGATGGGATTTAAAATGTTAAACCCTTAATTAATAGTAAGAATGTTCAATATGTTTAATAATTTGACTTTACATGTTTTTTTGGTTTATAAATTTCTAATGCACATTAATTTTTTTTTTACTATTTAAGGTTGAACAAATTTAAATTTCCAAAATACATGATCGTTGTAGTTTTGCAGAACAGAAATTATCTGTACAAAATTTTTTCAAAGTGAAAAGTTTAAAAATAAAATGTATTTAAATACAGAACATTTGGGTGAAATACAGTATGAAATAAAAAGGAAAGCTCCGTATGGATTTAATAAACATTGATGTGTTACAAACATACAAGGTAAAACAAGGTAAATCATAAAATAAATTCATTAGGAATTAGAATGTAAAAACGTTTCTATTCCACTAAAATGTAACCATCACAAATAAATTCATTTATCTTAGCCTCATTATAAGATTTAAATTTTGTGCATTTTAAGTGGTACCATTTGGGAGCACTTATCGCAGCTTATATTTTTAAGATTGTCTTCTTCTACATGGCTAACTAAATCTTCATCATAACTTGAACACTTAATTTTGACCTGTTGCCTAGACTGCTTTTTTGCTTCTGTCATTTTAAGTTTTTATTTCTTTTTCATTAAATTTTCTCTTTTTCGTTCTTGTATTCTTCTAGTTTTTTCAATTTTTTCGGCTTCCTTTTCCAAATGTATTTCCCTCCATTCGGAAGATAATATTGCATATGACCTGTACTCCTTTTTTCGAAACGTTCTTTTTACTGTATTCTTAGAATGGGGCAATAAGAGATATTTGCTTAGACTTGGTGAAAATTCTTTAGAATTATGCCTAGATATTACACGGGAAGACGAAGGATGAATAAATGGAGTGAATGTGACGAAGCAACGTCGTTTGATATTAAATCTTCATAATTATTAATAATTTGACGTGTTGTAGGGGTTGGGTACAAAATCTTCAAAAACACTATCCCCAAAGACAAAATCCCCAAACACAAAATCCCTAAGACATAATCCCCAAAAAATCCCCAAAAAAAAGTTTAAAAAACAATGTCATTAATTCGCTCCGCGAATTTTTGGAGATTTTGTCTTTCGATACAAACCTGTTTGGATTTCGTGCTATGATATTAATCAAATAATAAAGTATTGTTTTTATTTTAATTTTTAATTCAATTTTAATTTTGTTTTGTACATATTTCGTTTAAATCTGTTTATTATTTCATTTGCCGGTTTTGTAATTTTGTTTTTTATTTTTATTTCTTTTTACATTGAATATAAAACATTTTTCATTACAAAGTTTTAACCTAATTTATTTACACAAAGATATAATGTGAACTACTGCTTTAAGAAATTCTATTTTGCTGTTTACGCATGTTTTTTAAATTTTTAGATTGTTGTAATATTTTATTTTTCCTTTATTTTTCGGCACAGTATCACCATTTTTAATTTTCTCTATTAAACATTTCGACATTATTCATTCTAAAGATAATTCCTTTATAAGCCGATAAACTCCAGCATTTTTTTGGCCTACCTATGCCAGGCTTCCATTCCATTTTGTGTTCGTGGAAAATTACTTTTAAAAGTGTCACGTATAGACCAAAATTGTGGATTGTACTTTGGTTTTTGTATATAGGTCTTTTTAAACCAACTGCACATCTTTTAAAAATCATTATCCTGTGTATAGTTTTCTAATTCACAAATATAATATTGTACGTCATTTGGTGGTACAAATGCTAGACTTTTAATCATTTTCACTAAAGTCCAAAAATTTGTATCATTTGATATTTACGTGCTAGGCCCTCTTTTTGTATTCTTCTCTAAATAATGTGGCCAAAATGAAATAGACAGCCTTTAAAATCTGTTTGACGAAAGTAGTCTTTAGCTACTTTTTGAATGCCAATTTCAAAATCTGAAATTATTTTAGTTGGCTTTAAATCTATGTTCTGCTCAACCGCGATTTTCAAAAGTTCATAAAACACTTCATTATACGTCCTCATTGTTTTTTCACTCATTAGAGAAAACACCAACGGTATTACTTGGCCACTCATGAAACCATGTATTACAAATAATTGCCTAAAAATTGTTGGCACTACATAAAACGTTCCGTCTACCAACCAACATTTCGTTTCAGCAAAAGCAAGCAAAGCGGTTCTTGTGCTTAAAATTATTACATATCTTTTTTCACTTAAAACGAATAATTCTCCATCCAAATATCGCAGACTTTCTGGTATATTTATTTCATCTAAGCTTTCTGGTTCATTTATAATTGTCCTAGAAGGGCGACTTCTTTGATTTTTTTTCACTTGTGCAAATTTTGAAGGAAGAAATACACGATTTTCAATTTCGGTTTCTGCCGTCACTTTTCTTATAATTTGAGAGGGTTTGAGGGTAGTATTTTTAGCTAAACTTTTTGTATTATTGTTAGCTTCACACACTTTTTTTTCATTAGCACTTGGATCGTGGTTATGTTTGCATTTTTGTTTAAAAATTGTATGTTCATCATCAACCACTTTTGTTGAAATAGTTACTTGACACAACAAGTTTTTTAGTTTTTCACAACACCATCTATATATTTCCTTCCTTGTTTTTGAACTAAAATGATATCCGTACCCATCAACGTACAATTTTCCTTGTCCTTTATTAGATTTTAATAAATGCATTTCCATTTTTTATTAAATAAAGATTTATTACGTCCTACAAAACTTAAAACTCAACTGAAAAACCAAAACGAATATAATACTTTAAAAAAACGTAATTTTTTGAAAACAAAACTGTAGAAATGAACTAGACTCGAGTTTAACTAAAATTAAAATGCATTCATATAAGTTTTTATTTTCAATACTATATAATATTTTATGAAAATATTATTACAATTTTGCAAATTTGAGCACGTTGTATAACATGAGTATTTAGGGCTAATTAGAAAAATAAGGTCCTATCCCACAGAAACTAGTTTCTATTATTTATTTCACCATACTTGCATAAATGTTTTAGGTGAAAAATCCTAATTTTGCTTATGCATTTAATTTAAATTTTACGATCAGTATATATATCCTATAATGATGATGTCATAAAATTTTTATTACGTACATACATATGTATGTTCATATGTAAAAAGTAAATACGGTTGAATGCACTAACTATCTACAGAAACGTACCAAGTGATAAAATGGGATAATTACTTTATTACCTCGTTGTTGGATATTATTTAACACACATATGTTATGTACTATATTTTCTATTTCAATTGAGTGAATATTTCTAAATTTGAAGCATACAACTTTACTTTTTCGTGATTAAATATTGAATTTGAATTTTTTCTGTTTTAAAAAGTAATATAAAAGGTAATATAAGAAAAATTTTTTTTGAAAGTAATAAATATAACGTAAAATATGGTTATTATGATTTGTAGAATGCCGAAAAACATAGAATTGACAACGAATGAAAGTGTAGCCGTGTATAACCGTAGGAAAAAAGAAAAAACGCTGGAGTCTATCGCCAAAGACAATAACGAGATATAACAAGGGCTGGTATAAAAAAACTTGTTGACCGGCTAGAAAAATCAGGTCAAACTCAAAATAAAACACACAGCGGCAGAAAAAGAAAGACAACAGAACGTCAGGATCGGGAAATTTTGCGTGAAATCAAAATAAATCCACAAATTACGGCCAGAGAAATAAAAGAATTAGATTTGCCAATTCAGTTAACACAATTGAGGGAAAGGATACATGAATCTAGATTGGCAGGTCGTGTTCGGCGTAAACGTCCTTTTATGTGTTAAAAATGCGCACAAAAGGCTTGATTTTGCCAAAAAATATGTGAATATGTCGGTAAACTTTTAGCAAAAGATTATTTGGACTGACGAATCCAAGTTTTAAATCCAAACAAATAAAAGGCGGCAACATGTATGGCGTAAACGTGGTGAGTAATTTAAAAAAGAAATGATATCTACAATAGTTAAGCATGGTGGCAGCAGGGCTGTAATGGTATGGGGGTGTTTAAGTTTAAATGGAGTTGGATATCTCCATGTTATTAATGGAACATTAATAGGCAGCCTATATGTCGAGATTTTAGAAGAGAATTCGATGAGTTCAGCGAAAACGTTAGGCTTAAAGGAATCATTTATGGACAAAAGGAATTTAAATGGATTCAGGATTTAAATTTTTTCCCATGACTATTGACGGTCCAAATAAAATAGTGTAATTTATGACTTGTGAACCAACAGTTTTATTTTTAGAAAATATCCTGATTATGAAATTTAAAGGAATTTAAAAGGATTCAGGATTGCGTAAGTTGATGAGAATATATTTGGCATCAGAACTAAGAATAATGTGAAATTAAGTAAAAGTTATTATGATCCTTATATTTCAAACAATCTTGAAGTATAAAAGTGAGTGAAAGAATAAAAATATTTCACAGTTTCAATTTTAATTTCAAGGAATAAGTAGTAAAAATTATTTTAAACAAAATAAAAAAAATGACAGACAGCTATATTAATATTAGTAGTGAAGACGAGGACGACGTGATGCTTATAAGCATTCAACACCATCATCGCCGTCGTCGTCATCGTCGTTTTCTTCAAATTATAACCATAAGCGGTAGTAGTGATGAAGAAAACGAAGAACCCCCTATTCATCATCAACGAATATATCGTCATCATCAGCAAGAACAACAACAGCAAGAACAACAACAACAGCAAGAACAACAACAACAGCAAGAACAAAAACAACAACAAGAACAACAAAAATAACAGCAGCAACAACAACAACAACAACCAGATAATCAAGAAAATTGGGTAGAAAGACTAGTATCTGTACCAATTTTTGACAGTGTCAGTCATCAACAAGAACAGCAATAAGTTAATGACAACGAGTCGGTGAATAGTGACGCATCAACCGAGCTGTTTGATGATGAGCTTCTTGATATGTTGATGCATTTTGATGATGATGAAAACGACGGCGATGTTGATGATTGCCCAATTTGTTTGGACACACTAAAAATTCCAACGAAAAATTCATTATGCAATCACAAATATTGTTATGGTTGCATAACTGAATGGGCAAAAAGGGCTCTTACCTGTCCTATATGTAGGACGGAATTGATAGAGTTAAGTTTTTATGTTAAAGACATAATATACTAAAACTAAAAATAAATATTTAAAATAAAAAAAAAAAATATTTAAAAAAAAAATCTCTTTCATTTATTCTTCTTTTATCTTTTTTTCTTTATGTATGCATGTTTCTAATGATTTCGATATAATCCATACAACATCCCATTAAGAAATAAAACGGTATTAAGATTAATGAAAGATGAAAACAATGGTAGAATAATGAAAGAATTTGTAGGTCTTAAGGCAAAAATGTATTCAATAGATGTAGAAAATAGTACAGTAGTTAAAAAAGCAAACGTGTTAAGAAAACAATTGTAGATAATTTAAGTGTAGAAAATTAAAGGACTTGTTTATATAGAAAAAAAAAATTTCTGGTAGCATGTTAGTTTTTAGGTCTCATATACATACGTTATATACTAAAAATGTACATAAGATATCACTAAGCTATATATATGATAAGCGACATATGAATGAAGATGGTCTAAGTACTTATGCTTGGTGACATTATAGGTTAAGTGAAAAATAAAAAAGAGTAGTATAAGTTTCTATATAATTTTAATAAATTTTATTGAAAACAAAAAAAAATTACAATATTTCATTTAAATTTGCATCTACATAATGTCTTAAAATAAATATATTTTGCAAAGCACAACAACCGCCATGTATAACACATCGTAGAACATTAGGATGTTTTTGATGTAAAGTATGTAAACTTGGGCATCCTAATTCATCAAAATCCTTTATAAATAATCTTTATAGATAATCTTTTTTCTCTACCCTTAACGTAAATTATTGCGTCTTTCAGGTTTTTAAATAAAAAAAATATCAAACTTCTAAAAGTAATTGAACTTTCATCTCAATTTAATCCGTGATAATTTCTTCTTAACCAATTAACTTGTTAACCAATTACTTGTTGTCTTTTACTGTTAAAGATGAATACTCGTATGGCGGTTTAATTAAAAAATGTTGAAACTCTCGTACATTATATGATATTGCTAATTCTTTTACAATAAATTTATTATTTTGAGTTTTAAATCCTTGTATATCTATGACGACAATATTTTTCATTTTATAAGATGTTTTATCTCCGTTGACCAACTAATAACTAATTTGCAAATGCTCATGCTTCTTCTTTTATTATACTAATTTTCGTACATCACCATTAAGTGGGTTGTATTCAATTATTCTATCATGTAAAATTAAACAGTATGCATTTGTTTTTGCTGGAATATTACCATCTGTTTGCAGTTCTATTCTCACATCTACTGGACCAGATTTAACAATTTCATTTTGATGTGAACAAGGAGAATAAGTATGATACTCCTTTTTTGTTATTCGTTCATCAAATTAAGGTTGTTGTAAAATATTCAGTATATCACTCATTATGAGTTTTTAAAACAAATCCCGGAGATTCAAGAAAATTTCTGTTTTCAATTGTTAATTTAGCTTCCGATTTCGATGTTACTGCTTTAAGAGAACTAGAACTAGCAACATTTCTGGGATATATTGGATATATATTTATATTTTTGTTATAAAGTCATTTCTTTTTTTTTTTTTTTCTTTTTTTTATTCTGGTTTTAAATGTTATCTAGCTGTAATATCTTCGTCTGAAATTTATTACATTTCCGTCTTGATCAGCAATTCTAATTACGATCGATCTGATTTGTTTAACGTTAACTGCTAAATAGATTTAATTTTTAGGAACCTCTGTTATTTTATACCCTGGACCAACATCCGGTGAAAACTCATGAAGAGTATGTACAGCTATATTATTACAATACGAACCTGTTAGTAAATTACATTCAATTCGTATAGCATTTACTTTAGTGATGTTTACTGGTAAATCAGATATATGTAATACATTTGCAGTTAATTCTGTTTCATTAAATCCTAGAAGTTGACCAATAGATTGCTTCCTGTTGAAGTAAATGTGTTCTGTACTATTAATTTCTGTTTTGAGTGTGTTGTTGTTTGCATGAATTTCGACTGTAGGTTTACTTTCTGTTTTTGCCGGCTCTTTCTGCAGGTAATTGGCAATGTCATCAACTTCATAAGACCCCACAGGTATTGTAATAACTTCATTGCCAATGTGAAATAAATTATTGTTACGACCAACGTTGGGAATTGAATTATAAGTATGAAAGTCAACTAGTCCGCAAACACAGTTGATTGGTAAATCTGTAGGAGGGAATTTGAGGTAAGAACTGAAGTATTTCCAATAAAAGGTCATGTAATTGACATTTTGAAAGATGTCAGTTGAGTGATTAATTTTGTGTTGTGAACCTTCTATTTAACCCGTTGATCATATACTTTTTGTCGATGAGCAAACGTAAGAATTGGATTTAGAACTTCGCTTGTTTGGACAATTCGTCTATTAAACCTTTCGCGATCGCATGCGATTATTTCCCAATATCTTTTGCGATTTTGACGATAAGCGTAGTATTGACGATCCTAATGAAATGATGTAATTTATGAGATTTATATAAGTAGTAAAGAAGAAGACAACGTTATGCTCATAAGCATTCAACACCATCATCGCCGTCGTCAGTAGTTAGGATATGTGCGTTCTGGACCAGAGGAGGGTTCTTGTGCAATTTTATGACGTCATTAATTTGATGACGTCATGATATGTGGTTTAAAAAGAATTGATGACGTCATGGGTTGAATAATGACGGCGCTGAGTGTATTGTGTTGGTGATAGGAGTGGTTTAATTGGAGTTAATGACGTAATGGTATAGAAAAGATAATGGTGATTGTTGATAGATCCTGTTGGTGAAAGGAGCGGTTTAATTAAAAAAATTTGTGTGGGTGATGTAATTATATAATTGGCTGTTGTTTACTTTATGGTGTGTTTGGTGGGTAAATGATCTTAAGTTTTAAAGTCTTTGTGATGTCATTGACGTAAATATTTTTCATGGTGGGTAGGTGGTGGTATTAAGGGTAGGTTGAATGTGCTTTAAGTAATGTTCAAGGTTTTTTCTAGATTTTCGGCTAGATTTAGCCGATTTTGAATTGATTTAGCTGAAAAATTTTGCCTTTAGCCGACGGCCGATTTTTTAGCCGAAAAATAATTCAAATCATTTACTTTTTATTTATTTTAATTCAAACAATTAGTCGTTCTTGGTTTGAAGCAATTTCGAAATTTAAATTACACCTCTTCTTTTCTGTCCTACTATACTTGTTTTGTGATTTGCTACACTTTTCAAAATTATTTGTATTCTGAACGTACCCCATTTTTGACATTTTTCTTAAATTCTTTTTCAATTAGTTCAATGTTCAATTTGAACTATGTATGTAATTATAAATTACAACATCATGGTAAAGAACGTACTACTAGAAGTTTGGTTATTGTTTCAATTGTTTGTGACAAACTTGAAGTGTTTGGTGTTTTGCATCATGTTGAAAAGGTAACATTTTTATATAATATTTATTATTACTTTTTCCTTTATTTTAAGAACAATGTACATAACATTTTTATAGCTGGCTGTTGGAAAATATGAAGAAAACAGACGTAACAAAAGACAAGCCAAGTTCTTGTTCTATGAGTAACAAAAATCAAAATGAAGAAATGATTATAGATGAACAAGATTCTAGTACACCTAGGTATCGTTGTTGAAATTTGAAGTAATACAGAAAATATTCACAATTTTTGTTTTTTGTAGTGATGTTACTTCTTCGTCAACTACTCCATCGGCAAAAAAAAATATACAAACAAAAACCTCGACAAGCGTGGTTAACAATGAATTGTTTCAAAGAATGGGTAGAAATCGTTGATGATAATACAAAAGTCAAGTGTAAATATTGTGGGTGTCTTATCAATGCAAAAATGTCGGCACTAAAGGCTCATCTTGAATCAAATAAACATATTGAAGCTACTAAGCCATTTGCACCAGGTAAATTTCAACAAAAGCAATTAAAATTAGAAAATCTCACATCAAAAGAGAAAATTCAAATAGCAGAATGTAGAATAGGTCTGTACGTAGCCATGCACACTTCTTTGAATGCTGTTGATCATATGATAACAATTGTGAATTCAAGTTTCAAAGAATCGAATGTGGCTCCAAATGTAAAACTGGCTCGAACTAAATGCAGTGCTTTAATTAAGAATGTTTTGTGTCCATATTTTATAAAAGAACTTATAAAAGAAGTGCAAAATGGTTTTTTTAGTTTATTAATTGATGAGTCAACAGATGTCGGAGTCACAAAATATCTTGGAATAGTTATTATCTATTACAGTATAAAAAGACAGCAACTTACTTCAACATTTGTAAAGCTTCAAGAGCTAGAAGATTCTACGGCTGATAGTATTGTTTTCGCATTGAAATCCGTTCTTCAAGATTACGGACTCTCTTTAAAAAAATTGGTAGGACTGCGATAATTGGGATTGGGATAATGCGTCTGTCATGGTGGGAATTCATAATGGTGTTTACAAAAAATTGAAAGAGGAAATACCTCGGTTGGTGCATATTCCTTGTGTTTGTCATTCACTGCAATTGGCAGTATCTGAAGCATGTGCAAAATGTTTACCAAGAAACTTAGAATTTCTTGTAAGTGTGACTTTTAATTGGTTTTCTCGTTCTTCTGCCCGGAAGAAAGTATACAGACAATTATATGGACTCATAAATGAGGACAAAATTCCCTTGAATCTCGTTCAAAGCTGTCAGACGAGATGGTTATCAATTTCAAAAGCAATAGAGCGCGTACTTAGTCAATGGGTTGAATTGAGCAGTCATTTTGACATAGTTAGGACTACAGAAAAATGTTACAAGCTGAAATATTGAGTCAAATGTTCAAAGATGGTATTAACCACGCTTTTCTTCTTTTTTTAAGCCCAATATTGAAAGAGATTAATAAAGTCAACAAAGCATTTGAAAGTTCCACAGCAGACATTACAAAAATGCTTGACGATATTTATTACTTACTTCAGAGCATTTTAAACAAAATAATTATTCAAAGACCAGAATTCGATTACATAACGTCATCGATAACAGACAACTTATTACCAGTTGCATATCTTGGATTTGAATTTGAAGAAAAAATAAAAAGTTTACATTTGCTTAAAGAAGATGAAAAACAAATAAGGCAACGTTGCATTAATTTCGTGATTGAACTTGCAAAAGCAATTAGACAAAGACTGCCGTCAAATATTAAAATTTTGAAAAAAGTTAAATTATTTTCACCAGAAAATGCGCTAAGAGTTATTAAAGAACCGATCATTCCTCTTTCACAAGAATTGAAAATTGATCCATCAAAAATAACACTCATTCAAAACCAGTGGAACAATTTGACACTAAATTCATGGAATAATACATCAGAAAGTCTGTTATTATGGTCTGAAATACTTACTTTTAAAAATGCTAGCAACAAGAATCCGTACGAAGAACTATGTGAATTTGTTTGGTCACTTCTTATTCTTCCTTTGTCAAATGCTGAAGTAGAAAGAGTATTTAGTAACATGAATCTCATAAAAAGCAAAATACGAAATAAAATGCAAACACAGATGCTAAATGCAATATTGACAATTAGAGCAGTAATGTCAAGGCAAAAAAAATGTTGTTCAAATGTTGAAATAACACCAGAAATGATTAAACGTATTGGCACAATGAGCCTTTATGAAAAAGAAAATATGGGAGAATTAAATACTGATCAGTCGGCTTTCGAAATGACTTTAAATTTAAAGTAAATAATGAATAAATAATGTAATAATGTTCCTTTAAGTATTTTTTTATTATTTTATATTGTTTTTTTTTTTTTTTTTTGTTAATTGATTATTTTACGTTTTATTTTATTATTCATTTTATTACTATTATATTATACTATATTTTGTTATTACTACGTTCTATTTTATTTTGTTGTTTTTGTTTAATGTGGACTTATGTATGTAAACAATCCTTTTTAAATAAAATGTGACTGAATACCAAATTGAATGAATTTTCATTATTATCTCTGACTGTCATTAATAAATAATATTATTCATCACATTAGTTTTTACACTTCTTTACTAAAAGATTCAATTCTAGCCGATTTTGTCACGAAGCAGAAGTTAGCCGATTTTTTAGCACATTTTCAAATTCAATTTAGCCGAAATTTAGCCGATTTTCTTGCTTTTTTTAGCCGATTTTTAAAAAACCACTTGGCAACGCTGCTGTTTGGATTAATAAAATAAAATTGCAATACATCGAAGAAATTAAACTACCATTAACAACTATATTTGCAGACGATTTTTAGGTATGTATGAAAGTATTTTTTTTTTTTTTGAATCAGATGTACTATTATATTCAACTAAATTCAATTTTTTTATTTTTTATTAGAAACCAATCAACATGGATTTTAATTTATATTTGAATAAAGACGATATTCGTCACTTATTTAACGCCAAGGATTTGAAGTCAGTTATGCCTTTAAAAGATATGGTAGACGAAAAAAAATATCGTGTTATAAATTACCAAAGAGTAAACACAAAATATGGACAAAGGATTCTTTTATAATTGGATGAACATAAGTTATTCTTACCAGCAAGATTTAATGATTTGCCTGATGAAAAGTTAGATATGTTGAAGACGAAGAAGTACAGCATTAAAAAAACTACTGGACCTGACTACAAACTCAAATTAGTAAAACCTTATCCGTATGATGATGATGATGAATTTAAAAAGAACAAAAATATTGATTTTTTATAAATTAGTTTACTTTATTGTATAAATATGTGCAAAATAAGTAATATATTTAGAATAATTTGAAAGAAAAAAGAAAAAAAAAATTTTTATTTAATATTTTCTCCTCTTACTAAGGGTTTTTCTTGTTTGTATTTTCTAATTCTTTGAATATGTATTGTTTTTAATTAATCTTTAGAAAATCTTCGTTTGGTTTTCGTTAAGCTTCGTTAAGTCTTCGTAAAGATTCGTTAAGTTTTACTTAATAATATAAAAGGGTGAAATCAATTAAGGTTTGTATCATTTCAAATTGTATCATCATAGCTTAAACATCGTTTCGCTATAAATTTTTCAATTTATAATTCATATTAGTGTATAGTACAAACAAAGATGGAATTTGCTTGTGAATTATGCAACAAAAAGTATACTTTAAAAAAATGTCTAAACAGACACATTCAAAGTGCTCACGGCGAGCGTGTAGTATGTGATATTTGTGAAAAACAATTAAGTAGAAAAGATAAATTGTTAGAACATAAAATAACATATCATACAGCTTCTATTCAAATTGTTTGTGCAATTTGTCAAAAAGAGTTTTCTAGATATGACAATTTGTTGAGACATTTAAAACAATACCATACAGTAAATATTGAAGAACCAATTGCATCTACAAGTGGTGAAAACTCGAAAGTGTTAAAAAATAAGTTTTATGTGTGTAAAAAGGAAGTTAATGAAAAGATGTGGTCTTATCATTTAAGAACGAATGTTCATAAAAAGAATTCTGCTGAGCCTATAAATGAACATTTAAAAGTTGTAAAAAGTTGTTTTGATGAGAGGATTGAGTCTTATGTTTTAGAGAATAAAGATGAAACTGTTTTAGATCCTATAAAGTTTTTTAATCAATCAAAACCGATAATTTTAAAAGCATTAGAAGATTTAATATTGAAACATGAAGCTTTTAAATTTAATATGGAATTATTTGGAGAATATATTAAAATAACAAGAAGAAATGATGAAGAAGAAGATGATTTTACAATATCAGTAAAATCTTTTCAGTCTAAAATGAGTATTATTCAAAAAAAAGAAGATTTAGAAGAAACTTATATGAATATGAGTAGCAACATTTTGACAAAAATGGAAGAATTTCAAGAAAAAGAGAGTGGTTGGACATTAATTAGAATCATACACTTCGAAATTAATATTAATCAATGGAAACCTTTAAAAGGATCTCAGTACTTACCTTTACCAAAGTTTTGAGCAGATAAAAAAGCTTGTGTCAATGTGCAAAATAATGATGAATATTGTTTTAAATGGGCTATCATATCTGCTTTGGATCCAGTTGAGAATCATAGTGATAAAATTTCATCATATCAAATTGAAGATATAAAATCAAAAGCAATAATATTAAAAAATAGAATTAAAATTGAATTCGGTGATTTACAGTTTCCATTTAAAGTGAACGATTGTAAAAAATTTGAAATATTAAATCCTACAATAAGCATCAATGTATTTGGATATGAATATGAAGGAGAAAATAAATGTAATATTATTTGCCCATATTATAGCACGCAAGAAGAAAAAAGTAAACATATTAATTTGATACTTTTACGAGAAAGAGATAAATATCATTATGTCTGGACAAAAAATGTATCAAGGTAATTTATTTAATATATTAGTTTATACTTTTTACTAAGTATTTTAATAGAATTCAATTTTATTATTTATAGATTAATTAAAAGTCAAATAACGAAATCCAACCGTCAAATTTATATATGTAATTGGTGTTTAGTACATTTTAATACTGCAGACGCTTTAAACATTCACAAAGGAGAGTGCAATAAATTAGTAACGAAGATTCCATCACTAGAGAAATCAATTTTAAAGTTTGAACATTATAATAGACAACTTGATGTGCCGTTCGTCATATATGCTGATTTTGAATGTATTCTCAAGAATGTAAGTACTTGTTTTCCAGATCTATCAGGACCATCAACATCAGATGTTCAAGAACATGTACCGTGTGCATTTTATTTTATATAAAATGTAGTTTTAATGATAGTTTAAGTGAACTTAGAATTTATAAAGGAGAAGATTGTGCTAAAAAATTGGTTGAATTTGTAATTAACGATATTCGTAAATTATATAATAATTATATTTCAAAACCTATGCCAATGAATAGTTTAACAATAGATGAATTCGAACAACAAATTATGAGTAGAGAATGTCATATATGTAAGAAATATTTAGGTGATGATAGAGTTGCAGATCACTGTCATTTAACAGGGAAATATAGAGGACCAGCACATAATGAATGCAATATATTGTTTAGAGTACCAAAATTTTTTCCAATATTTTTTCATAATTTTTCTGGATACGATTTTCATTTATTTGTTAAGGAATTATCTTCTTTTGAAGGTGATATAAATGTCATTCCTTTAAATAAAGAAGTATATATATATCACTTTCAAAAAGCATTTTTGTAAATGAAAATGATACAGCTGAATTAAGGTTTTTAGATCCAAGCAGATTTATGCAAGCAAGTTTGGATTCTTTAGCTAAAAATTTATCTATTGACATGTTCAAGACAGTTCGTTCAGTTTTTACAAATGATGAAGAATTTAATTTGATTACTAGAAAAGGTGTGTTTCCTTATGAATACATTAATTCTTGGGAACGACTGAATGAAAATTGCTTGCCATCACAAGAAAATTTCCATAGTAAATTAACAAATAGTGATTGTTCAGGTGATGACTATGAACATGCTAAAAATGTTTGGGAAAAATTTAATTCTCAAAATATTTGGAATTATTTAGAGATTTATTTAATTACTGATGTATTATTACTAACAGATGTATTTGAAAATTTTAGAAATGTTTGTAAAAGTATTTATTCATTAGATCCTTGTCAATATTATACAGCTCCAGGATTATCATGGGATGCAATGTTAAAAGTAACAAAAATCAAACTTGAACTTTTAACAGATATTAATATGCATACATTTATTAAACGAAGTATCAGAGGAGGTATCACTCAGTGTTGCCATAGACATTCTATAGCTAATAATAAGTATATGAAAGGACATGATGAAGAAAAACCATCAACATATCTTATGTATGTAGATGCAAATAATTTATACGGGTGGGCAATGTCTCAATATTTTCCTTATGGAAGTTTTAAATGGATAGAAGAAATTGAAAACATTGATATAATGAATATTCCTGAAGATTCAGAAATTGGATATATATTAGAAGCAGATCTAGAATATCCTGAATCAATACATGATGTACATAATGATTTACCATTTTGTGCTGAGAATAAAATAACTGTAAACGCGAAACATGTAAAATTAATTACAGATTTAACAAGTAAAAAGAAATATGTCATTCATTATAGAAATCTTCAGCAATGTATTAAACATGGTTTAAGACTTATTCAAATTCATCGAATATTACAATTTAAACAATCAGCTTGGTTAAAAATATATATAGATTTAAATAATCACTATCGAACAATTGCAAAAAACACATTTGAAAAGAATTTTTTTAAGTTACTCAATAACGCAGCATACGGTAAAACAATGGAAAATGTTGATAAAAGAAAAGATGTAAAAATTTTTACAGAATGCGAGAATATAGGTAAAAAGCAAGGCGCAAGAGCTTTGATTGCTAAACCAAATTTTCATAGTTCAACTCAATTTACAAGCAATATGATTGCTATACAAATGAATCAAAAGTATCCTTTTTATAATAAACCAATATATCTCGGATTTTGTGTTCTTGAATTATCTAAATTAAAAATGTATAGTTTATGAAACTATATTAGTAAATGTATAGATTATATGAAACCAAAATATAATGAAAATATTATACTTAACTATATGAATACAGATTCTTTTGTATATATAATTCAAACTGAAGATTTTTATAATGATATAAGAAATGATATTGATACTAATTTTGATGCTTCTGAATACCCTCTTGATAATCTTTATGGTTTGCCTTTGAAAAATAAGAAAGTATTAGGTATGATGAAAGACGAAAATAATGGGAAAATAATGACAGAATTCATAGGACTCAGAGCAAAAATGTATTCATTAAGTGTTGAAAATTCAAAAGATATTAAAAAAATTAAAGGGATTAAGAAAACAAATGTAAATAACATAAGTTTAGAAAATTATAGAGATTGTTTGTATAAGAACAAATTAATTTACAGTAATAATATGTATATATTCAGATCGAAAATTCATACAATTTATACACAAATGGTTAATGAAATAGCTTTAAGTTTCTTAGATGATAAGCGATATATAAAAGAAGATGGTGTTGGTACTTTAGCTTGGGGACATTATAAATTGTTTAATTTATATATAGACACATAAATAAAAAAATTGTATTATTTTATAAACTTTAATAAATTTTATTTTTCAAAAAAATATATAACATGTGTTTTATTTTATAAAGTTTGAATAAAATTTCTTAAAACTAATACATTGTGTAAAGCACAAATACCACTATGAGTCGGACATCTTAATATATATGGATCTTTTTCATAAAGATCTGCCAGGTGTGCAGCTTTAAGATCGTTTATGTTGATAACTGTTACATTTTCATTTAATAATTTTTCAACTATTTTCTTCTTTTCCCACCCTTCAACATATACTGTTGTATTATTAATATTTGAATTCAAAAAGTTTTTAACACTTAAAATCAATTGATCCTTCATCCCATAAAAGTCCATGATGATTTGTATGCAACCAATTAGCAGTATCTTGTTGTTTGCTAGGTAAAATTATAAAAGTATATGGAGGTTTTATTAAAAAATGTTGAAATTCATTTAAATTGTAAGATACTGCTAATTCTTTTATTATAAATTTATTTCTTAATCCTCTAAATCCTTGTATGTCGATTATAATATTCATATTCATTTTCATATTTTATATTTCTCGTTCGTATGTTGTCAGTATAAATTGCAACCATGTACTGAAAAATTATTAATTTTTTCTTTTTTTATATAAGTTTTCGTACTTCGCTTGTAAGAGGATTATATTCAACTATAGGATCATGTAGAACTAAACAAAATGCAGTTGTTTTTTCTGGAAAATTAGCTGACGCTTTGAATTCTACTTGCACATCTACTGGTCCAGTTTTATTAGCTTCATTTTGATGTGAACAATCAATAACAATTAAAGTTGTTGTATCTTTAAAGCTTGTTAAACTTAACAAGGGTTGAGGTTGACGACCGTAGTATGACTTTTGATATGGAGCGTACATATCATATAATAAAGCAAATCGATTTTGATCAAATTTAATCAAATCATATAAGGATAAGTTTCTGAATTTAAATGTACTTTTACATCTGTTAGATTGCAATTATCAAATAATGTATTGTCTTTATTTGCTTCATTATTTTTATCTCTTTGAAGAGCAAATATAACGAATCTAGGCTTTTCTAATTGTGATGATGTTTGTACTGTCCATATATGATGATTTGTATTTGATGGTAATATAGAATATTCATGTAAATCTCAACTTCGAAAAGACATTTGAATTGGTTTACCATTATTAATGACTTTCAATAATGAAAGACGAACAGTATCAGCAATATTTATATGAGGTAATTTTCATAAAAGTTTATGAATTTGAATTTTGAAACTTTTATCTGTCTTCACGGCATTATTATCAGATCGAAATCGAATCAAAATTAAATCATGACGCGCATTCGCTATAACTTTTTTGTAATCTTCAGCAAATCCTAGGAGAGTTTTTAAAGGAACGCAATAATTGAAAAAATTTTTTAATGAAATTGCATTTCCAGGAGACCAACTAGCATTAAGTAATAATTTACTCTCATCATCGTTGAGTGATATGTAATTTTTTAAAGTGCTTGTGTATCCAGTATTTCGAGAATGATAAATTTCTACTCCATTTAATTCATAACGAATTTATCCAAATAGAAATGCCATAGCATTATTATTTAATTGAGCTGCTTCTAACGTTTTACTATCAGGGGCAGTTAGAGATCCTTCAATGTAAAGAAAACTTTCACTAGGTAATAAGATTAAATCTTGATGTTGAACTGATATTCGTATTTCATCATTGTTTTGAAAAGATGCAGAATATGGTGTGTAACTATGATATTCTTTTTTTATAATACTTTCATCGAAAATCGGATGTTCAGTGATTTCTAATATTTCACTCATTATTGCTCTTTTCTATTTTTTCAATACAAAACCAAGTGATTGTAAAAATTAGTGATTAGGTTTTGTCAATACAGTAGAAAGTTTTTTAGTTGTAGATTGTTTGAATGCTTATAATGTACTACTGTCTTTTACAATTTCGATTGTACTTTTATTATTACTGTTATAGAGTAACATAAATATTGAGGTTTCAAATGAAGTCTGATAGTAATTGTTTCACCTCTAAAGTTTATTAAATCATCGTCCTGAACAACAATTCTTATTTGTATAGATGTTATCTGTTTTGTATTCAAAGGCAAATATATAACATTTCTTGGAATTTCTATTATTTTACACCCACGACCAACATCTGGTGAAAACTCATGTACCGTGTGTACTCTTTTATTATTTATGAATGATCCTATAATTAAATTACATTCTAAACGGATGACGTTTACTTTAACTATATCGACAGGAGAGTCTGATATATTCACTTTGTTTGGCAATAATTTTTGTTTTAATTTAAATCCTAACAATGGACCAATAGTTCTCCCTCTGTTAAAGTAGATTTCTTTATTAATTTTAATTTCTGTTTTAAGTGTGTTGTTGTTTGCTTTAATTGTGAGCGTGTGCTTTGTTTCTCTTTTTTCCAATTCTTTTTGCAAGTACTGCTCAATGTCATCAATTTCATAAGATCCCACAGGTATTTCAATACATTCATTTCCAATATAAAATAAATTATTTTCTTTATCTATATTTGGAATTGAGTTATATGTTTGAAAATCGGCTACACCACACACAGAGTCAGTAGGTAAATCAATTTGAGGAAAATATTCAGAAGTAAGTAATGAAGAATTTCCAGACAATGTTAATGTTATTGACATATTGAAAGTTCAAAACGCAATAAGTAATTATTTTTTATTAATATGTTTTTATTAATGGTTTTTATACACAATTTATTTCACAATATTAGATAAAAATTTTAAACATAAATGTCCACATATAAATGAATTATAATTTTGTTGACTATTATAATTGTATCTTATATTAGATCCTAAATAATCAACTAATTCTTTAGGAGGTTGCAAATTTCCAAAACTATCGAAATATTCAATATGATTATTTCTTTTATAATAAGCTACCCAATGAGTTCCTGGTCCAGAAGAATTATCTAAATTAACAATACAGCATTCTATACGATGTGGGTTTTTTGGTAATTCATCTCGCATCAAAACACCTCCAAAGTACGGTATATATTTTGAAAATTTAAGTATATCGTTCTCATTAAGCGGTCTGTTGGGTAGCCGATTTAAAAATTTCTTTTAGATTCAGGCGATAAATAAAGTTCTAATCATTTCTTATATGGCTTTAAATGTAAACCTTTACCCATAGCGATTGCTTCCATTTGTTTATTATGTCTAGTACTTTCTATCAACTGTTCTTTAGCATTTTTAGCATTATTGATAGCTTTTGCTACTTGTGAAGCATCTCCTGTGAAAGCACCAATAGCTGATAAACCAGCAAAAATAGGTAAAAGCGGTAATATACCTCCTGTTTTAGGAATTGGAATTATTCTTGGTATTTCAACTTTATTTTTTTTCCTTTTAACAATACATTTTGCTGCTTTAAGAGCAAGATTTATACCACTTGACATACTTTCTGGTTTATTCTTTTAAGCATACTTTTTACATTTCGAAGAGTTTGTCTAAATAATTTTTTTCCAGAAAGTTTATTCTTTTGTTTGCGTTTTCTTTTAGTTTTACTAGATAGCCCCATTCCGAATTTTACTTTAGTTTTCATTGCGTTTGTTACTAACCAAGCGTTTGTACGTTCACTTAAATTAGCGTTATTTGATCGAACTCGTTGCCACGCTTTCTCTTCTAATATTTTATCAGCTATTTGTCTTCGTTCTGTGTCTTCATATTTTAAATACGCTATATCGTGTTCTTTACAAGCTTCATCTGAAGGATTATTACCACTATCTCCTCTTTCTAAACTTTTTTGTAATTTTGTGCCTGGTCCACAAAAATTATATCCAGGCAAATGTAACTCAAACGGTAATTTATTAGATAAATTGTTAACTAAACCTTTACCTTTGCGAGTATTAAATAAACTGATTGATTTCTTTTTATGATTAATCATTTTATATCTATTTATTCAAAATGTTAAATAAGAATGAAATATTTTATATATTAACTAAACGTTTTATAGAAAAAATCAGTAGTAATAATGAAACTCATTAAACAACGTAATACACTAAAAGTTAAAAATTATGATCTTAATACTGAATCAGAAAGTAAAAGAAAACATAGTGATTTATTACCAAATAGTATAAGAGCTATTATTGTTGGTCCTTCAAATTGTGGTAAAACTAATGTAATGTTAAGTTTACTTGAACATCCTAATGGATTAAAATTCGAAAATATATATCTTTATTCAAAATCAATAAATCAACCAAAATATGAATTATTGAAACGTACATATTTTAACACCTATAACAGGATTAGGCTATTATACATTTTCAGAAAACAATGATTTTATACCTCCTGAAAAAGCTAAAAAAAATTCTATTTTCATATTCGATGACGTTGCATGTGAAAAACAGAATAATATGCGAGCGTATTTTTGCATGGGACGTCACAAAGATGTACACAGCTTTTATTTATGTCAAACATATACGCACATACCAAAACACCTAATTAGAGATAATGCAAATTTCATAATTTTATTTACATAAGATGATCTGAATTTAAGACATACATATATACAATGATCATGTTAATACAGACATGACTTTTAAAAAATTTCGTAGTCTGTGTGGAGAATGCTGGAAAGATGATTACGGATTTTTAGTAATTAATAAAGATTGTTCAATTAATCAAGGTCGCTATAGAAAAGGATTTGATACATTTATAACAATATGAGCTTAGCGATATAGAATTTACAATATAAAAGCAGTTATTAAGCAGTTATTCCTCAGTTACTCAGCAGTTATCTGGTTATTAAGCAGTTATTAAGCAGTTCATAATCAAATTAATAAAATGGATGCAGAGACTAAGATATTGAAAAATTTAATAAAATCAACAAATGATGTACGTAGAAAATTTAGAGCTATTAAAGCAGGTAAAATTGACAAAGAAGTTTTTCTTGAAGAAACCTTTAAACCTATTAGTGAACCACTTAAAGAACTCAAAGAAAAATCAGAAGAAGAAATTGAAAGAAAAATTAAGAATGAAATAAAAAAAGAATTATCATCTGCTGAACCCTCATCGATAAAATTACTGAATAATAGATCTTATCAAACCCCAAAAGCTTCTCATCACTTTAAAACATCACCATATTTTTCTAGTTCTTCATTTGAAACACCTCAAAAAACAATTATGCAAACGGAATCTCCATCAGCTATAAGCATTCCTAAGACACATTACAACGATCGTTTAATGAATCGTTTCAAGAAAGTTATCAATTACCTTCATACTACAAAAAACAATACTTTGATGGACATCATATAGGTAAATTATTTGGACCAAAATTTAATGAAAAAGAATTTGAATTAGGAAGAAGCAAGTTAATATTTGATGATAATGTTATTACTGTAAATAATAACAGTTATGATGCGACTAGAGGCTTATATGAATTAATTTTCATGAAAAATCCTTCATTATATACAGAAGATGATCTTCAAAATTATCGTAATATTTTACTTAGTACTAATGTATACAGAAAAGATTATAATAATGACTTTATTAAAATAAAGGAAATAGCAGTAAAAACTATAAAGAAATTATAAGTCTATTAGTTAAAGAAAAAAGAGGAGAAGGGTTAAAAACAGTTGCACTTGATAAAATGTTACAAATAAATAAAAAACCGAATTACATTTATTGGGATGACCCAAATGAGTTAGTAGAGAGGTTACAGTTGCTTATAGCTTCACAGCAAGCTGGTCACACTACTCATAATAATGAAATAATTTCAATTATTGAAGAATTGCGTGAAGCAAATATTATTCTTTAAATAATTCATTTAAACATTTTTTATTTTCATTACAAATATGAGTGTTGATTAGTTTGGTCGTTTTTCTCATATAAAAGCACGTAATACACAAAATGAACGAGGTCCTCCAGGTAAGCCTGGAATAGGCTTTAAATTATCGTCTGATGGACATTTTGATATTGAATATGAACGATTACAAAAAGTGGGAAAGCCAGTACAGTTTTGATGCAATTACAAAAGATTATTTTCAAAATAGTGTAAGAGATGTAGAAGATGATTTTTTAAAAAAAATTACTCTGAAAGTAGTTTTCTAATACAATTTAAAAATCGAAATGAAAAAATCATAAATATAATAAACGAATTGCAATTGAATATAGAAAATAAAATAAAGCAATTAGAAAATTTGATAAATATAACTAAAAATAATTTAGATGATTATATAAATAAAACTAAAAGCAATTTAGACGATTATAAAGTACTTAATATTCGAAAAATATAAGATATAGAAACATTCTTAAACGAGTGTAAAACAAACAATGAAAAAATATCTTCACTTTTACAAAGTTCATCGAATATAGAAAAACCTGCAAGTGATGAACAAACATTAAAAATAACAACAACACAATATTATTAAAATTATAATTAACTTAAATATGAGCAAACGACAATTAGTTGAAGAATTGCATAAATCAGCACGTAGAAAATTTATTCGAAGGAAAGTTGTTACAAAAGGGATAGATGATCTTTGGCAAATAGATTTAGTTGAAATTGGTACTTATTCCGCCAACAATAAAGGGCATCGTTTTTTATTAATTGTAATAGATACATTTTCAAAATTTGCCTGGGCGATTCCTCTTAAAAGTAAAAATTTCGTAGATGTAATTAAAGAAATGGAAAAGATATTTACTTCATCAAAAAGAGTGCCTCGTAATTTACAAAGTGATCTTGGCAAAGAATTTTATAATGAACATTTTCAAAATTTAATGAAAATATAGTATTAATCATTATTCAACGTATAGAACAATGAAAGCGTCAATTGTTGAACGTTTTAATAGAACTTTAAAAGGATTAATGTGGAAAGAATTCAGTTTCAATGGATCTTTTAAATGGGTTGATAACGTGCAAGAATTAGTTGATACATATAATAATACAAAACATCGTACTATCAAAATGAGTCCTAAAGATGTTATTTCATCTAATGAGAAATTGCTATTAAAAACAGTTTATAATAATTTAAAAACATTTCCAATACCTAAATATAAAATAGGTGATTTCGTTCGTATAAGCAAGCACAAACATGTTTTTGAAAAAGGATATACCCCAAACTGGACAAAAGAAATTTTTAAAATTGTGTCTATTAATAATACGAATCCCTCTACATATAACTTAGAAGACTATCAAGGTAATCCAATAAAAGGAGGATTTTATGAAAAAGAATTATTAAAATCGCATCATCCTAATATTTATTTAATTGAAAAAATTTTGAAAAAGAAAGGAGAACAAGTTTTTGGTAAATGGCTAGGATTTTCTGATGAACATAATTCATGGATAGATAAAAATCAATTATTGTAAAACATTTGATTATATAGTATGTGTATTGTATTTATGATTTTGTAAATAAAACATGTATTTAATTTTTTAATATTATAAAAATGTTTTTTATTCATTTTTTCTTTTTATAAATTTTACATTCCTCTTACTCTATAATACAAATTCATTAATTTTTCAGCTCTTTGTTGAATTCTTGGTACATCACAACAGATGCATGTATCAGGTCCTGAAGTAGTTGTATTTTTAGACCATGGACAATTATCATAATGAAGTCCAAAAAATGAAATAACTTTTGTCTTCTTATCATACATTTTTAAATATGCTAAATATCTTAACGGTTCTTATTTATGTTCTTCAAGTATGACGCCATTGAAATCAAGTTTAAAGTTTTCTATTTTCTCAACGCTCATATTAGTTAAATTTATTACAAAATTTTACTTTTGACTTAGTCTACAGCCGATCTAAGATTAATTACCTAAATTTTTTTGTTAAGATATTTATATTCAATATTTAATATATATCCATTGAATACATTTGTTTCACATTTTTAACATTTATAAACTCAACATCACTTTTATAATTAGGATCATGTACACTAATTATGTCTACTTCTCCATTACTAAGAATTCTCTCTGTTTCAAATTCATGATATTCGTAGCAAACTATGTTCAATGATCGTCTCCTGAAATTGCTATCATATGTACATCGTATAGTTAATGTTACATCATCGTCGAATGCTAATTTGATGTGTCTGTAAAAAGGATGATCATTTTCAATTATTCCAGCTATATCTCTTTCTTTTTTAACTAATTCTTGCCTAAATCCTTCAATAGCTTCTTCAACAGTTACATATTTCGGTTCAGGTTTATTTGTTGAAGTTGCTGGTGTTGGTGTTGGTGTTTGTTCACTATTAGCATCATCAGATTGAGGTACCTCAGGTATAGTTTAATTAATATTATTATTGATTATTGTTAATAATTGAAACGATAAATCAATTTGAACAGTATCATTATTAGGTAGTTGAAGAGCAAATTCTAAATTTTCTTTATTCCCTTTATAAGCATCAAGCTTCAAAGGTATTCTACCGCTTTCAGCATATGATAAACAATAAATTGTTAAGAAAATGATCCAAATTTTTGAAAACATTTTTCGATTTTTTAATATGTTGTCTGTGTTAGTTCTCGTGAAAGACTAGATAAAATTCTAACTTTACAACTATTTTAACTACTCCTAAGATTCTGTTATTTCATCTGCATTTCCTTCTCGTGACATTTTTTTAAATAATTTATCACCCCACTGCCAAGCTTCTTCATCTCCAAAAGGACAATTACGTGGAAAGTGATTTACATTTCTATATCTCATAGTACCAGAAGCAGCTTCACCTGCTACTGTGATATTTCCTCCTATAACTTCAAATTTTACATGTTGAAATGGAATAAATGTGAATTCCAAGTTTAATGGAATAGGTTCGCCATTTCTCATTCTCATAATTAAACATCTATTTCCATCTTCAGGTGTTACATATACTTCTAAAAGCCCACAATTTAAAACTTGAGCATTTACTATTTTAAATGATTTCCATGCTCCTTCACATGAACAAAATTTACATTTATCTCTAATTATTTCAGACCAAAACATTTGTAATGTTTTGTATATACAATGTATTGTATTAAATCTTCAAGTTCAAAGATATAAATGTTATTATATTGTTTTTATATTCTTTCTACATGCACATTAGCAAAAAAAAAAAAGAAAATAGAATTTGATGGCGTAAATTATATAGATATGCCTATACAATGTAATGTGTAAAATTGAATAAAGCAAATAAAAAAGAAGAAGAAAAAGAAAAAAGTAAAAGAAAAAAAAATTTGATGCTGTATATTATAGGGCAGTAGTTCAGCTTTCAGATTTCGCGTAATTTAGGAGGCTTGAACCAAGGGACATGAAACGACAGAGTCATCATTAAGCCAACCACTTAACCCATTACACCATCAAATTCTACATATGTTTATTAGTTAAAATTTGGTTTGTTTTAACACATTTTATCTCAATTTTAAGCTATTCAAATACTATACATATTGTTATCAGTATATACACATACATTTAAATGTCTATACTATATATTCAAAACACTACGAAATTATAAATTATATATGCATATATAAACAATGCGTGTATATGAATATTACAAGTGAATTAATTAATTAAAAATATTCAAATATTGTTTACTAATTATTGTTATAACAATAATAACTTCCGGCAACACATTCTGTATACATACATATATACATATACTTATATTCGTGTATTCATTCATCTGAAAAAAATTTATAGTAATAATAACATTAGTTTTTTATTTGTAGTACATAATACGAATCATAATAATAACAAACTTGAAAATATTTTTTATCAATTTTGACGCACGACTTTTTTAATTATGCTTTGTATAAACGTATTTGATTTTGTTTTGTTTTGTATACATTTACTATATGTCTTTCAAAAAAAAATATTTATAATTTTTTGTAGTCTTTTTATAGGTTTCTTAATAAAATTTACCCTAATCGGTCTTATCAGTAGTCAAAAAATGTATAATAACAGTAACATTGCCCTGTATAGTATTTTTGCATTTACATTACATATTATGAATTATATTTAAAATTAATTTGAATAATTTTCCTTATCACTTTTTTCACATCTTATGTTTTTAGTTAAATTTTGCATAATCGTTTTTTTTTATCTTTGTTTTGTATGCATTTACTATATATCCTATATGAAAAATATATTTATAATTTTTTGTAGTTTTTCGACGTTTTTATGGTTTTCTTATTGAAATTTAATTTGATGACAATTTCTATATGTTTGGTTTTTTGTTTTTTTTTTGCTTATTATATACAATAAGTATATGTGTAATATGCAATTAAAATAAGATTTATAAAAAATATACATACATATGTATTTTATGATAATTTTTGGTAATACTTAAAACTAATTATAAGGAAGTGATGATAAAAAGTTTTAAACTCCCATAATGTAAAATCTATATGTTAAAGATAATTTTTAGCTATATAAACAGAATTTTAAAATAAAAAATTCATAAAATATTTCAAACAATTCGTTAGTGCGGGAGCATTTTTACGTGCGGATCTTTTATAAAAATTTTATTAATTATTTTTGCAATTCGTTTTATATTTGTGTGTGTATATAATTTTAATAAAATGGAAGGATCAACAAATAAAATTCAAATACCAAAACCCATCAAGGAAGAAGTAATGTCATCAGATGATTCTGACGATAAGAGAATGTGGGCTAAAATACAAAAAGAGCTCCAAGAACTTGATGGCAGTAGTGATGATATAAAAAAAGAAGAAGAAACCAATAACCAAATGCTTTTAAAATTAAATGAAGAAGCATGGAAGCTGAAAGAAGAAGAGCTCAATAAGAAAAAAAAAGAGCTTGAACAATTACAAAATAACCTTCAAGACAAAGAAATTCGTCTAAAAAATCAAGAAAAAAAACTTATAGATAAAGAAATTTTCTTGCAAAAAAAGAGACGAAACAATCAAAGGTTATTATTCAACATTTAAAGATGCCTTCAATGCCTGTGTTGAAATAGGCAATGCGTTTTGGGGAGATTTTGTAGAACATATTCCTCACTCAATTAGGATAAATTTAAATAGGTAAGTTTTTATATTTTTCTAAATATTTCATTTGTTATTTCCAGTATATTGATTTTTTCTTTAATATAATTCACAGTGTGCAGATGCATTTATGGGGCAGTAACAGGATGCCACAAAAATGTGAAAATCCTGCCTATTTCTTAGCGTGGATGAGGACAACAATATCACCAAACGCCAAGATGTATATGCTTCGGGTCACAGGAAGCAGGATTCCGAACACTGGATCAAGTGCCTACACTTGTTTTGATTCCAGATGTATATCAAACACAATGATTGGAGCAAGAAATTCAATAGTATATAATTTTACAGATATTAATATATTTACAAATAGTATTTTAACAAATAACATGTATTGTTTTGCATGTAGAAGATATTGTTTTTCTTTTTTGATTTTTTTTTTTTAAAATTTTATTAATATTTTAAATATTTTTATAAAGTATTTTATAAGTGTACATTTAAATATATATTTAATTTTAAAATTTTATGTTAAAAAATAGTACATTATAATATATAAATAAAATATATAAAAATACAAAAAAATTTTTGTTTTTTATTTTTCTTACACATTTATTTTACTTTTTTTCTCATCATTGGTTGCTGATGTTGGCTGATGTTTTCTTTTATAGTTATTTGCATTAATAGCAGCTAATATGACTTCATGTCCATTAGCTGATATTTTCTCAAATATATCCTGTAACAAAAAAATTAATTATTATTTTTCAGTATTTTATTTTGAAGATTTGTATTTTTCAGCTTTTTATTTCAGCTTCTGTTTTTAAGTATATAATACAACTTACCATTTCAACCATTTCGATTTCATGAAACCTCGAATCGAAATCGCCGAATTTAAGCCAACAGTCATCGTTGTATTCTTTGAAAAATATAATATATCCTGGATTTTCTTTGACAAATACTATAAAATCGTCTTCAATGTTGGGCCACTCAACACCAATTGGAGGTCGTCTTACATTTCTTCATAAATTTCTTATAAGATGTAAATTATTCATTTCTGAAAAATAAAAAATAAAAATATTTAAATAATTTATTTTAATTTAAAGTCAATTCTTTAACTTACCTATGTATGCTGTATATATGTATATATATTAAATACTACAAAAATAAAAGAAGTATGTATCTAAATAATACTTTTTTTAATTATGATTTTTTAACAAAATATCTTCTGCTTTTATATTCTAAGAATTTTTACTTGCAACAACTGTTTTAATTGCGCAACAACAAACACAATATACCCCACTATATTGTTTTCAAGTATACTTTATTCACTTCAATTTTTCAAGTTCTCATCGTATAAAAAAACAACAAGTACAGTGTACACAACTTTAACCAAATTTTCACAATTTTCAACCTTGGTTTTTGTTTTTCCTAATTAAACAACAACTACATATTACAAACAAGTTTGAACATGTTTTTGCAATTTTCAACCTTGGTTTTATTTTTCCTAATTAAACAACAACAAATACATAGTATAAAACCTCACATCCGGGTTTTTCTATTTTTCTTAAATAATTACCACAACAACAAATTCATTACATATGAGATCACTCTACTTTTTCAGGTTCCCATCATTTAGAAAAAACAACAACAACAACACTAGAAAAAACCTTAAACATTACTTAAAGCACATTCAGCCTACTATTAATACCACCACCTACCCACCATGAAAAATATTTACGTCAATGACATCACAAAGACTTTAAAATTTTAGATCATTTACCCACCAAACACACCATAAAGTAAACAACAGCCAATTATATAATTACATCACCTACACAAATTTTTTAATTAAACCACTCCTTTCACCAACACGATCTATCAACAATCACCATTATCTTTTCTATACCATTACGTCATTAACTCCAATTAAACCACTCCTATCACCAACACAATACACTCAGCGCCGTCATTATTCAACCCATGACGTCATCAATTCTTTCTAAACCACTCCTCATTTCATCACGATCCCCCCATCGCAGCCATTTTTTTTCTCATATCATGACGTCATAAAATGGCACAAGAACCCTTCTCTGATCCAGAACGCACATATCCTAACTACTGTCGTCATCGTTTTCGTCTTCTTCAAATTATAAACATAGGCAGCATTAGTGATGAAAAATACGAAAAACCACCTGTACATCGTCGACCGAATGCATCGTCATCATCAACAAGAGAAACAACAACAAGAAGAACAAAAACATCAGCAAGATCATCCAAAAAATTGGGCAAAAGGAATAGCGTCTGCAGCAATTTGACATTGATCTTGCTGAGACTCAATACATTTCTGTACAAATGCAGCAACAGCAAGAACAACAAAATCAGCAACAGTTACAGCAATAAGAAGTTAAAGACATCGAGTCGGTGACGAGCGATGCATCAACCTAGCTGTTTAATGGCGACCTGCTCGACATGTTAATGCATTTCGATGACAAAGAAAACAACGAAGTAGGATATGAGGTTTCTGGACCAGAGTAGGGTTCTTGTGTCATTTGATGCCGTCATGATATGAGAAAAAAATGGCAGCGATGGGTGGATCGTGACGAAATGAGGAGTGTCTTAATTAGAAAAATTTTGGTGGGTAAGGTAATTGTTTAATTGGTTGTTGTTTACCTTATGATATGTTTTTTTGGAGGTTACTGATTTTAAGTCATTGAGATCACATTTACGTAATTATTGTTTTAAGGGAACCTGAAAAATCGAATGTTCGCATAATGTATTTGTTGTTGTGAAAATTATTTAAGAAAAACGGAAAAACCAGGATTGAACATTGCGACAACACGTTTAAACTTGTTTACAATGTATTTGTTGTTGTTGAAGTCAATAATGTATATTTGAAAACAATATAGTGGGGTATATTGTGTTTGTTGTTGGACAATTAAAACAGTTGTTGTAAAATAATAATTTTTAAATATAAAAGACAGCAAAATTTGACCATATTTTAGTTTATGGATTTAAACGATCAAGATAGTAATAGTTCGAGGTCAACAGTTTTAACAGTCAAAACAGGAGTTAATTGGAAGTTAAAATTTATAACTGAACCGCAAAGTTTATTCGAAGTTTCAGTATTAAACATTTGGAATAAAAATATTCTATCAGTGCAGGAGGGGAAAGAAGAATTAAGAAAGCCTTTACTGAGAAACAAATTAGAAGAAACATATTTTTTGGTGATATTTTTAGCTGTATAGTATTTAATTGGTCTTTACAAAAAAAGTTGACTATTCCATTTATTATCATGATTAATGAAATAAAATTGCAATACATCAAAGAAATTAAACTACCACTAACAACTATATTTGCAGACGATTTTAGGTATGTACGAAAGTATTGTTTTTGAATAAAATATACTATTAAATTTCAATTTTTTAAATTTTTATAGAAAACAATCAACATGGATTTTAATTTATATTCGAATAAAGACGATATTCGTACTTATTTAACGCAAAGGATTTGAAGTCAGTTATGCCTTTAAAAGATATGGTAGACGAAAAAAACTACCGTGTTATAAATTATCAAAGAGTAAACACAAAATATGGACAAAGGATTCTTTTATAATTGGATGAACATAAGTTATTCTTACCAGCAAGATTTAATGATTTGCCTGATGAAAAGTTAGTTATGTTGAAGACGAAGAAGTACAGCATTAAAAAAACTACTGGACCTGACTACAAACTCAAATTAGTAAAACCTTATCCGAATGATGATGATGATGATGAATTTTAAAAGAACAAAAATATTGATTTTTTATAAATTAGTTTACTTTATTGTATACATGTATGTGCAAATTAATTAAAAAATTTGAACAAATTGAAAAAAAAAAAAAAAAAACTTTTACTTAATATTTTCTCTTCTTACAAGGGGTTTTTTGTTAACATTTTTTAATTCTTCAAATATGTCTTGTTGTTGATTAGTCTTTTGAAAATCTTCATTGAGCTCGATTTCTGTAAACTTTGTTAAGTCTTCTAAAGATTCGTTAAATTTTACTTAATAATATAAAAGGGTGAAATCAATTAAGGTTTGTATCATTTCAAATTGTGTCATCATAGCTTAAACATCGTTTCGCTAAAAATTTTTCAATTTATAATTCATATTAGTGTATAGTACAAATAAAGATGAAATTTGTTTGTGAATTATGCAAAAAAAGTATACCTTAAAAAAATGTGTAAACAGACTCATTCAAAGTGCTCACGGCGAGCGTGTAGTACGTGATATTTGTGGAAAACAATTAAGTAGAAAAGATAAATTGTTAGAACATAAAATAACATATCATACAGCTTCTATTCAAATTGCTTGTGCAATTTGTCAAAAAGAATTTTCTAGATATGACAATTTGTTGAGACATTTAAAAAAATACCATACAGTAAATATTGAAGAACCAATAATTTTACCTTCATCAGCACTTTTGATCTTTTTAAAGTATGAAAAGTCTGCACTAAAATTTATTCAGTTATTTTATTGACTGTGGCGAGTTTACTTCAGGAGAGATTTAAAATAATTTAACAAATATCATTTTGATATTACATAAATTTTCTGTTTTGAAATAAAAAGTACTAGGTACAATGAATTCTAAGAAATATAGTGATACAAGAAGTCTTCTTTCTGGAGACAATAATAAAAGCACATTATAAAATGCAGTCAATGAGTCTAAAAACTACGTTTTCTTCTTCTCGTGCAGAATCCAACTCTAATTCAAATAAAGGAATTTGTGAAGAAAATAAATACAAAAAGTTAAAAAATGAAATATAATATTTTGATAATATTTGAAAATGTGAAATAAAAATTTAAAACAAAAAATCAAATATTAATTTGTTGTTTTTTTTTGTGATATTATTTTAATATAATAATGAAAAATGTGGTTCATATTGATGTGACATACTTTTTTAAAAAATTTTTGACCGTATATTTATTTTTGTATTATCATGTATATTTTTCAAGTTCATTGTACTTTGCATTTTTTTTTTTTTTTTAAATGTCAAATTTTATTTTTTTTTTTGTATTATCAAATATGACGACAAAAAAATTTGTGTTATATTTTTTAAATTACAATATACCATATTACTTTCCAAGTTTTGGGGCTATTTATATTTATCTAATTCTTATCATTTGTACATTCAAGTTTATAACACATTATATGTAAATTATATGAGAGAAGTGAATATTGTATATTAAAAGAAAAAACAAACAACAACAACACGAGTCGTATATATTTTTCAATTGTACTGATATGATGTAATTTGCTACGATTTGTTTATACGTGTATGTATGGTGTGTACATATTTATCATTGCACTCTTTATTTTTATTTCTCTTACAATTTCAATAGTACTGATACACAGTACTTTACATATTTTCGTTTTTCCTTTGCTCTTGATTTATATTATGTACTTTGTATTTTACGTACATATATCTACCTACATATATTCGTTATCAGTTATTAGAATATTCAGGTGCATACACATACAATTACATAAATTATTTTAACAAAGGAGGAAATTGTGGTTTTCAAAGTTTTTAAATTTTTATAAGTAAATTTGATTGTTTACTATTTGCATTGCATGTATGAATATGTGTTGTGATATAAAAAATAATTAGTATGTGTTTGTACATAGGTAAAAAAAAAAAGAGAAAAAAGGATGTTTGAAAAGGTTACGTTATGAATAATAAAGACACAACATTTTGTCTTTTTTCTTTCAAACCTCGTTTAATCCGAATTTTTGATTTGTATTACGTACATTGTATTTTAGTTATTATTAGTTATTAGAATATTATGCATACATTTCTTCTTATTTGAGTCGTATACACATGCAATTACATAAATTAATTTTAACAAAAGAGGAAATTGTCGTTTTTAAAAGTTCTTTTTAAATTTTTAAAAAGTAAATTTGGTTGTAAATTTTAGCTATTTGCATTGTATGTATAAGTATGTGTTATGAAATAAAAATAATTAGCATTTGTTTGTATATAGGTAAAAGAGAAAAATAATGTTTGAAGTGTTTGAAGTCTACGTTATGAATTATAAAAATAGGGCGTTTGTTTTTTTTTTCACATCTTTTTTAATTTTTAACAAAAGGAGGAAATTGTGGTTTTTAAAAATAATTATCATTTGTTTGTATATAGGTAAAAGAGAAAAATAATGTTTGAAGTCTACGTTATAAATAATTAAAATAGGATGTTTGTCTTTTTCACACCTTCTTAATTCGTGATTACCTACTTCGTTTAATCGAAGATTACTTCGTATTAATTGAAGCTTATATTTTAATCCCCCGTCTGCCTGTGGTTTAGTCATTGTTTTATTGATTGTTCATAGTGTTAGACATTATAACATAAATCTTTTTAAAAAATGTCTAAGTTTACAATTGTTAAGGATTACATGACACAAATTAAACGATTTAATTTACGTGGGCTTAAAGTTGAATTTAAAATTAACACTCCACTAAAGAATAGTGAATCTGTGGAATGGATAAAATGCTCTATTGAAGACATTGTAAGAGGTTCAGTCCAAGAGCTTTTACCTAATGATCAAGTCGGAATAACTTTCTGTGGAGAAAGTTTTAAAGAAAAAGGGCCTGGATGGATAAATTTTAGGGCTGCTTCTGAAGTAAAATGGTGGAAGATATTTGGGAAATGATCACAAAAATTTTTCAAAGCAATTCTCAAGGTTTTTTGCTTTTCACTTTTGTATTGTAAAAGTTTATTTTAGGGGCTTCGTTTTGTTCATTATTGTTTCACATATAGGAATAAACACGGATACATTTTGCTTGGGAGTAACGTCAGTGCGTATACCACAAGGTAAAGGGAATGATCGGTCAAGGAAATATAATACATTTGAGGAGGAATGCAGCATGAGAAGAGGTATTGTTACGGTAGACAATAAAGACAATTTATGTTTACCACGTGCGTTAATTATTGCAAAAGCTCACGTTGATAAGGATCCTAAATATAATAAAATAAGAAGAAATATTGGAAAAGTACAAACTCAAAACGTTGAACAGCTCTTAGTAAATTCAAATGTAAAAGTACCTGCTGAAGGTGCAGGAATTTTTGAGCTTCAACAGTTTCAAAATTATTTCAAAGATTACAAAATTGTAGCGTATCAATATGGAAATAAAGGGCGAGATATTCTTTTTGAAGTTCTAAACGAGGGGAAACGACTAAATTTATTATATCATAAAGGCCATTATAATGTTATAACATCTCTTACTGCTGCATTTTGTTGTGGTTACTATTGCGAAATTTGTAACATTCCTTACAATGCGAAGAATGATCACAGATGTGGTGGAACATGTTCATGTTGTCAACAATCTCCAGCATGCACTAAAAATAATAATGAGGATATTTTATGTAAAAATTGTAATCGTAATTTTAAAGGAGAAAGATGCTATCAAAATCATTTAGATTTTGGAATAAAAGGAAAAACGAATATCTGCAATCAGATTAAAAGATGTATTGACTGTTTGAAGACCTATGGTTCAAATAGATCTCATATATGTGGAGAAGAATTTTGTAAAATTTGTGGAAAACATGTAAAACAAGGTCATTTTTGCTTCATTCAGCCTGATTTTCGTAAAACATGCGCGAAAGACACTCTTTTTATTTTTTATGATTTAGAAACACGTCAAGAAAAGGTTCAGCAACAAAAACATATAAAAGAAGATTTAATCAATGAAGTAATATTGCATGAACCGAATTTATGTGTATTTCAACAAAGATGCGGTAGTTGTTTAGACTTAGACCAAAAAACAACTATTTGTGCAAAATGTGGTGTTAGACTACAAATTGTAAAAAGTGATGATTGTATTAAGTCATTCATGCATCATATTTTATTTATCAGAAAAAAATTTAAAAAGATTGTTGTAATAGCACATAACGGTCAGGCTTTTGACCATCAATTTATATTAAATTATGTACTTCATAACACAGACTTAAAACCTGAATTAATAATGCGAGGAACAAAAATTATAATGATGCAGATTAATAACGTAAAGTTTATAGATTCATTAAACAATTTTCCAATGGCACTATCAAAACTACCAAAAGCATTTGATTTACCAGCTATCTATAAAAAGGGGTACTTTCCTTATCTCTTTAATACTATTGAAAATGAGAACTACATTGGTCCACTTCCAGCAATAGAATATTATAGTCCGAATAGTATGAAAATTGAAGAACGTGAAATTTTTCTAAAATGGTACAATGAGCAAAAACATAACGAATTTGATATGCAGCGTGACATAGTTGATTACTGTGTTTCTGATGTGCAAATTTTAACTGAGGCCTGCTTAAAATTCAGAAACTTGATGATAAGCGAATGTTCTGTTGATCCGTTTCTTGAAGCTACTACAATAGCCTCTGCATGCAATTTAGTTTTTCGACGTAACTTTCTCAAACCAAACACAATTGGAGTTATCCCGAAAAATGGTTATCGAAATGCGGATAATCAATCAAAAATAGCAATACAGTGGTTAATATGGGAAGAAAAACCACGAAAAGTTAATATTTTACATGCAGCTAAACAGAAAGAAATTATATTACACGGTATGAAAGTAGATGGATATTGCTCAGAAACCAATCAAGTTTTTGAGTTTCATGGTTGCTACTACCATGGTCATCCTATCTGCTTAAGATATAACCGAGATAATTCTTTATACGACGATCCTGATGACACATTAAATCGTAGATTTGATGTTACTGTATCAAAGATTAATCGTTTGCGTTCTTATGGTTACCAAGTTATTGAAATGTGGGAATGTGATTTTCGCAGGCAAATAGAAGAAAACAAAGATATAAAACATTTAGAAAATCATTATTTATTATGCAATACTCCGCTTAATCCTCGAGAAGCATTTTACGGTGGACGCACAGGAAATACTTTTAAACACTTTAAATGCAAATCTGATGAGAAAATCAAGTATATAGATGTTTGTTCATTGTATCCATGGGTTTGTAAAAATGGTAAATTTCCAATTGACCATCCTAAACTTTACGTCGGAAATGATACCTGCTCGAAGACAGATTTACAAAAAACTGAAGGTCTTATTAAATGTAAGATTTTACCGCCAGAAAATTTACTGCACCCTGTTCTGCCTGATAAACAGTGCAAAAAATTAATGTTTACGTTATGTCGTACTTGCGCTGCAGAAAAATGTCAACATAGTGTATGTTCGCATACGAAAGGAGAGAGCATTAATAGGAACATGGGTAATTGATTGTGGGTTAGTTAATTGAAAATGCACGTGGTTGGATTATGCTACACTTTATTTTATAAAATATTAACACAACGTGTGAACTCTATCGCAGTCAGAACAAGAAGACTTAAAATATAAAATTATATATTAGACAACCTAACTACTAATTATTACATAGGGTTTATTATATAGTAAATAATAAGCTACCTGCTACTTATTAATAAATAATATTAAGTGTATGAGTACTGTGTGCGTAATCGTTACCAGTGTGTATGAAACTCAACTACCTCTAATGTGCATAGAGCTAGTTTGAGTGAATTGCATTAAACTTGTAATTGTTATGTACTCGAAACCATATTATGTATAGTTTCGTAGTGCAGTAAAAATACTGATAACGATTACCGCCACATCACTTCCCCTTGGGAAAAAACAATTTTGCAAAAATTTTATAAATTTAAAAATGAGAATAAGCGTACGTTAAAAACAAATTTATAACTGAAATGTTACTTTACGTTTTGTTTCTGATCTTGTGACTGGACAAGAAATGGTAGTATCTGGATTTAGTAAAAAGGCGGGCTTTAATTTATCGATGTTAATGAACTCTTCCTTTCCATTCATTAATATTTTGAAAACTTTGTCCTGTCTTGATAAAACTTCATGTGGACCAGTGTATGGCGTATTTAAACTACTTTTATAAAAATTATCTTTGACGAAAACATGTGAACAAGTGTGAATGTCTTGTGGTACAAAAATGCTTTTTTGTTTTCTTGTTCGCGAAGAATGAGGCTGTAAGTTAGTGAGTGTTTGTTGTATTTCTTTGGCCACAGGGTTTGTTAATTGAAAGTCTGGTGAGCTATTTGATGCGATGAATTCGCCAGGTAGACGTAGAGGCTGACCATAGAGGAGATGTGCAGGAGCGAAACCTACATCTTCAATAAGGGCCGAGCGAAGTCCCAAAAGTATCCAGGGTAAATTATGGTACCAATTTTTGGGGTTGGCAGAAGCTCGAATGGCCACTTTTAGTTGTCTATGGAACCGTTGGATTGAGGATGATAGGTTGTAGTCCGAATCCGGTGATTACCTAAGACGTTTGAAAGTTCTTTAAAAAGTAAAGATTCGAACTGAGTTCCTTGATCAGTCGTTAAGGTGCGACATACACCAAAACGTGAAATCCAATTATGGATGAAAGCCGTACATACTGTTTTGGCCTCAATATTTTTGAGAGGAATGGCCTCTGGCCAATGTGAGAAACGATCTTTGATAGTTAGAATGTAACTATAACCATTGGAAGGGGGAAGTGGTCCAACTAAGTCCATGTGGACGTGTTCGAACCTTCCTCTAGGTACCTCAAATTTTCCATGAGGTGTAGAAATGTGTCGGGTGATTTTTGCTTTCTGACAAGCAATGCATGTTTTGGCCCAATAATTAATTTGCTGATTCATTTTTGGCCAGAAATATTTAGAAGATATGAGTTTGTTAGTAGATCGTATGCCGGGATGTGAGAGATTGTGAATGCTGTCGAAAATTAAACGGCGAAGATTTTCCGGGACGTATGGTCTATCTTGGCCTGTTGAAGATTCACACCAAATTTCTACGTTTTCAAAAGGAATGTGTACCTTTTTGAGTATGAAAAGTGAATTACTTTGTCTTTCTTTATTGGTGAGTAATTCTTTTAATTCGTCGTCATTTTGTTGTTCTTTTAAGAGAATGTCAAAATTGATTTGTTTTTTGTCTACAAATGTATCAATATGAGTTCTAGAGAGGGTGTCTGCGACTATGTTTTTACAACCTTGGATGTATCGGATGTCATTGGTGAATTGTGAAATGTATGAGAGGTGATTGATTTGACGAGGAGATTTATCTGCTTTAGATAAAATTGCTTTGGTAAGTGCTTTTTGATCTGTGTAGACAGTGAAATTTTTTCCTTCAACGAAATACCTGAAGTGTTTGATAGCAAGATATAAAGCTAGAAGTTCACGGTCGAAAGCTGAGTATTTACATTCAGCAGGCTTTAGCCTTTTTGAGAAGAAACTGAGAGGTTCCCATAAACCATTATTATTTTGTTGTAGGACTGCTCCAATGGCGTCACTAGAAGCGTCTACCCATACGCTAATTTTCGCGGTAGGATTGGGATGTACTAATAAAGTACAATTTTCTAGACTGCATTTGATATTTTGGAAGGCTTCATCGTGAATTTGCTTCCATTCTAAAGGTGATTTTAAATTTTTCTTCACGCGTTTTATTTTTAATAAATCGTACAGTGGCGCTGCTAACTTAGCGAAATTGGGGATGAAGCGATGATAAAAATTTGCCATTCCTAAGAAACGCTGTAATTTTTTAATGCTTGATGGTTTTGGGAAATCTTTAATTGTTTGAATTTTGCTTTCGGAAGGTCGAATGCCATTTTCTGAAATTTTGTGGCCTAAAAAGTCTAATTCTTTTTGGCCAAAAATGCACTTGAGAGGATTTATACTCATTCCATATTGTTGTAACCTCGTGAAAAGTATACGTAAATGTTCTTTATGTTCTTGTGGTGTTTTGCTTGCTATGAGAATGTCATCAACATAGGTGAAAATGAAATTAAGATCTGATAAGACTTCGTTAATAAAACGCTGAAAGGTTTGAGCACCATTTTTGACACCAAATGGCATTCTTAAAAATTCGAATAAACCGAAAGGAGTTATGACAGCGGTCTTGTAGACATCTTCTGGCGCGACTGGAATTTGGTGGTACGCCCTAACAAGATCAATTTTTGAAAAAATTTTGCACCCATGTAAATTGATTGTAAAATCATAAATATTTGGTAGAGGGTATTTATCAAAAACGGTAGCCGCGTTTAATTGTCGGTAATCACCACATGGTCGCCAGTTGGAATCTTTTTTCGGGACCATGTGCAAAGGAGAGGCAACGGGAGACGATGACGGTCGACATATGCCAAGCTTGACCATGTCATCAAACTCTTGCTTGGCTATAGCATATTTCTCCGGGTGTAATCTTCTGGGGCGTGCAGCGGGAAGTGTGCCCTGAGTGTTAATTCGATGTACCACGTCATGACTAACCTTTAAATTGAAATCTGGTGGTGCTCTGAGGGAAGGAAAACTATTAAGAATAGCGCCATATTCGTTTTGAATGGGAGCTAGCTTGGGAGAACATGATACGCAATTGCGTGCAACGCAGTTGATTGAAATTGATGTTGTTTGGTCGACAAGCTTTCTTTGACGAAGATCCACTAACAAGTTGAAATTGTATAAAAAATCAGCACCAATAATTGGGTAATCGACAGCTGCAATGATAAAAGAATGAGTAAACGAACGTCTTAAGCCAAGATCTAATGTCATTTGTTTATGACCATAAGTTGAAATGGGTGAGCCGTTTGCTGAAGTGAGATCGTAATTTGATTTGAAAGCTTGTTTGAGAAATAGTTTTTTAGGTACCACAGATATCTCGGCGCCTGTGTCAATTAAGAAATTTAATTTGGAAGATTTATCAAAAATGAAAAGGCGGCGAGAGAGACCGTTTGCTTTCGCTGCCGCGTGCGAGGAAGCAAAATCTAGTTTTTTGAATTGGTTTTATTGCTAGTTTTATTACACGGAGGTACACATTTTTGAGCTTTTGCTCCATATTGCTTGTGATACCAACAAACATAATTGAAATTATTCTGACTGGCAGTATTATTGCGCAGACTACTTTTTGAACGAGATCTGTTTGGTGTAAAACTTCGGTTAGAATTTTTTATTTCAAGACGTCTAATGCGGTCTGTTAATTTTCGTAAGACTTCGTCAGTGTTATTTGAGGGTAGTGATTTTTTATGACTAATGGCAGAGACATTGGAAATGGTAGTAGCATTGTAAATTTGATCAGCAATTTTAAAAATTTCTTCGATTGGCTGAGTGTTTTCAATCGCGATAATACAAGCTTGAATAGCTGACGGAAGTTTATTTAACCATAATTTTTTAAGCAAAGATGTGTTAACTAAACTGTTACCACCAGCTAGAGATTGCATGTGTCGATATAACTCGGATGGTTTATAATCACCTAATTCAACTTTGTGTAAAAGAGTGTCGAGCTTACGCACTTCCGATTCTGAACTGCGTTGAAGTAGGTGTGTTTTCAAGTTTTCATATTTGTCTTGAGCTGGCGGTTTTGTTAATATGTCAGCTACTATTTCCATCGTCTCTTGTGTTAAAGAAGCTACTAGATAATCATATTTGGTATTTGACGAGGTGATGCCCTTGACGCGAAATTGAGATTCGACCTGGATAAACCAAAGATCTGGTCTATTATTCCAAAAAGGAGGAATTTTCAAAGAACTAATGTGAGGATTTTGTAATTCGTCGTTTTGTTTTGAACCACAAGAAATATCTTTATTTTCACTACTTGTTTTACACGTTTTATCGTCGTTACTTGTCATTTTATTCGTTATTTTATTTGTTTTATGTAGCGAAAAATTTGAAATTTAATTTGTTTATTATTGTTAGTATTATTTTTTAATTTAAATATCGAAACTATGAAAAATACCGAAGTTTACTTACTGTGAATTAATGGAAAGGAAGAATTTAAAATTCACTATTTATTCCCTTATGTGTAAAATGTTGCGTGAAAATATGTCCAAGAATCCAGATACTTCCACCTCTGTGTCCGTTTATATATGTGAATGTTCAAAATTTATCGTCTGCTATTTATTTTTATTTTACAATATTTCAAATATATTTTGTATTTTGAATTTATTTCCTAAAATTAAAAAAAAATTATTTAGAAAACTTTTGAAATTTTCTTATTATAACAAAAAATTATCTATGTTTGTTGCTTGTTGAAACGTGTTGAATGAGCGCCGGTGTACTATAGATGTATATTTGTATGTATGAGTGTATGTGTGGTTTTAGGCGGCATGCGTGAATTTTAAAATCCAAGAAAATCCTTGTATGTCCTCGTCATCCGTTGCCAAAAATGCAGCATAAAGGAAGTATTTTTTTTCCTTTTTTATTCCAAAATAATATTTTATTGTATTTTAAACAAAAATTTTGTTGTTCACAATATTAAAAATGTGCACAAGTGCCAACCGTGCGAAAACCCAGTCAAATGCAATGTGTATGAATTTATTTATTTTCTGATTTCTTCACTTTGTAAAAAATTGAACCACTCTAAATTTATTTTATCTTTAAATTAAAAACCAATTGATTTTTTTAATTTTTATGAGTTTTCAGTTTAAAAAAAAAAAAAATTGTACACTTTCCTGGAGTACACTGTATATGATGTGAAAGGTTAATGTATATTGATAAGGACACAACAAAATTGTTATTTTCACTTTTTGTTTTTTTACAATATTTTTCACTAAATGAAATTTTTTTTTTTTTTTTAAATTTTTTTAATTTAAATAATTTTTTAAAATTGAATTATCACGTCGGGGTCACCAATTGTGGGTTAGTTAATTGAAAATGCACGTGGTTGGATTATGCTACACTTTATTTTATAAAATATTAACACAACGTGTGAACTCTATCGCAGTCAGAACAAGAAGACTTAAAATATAAAATTATATATTAGACAACCTAACTACTAATTATTACATAGGGTTTATTATATAGTAAATAATAAGCTACCTGCTACTTATTAATAAATAATATTAAGTGTATGAGTACTGTGTGCGTAATCGTTACCAGTGTGTATGAAACTCAACTACCTCTAATGTGCATAGAGCTAGTTTGAGTGAATTGCATTAAACTTGTAATTGTTATGTACTCGAAACCATATTATGTATAGTTTCGTAGTGCAGTAAAAATACTGATAACGATTACCGCCACATTGATGAAGTCATTACCGCTGTACGTAAAGGTTTTGTATTATTAGAAATAAATGAGATATGGAGTTATGAAATTGGACAATATGACAAACTATCACACAAAGGCGGGTTGTTTACAGAAATGATGAATAAGTTTATTAAACTGAAACAACAAGCATCTGGGTGGCCAAGTAAATACATAACTCAAGAAGACAAGGAGCGATACATTGAAGATTTTCTTGAAAATGAAGGAGTAAAACTTGAATTTTCAGAATTTGCACACAACCAAGGACTACGATCGTTAGCTAAACTAATATTAAATTCTTTTTTAAGAAAGTTTGGACAACGTGAAAATCAGCCAAAAACATGCATAATAAATCAACCATCAGAACTGTATTCTCTACTAACTAATCCATCAGTTGAAGTACACCATATTCTCCCTATTAATGAGGATACGGTTGTCGTTAATTGGAGTTATAAAGAAGAAGCTTCTGAATCTCTGCCAACAGTAAATGTTTGTATAGCGGCATATACGACAACTCAAGCTCGCCTCAAACTTTTTAGCTATTTAGATCAGCTTGGTGATCGAGTTTTATATTACGATACAGATTCAGTTATTTACGTTAGTAGAGAAGGTGAATACGAACCTCCTACGGGTGAGTTTGTAGGTGACATGACGGATGAATTAGAATGCTATGGTAGTGGTAGCTATATAAAAGAATTCGTGAGTGGTGGCCCAAAAAACTATGCATACCAAATTTACAGCACAAAAGACAATTCTGTCAAAACAGTATGTAAGGTAAAAGGCATTTGTTTGAACTATGAGACATCTAAACTAGTGAATTTTGAATCTATTAAAAACATGATATTGAACTCTGAACACAATAAGGATATAGAAATTTTATCTCAAAATATACGACGTACTAAAAGTCATGAAATAGTGAGCACTTCTGAAACAAAAATTTATAAACCTATATCTGAAAAACGCAAGTTTTTAGAAGACAATAGCTCAGTACCGTATGGGTGTAAAATGAAGAAAGTTTAAGGTAACTTGGGATTTTCAAAATGCATTAAAACAGTACTGACAACCAGCTGTAATCCTGAAACAGGTGTAAGAAAAGAGGAGGAAGAAGAGGAGGAGGAAGAGGAGGGAAAAGAGGAGAAACAAAAGAGTTCTTATTAAACAACTATTCAAAGGTAGAAAAATGTATAAAAGAAGAATGTGCTGTCTTCTCTTTTATTGTATTATTTTTCACTAAAAAAAAAAACATGTCGAAGTGTACAGTATGCAACAAAGTTTTAACCCGTAGCGATAACTTTTTAAGACATATGATATGTGTGCATGGTACAGAAATTTTTAATTCCAGACGGAATGTGAACAGTCATCACTATGAAGAAAAACAAAAAGCTTCTGATTGTCTTCAAGTGTCATTTAATAAAAGTGATCAAAATGTAAGAAACATAATAAAAGACAAATTAAAATGCTTTGAAAAATTACTCATTGAAAGAAAGGAAAAAAAGATCTTGTATTAAGGACACACTAAATGAAACTGAGTTTGATAAATATGAACCAAAGAATGATAACTTCTATTAAAGTTTTGTTAGCAAGCAGAAACAAAAATTAAATTCTGAATATCAGTGCGCTAAAGAAACACTTGATTTTTACAGAGAAGAAAAACCTCATGTAATAGAACATCATTATGAAACGTGAAAACAAAAACAATTTTAAATCAAATAATTGTGATAAAGAGGGTGACATTTGCGAGAATTCAGACTATGATTTAGAAATGGAATGTGAAGAAAACGATACAAAATTCTTTGAAAAAGAAGCAATTTACAAAAACAAAACAAGAATACAATTAATGGATGATGACGATCCAAATGTAATTGTAGAATATTTGAGAAAATTAACAGAAACAAGTGAAGGAAAGGGGATATTTTTAATAATTGAAGAATTGCAAAAAAGAGCCATAATTGTATAAAAATGTTTATATTATTTAAAAAAAAAAAAACAAAAATTATAATAGAAAATGTCATTTTGTTAACTGCAATTTTTATACTATATATGCTATTAATAAAAGTAATTTTAATAGAAAAACTTCTGATTTTTCTTCACTTTTTCTTAATAATAATATTATATGTTACTCATTTTTTCTTTAATATGTCGAAGTCTCAGCTTTTCTACCCAGTTTCTCATTCTCCTTTGTTTTTCATTTGGGTCACATAATTTTCGTTTTATTATTTTTGAGTTATTTGAGGTTATGACATCAGTTTGATTCATTTTATATTTTGATGAACTATTTGTGCCTTTGTCAACTATATATTGAAATGACAAATCAATTTTTACCATCGCGTTATTAGGCAGAGGTACAAACACAAGTCATATTTTTCAATTGTGCCGATTGTTACGTATTACGTAATTTGCTACGATTTGTTTATATCTGTGGTCAAAAGCCAAAGTAGCTTATGTCGACTTAAACTAAATTTGCTTTTTACATATAATTGAAAATAATATTTAAAAGACTTCAATTTTATCTTATCTGCTTTGTAATGCAATAATTAGCCTCAAAGTTATATTTAGAAATCCAAACAGCTTATGTCATAATGGTTCATACGTACTTTTGGAAAAACAGCTTACATTAACTTAGTCCTCTTATGTCGGATTTACCACTTATGTGTAAAATTAACGGTTTTTTAACAGAAAGATCATACTTTAGATAAGTAAGGAAAAATATCTTAAGTCTATATTAGTTAATTTCTTAAATTAAAAATACTTTGTTTACTAATCACAAGTCTACATAAGATTGTATGCCGGTATGAAATTATTCCTTTTATTGCCAGGGAAAAGTAGCTTAAGTAATGCAAGTCATTTTTCCAAACATAAGAATAGAATAATTGTTAATTTATGTCGAATTAAGCTATTTTCGTGCGTGTATTTCACTTGTTACAGTAAAACAGAAGTTAGTTTCGTGTAGTCAGTCAAAGCGAAAGGTGCATTTTTTGTAATATTGAAAACAAGTAGTGATACGATAATTGTGTTAGATCTTGATTGCTAGTGAAACAACTAGGCAAGTAGCAGCTACATAGTTTAATTTACGTACAACTTTAAAAACTCAGTATGAGTCGTGGGAAAGAAATGGTGTCGTTGGCTCGTTCAAAATTTGCTGAAAGACCATTAACCAGCAATGCCACATTTTCTAGTAGTAAACGCAATACATTGTCTTATAATAACCGTAAGTTAGTGATTTTTATATTAATTTTATACAAATCAAAATCAAAATGTAATTTTAGGGCATGAAGTTTCTACATTTTTTCATCCAGTTGTTGTGAATGAAACTCATTCTTCATTCGTCAATGGTTTTTGTTTTGATTTATGTTCCCTGCAAAATTATTTCAAAATTTTTGATTACGATGATGACGATGACAGCGTGCTCGATCCGGACTTTGTGCTGTTTAGTGGTTCTAATGATGGAAGCGTTTATGATGCTGATAGCGAATTAAAACAGGCTGCGCATCAATTGATACATAATTTAATTGAAAATGATGTACCACAGGTTAAACTGCAACTCAATGATAAAGGTCAGAATGTTGAATTACAAGAAAATAATGAGAAAGAAAATAAAAAATCTAGGCAAAAAAAAAGGAATACTGGACTGTCTTATACTACAGACAAGGGAAAATATGTACCAGAAAGAAAGTTAAAAGTTTTGGAGAAATGCCGAAAAAATTGCAAGGAAAAGTTATCTGAAGAAAACCAGAAAGTCATTTTCGAACAGTATTGGGCATTGGGTAGTTACAAACTTCGCCAGGCTCATTTAGTTGGGCTAATTGAAATTCATAATAAAAAATACGAGAAAAAAATCAAAAGTTCTACTGCACCAAGGAACCGAGAATATTCTTATTCTTATTTTCTTGTTAACAGAGGTGAAAGGCTATCTGTTTGCCAGAAGTGTTTCAAATTTACACTGGGCGAAAGCGACCAATTCTTCAAAACAATTATTAAAAAAAAATTAGAAAGTAGTGGCACTGTCATTGCTCCGGATAGGCGTGGATGTCGTGTACCAATCAACAAATTATCAGAGCAAAAATTAAATGAAGTTAAGTATCATATATCATCTTTTCCGGCATATGAAAGCCATTACAGCCGAAGAGACACAGAAAAAAAATATTTGAGTAGTGATTTATCCTTATCCTTGATGTATCGATTGTATAAAGAGTCTCATAATGAACCAGTTTCACAAACAAAATACTCTGAAATTTTTAAATCTATGAATCTAAAATTTAAAAAGCCTCAGGTAGATGCATGTCATAAATGTGAAATGCTTAAATTAAAAATAAAGACAGCATCGCCTGATGAATTGGAATCTTTAAAGCAAGAGCGTGATAGTCACCATGCAGATGCAGATTTTGCCTACAAGATCAAATCTGAAGCCAAAAGTGCTGCAAAATTGGATTCGAAATATAAAGTCTTTACTTTCGATTTAGAACAATGCCTTCCAACTCCTTTTCTAAGGTCCTCGCTATCATTTTACAAACGTCAATTATGGACGTTCAATCTTACAGTACACGATTGTGCCAATGATCAGCCATATTGCTACATGTGGCATGAAGCTATTGCAAAACGCGGAGGAAACGAAATAGCTTCATGTCTTTTCAAACATTTGAACAATATTTCACAAGAAACTAAACATGTAGTATTTTTCAGCGACTCGTGCTCAGGGCAGAATAAAAATGGCTTTGTTTCTACTATGTTCATGATATTTTTAAATAACCAGAATAACATTGAGATCATTGACCACAAATTTCTTGTGCCAGGTCACACTCATATGGAGTGTGATGTGGATCATGCGTTGATCGAGAAGAAAAAGAAAAGAACTACATTAAATATACATCATCCAAGAGATTGGTACAATTTTATTGCAACAGTTGGTGTTAAAAAACAATTTACAGTCGAAGAAATGTCACAAAGTGAATTTTATGATTTTTGCGCTGCTTCTAAAAACCAATTACTTTGGCGCAAAACCAACGAAAGTAAAGAAAAATTTGTGTGGCAAAACGTTAAATGGTTGCGTTATTCTAAAGATTTCGGTAAAATACAGTATAAAACAACCCTAGATGAAAATGAACCTTTTAAAACACTCAACATAAGACGACGTGGTTTTAATGGCATAAGAATCCAAAATGTACCCAAGTGTTTCGCCTCTTTAATTGCAGCTACCTCCGCTTGGAACACACTGCAGTGATCCGGTAGCCTAAATGATAATTCAATTTTCAAGGAGTCACTGTACAGACCCCCTCCAACTCGGCCATCCAGCTTGGAGCCGTCTGTGTAGAGATGTACGCCATCCCTGCGCAGCGGCTCCTTGCTGGCCCATTCATCCCTAGAAGGAACACTAGTCAGAAATTTCCCTCTAAAGTTCGGCCTGGGTATAGCATAATCGATTTCCCCAGAGAACGGTAGAGAATCAATAATGCTTGAATGACCTACCCGAAAGCGCGACCACTGTCCGCTAGCCATAAGCCTAGTGGCAGTGTTTTTTGCGAGTTCGGTGGCATACAGATCCAGAGGCATCAGATTCAATAAAGCTTCTAATGCCCCTGTTGAAGTGTGAACCTTCCCTAAGAGATTACTCGTGGTGGCCGTCCGTAGGGCCGTCCACCACACAATCGACCCATATAGCAAGATAGGTCTCACTACCGCAATGTAGAGCCAGTGAACGACTCGAGGTTCAAGCCCCCACTTTCTACCAATTGCTTTCTTGCATGAGTACATGGCCACCATAGCCTTCCTCACGCGTTCCCTAGTATTTTGCTTCCAGCTGAGCTTGGAATCAAGAATTAGTCCTAGGTACTTAACCTCCTTGGAAAGCGCCAGAGGAGTACCCGCTAGGACCACATTATTTAGACGCGGCACCTTGTACCTTCTAGTGAATAGAACAAGGTCCGTTTTCTGTGGATTCACTTTTAATCCGCTTTCACAAGCCCATTTCTCCAGCTTGTTAAGAGCGGCCTGCAAAATATCCGTCAAAGTTGACGGAAATTTGCCAGATACCGCAATGACTATGTCGTCCGCATAGGCAATCACCTTGCAGCCACTCCCCTCCAAACGTCTCAGCAGTCTATCAACCACCACGTTCCAGAGGAGAGGTGAGAGAACACCCCCTTGAGGCGTACCCCTACTCACCTGTCTTCTGATGACACAACCCCTCAGCAAGGCATTGACAGTCCGTTTTCTCAACAGACTATCAATCCATACCACCAAGGAGCCGTTCACCCCCAGACCAGTGAGCGCCGCAGTAATCGCTCGCGGTACAACATTGTTAAAGGCGCCTTCTATGTCCAAAAAGGCCGCCAAGGTGTACTCTTTGAAGGTAAGAGATTTCTCAATCTCCCCCACTAAATTATGTAAAGCAGTCTCAACAGACCTCCCTTTAGTATAGGCGTGCTGAGACTTGGACAGCGCATCCCCGATGCTACTTCTAAGATAAAGGTCCACCAGCCTTTCCATGGTTTTTAACATAAAAGAAGAAAGACTGATGGGTCGAAAGTCACCAGGCTTGTGGTGGGAGCTTTTACCCGCTTTCGGTATAAAAGTTACTCTCACCTCCCTCCACAAGGAGGGAATATGCCCTAGCGCCAGGGAGGCATCAAAAATCACCTTAAGCCAGGGGATGATGATGTCCTCCACCTGTTGAAGTTCTGCTGGAATAATCCCATCCGGACCAGCAGATTTAAATGGCTTGAACGAGCGTATAGCCCATTCAATCTTGCCATATTCACTAAAGCCAACCGGAATGGAGTCAGAACCTCCCCTCCCAGTCGACTCAGTTATAGAGGCTACCTCATCACCTTTTGGAAAATGGGTATCCATAAGCAGCCCTAGCACTTCCTCTCCAGTTCTCATCCAACTTCCCGCACTATTCTGGAGAGAAGTCGGAGACACCGGATTTTGTGCCAGGATCTTCCTGAGTCTAGAGGCTTCTGTAACCTCCATAACGGAGCTGCAGAAAGTCTTTCACGAGAGCCGCTGAGACTTCCTCAGCTCCTTTTTATAGACCTTCAGCTTTCCCTTGTAAAGCTTCCAGTCTGATTCAGCCTTAGTAAATTTGGCTTTATTGAAAGCCTGCCGACTTAACTTCCTTAACTCGGCAAGCTCAGCAGACCACCACGGAGGTTTGAACTTACCTCTTGGTTTAGAAACTGGACAAGACTCAACTGTTGCCCTATTCAGGGCTTCAGTCAACCTTTCTACAGCCCTGTCCAACTGCTCGGAACAGGTAATAACGCACGGAGGGGCCCCCGGAAGCAGTTTCCTTACTGCTTCCCTGTATCTCCCCCAGTCGGTCCTTTTCCTGTTCCTGAAACACTCCTCCTCAGCCATCCTTCCTATATCTAAACTAAAAAGTATATACCTATGGTCTGAGAAGGAAAATTCCTCACTAACCCTCCAGTCACAAACCTCGACTGAGTGGGCAGTGGTAAGGGTGAGATCCAACACCTCCTCCCTGTTCCTAATAACAAAGGTGGGTGTTGAACCTCTGTTACAGATAGTGAGGTTAGTACTTAAAATGAAATCTAAAAGTAACTCACCTCTTTCATTTGTATCACTGCTCCCCCACATAGAGCTGTGAGCGTTGGCATCCGCTCCTACTACAACGTCTGCTCTTCGTTGCACTGCGTCTGCCACAAGAGCCTGAAGCATTGGAGTAGGAACAGACTGTTCATAGGGCATGTAGGCTGACACTACCCACATACTGCGACTCCTCCCCAGATTTAAAGCAACCGTTGTTGTGTCGTCGTTGCAGAACTGTGGAAGAATAAAGAAATTGACATGTCTTCTAGCAAGAATGCAAGTTCTAGGTCTACTCGCATTACTTACATAGAATAAATTAAATCCAGGGATTTTTAGCCCGCAGATTTTGCCACCCACTAGCCAGGGTTCCTGCACCAGGGCTAAGTCCTCCTTCCCCTGACTGAGTCGAAGGAAGAGATTAGCCGTGGCTGCTTTACTGTGGTGCAGATTGATCTGAATCACCTTCATGCACAGAAGGCTTCTGCACCACAGTAATGTTAGACTCTTCTTCGGAGTCGGACGACTTCAACAGCTCGTCCTCTTCCGAAGTTGGTCCGTAACCTTCGGAGTCCGCGGACTCCTCTAGCATCGCCTCTCCAGGAGGGTTTGTCTGAGGAGCAGAATCTGCTTCCACAGGCTTCCCCCCGGCAGCCGTTTCATCCTTCCGATACACTTTCAGGGTAACAGCTCCAAAGCCAAAGCTAATTTGCCCCCGTGTTCTCGAAAGGATTGGTAGAGACTCCTTGTTGACGATAACTACCGCCTGTCTGGAGTCTCCCTTAGGCTCTTCAACCCTGGCAACCTTCCAGTTACCTGTAGGTAGGCCAGGGTTGGAGGCTCTTATAAGGCCTAGGATCTTTTCTGGATCCGACATGCGTGCCGGTATCCAGACCCTAGCCCTTGGTCTGCAGGGAATCTCCTCCCTACGGACTACCTTGAGGTCAGCCCCAGGCCAGATTTCTCCAAGCCTGGAAATTGCCTCCCTGTACAAAGTTTCGGATCGTTGTCCGACACACGATACCAGCTTGACGTGCCCCTGGTGCCACCCAGCATCCCTGCAAACAGGTGGTTCACCGGGGAACTGCGTCATGACTGGCTCGAAGACATCGAGCAGCGCATCCTCCACCTTCTTCCAGTTCGACAGCGAGATGCTGCCGTCCGGATTACCGCAGTCAATAACGCCCACGGTAATCGCATCTTTCAGCACCTCGCTGAATTTCCTTTTCGGGGCTGCAGTGGCGCCGACCTTCGGTCGTTTCGCCACCTGCTGCTCCTCTTCCGTTGATCGCTGCTGCTTGTTAGCCAGCAGCTTTTTGTCATCGCGTCTTTCAATGACTTTTGTGGCCCAGTCTAAGGATTTCAGATCCTCTGGTGTTCTATCCTCAACAGGAATAGAACGGATCCTGTCCCTGACCTGATAGGCCTTTTTCCTCTTCCTATAGGCGAGCTTAGATGGGGGGTGGCCCTTCTTTTTGACCAGGCTACCTTGCCCACTGCTACACCCTGGTTGAGGCTCTTTAAGGCTAGAACCAGACAAAAGAGTTCCAGTTCCCACCTGTTTGGAAGCCGAGGGTATGCTAGAGCTAGGCATTTTAGCCACACTCTTACCCTCAGCCGAAGTATTAGAAGCCAGCCTCTGGGCCAAGCTTCTTTTTGCCGGTTTGGAACGAGAGCCGGCCTCGTTTTTGTTTAAATTTTTATTTTTTGAAAAATCCATAAGATTCCCACGAGTTTGGGACAAAAGAGGTCGATCTACGCAGAGGGGGGCGCCAGGTCAACCCCGAGGCTCCGTTAGCGACTGAGCTATTTTTAAAACTGGGCCCTCAGCCAGGTTGATCCTCGGCACGGGTCGCATCACACCTTGATCCAGCCCAGGGGAAATGAAGCGCAAGAAGGATTACGACTGAAGGAGCGTAGGAGACAAGGAGGGATCGGGAGGGGATAGGAGGGGAACACACGCCCGACTATATTTGCCAGCACCAAAGCCAAGCTTTAACGGTCTGTTACCGGTAGCCACCACGAGGAGGTTATAGTCGAACTTCCGACTATCCAAGAGGAAGTCTCCATCCCATCCCGTTCTTCACAAAATAAGATGGAGACTCCCACCTGAATAGCGGCACGGCCACCTATCAAGCCCATTACATTACCTAGACTTGAATTATGTGCGGCAGTCTTATTGTCCAAACTCATGAAACAAATACAAAACGATATAAATCTTCAAAATATCCAAAAATACGCCTGGTCTGACTCTGAAATAACATTAGCTTGGATTAAAGGATCTCCATCAAAATGGAAAACATACATAGCAAACCGTGTCGTAGAAATCCAAGATAATGTCCCACCAGAAGAATGGCGATATGTTCCATCAGCAGACAATCCAGCTCCGGAATTACTACCGTCTCTTACATTATGGTGGTCAGGTCCCAATTGGTTAATTAACACCCGAAATACATGGCCAATACATCCCAAAATTGTCGAACCTAAAATAGAAGGTAAATCATTAACGACATTATTAAATATACAAGAACCATCATTTTTATTCAAATACTCATCCCTTTCAAAATTAATACGAGTTGTAGCCTGTTGTCTTCGATGCCTTCACAATTGCAAATACCCTAAAAGCAAAAGAAAAAATCATCTTACATTACAAGAACTAAATACAGCAGAATTACGTATAATATCAATAATTCAACCAACCATTTCAGACAAGAAATTGAACACATTAAAAATAACAAACCTACACCAAGTAAAAGTCATAGTATTAACCTTCGCCCCTTTATCTGCGAAAAGGGTATATTAAGAGCAGGTGGTCGTCTGTCCAATACCAATTTACCTTTCAATACTAAACACCCAATCATTATCCCAAATTAACACCATGTCACAACACTAATAATTAATCATTATCACAAAATTACACCACATGGTGGAACACAATTAGTTCTAAATACTTTACGACATAAATATTGGCTACTAAATAACTCAAAAATTAATCAATTAATGGAAATTAACTTTAATTTAATGCATAGGTTGTTCAGAAACAGCTGATGGCAATTTCATCGTCATTTCCAGGAAATAACTGCTACAGTCACCAGGAGTGATGGTTCTCACAGATTCTTCTATTATACTTACTAAATTGTGGTTATATAGAGGATTTGCCAACAATTCTCGAACTTTGAACTTAGTTTTAGAAAAAACCTTTTCAATTGGATTCAGCATTGGAGAATATGGCGAAAGAAAAATTAAGGTATGATTCGTCTCATTCATTACATCGTGTACTTTTTGTGTTTTGTGAATTGCTGCGTTGTCCAGAATTAACCACGCATTAGTTATGTTTTCTTCTTAATTAATTCTTCAAGAAATCCACAAAAAATATCGCTGTTTACAGATAAGTTAGCAATGATTTTTATGCATATCCCCTGAATATTCATCGCTGCTATTAAAGGTACGTTTCGTTCTCGTACCGTTGGAAGTATGACGTGTTCAGGCGTGTTCACTTTGGATCGTGCTTTCGTTGGACGCATATGGTAATTAAAACCAGATTCGTCTATAAATATAATTTTTTCTCTTGCCTGAGGAGCATGATCCGTGAAATTGATTGCATATAATTTCCGTTTCCGCATTGTTTCAGGCGAATTTAAATGTACCATATTTTATGCTCGCACATTTTAGTGATTCGTAATTTTTTCAATGCATTATTAACTGAAGTTAAACTTAAATGTACTCCTTCCGACTCCATAATTTTTTTGCAAATGTTTTTTAATTTTATACAAGGATTTTCTTTCACTAATTTTTCAATTATGTCCAAAATGCTTATCAGTCAGTTTAAAGTCCTCCTCGCTTTTTGTTTACAATTTTATTGGCATCTTTTTTGTACCTGCATATGATTGATGCAGCTGTTTTCTTGTTAAATCCAGCTATATTTGCTGAATCAACTATGGATTTGCCATCTTCATAACATTTGATCAATGTTTATTTTTTATCTGCCCTAGTGTTGTTGTATTCAGGTCTTCTATTTACAATTCCATCGTTATCTTGAATGACAGATCTTCTAGTACTTGGTGTGGATGATGATGTTGATGAGTTTGACAATATTCTGTTCATTCTTTGTCGTACAGCATGTAATTCTGTTGACGCTACTCATTTTTAAATTATGACCTTTTTTTTAAATTATAATTTTAATTAATAAATTTTTATTTTGTTTTGGGTGCCTTTAATACGAAACATACAAAATCATAGTCTTAATGAGATTATGAAAAAGTTACACAAATACATGTGTATTAGACCTATTACGTCATCAATAATTTTTATTAAGCCACTCCTCATACATTCACGATTCATCAAAATAATGACGTCAGCAAAAGGCACAAGAACCCTCCTATGATCCAGAACGCACATATCCAAACTACTCTTAGAAAACTTTAATTTATAGAGGGAGCCAATAAACACACACAAAAAAATGTTGATGCATGCATTGTTCGTAAATTTCTACTAACTAACCGAATATTTTTTAAACTATAGTCTTATTAACTTATGTGTGTATTCTTTTGATACAGACTGTCTTGGACCACAAACCAAGATTTTATGGAAAGATAATTGAACAGAGAAATAATTTTTTCAAACCGCATTATACATTTACTGCGTGATAAAGCTATTTTTTTTTTCAAACAAAGAATTGAAAAGTATTTTTATAAAAATCCTCGTAGCGTTACGGAAGCAGTAACATACTAAAGACTACCCTTTCATCGAAAAGGTAAATTGATCTTGAAGGCTAGATGTTTTTCTGTTATAATAGTGCTTAAGGTTTATAAGCATCTCGTGAGCAGTTCTAGTATTGTCTGCTGGCGTTTTTGTAGCCGATTTGTTCAACCTTTCTGAAATACATCCACTGGGTATTAACATTTCAATGTACGCTGGTGGAGCGAAATTGTTATGTTGGTTTTCCTTGGTTTTCATTAATTTTCTCAATTAATTTTACGTTTTTATTATCACTGAAAGTTAGTTATGCATGTTTTTCACTCACTTATTTTTACATTCTATGATGACATTGTTATGTTATTATGTATGGAATCAATAAATATTTTTGTGTAATTTATAAAGTCTACATAGATCGTAAAACGAAAAACTATATTAAATAATTAAATAAAACATTTATAAATATTGCTTTCACCTTCTTTTGTTTTTTATGACGAACAAGTTTCTAATTGAAATTTTTCTCGATTTTTATAGAGTGTGTTACAATTCATATATGGACTTTTAAAATATTCGTCAATGCGAGAAAGTAACAGTCCATATTGTATAAAATGCAAATTAATTTTATAATTGTTCTACTAGGAAAAAATTATTGGGTTTATAGTAAAAAAACTAAAATGTTTTGTTCTTTTCCATCTTATTTTCATAATTTTCATTTTCTTTCATTAACAGATATCCCTTGGAGTTGAAATTTATAACAGGACAAAAGAATCATAATCACCATCATTATATTTCTGTTATTTCGTTTCACCTTTTTCAATTTGATTTCAATTTTTTGTTTGTTTCTTTATTTTTTTATTTTTTATTACATTGTAGTTCCAATTTTTCCTTATTAACATATTTTATTGTTATTATTTTGGATTTCTTACCCTAATACTTTTTAAATTATTTATTACTTGAACTGAATTTTTGTCATCTTTGTTTTTGAATATTATGAAAAAATATGTTACTTATTAAATTAATAATCTTTCACTTACAACCCAACTCCCTAATACTGACTTGTAAATAAGCGGCACTTGCAGTCATTTTATTTATTACGTTTGCTAAAAAAAGGGAACAATTCATTCTGTATTATTGTTAATCTCTGTTAATTCTTGCTATTAGAAGAACAGAGACGGCAATACATTTTTTGGTCCTTAGTTGTTAAGTGCAGTCAGAATGGGACGTGATTGTAAAAAGATGAAAGTTTCTACCATCGTGAAGACTCAGACGTATTTGTATGAGTAACTTACACGATTGGCAAGGAATCATAATAGAAATTCGGGCAAAAAATTTAGTGAGTTATCTTTTACAGCTAGACTAGAATGCTTTGAAAAATTATAAAAATTGTTCCATAACAATTATATTCTCATTTATGACAATGAATAGTCGGAACGTGCAGTCTAATATACATATTAGTGGTGATTGCTATGAACTTGAATTTGAAAAATTGTACCTTGAAATTTGAATACTACGTTAAACGCAAAGAATTACAATTATTTGAAAAAGAAACTAAACACAAAAGTTGAAATACATCGCAAATTGAATTTGACCTAATTGAAAAGGACAGTATATAGTTATTCCTAATTTCAAAACTGAAATTTGATGGTGATTATAGAAATTGGAGATAACTTTTTGATATGCTTACTTATTTAGTACAGAAAAAAGCGAATCTTGCATATTTTCTTTTTCACAATTAAATTTGTCTTTTTTATATTGTTTTTGTGTTCTTTCAATCTATGTTCTTTTTCTTTTGTTCGTTAGCTGTCGTCAAAGTCCATGTTTCTGAGCCGTAGGTTAATCCAGGTCTTATCAACGTCATGTTTAATTTCCGTTTAGTTCTTCACGATATGTGGTGTGATCGTAGATGTTTTGGCAATCCAAACTAGCAATTATTCTCTAGGATAATTCTTCTGATTATTTCTTCTGAGCATCTCGTTCGACGTTTATTTGAGAGCCTAAGTTGTTAAACTCATCCACTATCTCCAGGTTATATCCATTAAAAATGACACGCCTGTTTATTCCATTTTGTCTTGTACGTTCTATTACCAAATATTTTGTTTCTGCCTTAATAATGATTAGACCAAACTGCTTTGCGCTAATGTGAATATTTCTTCTACACCTTCCGCTGATCTTTTTAAGATGGTTATGTCGTCGGCGTACACTAATAAAATATTGTGCCGTTCGTATTTGTGTTCGAAGCTCCTATTATTTTTTCTATTACTAAGTTAAATAGCAAACAAGACAGTGCATCTCCTTACCATAATCCCTTTTTTGTGCTAAAGGTGTCCGATAAATTATTTTGAACTTGAATTCAACATTCAACATTCAGCATTCTTCATTGTCATGCAGACGAGCTGAATAAGGTGATGAGGTATCTGGAATTCCTCCATCACATCATAGAATTTTTCTCTTAGTACCGAACCATATGCAGTTTTAAAGTCTACAAACACAAGATGCAGCGGTATAATTTGTTTCTTCATTTTCTCCATCGCTTGCCTAATTGTAATGATTTGATATATTGTAATGATTTGATATATTGTAGACTTGCCTCTCATGAAGCCACACTGGTTGTCTCCCACTATACTTTTTGCATAGGCAATCAGTCTGTTGTGTAGTATATTCGAGACGATTTTATATGATACACATAATAATGTAATTTTTCTGTAGTTTTTAACGTTTCGTAATGCTTCAGCCATCTTGCAAGTATCGCCTTCTTTTCTAATGCGACATTTCCATTCTTATCTCTGCAGCTAGTTACACTCTCCGACACCAGTGTACTCTTACTCTAATTTTTTTAAATATTTGATTTTAATATTAGGTAGATTTCAAAGTAGTTTTGAACCAGTATACACATTATGGATAGATTACACATTTTATGAAACTCGTAAATGGTCGAAATTCGCAATCCATAAATTATAGGAAGGACTTTTTCAAAAAAATTTAATTCCGGCGCGACACCTAATTACTCTCACTACTCCGATTTTATGTTCGAAGTGAATAATATACAAAAATGTTTAATGAATCAGTGTTCAATATTCTTTTTCGGGTTATTTCGAACTTTTTCGTGCAATTTAGTTAAAAAAAAAAAAATTAAAATCGGAAGAGAAAAGTCCCTGACATCAGACGAAATAGGACTTTGAAGGAAATATTTTTCTGATCGTGCAAAACTCAAAAATATTGAGACAAATGCTTGGATACTCCATAATTTTGCTGTAAATCCATAAAACTTCGATAAAAAAAAAACTGGGAAAGACGAACTGTGCAAGTACCACATCAACGGAACGCTTGAATGTTCTAGCCGGCGATAGCGCTGGCATTCGTACAGTACACAGAAGGACAAAGAAGTTCACCGAATTTGCGACCTCTAGAAATGCAAAAAACCCTTCATTTACCCGGTCACAATCGATTGAATCACTTAGAGCATTCAGATCCATATTCGGCCCCATAGAGCCTAAATCACAACATAAACACAGGTTGTCTTTACGGGTGAAAATACATTTTGTTTTGGGCGGTCCTGTCATGAAATCGTGAAACTATACAGAAAGTACTCAGGACTGTTCACAACAAAATGTATTTTCGCCCAGTAGCATTTAAAATTCAATGCATTCACAACTTTCATTGGTAGGTACTGTTTCAGTGATGATCTGTTTTTGAATTCCAAGGTAATGTCATCAATGAATTGAAAGTTTCTATCACTTCTTGCTGGCGAGAAAGTTGTTTCGACGAAGTTTATGGAATAATGATCTTGAGAAGCATTTGTTGGCTTGATGCAGTAGGCAAAATATAGTTTTGAGAGCAACAGAGTAAAATAGTTGCGTGACATATTTTTTCTGTACTCTGTCCACTAATATTATGCACTTGAAGTCTTATGGAGGTACATATGTCTTTTTTCTTCTCTTATAATTTCTAATTTGACTGTTTCACGAACAGTGAAACAATCCACAAAGGTTTTATAATATATCAGGTGAATTTTTTAAATATCAATATGTAGTGATGTAAAGTGATACAACTTTATAATATTAGTGGACAGAGTATAATCAATTAATTTTTATTGATGGCTGTAAACTCCAGTCATATCCCACAGAAGGCAGAATATTGTAGATCATTATTGGACATATGCCCAAAATATTTATTCATTCGTGAAATCGTTATTTAATTGTTGAATTTATTTTATTTTACTTTAACGAAGAAACAAACCAGACAGTTAACTGCCCCTACTACGACCCGCAATGGCCTTTGTCGATCGGCCGTCAAACAATAGACTTAAACCTGTATTAACTACTAAGCTTAGGCAAAACTCACGTATGAATACACTACTGTCAGATTAATATTATCGAATTCTTATGTAAGGACGTGTAATGTAAGCCATTGGTGCTATTCGAAAAGGGCAGATCTGGCATTACCGTGATCTGTCATTTTCGAATAATACCAAGTGTGGAATGGAAATAAGCTATATTTCTGTTTCATTTACATTACGCATACATATGCATATAACACACTTGTTGTTTGAAAACAATGAAATATGGCGTGATCGGTTGCCGCTAATTTCATTGTTTCAAAAGGTCAGGTTTTTTTGTGAAGAAACGAGAGAAGAGATTACCCAGAACATTCTGGAACTTTTTTCGAAATAAGGAATTATATAAAAGGGGAGATGGTTAAATGCATAAAGAGAAGAATATTTGGTCAGTCGGGGTCTATTTATTGAAGAATCAAGAGTTGTGAAGACATAAATAAACGTAAAAAAATGAAGAAGAAAAAGAAAAAAAAAATTATTAGAGACACGTGTCGGGCGATTAGAAATAAAATTTTTTTTTTTGCTAAAAATTAATTAAGATTTGTTAAAAAATTAAAATACAAATTTATAGAATAAAAAAAGTCGGAGAAGAAAAATGGTCATTACCGGTTGGATAGTGAAATTGTTATATTATCCATAAAAAAAGTGATTATTTGAAAATTCTTTTTTTGAATTTTTAATTAAATAAAAGCAATAAATTTAATTTATAAAAATTTGATATGAGAAAAATTAATTAAATTGAAAGCTGGAAACTTTTTGTGATCTGTCTAAAACAAACTTATTATCTTATTGGAAATTTTTTTTTTGCAAATTTTGTTCATCATGAAAAAAAAAGAAAAAAAAAGTATCAAAAACGCCGGGTACAGGATGTACTGCATTGTTTTATCAAAAAAAAAAAAAAAAATGAACACGTGCAATTATATACGTGCTTCATTAAAATAAACGAAATAAAATACAATGAAATAAGTAGACACATAGTATTAATAATTTTTTTTAAACAATGGTTGAATTTAAAAAAAAAATAAATAAATAAATAAATGAAAGAAAAAAAATTATAAAATACAAATATTTTGCAATAAAAATTTATTCAGACGTCATATTAATGAAAAGAAATGGAAATTCATATATAGCTAATAATAATTCATATATAGTGTGTAATGATTCATAAATGTAATAAAAAAAAAAAATAAATAAAAAGGAAATATACATTTAATATGTAAGTGAATAATTTATTAATGTTAATGAAGAAATTGAAGGGTAAAAGCATACATAAATAAAATAGACATAAATAGATATAAAAAAAAAAGGAAAGTTATAATTGAATATTTTAGAATTCTTTAATTATTTTTTGGTTATTAAAATTAAAAACAAAAAAAAAATTAAAATTACCAAAAGAAAGAAAAAATTAAAATTAAAAGTATGAAATTATTGATTATTAATGATTGTATTATCTTTAAACATAAGTAAAAAAAAAAAAAAACAAGATGAATGATTTATAAGTATAATTATAGTATAACATATAAATATGGATAATATGTAATAATTCTTGTTTCGATTTTATTGCAATTTTCACCGTCCCTTTTAAACAAAAACAAAAAGAAAAAAAAATAATAATAAACTATAATAATAATTATAATTAAATAAAAATTTAAAATTTAGACAAAGAAAATAAAAATATAAAAATTGTATTAATAATATCACTGAATAATTTATGATGTTCTAATATTTCGATCCGAATTTGAATTTAATTAAAAAAAAAAATAAATAAAAAAATAAAATTGAAAAAAAAAAAACAATTAATCGAGAATATTATGTACTAATGATGGTGTTATTGATTTTTATTTTTGGTTTGAGAAAAAATGAAAACAAACAACAACAAAAAAAAGAAAAAACAAAAATATCTAAACATAAAATGTAATCATGAAAAGAAATAAAAATAAGGAAAACCCTCAGAAACACTATCGTCATCATCATCATCAGATACTGTGGAAAACGCATGCCACCGACCAGCACCTGAGCTCAGGTAATTTACTCTATTTTTTGGTTAAACTTTTAACAAAGAAAAATACTTTCTATTGATGAAAAAAATAACAGTAATAATTAGAAAAAGAAAAAAAAAAAGAATAAATAAAAATAATTATTAATAAAAAATAGAACTGCTAGCAATTATGATTTTAAGTAGTCATAATATAAGAGTAATGTTAAGTAAAGATCATGTTACGCATATTTATAAGGAATATCAAGCAATAAAAAAAAGAATTATTGATATCATTTTCAGACTGTAAACTTAAAATATTTATTTCTAATTGAAAAGGGTTGATTTTCATTTTTTTTTTTTATTATTGAAATGTTTGAGTAAGAGTTTCCTTTTTTTTTGGTTGTAAAGGAGGATGAGATGTGCTCGTGTGCACCAACGATGGCAGTAGCATCCTCCGCTTGGTGGGTATCCTTATCATCACCGAACGTTGGTTCGTGGACCTCTCTCTTCTTGCATATTCAACCCGGTCCTTTAACATAACTTCGTTTTGATAATTTATTTTAAATTTGATATTATGAAGTTCGATCAATAACAGATTCGTTCTGGTTATACCTGTAAGTTTATATATTATATGAGAACCGTCTCATATAAAGTGATTCTATACGATTCATGTATACCATCACTTCGCGGTTAAATACGTCATTCACAATTCAGTATTAATTTTTCTTTTCTCTTTCTTCGTATGAACGTCATCAAATCCTTGGCATGATTTTTATGTGTTATGTGAGGATGTTTGATCATGTGTGTGTACGTTTCGATCATTATTGGTTAAAGATCCCCCCCCCCCCCTCGACTGAGCAAAGCAGGCCGGTACAAGCATGCTGAGGTATAACCGATAATGATCAGCAAGTCGTGTTTAATTTCATTTTATTTAGTTTCGCGAACACATGGTTCATTCATGTTATTAAACTTCATCGTTAAATTTTTAAATTTCAGAACGTTACATTTTTGTAATAAACCACACATGAGACAGAACATCTAATATCGCCGCGTCCTTACATAACATATATGGCGCCCAACGGTGTTGTATATGGTATGGGCGCCGCGTCCTTACATAACAGACGATTTCATGTGTCGTAAATAGTTAGGATATGAGGCTTCTGGACCAGAGCAGGGTTCTTGTGCCATTTCTGATTTCATTTAATCAGTCATTACTTTGATGACGTAGTGGTTTGCGAATATAATGGCTGGATGCGTGGATCGTGAATGAGGAGTGGCTTAAAAAGAATTCATGACATAATGGGTTATAAAAAAAAATCTCTGTGATAGCTAGATCGTGATATTAAGAGGTGTAACTTAATTAAAAAATTTGGGTGGGAAAGGTAATTGCTTAATTGGTTGTTGTTTACCTTATGGTATGTTTTTGAAGGTTATGGTCTTAAGTTAAGTCATTGAGACTTCATTGATGTAATTTTTTAAAGAAGGTCGATGGCAGTATTAAGGCTACATTTTTTGTTAAAGAATTTGTTTCATATATTTCTTAGGTAAGTTGAAGAATAAATTCATTTCAAAATAAAATAAATTTTATACTTAAATGTTTTTATTTTTATAGAAAGAACATTTTACATCTTATAAGAAAAATCGAAGACACTCTCGATGCTCCAAGACGACCTCCAATTGACATTGAGTGACCAAATATAGAAGACGAACTCATACAAATCGTTAGAGAAAATCCTGGATACATTATTTTTTATAAAGAATTCTATGAGAATTATTCGTATAAATTTGGAGATTTCGATTCGAGATTCGATGGAATTGAATTAGTTGAAATGGTAAGTTGTTTTATATTTCATAAAAAATAGAAGCTGAAAATAAAAAGCTAGAAAATAAAAAACCTTGAAAAGTAAAATGGTGAAAAATAATGTTTTGTTTCTTCTCTTTTTACAGGATGTATTTGAAAAAATAACAGCAAATGATGACGAAGTTGTATTAGCCGGCATCAATGAAACAAATCAAAAAACAAATTCTTGAAACATTGACATTGAAAAATCAATCAACTAACCAACGATGAAAAAATGAGAGAAAATATCAATAAAATAACAACAAAATTTTTTTTAATTTTTATATTTTTTTTATATATGATAAAGTGAATGGATAAAATAAAAAATAAAAAACAAACACATAATAAAAATGTATGATATTGTTAGCAAATTGGTTTTAAAAAATGCAACCAATTGAAAAATAGTTTTGCTTACATGCAAAACAATATAAATTATTCTCTATAATAAAATTTAAAATATAATTATATTCTACAAAATTATACATTACAGCTTCATGTGGACCTGGCATTGAGTTGGACATGAAGCCTTGATTGAAACACGCACAAACGATTGATGTGCTGGTGTCTATCCGTTTTCCTGTTGACTGTAAAATGTACAACCTCGCAGTCGATAATATAGTATTTTCAACCCAAGAACGAAAAGTTACTTCGTTCTCATATTTTGGAAGAATTATGGTGCATGCCCAAAACTCTATATGTACACTGTAAATAAAGAAACAAAATTAATAAATTGAAAATAAATAATATACAAAAAATATAAAAAACTTACTTATTAATATTTATTTTTAAAACATTGAGAAGATATTCAATGAAATCTCCCCAAAAAGCACTTCCAATTGCTGTGCATGTGTCGATTGTTCTACGAAAAGTAGAAAAGTGGGCAATTACGTCTTCATCTTTTTTTTTGTAGAAAAATTTCTTTATCTAATAATGTTCGTCTTTTATCCTTAATTTGTTGTTCTTTTAAAGTGATGGCTACTTCTTTCTACTGTAATTCTTGTTTTTTTTTTGTTGAAGCGCTTCTTTTTGCAATATCAGCCCTCTTTCTTTCAATTTCAATAACATTATTTGTGACTGTACTTCTTCACTGAACTTTGGCTTTTTATTTTCTAAGCCAAATTCTGCAGTCTGATGCGGATTGAAAATTACAGTCTCGTCATCAGACGAAACAGCTTCTTTTTTAATTTTGTCTATCATTTTGTTTTTTATTTAACACTAATAATAATTACTTATTACACTTAAACATTACACTTTCCTTGCTTTTTGAGAAAAAAAATACTTTATTTTTAAACGAAATGTTTGTAAAAAAATAAGAATGCGTCTGCACTACTGAATTTTATGTTTAATTTTGATGAATTTTTAAATTTGAATTCTGTTTATATAGTCAAAAATTATCTTAAACATATGCAGTTTACATTATGGGAATTTAAAAATTTTTATCATCACTTTCCGATGATTAGTTATAAGTATTTTCTAAAAATTATCAAATTAACATATTATATTTTTTCTCATTTTATTTTTATTGCATATACATATACTTAATATGCAATATGCACATATACAAGAAGCAAAAAAAATCATAGCATTGTTATCAAATTAAACCCTAAAAAACCACAAAAATTTTAAATTATTATTTTTTTTTTTTTTAAAGAAAAAATAGAACATGTTACACATATTATTTATGTTTATACATGAAAAATCTAAAAAGCGTTTATAGAGAATTTAAGTAAAAACATATCATGAGAAAAAAGTGAAACAATTTTTTCAAGTTCATTAATATAATTTATAAGATGCAACATAAATGCAGAATACTATATAAGTCAATGTTGATATATTATTATAACTTTTTTGAGTACTAATTAGACTGAGATAATTAAATGAATAGACATAAACAAAAAATTTTTATAAATATAAATGAACATAGATGCATTGTAGGAAAAAGTTTTTAAATATAGAAAATTTTTATTATGAAAAGTAAAATATTTATATTATCACTTTCTCACAGTAGGTTTTAAGTACTATCAAAAAATTATTGCTATATCTTTCTTTCTCATTATATGTGTGTTATATGTTAATAAGGAGAACTTTCCTATAAAAAATAAATATAATTTTTTGAATGATATATAGTAAAATTGATAAGAAATTTTTTCAAGTTTGTTATTTTTATGATTCGTATTATTACTATAACTTTTTTCAGATAATTATAAGACTGATTAAGTTAAATGTACAGACATAAACAAAAAAATTTTTTAAAAATATAAATGAACATATGTAGTTATATTGGGATTGTTATGTTCCCATAACATGAATTTTAAAAGAAAGAAAAAAAAAAGATCGCTTTAGATTTCCTTTGTTGCATTTTTCGCTAAATCTTCAAATTATATTCAAATACATACAATGTATGCATTAAATAAATTCATTATACAAAATATAAAAATGTAACACAAAACTCCATATCCGCTTAAATATAAACATAATGCTAAATTTGCAAATTCCTATATACAAAATTGCAATTCAAACTCATAGTAACAAAGGTTTATCTTCGTCTCATAATTTATATCATGTATAATCATATAGCTATTTTATTGCAAATATACTTTGCGAAATTATTATAAGTAGTCAGTCAGAGTTAAAATAGAGTCAAGTGCAGTTCAATAAAAAATATACATTTCAAATACATAGAATATTGTTGATCAAAAATCTTGGTGATTGTAATTGTTTCATAGATAGGTATAAAGAATCTAAATTGAACTCATTATAATAAATTTAAACATTTATTTTTAAACAGATATTTACTGTTAAGAATTAATTGTGAAATTTAGTAATAAACTAATAAACAAAATTAATTTGCAGTAAATTTAAAAAGGTCTGTTTTATTTAATGAGAAAAAAATCAAAAATAATTTAATGTTATTGTAATAAACATAACATAATAAAATTTGGTGTCAGAAGTGAAATACCTTATTATACTGTGAAACAATACAATTGAAAGTACTTCGTGTCGCTAAGTAAAGACCAACAATTTTTCTAAATTTTGCAAAATTTTAATCTTCTAAATCCTAAAATCGTACGAGTAAATAAATAAAATTTTAACAATCAAATCAAAGTCTAAGCTTCATTTAAATAAGGTAAATCAAATCAAAATCTACCAAATCCGGAATTTGCAGAATAAATAAGAATCCAGCATTCCAGCGTCAACGAACCTGTTACAACAACTTGTGTACATACAACCAATATACATCAATCAACATTTTCATCAAAATCAGGCCGATTAAATCATGATTTTCTCAATATCAATATTCTTTTCAAATCCATTAAAAATTTTGACGGTGATCGTGAAAAATTAATTCCATTTTTAAATAACTGCGATGCTGCGTTTAATTTAGCAAGTTCAGAGCAAGTTCCTGTGCTTTTAGCTTACGTAAAAGCCCAACTCACTGGTAAAGCTGAGTCAGCTTGTTCAAATCATATCTTCCATTCATGGACCTCCTTAAAGGAATATTTAAAAACTATGTATTCTGATAAGAAAACACATGGGCATTTATTGATGGAATTACTCAGTTGTAAACAACAATCTTCCGAAACAATCACCCAATTTATGTTCAGAATTGAGACTTGCCTTAAAAAGGTTTTGACCTCCGTGCATCAAGGAAATCATGACCCCAAAGAATTGCCTGGACGTTTAGCATCAATGAACGATTTTGCGCTTCACACTTTTATTTTAAATGTTAGACCTCAAATAAGTCAAATGTTAAGGGCTAGAGAAATAAGCACACTAAACGAAGCTTTTAATTTCGCTCTAGAAGAAGAAAAGGTTTCTCTACTCTTAAATAAAAATAATTATAAAGAAAAATTCTGCAACCAATGTAAAAAGTCAGGCCACAGTTCTTCAAATTGCTTTAAATCACAAAAACATGCTATGACGAAACAAAATCCAAAGATTTTCTTAACTACTTCCAATACAAAACAAATTAAATTTTGCAGATATTGCAAATATAAAGGACACGACATAAGTGAATGTAGAAAAAGAATGTGGGTAAATAATAAAAATAATTCAAAACCCAATACCTCAATTATTACTAATCAGTCATCAAACCAATCCAACATCAAGCAACAACCAAATACAGACAAGTCGGGAAACATCCAATCTCTCGACGTGACGGCAATAACTGCTCGAGAGTTAGATCAATTTGCTGCAATCAGTCTAGACTAGTTCTTAATGATTCGAATATTATAAGCATAACTCTACCTTGTCAAGAATCAAAAACTAGAACCCTCAAACTCCTTATCGATAGTGGTGCAAACATATCCGTTGTTAAATCCTCAGCTTTAAATTCGAAAACAATATTCTATAATAACGAAATACTCACTCTTCGGGGAATTGATAACAACGATAATCCTATACAAACAATTGGTTATTGTCTACTTAATATCTCTGCTGATCAATATAAAATTTCCCACAAATTTCATATAATTGCTTCTATTTCAAATATTCCTTATCAAGGAATCATAGGTAATGATTTTCTAGAGAAATATAAAGCTACCCTTGACTACGAAATCAACGAACTCAGACTCAAGCTTGACCGTAATAGTACTGTTCCTTTACCATTTTCCTTAGATACAAATTCAAATACAATTTTAAAGGCTCGTTCTGAAACTCTTATAGAATTAGAGGTTCTAAATCCTGAAATTAATGAAGGTCTTGTTCCAGATTTACAGATTATGAATGGAGTTTATTTAAGTAGAGCGTTAACTTCTGTTCATGGTAATAAATGTATCGCTACCGTTATTAATACACTCGAAAATAAAGTTCTTATCACTAAGGCCAAGGTAAATCTTATCCCAATTCCGGAAAAAACATATATTTTTCACAACATTTCCGATCCTAAAATAAATCGTAAGGAACTCGTTATGTCCCAAATTCGAATGAATCACTTAAATTATGAGGAAAAACGAAGTCTAACCGAGATCTGTTCCAAATTCAATCATTTATTCTTTATCGAAGGTGATATTCTTACTTGTACAAGTTCAATTAAACATTCAATCAACACGGGAAATTCTCAACCTATTTCTTCTAAATCATATCGATATCCTGAATGCCATAAACAAGAAGTACGAAATCAAGTTGAAAGAATGTTAAATCAAAACATTATTAGACCCTCTACTTCTCCATGGTCTTCTCCGCTTTGGGTTGTTCCAAAGAAACTGGACGCCTCTGGCAAATCTAAATGGAGAGTCGTAATAGACTATAGGAAGTTGAATAATGTTACAATTGGAGACTCCTATCCTTTACCAAACATTTCAGAGATCTTAGACCATCTTGGTCATAGCAAATATTTTACTACTCTAGATCTTGCCTCTGGGTTTCATCAGATAGAAGTATCTGAAGAAGATAAATGCAAAACGGCTTTCTCAATCCCTGATGGTCATTTTGAATATAATCGAATGCCGTTCGGACTCAAAAACGCGCCGGCGACATTCCAAAGAATGATGAACTCTGTTTTAACTGGATTAACTTCCAGTCACTGTTTCGTTTATTTAGATGACATAGTTGTATATGCATCTTCCTTAAAAGATCATGAAGAAAAACTCACCAAAATCTTTGAACGTTTGGAAACAAGTAATTTAAAATTACAACCTGATAAATGCGAGTTTCTGCGAAAAGAAGTCGCATATTTAGGTCATATCATTTCTGATGAAGGTGTTCGTCCAAATCCAGATAAAATTAAAGTAATTCAAGAGTTTCCAAGACCGTCTTCTCCAAAAGATGTCAAATCCTTCCTCGGTCTCATTGGATATTATAGAAGATTTATCCAAAATTTCAGTAAATTATCTAAACCTTTAACAGCTCTACTAAAAAAGGGAAAAATTTTCGAATGGGGATTCGAACAAGAAGAAAGTTTCAAAATACTTTGCGATAAGATTACTCAAAATCCAATTCTTATATATCCAGATTTTTCAAAAGAATTCCTAGTCACTTCAGATGCATCTAATGTAGCAATCGGTGCCATCTTATCACAAGGTCCTATTGGTAAAGATTTACCCATAGCTTTCGCTTCGCGTACACTTAATCGAGCTGAAACAAACTACAGCACTACTGAACGAGAACTTCTTGCAATCGTGTGGGCTGTAAATCATTTTCGTCCATATTTTTACGGAAGAAAATTTAAACTAATCACAGATCACAGACCACTAGTCTGGCTTTTCAATTGTAAAGATCCCGGATCCAGATTAGTTCGATGGCGTTTAAAACTTGAAGAATATGAATATGAGATCGTCTATAAACAAGGAAAAATAAATACAAATGCTGATTGTTTGTCTCGCATTCCTATTGCCAATATGAGTTATTTATCAAACATTCAGAAGGATTCTTACGACGACTATATTAAATTTTTCTACAATTCTCTCAGTCCTCAAATCTATAATTTTGAAGAAAATGATTCTCACATTACCAAATCAAGCAACCATGTCGCCTATATAACAAGTGTTGACTTACATGAATCAAACGAATTTTGTCTAGAATTCATTCTTAAATCTCAGAATAAAGAAGTTCTAGAAAATACTCCACACGAAATCTTTTCCAATTTCAGGTCCAAAAATAAAACAAATAACAAATTTATATACCACTGTTTTATTAAACAATTTCATTGGGAAAACCATTATATAAAGATTTTTTCTATACCATTCAAAATTTGAGAGATCAATTAATTCAAGATCAAATCGATATTATTTCAATGCCTAATTTTGAGGATTCAATTAATCAATTCAAATTTACAAAATTAAAAAACATGATACAATTCATTTTTCGGAAAACCAAAATCAAAATCGAAATATGTCATGGCAAAATAATTACTCCTCATCAAGATGAAATTCCAGTTATTCTAAAAGAATATCATAATGATCCATCTTCAGATCACGGCGGGTTTCATCGCACTTATAAAAGAATTCGTTCTGTTTATTATTGGCCGAAAATGAAAAAAGAAATAAAAAGTTACATCAAATCCTGTCAATCATGTCAATTAAATAAAACTTCTAGGAAAACATTTAAAGCTCCTATGGAAATAACTTCTACAGCATCTAAACCTTTTGAAAAGCTTAATCTCGATATCGTAGGGCCACTTCCTATTACCGAAAAAGGTAACAAATTCATTATTACTATGCAAGATGACCTTACAAAATTTTCTATAGCATATTCGGTGGTAAACCATGAAGCAATAACCGTAGCCGAAATTCTTGTCCAATTTATTAGTCATTTTGGTATACCTGATTCAATTTTAACTGACCAAGGCACAGACTTCACTTCTAATTTATTAAAGGAATTTTCTAAACTCTTAAACATTAAACAAATTCGAACTACCGCTTTTCACCCGCAAACCAATGGTGCGTTAGAACGTTCTCATTCAACATTGAAAGATTATTTAAAACACTATCTGAATCCAAGTTTAAATAACTGGGATGATTGGGTTCCCATCGCAATGTTTTCTTACAACTCCGCAATTCATAGTACAACAAAATATTCACCACATGAACTTCTTTTCGGGTATAAACCTAAAATGCCTAGCTCTTTAGAACATACATCCAAACCCATATATTCATATGATAATTATGTCGATCAATTTAGATTTCGCTTAAACAAATCTTTAGAAATAGCAAAAGATAATATCCTTCAATCAAAAATTAAATCAAAGGAAAGATATGACAAAAACGCTCACATTCCAAATTATAAAATAGGCCAGTTCGTTTATTTACGGGACGAAGGGACAAAGCAAGGTAAAAAGTTAAGAGCCAATTACAATGGTCCTTATGAAATAATTCATATTTACAATAACCAAACAGTGTCTTTAAAAATAAAAGGAAAATATGTAAAAGTTCATAAAAATAGATTAAAACCTATGGAATAATTTCAGGTATTTCGCTACTGTTTACTTTTCTGCCAACTTCGATTTGGAATCCGTTTCAAACAGTGCTGGCATTTACTTCGAAAATTACGGTTATTCAAAATTTCAACTATCTTTTTGGAAAATAGTCACATACGTCAACGTCACCGTATATTGCGAAAAATTCTCTCTGATCAAAAGCACATATCATAAATCCATCATGGCATGCAACTCAAACAATACTACAAAATCCTATTATTGTAAGCAATCTCTTAACTTTGTCGAAATCCAGATACCAATACTAGAATCAAAATTTAAATCGTTACAAAATCTGATTGGTCACTCACGTGTTAAACGCGGATGGTTTAACCTCGGAGGAAAGGTTTTCAAGACAGTTTTCGGTACCATGGACGCAGAAGACGCTGAGTATTACGAAAATGCAATCAAAGATGTCACAGAAAATGGAAAAAGAAATTTAGATCTCATCAAGGAACAAACTCAAATTTTGAAAAATACCATTGAAAACTTCAACGAAACTGCAAACAAATTAAAAATTCATGAAGCTGAACTTAATGAAAATCTACGCAAAATCGAAAAGTATAACAAAATGGCTACTGATATGATATCAGATATACGTAGAACTGAATTAATTACTCAACATATTGGATTGCTTAACTTTTTAACAAATGAAGTAAATGAAGAAATCGACAATCTTGTGAATATTGTACTTTTTGCGAAAAAGGATGTTTTGCATCCAATGATAATAACACCAACTCAATTACTGAATGAGTTGTCTAGTCACACTCAATATTTACCAAAACACTTAGAATTTTCAGTTCCTTTAGAATTAGATAATATGCACTACCTGTTTAACACAGCCAAATTACAAGTTTGTTACAAAAGTTCAAATTTAATTTTCATTATAAATTTGCCATTAACTGATAAAGGACTTTTTACTATATATCATTCGTTACCATTGCCAACTCCTTACAATAAATCTTCTACTTCTTTTGTTTATATTCAGCCAACTCATGATTATATAGCATTATCACAAGACGGAACATCTTACGCAAACATTCACAACATGAACGAATGTAAACCTCTAATAAATGAACATTATTTGTGTAAATATGAAGTCGTATATCCAACCAATCAAAATTCTATATGTGAAATAAAATTATTATCAACCATTTCAAATCAAATTCCAAAAATTTGTAACACAAAATTTCTGTATGGAAATGTCGAAATCATTCATAAACTAAAATTCAATAAATGGATATTGATAACATCAAAGGAACAACCTTTGGTAATCTCGTGTAACAATTCTAATGAAGTATTCAAAGAAAATTTCGTCGGAACTAAACTTTTGTCACTACAACCTCCTTGTGAGGCATATTTCAATCATAATAAATTGATGTCTGACAGCTCAGTACAAACTCATTTTAAATCAGTCATACCTTCAATAAGTATTATATCCGACGATTGTTGTAATAAAAATGATGAAATAAACCTTAAACATGAGTATATCAAATTGACGCCTCTTTCTTTATCTAACATAAATCTAGAAAAATTTAAAACAATAACAAGTGACTTAGATGATTTGAATAAAAGAATTAAAGAAGCAAAGGATCATCCTATATTGATAAGAAAACCATCATTGTTCACAAATATAATTTATGTAATAATTGTTCTCCTATTTCTGTACTCTATGTTTAAGTTATATTGTTATGTTAAGAAAATAAAAAATAATGTAAAACAACAAGAAAATCAAAATGTAATTATAAGATATGTAAATGAAAATGCTAATTCAATAATGTCAAACGAAGATCAACCTTCAAAACGTAAAAGTTCTAAATCACATAAGTCAAAAAATTTGTCGAAATATGCATCTCGCACAACATTAAGTGAAATGGAGTTCAATATTCAAAATTGATTTTAAAATTATTTAAAATTATTTAAAATCAATTTTTCCCAAGGCGGAAGGTGTTATGTTCCCATAACATGAATTTTAAAAGAAAGAAAAAAAAAGATCGCTTTAGATTTCCTTTGTTGCATTTTTCGCTAAATCTTCAAATTATATTCAAATACATACAATGTATGCATTAAATAAATTCAATATACAAAATATAAAAATGTAACACAAAACTCCATATCCGCTTAAATATAAACATAATGCTAAATTTGCAAATTCCTATATACAAAATTGCAATTCAAACTCATAGTAACAAAGGTTTATCTTCGTCTCATAATTTATATCATGTATAATCATATAGCTATTTTATTGCAAATATACTTTGCGAAATTATTATAAGTAGTCAGTCAGAGTTAAAATAGAGTCAAGTGCAGTTCAATAAAAAATATACATTTCAAATACATAGAATATTGTTGATCAAAAATCTTGGTGATTGTAATTGTTTCATAGATAGGTATAAAGAATCTAAATTGAACTCATTATAATAAATTTAAACATTTATTTTTAAACAGATATTTACTGTTAAGAATTAATTGTGAAATTTAGTAATAAACTAATAAACAAAATTAATTTGCAGTAAATTTAAAAAGGTCTGTTTTATTTAATGAGAAAAAAATCAAAAATAATTTAATGTTATTGTAATAAACATAACATAATAAAATTTGGTGTCAGAAGTGAAATACCTTATTATACTGTGAAACAATACAATTGAAAGTACTTCGTGTCGCTAAGTAAAGACCAACAATTTTTCTAAATTTTGCAAAATTTTAATCTTCTAAATCCTAAAATCGTACGAGTAAATAAATAAAATTTTAACAATCAAATCAAAGTCTAAGCTTCATTTAAATAAGGTAAATCAAATCAAAATCTACCAAATCCGGAATTTGCAGAATAAATAAGAATCCAGCATTCCAGCGTCAACGAACCTGTTACAACAACTTGTGTACATACAACCAATATACATCAATCAACATTTTCATCAAAATCAGGCCGATTAAATCATGATTTTCTCAATATCAATATTCTTTTCAAATCCATTAAAAATTTTGACGGTGATCGTGAAAAATTAATTCCATTTTTAAATAACTGCGATGCTGCGTTTAATTTAGCAAGTTCAGAGCAAGTTCCTGTGCTTTTAGCTTACGTAAAAGCCCAACTCACTGGTAAAGCTGAGTCAGCTTGTTCAAATCATATCTTCCATTCATGGACCTCCTTAAAGGAATATTTAAAAACTATGTATTCTGATAAGAAAACACATGGGCATTTATTGATGGAATTACTCAGTTGTAAACAACAATCTTCCGAAACAATCACCCAATTTATGTTCAGAATTGAGACTTGCCTTAAAAAGGTTTTGACCTCCGTGCATCAAGGAAATCATGACCCCAAAGAATTGCCTGGACGTTTAGCATCAATGAACGATTTTGCGCTTCACACTTTTATTTTAAATGTTAGACCTCAAATAAGTCAAATGTTAAGGGCTAGAGAAATAAGCACACTAAACGAAGCTTTTAATTTCGCTCTAGAAGAAGAAAAGGTTTCTCTACTCTTAAATAAAAATAATTATAAAGAAAAATTCTGCAACCAATGTAAAAAGTCAGGCCACAGTTCTTCAAATTGCTTTAAATCACAAAAACATGCTATGACGAAACAAAATCCAAAGATTTTCTTAACTACTTCCAATACAAAACAAATTAAATTTTGCAGATATTGCAAATATAAAGGACACGACATAAGTGAATGTAGAAAAAGAATGTGGGTAAATAATAAAAATAATTCAAAACCCAATACCTCAATTATTACTAATCAGTCATCAAACCAATCCAACATCAAGCAACAACCAAATACAGACAAGTCGGGAAACATCCAATCTCTCGACGTGACGGCAATAACTGCTCGAGAGTTAGATCAATTTGCTGCAATCAGTCTAGACTAGTTCTTAATGATTCGAATATTATAAGCATAACTCTACCTTGTCAAGAATCAAAAACTAGAACCCTCAAACTCCTTATCGATAGTGGTGCAAACATATCCGTTGTTAAATCCTCAGCTTTAAATTCGAAAACAATATTCTATAATAACGAAATACTCACTCTTCGGGGAATTGATAACAACGATAATCCTATACAAACAATTGGTTATTGTCTACTTAATATCTCTGCTGATCAATATAAAATTTCCCACAAATTTCATATAATTGCTTCTATTTCAAATATTCCTTATCAAGGAATCATAGGTAATGATTTTCTAGAGAAATATAAAGCTACCCTTGACTACGAAATCAACGAACTCAGACTCAAGCTTGACCGTAATAGTACTGTTCCTTTACCATTTTCCTTAGATACAAATTCAAATACAATTTTAAAGGCTCGTTCTGAAACTCTTATAGAATTAGAGGTTCTAAATCCTGAAATTAATGAAGGTCTTGTTCCAGATTTACAGATTATGAATGGAGTTTATTTAAGTAGAGCGTTAACTTCTGTTCATGGTAATAAATGTATCGCTACCGTTATTAATACACTCGAAAATAAAGTTCTTATCACTAAGGCCAAGGTAAATCTTATCCCAATTCCGGAAAAAACATATATTTTTCACAACATTTCCGATCCTAAAATAAATCGTAAGGAACTCGTTATGTCCCAAATTCGAATGAATCACTTAAATTATGAGGAAAAACGAAGTCTAACCGAGATCTGTTCCAAATTCAATCATTTATTCTTTATCGAAGGTGATATTCTTACTTGTACAAGTTCAATTAAACATTCAATCAACACGGGAAATTCTCAACCTATTTCTTCTAAATCATATCGATATCCTGAATGCCATAAACAAGAAGTACGAAATCAAGTTGAAAGAATGTTAAATCAAAACATTATTAGACCCTCTACTTCTCCATGGTCTTCTCCGCTTTGGGTTGTTCCAAAGAAACTGGACGCCTCTGGCAAATCTAAATGGAGAGTCGTAATAGACTATAGGAAGTTGAATAATGTTACAATTGGAGACTCCTATCCTTTACCAAACATTTCAGAGATCTTAGACCATCTTGGTCATAGCAAATATTTTACTACTCTAGATCTTGCCTCTGGGTTTCATCAGATAGAAGTATCTGAAGAAGATAAATGCAAAACGGCTTTCTCAATCCCTGATGGTCATTTTGAATATAATCGAATGCCGTTCGGACTCAAAAACGCGCCGGCGACATTCCAAAGAATGATGAACTCTGTTTTAACTGGATTAACTTCCAGTCACTGTTTCGTTTATTTAGATGACATAGTTGTATATGCATCTTCCTTAAAAGATCATGAAGAAAAACTCACCAAAATCTTTGAACGTTTGGAAACAAGTAATTTAAAATTACAACCTGATAAATGCGAGTTTCTGCGAAAAGAAGTCGCATATTTAGGTCATATCATTTCTGATGAAGGTGTTCGTCCAAATCCAGATAAAATTAAAGTAATTCAAGAGTTTCCAAGACCGTCTTCTCCAAAAGATGTCAAATCCTTCCTCGGTCTCATTGGATATTATAGAAGATTTATCCAAAATTTCAGTAAATTATCTAAACCTTTAACAGCTCTACTAAAAAAGGGAAAAATTTTCGAATGGGGATTCGAACAAGAAGAAAGTTTCAAAATACTTTGCGATAAGATTACTCAAAATCCAATTCTTATATATCCAGATTTTTCAAAAGAATTCCTAGTCACTTCAGATGCATCTAATGTAGCAATCGGTGCCATCTTATCACAAGGTCCTATTGGTAAAGATTTACCCATAGCTTTCGCTTCGCGTACACTTAATCGAGCTGAAACAAACTACAGCACTACTGAACGAGAACTTCTTGCAATCGTGTGGGCTGTAAATCATTTTCGTCCATATTTTTACGGAAGAAAATTTAAACTAATCACAGATCACAGACCACTAGTCTGGCTTTTCAATTGTAAAGATCCCGGATCCAGATTAGTTCGATGGCGTTTAAAACTTGAAGAATATGAATATGAGATCGTCTATAAACAAGGAAAAATAAATACAAATGCTGATTGTTTGTCTCGCATTCCTATTGCCAATATGAGTTATTTATCAAACATTCAGAAGGATTCTTACGACGACTATATTAAATTTTTCTACAATTCTCTCAGTCCTCAAATCTATAATTTTGAAGAAAATGATTCTCACATTACCAAATCAAGCAACCATGTCGCCTATATAACAAGTGTTGACTTACATGAATCAAACGAATTTTGTCTAGAATTCATTCTTAAATCTCAGAATAAAGAAGTTCTAGAAAATACTCCACACGAAATCTTTTCCAATTTCAGGTCCAAAAATAAAACAAATAACAAATTTATATACCACTGTTTTATTAAACAATTTCATTGGGAAAACCATTATATAAAGATTTTTTCTATACCATTCAAAATTTGAGAGATCAATTAATTCAAGATCAAATCGATATTATTTCAATGCCTAATTTTGAGGATTCAATTAATCAATTCAAATTTACAAAATTAAAAAACATGATACAATTCATTTTTCGGAAAACCAAAATCAAAATCGAAATATGTCATGGCAAAATAATTACTCCTCATCAAGATGAAATTCCAGTTATTCTAAAAGAATATCATAATGATCCATCTTCAGATCACGGCGGGTTTCATCGCACTTATAAAAGAATTCGTTCTGTTTATTATTGGCCGAAAATGAAAAAAGAAATAAAAAGTTACATCAAATCCTGTCAATCATGTCAATTAAATAAAACTTCTAGGAAAACATTTAAAGCTCCTATGGAAATAACTTCTACAGCATCTAAACCTTTTGAAAAGCTTAATCTCGATATCGTAGGGCCACTTCCTATTACCGAAAAAGGTAACAAATTCATTATTACTATGCAAGATGACCTTACAAAATTTTCTATAGCATATTCGGTGGTAAACCATGAAGCAATAACCGTAGCCGAAATTCTTGTCCAATTTATTAGTCATTTTGGTATACCTGATTCAATTTTAACTGACCAAGGCACAGACTTCACTTCTAATTTATTAAAGGAATTTTCTAAACTCTTAAACATTAAACAAATTCGAACTACCGCTTTTCACCCGCAAACCAATGGTGCGTTAGAACGTTCTCATTCAACATTGAAAGATTATTTAAAACACTATCTGAATCCAAGTTTAAATAACTGGGATGATTGGGTTCCCATCGCAATGTTTTCTTACAACTCCGCAATTCATAGTACAACAAAATATTCACCACATGAACTTCTTTTCGGGTATAAACCTAAAATGCCTAGCTCTTTAGAACATACATCCAAACCCATATATTCATATGATAATTATGTCGATCAATTTAGATTTCGCTTAAACAAATCTTTAGAAATAGCAAAAGATAATATCCTTCAATCAAAAATTAAATCAAAGGAAAGATATGACAAAAACGCTCACATTCCAAATTATAAAATAGGCCAGTTCGTTTATTTACGGGACGAAGGGACAAAGCAAGGTAAAAAGTTAAGAGCCAATTACAATGGTCCTTATGAAATAATTCATATTTACAATAACCAAACAGTGTCTTTAAAAATAAAAGGAAAATATGTAAAAGTTCATAAAAATAGATTAAAACCTATGGAATAATTTCAGGTATTTCGCTACTGTTTACTTTTCTGCCAACTTCGATTTGGAATCCGTTTCAAACAGTGCTGGCATTTACTTCGAAAATTACGGTTATTCAAAATTTCAACTATCTTTTTGGAAAATAGTCACATACGTCAACGTCACCGTATATTGCGAAAAATTCTCTCTGATCAAAAGCACATATCATAAATCCATCATGGCATGCAACTCAAACAATACTACAAAATCCTATTATTGTAAGCAATCTCTTAACTTTGTCGAAATCCAGATACCAATACTAGAATCAAAATTTAAATCGTTACAAAATCTGATTGGTCACTCACGTGTTAAACGCGGATGGTTTAACCTCGGAGGAAAGGTTTTCAAGACAGTTTTCGGTACCATGGACGCAGAAGACGCTGAGTATTACGAAAATGCAATCAAAGATGTCACAGAAAATGGAAAAAGAAATTTAGATCTCATCAAGGAACAAACTCAAATTTTGAAAAATACCATTGAAAACTTCAACGAAACTGCAAACAAATTAAAAATTCATGAAGCTGAACTTAATGAAAATCTACGCAAAATCGAAAAGTATAACAAAATGGCTACTGATATGATATCAGATATACGTAGAACTGAATTAATTACTCAACATATTGGATTGCTTAACTTTTTAACAAATGAAGTAAATGAAGAAATCGACAATCTTGTGAATATTGTACTTTTTGCGAAAAAGGATGTTTTGCATCCAATGATAATAACACCAACTCAATTACTGAATGAGTTGTCTAGTCACACTCAATATTTACCAAAACACTTAGAATTTTCAGTTCCTTTAGAATTAGATAATATGCACTACCTGTTTAACACAGCCAAATTACAAGTTTGTTACAAAAGTTCAAATTTAATTTTCATTATAAATTTGCCATTAACTGATAAAGGACTTTTTACTATATATCATTCGTTACCATTGCCAACTCCTTACAATAAATCTTCTACTTCTTTTGTTTATATTCAGCCAACTCATGATTATATAGCATTATCACAAGACGGAACATCTTACGCAAACATTCACAACATGAACGAATGTAAACCTCTAATAAATGAACATTATTTGTGTAAATATGAAGTCGTATATCCAACCAATCAAAATTCTATATGTGAAATAATATTATTATCAACCATTTCAAATCAAATTCCAAAAATTTGTAACACAAAATTTCTGTATGGAAATGTCGAAATCATTCATAAACTAAAATTCAATAAATGGATATTGATAACATCAAAGGAACAACCTTTGGTAATCTCGTGTAACAATTCTAATGAAGTATTCAAAGAAAATTTCGTCGGAACTAAACTTTTGTCACTACAACCTCCTTGTGAGGCATATTTCAATCATAATAAATTGATGTCTGACAGCTCAGTACAAACTCATTTTAAATCAGTCATACCTTCAATAAGTATTATATCCGACGATTGTTGTAATAAAAATGATGAAATAAACCTTAAACATGAGTATATCAAATTGACGCCTCTTTCTTTATCTAACATAAATCTAGAAAAATTTAAAACAATAACAAGTGACTTAGATGATTTGAATAAAAGAATTAAAGAAGCAAAGGATCATCCTATATTGATAAGAAAACCATCATTGTTCACAAATATAATTTATGTAATAATTGTTCTCCTATTTCTGTACTCTATGTTTAAGTTATATTGTTATGTTAAGAAAATAAAAAATAATGTAAAACAACAAGAAAATCAAAATGTAATTATAAGATATGTAAATGAAAATGCTAATTCAATAATGTCAAACGAAGATCAACCTTCAAAACGTAAAAGTTCTAAATCACATAAGTCAAAAAATTTGTCGAAATATGCATCTCGCACAACATTAAGTGAAATGGAGTTCAATATTCAAAATTGATTTTAAAATTATTTAAAATTATTTAAAATCAATTTTTCCCAAGGCGGAAGGTGTTATGTTCCCATAACATGAATTTTAAAAGAAAGAAAAAAAAAGATCGCTTTAGATTTCCTTTGTTGCATTTTTCGCTAAATCTTCAAATTATATTCAAATACATACAATGTATGCATTAAATAAATTCAATATACAAAATATAAAAATGTAACACAAAACTCCATATCCGCTTAAATATAAACATAATGCTAAATTTGCAAATTCCTATATACAAAATTGCAATTCAAACTCATAGTAACAAAGGTTTATCTTCGTCTCATAATTTATATCATGTATAATCATATAGCTATTTTATTGCAAATATACTTTGCGAAATTATTATAAGTAGTCAGTCAGAGTTAAAATAGAGTCAAGTGCAGTTCAATAAAAAATATACATTTCAAATACATAGAATATTGTTGATCAAAAATCTTGGTGATTGTAATTGTTTCATAGATAGGTATAAAGAATCTAAATTGAACTCATTATAATAAATTTAAACATTTATTTTTAAACAGATATTTACTGTTAAGAATTAATTGTGAAATTTAGTAATAAACTAATAAACAAAATTAATTTGCAGTAAATTTAAAAAGGTCTGTTTTATTTAATGAGAAAAAAATCAAAAATAATTTAATGTTATTGTAATAAACATAACAGGATGAATGCACGAGTATACATAAGTATGTATATGCATACAAAATGCGTTGGAATATTTAGATATGCACATGCACGTATTGTGTCTATATATATGCTCATTGTGTATAATTTACAATTTCGTAGTGATTTCAATATAATCATATATAGTATAGTCATTTTAATGTATGTATACTACTTTCTGATAACCATATGTATAGTATTTGAATAGCTTAAAAAAGAGATAAAATGTTTTAAATACAAACATAACTCATAAACAATACAAATTTTAACTCATAAACATACATACATATGTAGAATTTGATAGTGTAATGGGTTATGTGCTTAGCTTAATGATGACTCTGTCGTTCCATGTCCCTAGGTTCAAGTCCCTAAAATTACGCGAAATCTGAAAGCTGAACTACTGCCCTATAATATACTGCATCAAATTCTATTTCACTTTTTCATCTTCTTCTTGTATATTTATTCTATTCAATTATATGCATTACATTGTATAGGTATATCTATATAACTTGCTCTATCAAATTCTATTTTCTTTTTTTTTTTGCTACTGTATAAAAAGAATATAAACATACAATATAATGCCATTTATATCTTTGAACTTGAAGATTCAATACAATACATTGTATATAGTAAAACTAAGTCAATGTAAAGCTTATTTTTCATCAAATAATAAACATGAATTAGATTTTTTTATTTATTATCTTTATTTATAAATTTCTGTTTATAAGTTTTTAGATGAACAAAGAATAAAAATTTATTAACAGAATTCACTCTCATTCAAAATTGATTATTTAACAAAAACTTATAATTTTACAATTTTTAGCCCTATTTACGAATCGCAATTTTGCGATCGCAAATTCTATTTAACAGACACTCTACTTACCATAACTGTGCTAATTGATATTTACCAACCCTCTAGCAAAATGCATGTGTGGCATTACTATTTAGAACACATTTCTGATAATTTGACACTTCACCTAATAAAAATTTTTACTTGTATTTGTAATTTTTACTTGTAGAAAAATATGATTGTATGTATGTATATCTAATATGAAGTTATGAGTATTAAAAAAAAATATTTTGAAAAATATTTAAAATATGTTATGTTATCAATGGCAGCCAAATTGATTTATATATTTTATATTTTTGTATAAATATTTAAATTTGGTTATTAGAAATTCTTTTTTCTTTTGGATTCATCCGAACCCATATTCCATTCATACCATTAATTTCGTTTATAACGATAAATTTAACCTTTTGTACTATTAACAACAGTTGCTAATAGAAAAATGCAATCGCAAATTTTCGATAGAAATACGTCAACTTTGCGATCGCAAAAGTTTTGTAAATGCCATTTTGAGCATTTGCGATGGTAACTTGATACTTGCGACCGCAAATCGTTTCGTAAATAGCCCTATTTAATTTCAACCTTATAATTTTAACAATACTTATTATTTACTTGTAATTTTAACAGTTTTTAAGAACATGTTACAATCGCGGCTTACTGAACAGAACTGACTTTTTGTCTTCTTAATTTTGCTTACCTTTTCTTTTTTTAATTTCAAAAATTTTTGCATTTGAAAGAAAAAGTGAACTTTATGTTTTTCACATGAGAATGTAATTTGCAGTCTCAGCAAATCTGCGATTTTAAAGTGAATAAAAATTTTGATATTTGATAATTCTGTTTTTCGAAAAATTTGTGGGAACGGAAATTAACGTAATTTAATAATTTTGTTTTTATCATTTTTTATGAAAATTTTGCATTTTATATTACTATGTACAAAACATTACAAATGTTTTGGTTTGAAATAATTCGAGATAAAGAATTATTTATTATGGAGAACCTATTCCATTGAACTTTGAATTCATATTTATTCCATTTCAACATGTAAAATTTGAAGTTATAGGAGGAAATATCACAGTAGCAGGTGAAGCTGCTTCTGGTACTATGAGATATAGAAATGTAAATCATTTTCCACGTAATTGTCATTTTGGTGATGAAGACGATTGGAAGTGGGGTGATAAATTATTTAAAAAATTGCCACGAGAAGGAAATGCAGATGAAATTACAGAATCTTAGGAGTAGTTATTATATTTTTTAAGTTAGAATTTTATTCAGTGTTTCACGATAACTAACACTGACAACATATTAAAAATCGAAATAATTTTCAAAAATTTGGATCATTTTCCTAAAAATTTATTTTTTATCATATTCTGAAAGCGGTAGAATACCTATAAAGCTTGATGCTAGTAAAGGGAATAAAGGAAATTTAGAATTTGCTCTTCAACTACCTAATAATGATACTGTTCAAATTGATTTATCGTTTCAATTATTAACAATAATCAATAATAATATTAATAAAACTATACCTGAAATACCTCAATCTGATGATACTAATAGTGAACAAACACCAACACCAACACCAACAACAACAACAAATAAACCTGAACCGAAATATGTAACTGTTGAAGAAGCTATTGAAGGATTTAGGCAAGAATTAGTTAAAAAAGAAAGAGATATAGCTGAAATAATTGAAAGTGATCATCCTTTTTACAGACATTTCAAATTAGCATTTGAGGATGATGATGTAACATTCACTTTACGATGTACATATGATAGCAATTTCAGGAGACGATCATTGAACATAGTTTGCTACGAATATCATGAATTTGAAACAGAGAGAATTCTTAGTAATGGAGAAGTAGAGATAATTAGTGTACATGATCCTAATTATAAAAGTGATGTTGAGTTTATAAATGCTAAAAATGTGAAATAACTGTACTCAATGGATGTATATTAAATATTGAATATAAATATCTTTACAAAAAAGTTTAAGTAATTAATCTTAGATCAACTGTAGACTAAGCCAGAAGTACAATTGTGTAAAAAACTTAACAAATATGAGCGTTGACAAAATAGAAAACTTCATACTTGATTTCAATGACGTCATACTTGAAGAACATAAACAAGAATTGTTAAGGTATATAGAAGTTTTAAAAATTTATGATAAGAAGACGAAAGTTATTTAATTTTATGGACTTCATTATGATAATTGTAAAAAAAAAATAAAAAGACAAACGTAAAAAAAAAATAAAGAAATAAAATTATAATAATAATAATATACAAAAAATAAAAAAAATGAAAGACAAATAAAAGCTAAAATTAGTGGTGAAATTAAATGAAGATAAAAGACAGGTCAAACGATACAAATATGAGATTAAGTAGTGAAGAAAAAAAATGTAACTTGTAAACTTCATTAAATGATATTAAAGGAAATGTTAATTTGTGCTATTCAAATGGGTGCTATTCAGTCACATTTTCAAAATCTGTAATAAAATCTGTAACGAATTGCTACAGATTATGATTTTTACAGATCTGTACGAATCGGTATTCAAGATGTACACAACTTACTGATCTTTTCACTTTCCATAATTTTTAATTTCGAAACTGGAATCTGTTGTCAAAACTTTGATATTTGACATATATAAAAAAGGATAGATATATATACATATATCGTTATATATATATCTATCCTTTTTGCACTAATTTAAAATTATAAATAGTAAAATCGTTATTTTTAAAACCAGATTTAAATTTGCATGCTAGTTATCTAAAAATGAATTTAATATACATACTTACATATGTATGTATGCATATACATAACTAATTTTTTTACATACATATGTATATGCGTCTTTTTAGTTTGAAACCAAATTTAAATTTGCGCTCTTAATATTGAAAAATTAATTGAACATATACTTATATGTAAATATACACATACATATATACATATACGTATATATACATAAACAAATGTACTAGAAATGTCATATAACAGAAAATTGGAAAAACATATGTAATCTGATATAGGAATGCTTTTCTTTTTTTTTTTTATAAAATAAATTTAAATTTTCATTATTCATTTAAATAATTTATTTTCATTTTACAATATAGAAGCACGTTTTGATTAATGTTTTCTTGGTGGTTGTAAACGAGGATGAAGCGTGCTCGAATGCACCAACAGTGTTGGTAGCATCGTCCATTTGGGGTTAGTATTCCTTCATCACCAAACGTTGGTTCGTGGACCCCTCTCGTACGCATATTCAACCCGGTTATCCTGTAATTTTTCTATTTATTTTTGTTATGTATCTTGAAGTTAGACGATTACAGGTTGGTCGGTTCATACCTGTATATTTTTGACATTATATGAGAACCGTCTCATATAAATTGATATGAAAATTTTTGTTCATATAATCACTTCGCGACTGAACTCGGTTGTTTACAATTTTATTAGTATATATTTTTACTATAAAATATATAAATATATACTCACAAATATTCGTTATTTGTGAAAGGTCCCCCCACTCGACTGAGCAAAGCAGGCCGGTACAAGCATGCTGAGGTACGACAAATAACGACGTACAAGTAAGTAAATTAACTTTAATCTTTTTGTTGTTTCGCGAATCCATATTATAAGAATATGTTTTGAAATTTTATCGTTAAATTTTGAAATTTTTCGTACGTTACATTTTGAAAATTCAAAACTACACATGAGACATAACATCCGTGACATCCTTACATAGTATATATGGCGCCCAACGGTGTATACTCTGATCAAAAATAACCCGGACTCGTTCATGTACAACCCCCGCCAATATTTTAAGATGCATTTCTTTTAGTATTTATGTTTGTATACCTGTTTTTTACATTTCCTCCAAATTCGAGCTATATATGTCAATCAGTTGTTTTTTGACAGCACTTTGTTTAGGTCAAGTTTTTGCTTACTTTCGATTTTGCGATGGAAAAAATAATTGAACAAAGAATTTGTATTAAATTTTGCGTAAAAAATGAAATTAATGCTACTGAAACGCTAAAAATGTTGCAAAAATGTTATGGTGATAGTTCTCTATCGAAAACAACAACATTTGAATGGCATAGTCGTTTTAAAAATGGTCGTGAATCAGTGAAGGATGACATTCATCCTGGGCGTCCTTCAACATCAAAAACCAAAGAAAATGTTGATCTGATTAAATCAATGGTTTTGGAAAATAGAAGATTAACGATCAGAGAGATGGTTACTGAAACAGGAATTTCATTTGGTACAATTAAAGCATTTTAAGTGATGATTTGGGCTTGACACGACTTGCAGCGAAATTGGTTCCTAAATCATTGAATTTTTTACAAAAACAAGAACGTGTTATTGTTGCTGAAGAGATGCTTTCCAGAGTAAATGCTGATCCTGCATTCATTCAACGGATCATTACTGGTGATGAGACGTGGGTGTACGAGTTTGATGCGTTAACAAAGCAACAATCAAGTGAATGGCGCGCTTCAGAAGAACCAAGACCCAGAAAAATTCGTCGTACTCAATCAAAGAAAAAGATTTTGCTTACCGTTTTCATCGATTATCGTGGTGTTGTGCATCATGAATTTTTACCAACAGGTCAAACAGTTAATAAGGATTATTATTTAAGCGTAATGAAGCGTTTACGAGAAGCAGTTCGTCTAAAAAGACCCGATTTGTGGCAAAATAACCCCCGGATCAAAAATAATTCGGACTTGGTCAATAAAACACAAAGTACAAGTCTATTCATTAATATTTATTTTTTCCCCTTCAAAGTATTCTCCGTCTGATGCAATGCACTTGTGCCACCGTTTAATCCAATCCTGGAAACATTTTTCGTACTCACTTTTTGGGATCGCCATAAGTTCCTTCTTCGATTTGTCTTTAATTGCTTCTATGCTGTCAAAGCGGGTTCCCCGAAGTGGTTTTTTTAAGCGACTGAACAAAAAAAAGTCGCACGGTGCGAGATCCGGTGAATATGGTGGTTGATGAATAGTGTTTGTTGAGTTTTTAGTCAAAAACTCACGAATAACCACGGCTGTGTGAGAAGGTGCGTTATCGTGGTGTAAAATCCACGAATTATTTTGCCACAAATCGGGTCTTTTTAGACGAACTGCTTCTCGTAAACGCTTCATTACGCTTAAATAATAATCCTTATTAACTGTTTGACCTGTTGGTAAAAATTCATGATGCACAACACCACGATAATCGATGAAAACGGTAAGCAAAATCTTTTTCTTTGATTGAGTACGACGAATTTTTCTGGGTCTTGGTTCTTCTGAAGCGCGCCATTCACTTGATTGTTGCTTTGTTAACGCATCAAACTCGTACACCCACGTCTCATCACCAGTAATGATCCGTTGAATGAATGCAGGATCAGCATTTACTCTGGAAAGCATCTCTTCAGCAACAATAACACGTTCTTGTTTTTGTAAAAAATTCAATGATTTAGGAACCAATTTCGCTGCAAGTCGTGTCAAGCCCAAATCATCACTTAAAATGCTTTGAATTGTACCAAATGAAATTCCTGTTTCAGTAACCATCTCTCTGATCGTTAATCTTCTATTTTCCAAAACCATTGATTTAATCAGATCAACATTTTCTTTGGTTTTTGATGTTGAAGGACGCCCTATTTAGATTATCATTATCCAAAGTTCTAATTGCGGAGTTGTAGTATTGCTTATCTTCATAATCTAATGTTCCGAAAAGAAATTGTTGAACTTTACCTATTGCGTTTACTAACCCGCATTTCACACGATGGGATGGAAAAATTTTTATGGTTTTGAAAAGGTTTTGATTTCGCCAATAGGAGTAGTCAGTAGTTTTGTTGTAACATGACATTGGTCTATAGTGAGTTTCTTTCTTGTTTCCACACAAATTGTTTCTAATAATTGAAAATTGAGGTCTATCTCGTCGGCTTGTTCCAAAAGTTGTGTTATGTTTATTGATATTAAAAATTTCCAGTTTGCAGTTGATTTGAATAAATTTCCAAATTCTTCGAAATAGATTCGTGAGTTAGCGTTTAATGGTTGTATTGAATGTTCGACCGACTTGGCTGTTTTTACTAGCACCAATAGTAACCTGAAATGGTTTTAAGTATATTAGTTTAGGTATTTTTTGAGCAGGTTGTTAAGGGGGAGCTAATGTTCTATTGCCGATTTTTGTTGTTGTATTCTCGGGTGAATTTATTTCGATGACTTCGTAAGGACCTTCAAAAAGTGGCGTTAATTTTTTTTTCTTATTGACATGTTGTTCACAAAAAAATTGGAATTAAAAACCAAAGTTTCACGACCACGTTATAATTTTATTAAAACACAAAAATTAATTACAATCTAAACAAGTTTCAAAAATCTGACTTCACTCGATGACGGTGAAACAAAAAGAACGAATAAATTTCCAAATTTATTTTACTAAGTACTATGACCTAAAATATCAAGTGAGATCAAGCGAGAGAGAAGTATGTACGAAATGTTTATGTGTAATGATATAAAATTAACAATACGTAAGGTGACCTAACTATTTTAATGATAATAACAAGCGAAGAAATATGCAAAATAAATATTAACTAAATTGAAACACTTAAATAACTTTAGTGTTGCCAGTTTATTATCTTAACATTTCCGCCGCTCGCTTGAGAATCCACGACAAAATTATTGTATGGGCAATTTCACAAGTTTGGTAATTGGTCTAACAAATTGACCAGTCTGAGTTTTGAGAGTGACCACTCTCACATTTCCATCTTTGCCAGGGTGCACTTCTATGACACCTGCTAATGCCCATTTTGCTGGAGGTAAATTCACATCCTTAATTATGACAAGATCATTTTCTTGTAATTGAGGTTGAACTGTACACCATTGTGGTCTTTGTTGAAGCGAAGTTAAGTATTCTGAACGCCATTGTTTCCAAAAACCTTGTAGTATGATTTGTAATAACTCCCAATTGGACATGAGTGACCTTCTTACTTCCATTGATGATAAGTCTGAAATTGGTGAATATAAATGTCCTGTAAGCAAATGAAAAGGAGTTATTGCTTCGTATTCGCTATTAGGTAGTGCACATAATGGTATATAATGGTATAATGGTATATAATGGTATAGTTCAGCACAGCTTCTATTTGAGCGAGAACTGTTATCATTTCTTCATACGTGAGAATGTTCTTACCGACAACGCGTTTAATATGAGTTTTTACCGATTTAATTCCGGTCTCCCACAATCCGCCGAAATGGGAAGAGGATGGAAGAATAAATTCCCATCGAATTTCATCGTTCACGAGAAACTCTCGAATGGCCTGATTATAAGCGTTGGAGACGATCAATTGATGCATTTCAGAGAGCTTTCGGCGTGCACCTTTGAAGTTAGTTGCATTGTCAGTGTAGAGCACGGAACATTTACCGCGACGAGCTATAGCTTATAACCGTCGTAACGCGCTGATAAATGAGTCACTAGTAAGATCACCAACTAGTTCAATATGAACTGCTTTGCTGTTAAAACATACGAATAATGCTATATATCCCTTGACGTATGTTGGTTTTCTTCCTCCTGCTAATCGAAGTGTAAGAGGTCCAGCATAATCATATCTAACATGTGTGAACGTTGGACTGAAGTTTACACGTGATGAAGGTAAATTACCCATTATCTGGTGCATCGTTGATTGGCTGTATCTGAAACATGGTATACATTCATGAATGACTCGTTTGATAATGGCCTTAACTCCAAAAATCCAGAATTCTTGAGTCAGTACTGAAATCAACAAAGATGGTCCGCAATGTGAATATTTCAAGTGAAAATACTTGACAATCATATATGTGACAAAGTGAAGTTTTGGAAGAACAATAGGATGTTTCTTGTTGAGCGGCAAATCAGAATATTGTGTAATGTTTATTGTCGGGTGGTTGAGCAAAGAGTTATTCTTCCGCAAGATATCTGCAATGAATTGCAGTGCTAAGAGGCAAAGTTGATTGCCGATACAGCTTAGCTACTAATTTGGCTAAAAGCCGAATTTGGTGATTCAAAAGGCAAGAATGCCGACTAAGCTGCGGAGTGCAACAAGTAAAGAGGCTATTTGATGTTAGCTCAAAAAGTAGTCTCCTTTATTCTAAATTTAATCCTAGTATTTATATAAAATAATTAACATTGTTCTTATCTCCCTACCAATTCTATAACATAATTTTTATCAAAAATTATAATAACAAATTCTTATTGGTTAAGTAAAATTCTTAAATTTCCATTGGTTCATTAGTTCTAAAAAAATGCATAATATACGGAAATAATATTATAATCCCAATTACAATACACAATATTGTACCTCATAAAACCATACGATCATTCATATGTATTAGAGACCATGCAGAATTCTTACCACTTTCTTTTATCAATACATCTGGTAAAAATAACTCATTTATTTATTATGTAACAATTTCATATTCGAATCTTTGTTTACATTCATTAAAAATGTATATCAAGGGTCATATTCATACATAAATATGACACACTTTCTTTTCATTGTTATTCGGTTTATTTTACTTATATTATGCAATGTGCATGCCATATGTTTACTTCTTTACTTTTATTTATTTCTTTTTTTACTTCTCCTTTTGTTTATACATTGATTCATAAATCATGTATTTTCGATGTAAACATATAATTTTTTTTTTGCTGCGTATGCATTTTATATTTTTATTATAAAAATATATTTATATACATATACTATATATACATATTTTTTTTTTTGTCTGTTTCAAATTGTTATGCATTTTCTTGTACATTACTATATTATTCTCAATAATCAATTCTTACTATTCCTTATATCTATATATTATATCTATATAATATAATTTTTTTTTTATGTTATGTCTTTAATATACATATATTTCTCATTATAACTTATATTCTTACTGTATGTATCTTATTGATATTCATTATTTTTGTTTTCTTATTTTATCAATTACATTTTTGCAAACTTAAGTCTATTTTTAAGTATTGTTCTAATTTCCGAACCTATTCTTAGTTTTACATTTACACCTTCTATATCAATTATTTCATATGGGCCTTTGTATGGAGGCTCTAATTTTTTCTTACTACCTACTCTTAACCATACTTTATCTCCTACATGTGCATTTAAAGAATTGGCATTCTTATCAATTTCTGTTTTTCTTCTTAATTTTACTTTTTCTAATAAAGTGTTAGCAGTTTTATAAGCTTTTTGTAATCTAAATCTTAATTCTTGCACATAGTCCTCTAAATTGTAAACTGGTGTCATACTATCGTCCGTCATGTCACCTGGTACATATGCAATTTTACCAAAAATTAATTCATACGGTGTCATACCCGTGTCAGTATTTGGAGTTATGTTGTAACAAAACGTGAAATAAGGAATCCATTCATCCCAGTTATCATTCTTAGCAAATGCTAATAAGTATTCATTCAAAACTCTGTGGTTGCGTTCAATACATCCTAGTGTTTCATGATGAAATGGTGTAAACACATTGTGCTGTATCTTGAATATGTCACAAACATTCTTCATCGTTTCATTAATAAATTCTGTACCCATGTCAGACTTCAGTATTTTGAATAATCCATATTGCAGTATAAATTGTTCACATATTCGTCGTGCAATTGTTTTTGATTCTTAATTTTGTATTGGAATTGCCTCAATATATTTTGTTAATTCGCACTGTATTGTTAGTATATATCTGTCTTCTTTTGATTGACGTAAAGGACCTACTGTGTCCATTTGTACAATTTCAAAACTTGTTCCTGGGGTTGGCGTTAAAACCAATTTCTCTTTTGTGTGGTTCGTTTGCTTATTTTGCGCACATAATGTACAATCATTTACATATTTTTTAACCATCTTGTTCATATTTTTCCGTGTATATCTTTGTTTTAATTTGTTAATCGTTCTCTTGACGCCTGTATGTCCTCCTATATGTGGAGTCTCATGAAACTCTTTTATTAATCGTAGTTTTTCACTATCATTTTCAATCTTCTTTGGAGGTTTATAAATTCTAATACTTATCATTTCATGCCCTTCTTTTATTAACTTTTGTTGCAACTTATTATACATATTCTTAAATTCTTGTACAGTTATCTTTTCAAATATCATATCATTGTTTGCTATAGCTAATTCAAATATTTTTCTTTTATTCATAATACGAATAAGCTTCTGCAAGATTAATCCTAAGTTTAATGATGCATTATCGCTATATTGTATGATTACCTCCTTTTTATTTATCATCAATTTGGGCAAGTTACTTATTTTTGCGTGCATGCTTTCTTTTGAATATAATTACAATTTTTTATTCACTTCGTCGTGAATAAGTTTTTGTTTTGTTTATAGTACTTTTATTATAAACTTCGACGTTTAAATAAAAACATTTGATTTTAAATTTTAGATATTTATTTATTGAATTCAAAAATTGAACTGATCTATCACCTAAATCTAATTAATAATTACACTTTCGTTTATAATCTATTCTTTGTTTAATTAACCATGAGATAAAACGAAAAGTGGGAGTTGCAGGTGTTCTTTAATAAAGGTAAGCAATTTTATGGGCATTTAGTGTGAAAGAAGAAAATGACACACCAGATGTATGATTCTGATTCCCATAATTACATTCTAATAGAAATTATTCTCATAATTACATTCTGTAAGAAATTGTTTCACATAGTAATAAGCATTTTATATTACTACTCCTCCACCCTTTAAAGAGTTTGGCGACCCGGCAAACGGATTACCTTTCGCTTGGAGTTCTATTTTAGTTACATTCACACTTTTCGCTTTTCCCTTACAAAATTTATATTTGAAGAATACAAATATTATAATTATTGAAATTATGTAAATAATAATTGTTGTATAGTTTGTTACATTACTTTTAAATTCAATGTATTCAATTATTTCTCTATTTTTTATGTTTTCTACACTTAGCTTTTCTAATGTTACATTGTTTATTAACTTAGTAAGATTAACATGAGCGATTGGTAGTATTATGCTATTTGAAAATTTTGCTATTTTATTTTCAAAGGTTAATTCATTTATTTTTAATTTACAATCGTTATATTTGATTACATTATTTCCTTTTATAATTATGTTTTGTTGAATACAATTTTGTTTGACTTCAGTGACTGGGAAATTTTTTTGTTATTATTAGACCTTCCTTTATTTGATCAATGGATGCTTCTCTGTTGAGTTTCATCTTGCATACTTTGCTCATTTTGAATACATTGCGAATACATTCATTTGAATGAAGCCTTAATTTTTTTTTCAGTAAAACTTCTTCCTTGAACTGATACACGTTACTATCTTGTATGATGACTTCCTCTGTGTTAGAATCCAATTCCTCATAATTATTATTTGGAAAGGGAATTACGATTGCTCTAAAATATTTGGAAGTGGTAAAATTTGGAATACTAATGACAAAAATTAATTCATTGCTTTTGAACAAAATACTGCTTTTTATGAATGGTAAGACGGTGACTGATATGTTGTAAGTCGCAATTTCTTCGTCAGTTAATATGTCTCGTGACAAAACATTCATTTCGCTTGTCATTATTAAGTCTGAAAGCTTTTCTAACTGTCTGTTTATTAGTTCAATGTCAGCGTAAATATGTAATGCGTACTTTAATCTGTGTAATGTTCTTAGTACGTGATTAGTGCTTTCAGTAATGTTGCTGAGAAATTGATTTAGCTTTATTTGTTCTTTGTTTACATGTTGTACAACGTCATTCAAATTTTTTATCAAATTGTTATTAATGACAACTTGTTTGTTTACTTGGTCTGTAATTTGTTTGGCATTACTGTTAAGATTTTCCTGCTAGAAATTTCAGTCCGTGTCCCCAAAAGTTCAATAGTCCGCGTTTTAGTCTTCTGTCTTTTGGAGAGTTTGGTACAATTGTTTTCAGTGTATGTTTTGCTAGTTTTAGTTCTCTGTACAGTAGTTTGTATTCGTCGTCCTTTTCCGTTAAATTCAGTGAGTTAATGTTGTTTTCTATTGCGTTTATGGCTGAGTAGTAGTCTTCGAGTTCAACTATGTGCAGAATTTTGGTGTATTTGTCTATTACTAGTTTTATGTCTGTCTTGAGTAAAGTAAAACCATTCTCGTTATTTATTGAGATTACTTCGATTGACTCTCCGGCAATGACCGGAATTAAATACAATAGAAAGATTGGAGTCATCTGAAAGTAAAAAAAAGGGGGAAAAAAACGAATTGTCTTACTTTTGATGTTTGAATTTTCTTTTCTTTTGATTTGCTACATATTTTGTCCTACGTTTAGTACTAGTATCTACAACATAATCACCCTGAATTTCATAGTTCGCTAGTCTCTTGTACTTTGGTTTATTTTTGGCTATACTTCTATTTATTACAACATTATCTTGGAGTTCGTAATTATTATCTCGACTTTTATTTATCATTTCAATTCGACCGATCTTTTCATTTTCAAATTTCTCAGCTAATGTCTTAATTCCATCACTACTCAAACTTTTATTTATAAAATCTATTGGTCGTAGTTTGGTGGTGGAATGAAGGGTATTGTTGTATGCAACCGAAATTTTGAAAATTTTTTCATCAAGTTCTTTAATGGACTTTTCTACCTCTCGAACTCTTAAATGTTCATTAAGAGTGCCATGTAATCGTTCAATATCCGCGTTCCCTGTTTTATTTGCAGCTGTAGTAACGTGAAATTCAATTGAGTTTTCTTTAAGAAACTGTTTAACCGCGTTGTGAAAAATACACCTTTCGTTATCAAACACTAACTTTTTCATTTTTCCAAGAAACTGTATTCTTTCCTTTAGTGCGGTTAGAATGGAAACCCATGTCCTATCATTTAATTTATGTATAGTTTAATATTTCGTAAACTTATCAATTGTAGTTAATTACATTACATTTCTGTATGGAAACCAAATGTCAATGTGAACGATTTCATTGAAGCCTCTTGCGTTTTCAGTTAATTTATACGGAATTTTTATTGGGTGGCGATCGTGCTTAGCAAGTAAGCAAATCTCGCAGTTATTGACAAATTTGGTGATGACTTCTAATAAATTAGGGTAGTAATGTTTTTCTTTTACTTCGTTAAAAACTTCAGTTATGCCTCTGTGATTATTTTTAGAATGTTCTTCCTTAATAATACCTAGCAATTCTTCTTTATCCGTAATATCGATCAGTTTCGTACAAGATCTTAACATTTTAAGACTTCTATTATTCGCAAAATTTTTAACATACAAGTCTTGAAATTTTATGAAAAGCGCATTATTTTCGCAATAAATGCACATTATTCCCTTGTCTATTATAAATTTCTTCATAATTTCAATCAAATCGCTGTTTTCGTCAACAGTGACGTGATTTTGAATTTTCTTGTTCACTATTTTTGTGAAAAATCTTTTATTAGAACCAGAATTCAAGTAAATTTGGTTTTTGTACAGATTAATTGGTTTCTCAGTGATATAAATGTACCGTGTTTCGTCTTCGAGCCCGCTATGTACTGTAGCGTCAGTTGACCTAGCTTCATCGCATTGGGCACTACTACCATGGTGCAAAATATCACGCGAAAACGTTTCAGGACTTTCCTCCTGTTCATGATCTATGAACCTACTTAACCCATCCGCGACATTATTTTCTTTACCTTTAACGTACGTTATTTCGAAATCGTATTCATTCAAGAGTATCTTCCATCTTTGTAGTTTCATGTTAGGTTCCCTAATACTGTTCAACCAGACTAAGGGTTTATGATCCGTACGGATTGTAAATTTTCTTCCATAGAGGTAAGTTCTAAAGTATTTTACTGACCAAACTATAGCCAACAATTCTTTCTCTATAGTAGAATATTTTATTTCGTGATCGTTTAATGTACGAGAGGCATAAGATATCGGGTGGTTGCGTAATTCGATGCGTCTGTTGTGAGCACAAAAGGTTTTTCAAAGTCTGGACTTTTCAAAATGGGGTCACTCATTAAAAGTTTCTTCATTTTTTCAAATGCTGGTATGTAACTAGGGTCTTTTAAATTGATTCTTGCTTCCCTTTTCAGGCATTTTATAATCGGATAGGCAACTTTAGCGTAATCTTTAATAAACTTTCGATAGTACCCGGTGATTCCTAAAAATTGTCTTATTTCTTTAACAGTTTTTGGTGGTTTCATTTTATTGATTGCCTCTATTTTATTATCGTCCGGTTTTATGCCGTCACCGGTTACTACATGCCCTAAAAACTTCGTAGAATGTGCAGCGAAATGACATTTATCTATCTGAATTTTCAGGTTTGCTTCGCGCAAACGCTTGAGTACTTTATTTAAGTTAACAAGATGTTCCTCGAAACTACTGGAGAAGATTAAAGTGTCATCCATGTACACAACACAGATCTTACCAATATCGTCTTTAAGTACATGGTTCATCAACCTTTGAAAGGTCGATGGAGCATTCTTTAGACCGAAAGGCATTCGGATAAATTCGTAATGAGCATTAGCCGTTGAAAACGCTGTTTTAGGCCTATCTTTAGGTAGAACTTCTATTTGGTGAAACCCTTCAGCAAGATTAATAGTGGAAAAATAATTACATTTGCCTAATTTATCGAAAAGTTCGTCCATATTAGGGATTGGAAATTTGTCATCAATAGTCTGTTCGTTTAACTTTCTATAGTCGATGACAATTCTCCATTTTTGTTTTCCTGTATTATCAATTTTTTTCGGAACGACCCAAATGGGTGAATTGTATGGGCTATTACTATGTTGTATAATTCCCTGTTCTAACATTTCTTGGATTTGACGATCTACCTCTTTTCTGTGAATTACAGGGTATCTGTAAAGTTTACTATAAATTGGGGTTTCGGCTTTTGTCTTGATCTCATGTTTAATGTTGTTAGTGAAGGATAGCTTGTCGCCCTCTCTAAAAAACAAATTTTGATACGAAAGTAAAAGTTTTTGTAGTCTTTGCAAGTCAGATTTGTTTAGGTGTTTTGTAAAGCTTTCTAATGGTATTTTATTGCAATAGGCTTCGCTACTAAAAACATCAACTGAATCGTCGACGTGAAAGTTTAAAGCATAGAGTTCTTCCTCTTTATTTAGAAACATTTGTATTGTTGCATTTCTAGTATGCAGTAATCTCTCTTTGTAATCTATTTTACCTTCTATATCTACTGAAATGTTGTTGCCTATAAGACCATCGAATTCCTTGTGGAATTCAAACTAAGAAAGAAACATAGTAGTTGCCTGGCTCATTAAATTCTTTGAAAATTGGAAAACTATAGCAAACATTTGTTTTTATTTTACGACCTAACACATTTAAGATTTTATTGTTTCTTTGATTTAATTTAAATTTTGGATTACAAATTTTTGGATTAATTATACTATGTTCAGCTCCACTGTCTATAATGAATCTCATATTTCGAATTTTATTTTTCACTACTATATAAGGAATGCGGTTTTCGAAACCTCGCGAAAATTTTCTTAACTGGATGAAGTGCATTAGACGTTGCATTTTCATTGGTGGAGATGTCCATTGGTTCTACTTGATTGTCTCGATATCCGTTTCTTTGGTAATTTGATCGACGAGACTGACCGCTATTGGCATAATTTCTTCCAAAGTCATTGTTCTGTCTTTGGTGATTGCCACGATTGCCGTTTTGAAGATGATCGTTCTGTTCGTTAGGGTTGCGGTGACTGCGCGGATTTTGGTACGCATTTCCATAGTTCCTACCCCAAATAGAATTGTAGTTCCTTGTTTGGTTGTAATTTCTGCTATGATGCGTCCTGAAATTTTCAGATTTCAATTTTTCATGTTTTCTTTCTTTGGAAAACGTGAGGGACAGATAACCGTGTTGAGTTAGTAAATCGTATGCGTCAACTAGTGTATTTGGATCTTTACAAGCGATGAAATTTTTGGCGAGTGGAGGAAGGCCATTTGTAAAATATTTCAAAGCAAGTCGCTGGTTAGAAGCAACTTATTTATTTTACAAAGAATAGAATTAATTTTGTTGTAAAAATTTTCGACAGTAGACTCGCACGTACATAATCGTAATTCATCGATTAATTCAGAAACTGAAGTACGTTCTCCATAGTTTTTTATTAACACTCTTTTCAGATCAGCCCAGGTGCTGAAAGTACCATTTCTAATAAGACTTTCTTTCGCTTTTCCTACAACCTTATCAATAATGTAACCTAAAATAATAGCTTTTAACTCGTTGCTCAACGGATCAATCAGAGGAATTAAGGACTCTACACGAGTGATAAAACCGATCAAGGCAAATTTTTCACCCGAATATGGTGTGATATAACTTATGTTATTCGCAATGTATGAAAGTGTCTCTCTCCCTTCAGCATCCATTATTCTTATTTAAAAATTTTTTTTTTATATGATTTTTTTTACTATTATTTTTTTTTTATTTTTATTTATTTATTCTATTTGTCTTTATTTCTTTATTCTTTGGATACAATCTTTTTTATAACTAAGGACACAAAACCAAAGACAATGCTACAACACAAAAAAAAAATTTCGAAACTTAAATCTCACTTAAATTTATTAACTTAATTTGAAATTTTATTTATTTATTTGATTTTATTGAATTATAAAATTAAAAATCTTGATTACGAATTAAAAAAAACAATATAAATAAATAAAAATTGATGCTACTTGCGCTTTTTGTTGCTCCCTGTTGATAAATGGTGTTCTTTTCCCTTTTGCTGCTGTCCTTTTCTGCCTTTTGCTCTATTTTATTTTTTTCTTTTTCTATCTTTTTGTTTCTGCTTTATTTAGAATTTCTTTATTTATAATTTCACTTAATAATTTTAATTTTTTCAGTTAATTTATTTTTATTATTATTATTAATTTAACAGTTTAATTTTATTTAATAATTTGATTTATTGTTATTATGACTACTTAGTTTTATTTTGTTTAGTGTTCGTATTTCATTTTCTTAATTTCTTTTATTATTATTTATTTATTTTATTAATTATTATTTTTATTCACTTTATTGAAATTTATTGAAACTTATAGAGCTTCTTGATTATTTCGTTGCCTTTCCTCAAAGGCTATTCGCACTTCCAGTAATCGTTCAACTTCGTCCACTCTCCCTCTAGCGATGAGATCCTCGAAAAAGTCCACAGTGTCCTCGTCGTCTACCGGTACGGTTGCTTTTTCAGGATACGATGACGATTCTGGAAAGATGTCACACTCTGTTGGTTCGTACTCACAATCAACAGGTAGAACCATTGGATTTGTTCCTTTTTTTTCGAATGTGAATACCACTTTACTTCACTACGTTTTCTTCTATTTATTTGTTGTTTTAAATTTTTCTTTCACTTTGTCAACTTTTCAAAATTATTCCACTTAAAAGGGTAAATTCACTGTGTTTTCAAACGATTTCTTCTACTTATTTGTTGTTTTAAATTTTTAAATTTTTCTTTCGCTGAACAATTTCTCAAAATTATAAAATTTTCTTTCACTGAACAATTTTTCAAAATTATAAAATTTTCTTTCACTGAACAATTTTCAAAATTATAAAATTTTTCGACTTAAGCGAATAATAACCAAAAATTTTCTTGATTTTACCGACTGCGCCAATTACAATTTCTTATTCACTTCGTCGTGAATAAGTTTTTGTTTTGTTTATAGTACTTTTATTATAAACTTCGACGTTTAAATAAAAACACTTGATTTTAAATTTTAGATCTTTATTTATTGAATTTAAAAATTGAACTGATCTGTCACCTAAATCTAATTAATAATTACACTTTCGTTTATAATCTATTCTTTGTTTAATTAACCATGAGATAAAACGAAAAGTGGGAGTTGCAGGTGTTCTTTAATAAAGGTAAGCAATTTTATGGGCATTTAGTGTGAAAGAAGAAAGTGACACACCAGATGTATGATTCTGATTCCCATAATTGCATTCTAATAGAAATTATTCTCATAATTACATTCTGTAAGAAATTGATTCTCATAGTAATAAGCATTTTATATTACTCAATAAGCATTTTATATTACTATGTCTAAATATCAATTTTCTAATCTTACTCACATTCGATACTGATGTACATTCCCAAACAGCGAGATGGCCAGTCTCTTCTTTGTTTGTTTTCCGAACATCATTTGCAAGCTTTTTATTTTGTGCCATGTTTCTTGTAATTACCTTAATGTCATTTATTTCCGGTATCATGGCTTTCAGAGTTTCAGAGTCTAGTTTTATTCTCGATAGCGCGTCTGCATTTGTATTTAACATTCCTTTTTTATACATGATTTCAAAGTCATAGTCCATCAGATCTATGCGAATACGAGTCAATTTTGAAGATGGATTTTTATGAGTAAATAAACTTACTAATGGACGATGGTCTGTAATAACTGTAAATTTTCTACCATATAGATAAGGTCTGAGGTATGTTATAGTCCAATGTATGGCTAACAATTCTTTTTCAATTATAGGTTTGTTAAGCTCATGCTTGTTTAAGGTTCTACTGGCATATGAAATTGGTAGATCTTTCCCAATTTCTCCCTGTAATAAGACAGCACCTAACGCATAGCTAGAAGCGTCCGTTGTTAAAATGAAAGGTTCTTCAAAATTAGGATATCTTAGTATAGGAGGGTTCATCAATTTTTGTTTTAATTCTAGAAAAGATTGTTGACAGTCACTTGTCCATATAAATTTTCCATTTTTTTTGCATAGTGAATTCAATGGTTTTGCTATTGCTGCAAAATTGGGTATAAAGCGTCTGTAATAATTGCAGAATGCTACAAAACTTTTTGTTTCATCCGTATTTGACGGAGTTGGGTAGTTTACTTTGGTTTCATATTTCTTAGGATCTGTTTTTACACCTTCACTTGTGATTCAATGCCCTAAATAAACCACTTCAGTTTAAAGAAAATTGCACTTTTTTGGATTTAATTTAAGATTATATTCACGAAATCTATTGAAAATTTTGATTAAATTAGTATTATGGTTTTTCAAACTACACCCAAAAATTATTACATCATCCACATATAAGAATGCTTCAGCATCTAGACCTGACAATGCAATGGATAGCATTCATTGAAAACTGTTTGTGGAAATTTTTAAGCCAAAGGGCAATCTTTTAAACTGAAAATTACCTTTGTTGGTTGAAAATGCTGTTAGTGGTCTAGAGTTTTTATATAACTCAATTTGATGAAAGGAGCTTGTCAAATAAGTGTTGAGAAATATTTAGCTCTGCCGTGTCTTCTAGCCTTGTCAGTGGAAATTTATCATCAACAATTTTCTTGTTCAATTGTCTGAAATCTACTACCATTCTCCATTTTCTTATCTTCTCCAGTACCCTTTTTTGGTACAATTAAAAGTGGGGAATTATAAGAACTAATTGAAGGTTCAATAAAATCTTCTTTTAATAATTGATCTACCTGTTTATTTATTTCGTCTAAATGAGCTTGAGGAAGCCTAAGATTTTTGATATAAACCGGATTACTATCATTAACACGTATATTTTGTTTGTAAAAATTATTTACTGGTAATTGATCTCCATCTAAGTAGAAAATATCTGAAAAATGTTTGCAAATCTCAAGCAATTGACTTTTTGCAAATGGATCTAAATGTTTTAAATTCAACTCATTTTTCAGTCGTTCAAACCTATTCTTTAAATTTTTATTTTTCACCTGATACATAATATTGAAATGCCTTAAAGGTTGGATTTGTAAGGATGGAAGCTTAATATTTACTTCTTTTTCAAGTGTATTCATTATCTTAATATGCGCTACATCTTTACAAGGAATAATAGTGTTAGCTATGTATACACCTTCTTGAATTTCTTGATTAAGTACAACACTATCTTCAGAAATATTACAATTTATTGGTTGAATGGTTTGCATTTTAGGCGGGATTGTTATCATATTTACTTTAGGATGTTTTGTATACATTGGAAGGATTAAATCTGAATCTGTTGTACTAATACTTATTATGAAAGTTTCATAATCTATCGTACATTTATTTGCTACCAAAAAATCTCTACCTAAAATGCCATCTGTTGAGATAGGAAAATTATCATTTATCAAATGAAATTCTTGCACAAAATTCTCATCCTCTATTAATAAATCTGCTAATACTGACCCTAATGAATGTATCTCATCTTCAGTGACTCCTGTTATTTTACATAGATTATGTTCTATATTGAGATGTGTATATACTGCACCTCTTTTTATTATTGAAATATCTGCCCCAGTGACAATCAAAAAATTTAACTGTGTATCAGATAAATTTGTCTTAATTTTTATATAATTTGTTAAATATTGTACGTTGAGGTTAAATATATTTATTTTTTCATAGTTCATTCTTCTTCTTCGCCCCTCGATTGGTGGACATCGGGGACGGACACCACGTTTCCCGAATTCATTACATTTACTCTTCTTGTAAATCTATAATTATTTGAATTTCTTGTGTTAAAGTTTCTATTATTATTATTGTTATTGTTGTATTGGTTTCTATAATTTTTGCTATGATTACAATTACACTTCACATTAGTTCTTGAATTATATCTGTTGTTATTCTGCATGTTAAAATTGTGTCTAAAATTTGTATTTCTGTTTTTGTTGTTCTGTGTTCTAAATCTATTTTGTGAGTTAAAATGCATCACAGCTTCAGAAAATGTTTTTGGTTGAGCTGCAAATATTGTAGTTTTAACTGGTTCTCGTAGTCCTGATTTAAATGCATTTAATGGTATTTGATCATTCAATTTTGCTATAATTCCTTTATTAGATTCTCCTTGCTCTGTTATTTGCACATTATTCAGTTCAGCTATTAATGTTTCAATATTCGTTGCAAAATTTTGTACATTATTACGCTGTCTAGTGTTTGCTAATTCAGTTTGTGTCTTCAATGCTGTTTCTTTTGTGCAAATGATTTAGTCAAAAGGTCATGTAAATTTTGAAAATTTGTCGGTTCAGTTTCATTTGTAATTTTGTTTCTTACCCTATCTGTCAGTCTTGTCCCTATTACAAATTTTATTAATTTTTGTTTTTCTGAATCATCTTTTAAAGTCTCTGCCAAGAATTTGACAAGATTTAGAAAATTATTTAATGTTTTTTGATCACCATTAAATTCTGGGATCAATTTCACTGCTACTGATAAATCAAAGGATGCCATTTCTTGTACAATTAAATTATTTTCTGAGTCGTCGTCACTACTTGTGTCTTCATAAACTGAAGATTGTTCTTCCAAATATCTTTTTAATTCTTTATAAGTCTTTGTAAATTGTATTTTGTTCTCAGAAAGTTCATCAATTTTAGAAAACTCAACATACAAGGTATTAAATTCTTTAACTAATTTTTCAAATAATAATTTTTTCTTTAAAATATTCGCTGCTCAAAATATTCTATGTGGATTCTTTTTAAAACATGCCAAAATATTTTTTACTTCCTCATTTATTTCTTTTATTCTTCTACTTGACATACTTATACATTATTAGTTGTTTGCTTAACTATTTCCCTATATACCGTTTTATAAAATTTATTCTTAATATATCTTATTATCTTTAAAATTATTAATACTATAACTACTATGATTACAATATTTTTCGTTGTCCAAAATTCCTGATGTCCATTTACCGTCGTCTCGTTTGGTGCTACATTATTTAAAATGATTTCTTCATTCCCTGTTTTGCTGTTAGTACTTCCCATGCTTCTTTTGTTTTTCAGCTATTTCTTGCTGTCTTATTTTCTTCTTCTTTACTTTTATTTATTTCTTTTTTTGCTTCTTTTTTTGTTTATACATTGATTCATAAATCATGTATTTTCGATGTAAACATATTATTTTTCTTTTTGCTGCGTATGCATTTTATATTTTTATTTTTATATTTTTATTTGTCACATATTTGTGCATAGTACATTGATCTATTATACATATGAGTTATGGCTTTTAATACATGTGCACTACAATTGTAATCTACCACTAATACGTAGTACTCCATTTTGATCAAGAAGTGGTGCAAGATGCAAAAGTTTGCTATTCCTAGGTAGCGATTTCTGTGCTTGTAACAGTAATATTGTAATATATAAAATATCAAATTGTAACACAATTTGATAAAATATTAGAGAATTTTATACTAAAGAATTATTTTATATAAATAAAACATAAGATAAAATTGATTACAAAATTAAATTCATATAATTTCGCAATTCTATAATTAATATAATTTCACAATTAAATGTAGAACAATTTTTAAAAGAATCATAGTCCATTAATTGATTTGTCAATTGGATAATCATTTTATATGTAAAATTCATACAAGTTAAGACACGCAAAATATAATGGAATGTCACCTAACTAAATATATAAAGAATTTCAAATAAGCAATTTTTAAAAGTAGTTTAAATTAATAATATATCTTAATATTTAGTTATGGAAAAAACCATAAACCAAATTCCAATATTTCACCATTGTATCTAGAACAAATATTTTATGAACTTATTTATAGTCCATAACGTCTATTTTTAAATATACCAAATTTAATGCAACATAGGAAATATCCATGCACTAAATTCAATATTATTACCAATATATAAATTCCATATGATTTCCTAATAATATTAACATACTTAAATTCATATACCGAAATTATATTAAATTACTTGTAAACAAATAGAGTAAAAGAAAATTCATACTTGGGTCAGTAAAACAAGTAACAATCAAACATCAAAATTCGACAACAGTATAAAGTGCAATAATAATTAATGCAATAATTGCACACATACAAAAAGTGGAGAGTTAAGCCATTGAGCTTAGCACACATAATTGCATGCGTAAAAGTTAAGTTGAAAATACAACTAAACACATATGAGTGACATTACATTAATAAAAGGTAAAAAGTGTCGAGTAAACAATTAACCATTTAATTAACATTACGAATAAACGGAAAAAGAATATGAAATGATAACGCCCATTCTTCCTACAATTGACAATTTCAGTTAAACGTATATTCAAATAATATTAAAATAAATTTCAAAGTAACGAACTTCGGACTCGATTAAACAAAATTAAATTAAGTAGGGAAAATTGATAATTGTATTTATTGAAGAATAATTACGATTATCAGTGAGTTCAATGCTACAATGCTACGCACCTACCGAAACCTCTGCACCCGAGTCTAAGGATGAATTCTACCAACTACTGTATAACACAGTAGATAAGACGAGGAAAGGTGATATAATGATACTCATGGGTGACATGAATGCGAAAGTGGGCAATGACAACGCATATACCAGCTCAATAATGGGCAGACATGGTTTATGTGCAATGAATGATAACGGTGAAAGACTTATAGAATTATGTCAGCAGGCGAAGTTAGTGATTAGTGGTACGATCTTCCCTCACAAGAACATCGACAAATACACATGGGTTGCACCAAACGGGAAGACGAAGAACCAAATTGATCATATTTGTGTGAGCAAAACCTTCAGATCGTCTTTAATAGATGTAAGAACTAGGAGGGGCGCAGATATTAACAGTGACCATCAACTACTAACTGCGGAGCTTAGATGTAAGCTAAAGAAAACTACAGAACAGAAATAACCACGACCGAAAAGACAGATTAATGTCGCGGACCTCAAGAGAGATGATATTCGCAACGTTTACGCACGGAGAGTAGAATGTGTAATTGGTCAGCACAAGATAAGTAATCTTGAATATTGGGAGCGCGCTCAACAAATGTATTTAGAATTAGCTGAGGAAACTCTGGGAATGATCAATAGGAAAAAGAAAGAATGGATAACGGATAGAACGTGGAAGTTGATAGAAGGAGGGAGGGCGGTACGACTTGAAATTCTTAACACGAAGGACCCGGTCACTCAAGAACAGCTACAATGTAAATACAAAGAGTCGAGAAAACAGGTTAAAGTCAACGCAAGAAGGAATAAGAGAAGGTATTATGAGAAGATAGCTATAGAGACACAGGAAGCCGCAGATAAGCATGATCTACGTCAGACCTATATCAATGTCAGGGAACTATAAGGAAATTGCAGAATTGATAGTCAGCCTATCGAGGATATAAATGGCAATCTTTTAACATCACTCCAGATCAGCCGCATAGAGGAAGTTAGATAGTCTAGTTCAACACTCTAAAAAAATTTGTTCCAGAATAAATATCAAGAAAACCAAGGTTATGCGCATTAATACTAACAGCAAAGAAAATATTTCACTAGACAACCATACAATCGAAAATGTCAACACCTTTTGCTATCTGGGGTGCATCATGTCGACGGAAGGTGTCTCTGATGAGGACATCGATTATAAAATAAAAAAAGCTAGATCAATCTTTGGCGACGTCAAGAAAATATGGAAATCCAAACAGATAACCTTGAATACAAAAATCAACATTTTCAACACATGCGTCAAAGCGGTTTTATTGTATGGTAGCGAAACGTGGAAGTCCAAAAGATCATCCATCAACAAAGTTCAAGTATTTCTGAACAAGTCGCTCCGAATTATATGCAACATTTTTTGGCCGAAAAAAGTGTCCAATGCAGAACTCTGGAAATTATGAAAACAAGTGCCAGTGGAGTGTGAGATTAAGAAGAGGAAATAGAGTTAGCTAGGGCATACACTACGTAGATGTCCGAACAGTATCCCCCGTGCCGCTCTTGTATAAAACCCTCAGGGTACTCGAAAGAAGGGAAGGCCCAAAATGTCGTGGAGGCGAAGTGTGCTGGAGGAAGCAAAATCGTGGAACGAGCTAAAATCGCTCGCGAGAAACAGAGTCAGATGAAAGGCTTTTGTGGAGGCGTTATGCTCCCCCGCGGAATAAAAACGATATACAAAAAAAAAAAAAAAAAAAAAAAAAAACCATATGTGCATAAATAAATATTTTTTATGTAGTGTAAATTTAAAAAAAAATTATTTTTGAAAATAAAATTTTGAATATAAGTTAAATTATATGTCGACTGGTCAAACGAGTTTGACACCTTTAACAAATCAAAAAAGAAAAGTGAGATTTGAAGAAAAAGTTGATTCTTTCACTTTTGAAAGTATTCAGGACAAGCGAAGCATCAGAGGAAAGCAACGATCCAGTACAACAAGAGCAACATTCATTAAGGTGAATCAACGCACTAGATACCAGTAATACAGATATTCAATCACCAAAATCAACATCAGCAGCGGGTAAGTCAAGAAAAATTATTCACCCAAGTATAGCATTAACAAGAGAAGAGGAAAAGCAAGTGTTACATTATATTCAGCTAAGATCAGGAGCAAGGGTTTATAAACCAAGAACACCTTTAGGTACAACAGAAAGCGAAGGACAACATATTAAAGAAAATAATATTAGTTTTTCAGAAGAATTTGCTAAAGAATTGGATAAGATATTTAAAATGGCAAATATAGAATTAGTAAATCAATTGTAAAGTAATGTTCCTGTATTGTACGCTGAAGTTACTGAAGATGTTAGTATAGAAGTAAATACCTTTATAAAATGCTGTGAAAATATATACAAATGTTTAATTAAAGATGAAGATAAAGACTTGTTTTTTGCAATGTTACCTGTTAAATTTAGAGGTAGAGCTGCTAGATTATTATATGGTTTAGTATGTGATAAATTTGAAAATTTAAAAACGGTTTTACATAACACATTAGTCAATAATAAATCAAATCTTACATTGTTAAATGAATTAAGAATGGTTAGGCAAATTCCAGGTGAATCCGTTAAAACATTTGGTAATCGAGTACAAATAATTTTAAAAATTTGTGAAAAAAAGGCTGAAGAACGCCATACAGAAGATAATGACGCAATTAAAACGGATTTGCAGGAAATTGCTGCATTCTCATTCAAGACTGGGCTAATAAATTCAACATATAGATTATTAGCGGCAAATGAAAATAAAAATAATTTAAAAGACTTAATTAATAAATTAGAAAATATTGAATTAACAGATATTCAGTCCACAAATACAATGAACGAATATCGGAATTTAACAAATAATTTAATATACACACCACACACACAAACTTATAATACACATAATAGCAATTTATTAAATTCAACACGTATGAATATAAATAATGAAATACCATTTAATTACAATAACAATAAAAATAATTAGACTATTAATAACGCGAAATGTAGAACACAGATGGTGCAAGTGCCACTATTTAATTATCAAAATAAAGATCATAGAAATTTTAATTATAATAATAACCGAAATTTCCAAACTCAAATCCAAGATTTAGTAACAACAACAATTATAGCTCCCGTTACCAGAATAGAAATTTCTCTAACTTTAGGCATCAAAATAATCAAAGACAAGATTTCAAAGTTTGTAATTTCTGCGGTAAAAATAATTACACATTTGAAGAATGTCGAATAAGAAAATCGACACCTTTTTGTATTAATTGTAAAATGTATGGGCATGTGACCCAGCATTGTAAATAAAAGAATAATAATTCAAAATCAGTTACATACATTCAAAGAAACGGTTACAACAATAACAATGATAATAATAATACTTTTAACGGAAACGAAAATAATAGGAAAAATTCAGACATAAAATGTAAATTTTGTCAAAGAGAAGGACATATAATGTAGGATTGTAACGCAAAAAGATTGTGGGGCAATCAAAATAAGAATAAGGGAAACTAGAAAAGGTCTGTCACCCAGCCAGAGCAAATAAAGATAACGAGTGCCAGCCCCAAAAAATAACCAAAAAATTAGATAAATGTAAAGTTAAATTACACTTAAATATTAGTAAGAAAAATCATACAGAATTATTAGTTGATACAGGTGCAGAAATAAGCCTGTTAACAGAAAAAATATTAAAGGATGATACAATTATAAATACAAATAATACATTAAAAATTAATACAGTATGCGGACAAAGAGAAACTACTTGTTCGGCTAAAATAAATTGAAAAAACCAAAAAAATGTGAATTTCATATAAAAAAAGATATGAAAAATTTAGAAGAAGATGGTATATTACGTTTTGATTTTTTGTCATAAAATTGTGTTATTAATGGTCCAAATAAACAGTTACGTTTCCCTCGCAAGGAAACTAGTGAAGAGGATTTAATACTTAAATTACAAGATCCTTCTGAGCGAAAAATGTTTGTAAAAACACAAAATAAAAAAAAATCAGTAACTTTGAAAGTTGACGAAGATAAGAAATTTAAAGTGAAAGAAAACAAATTCCATATCATTGGTATACAACCGTCGACACAGTGTCTCGTAAATACTGATTTATCGAAGGTTGCTGGTATGAAAACAATACGTTTTTCTGAAACAAAAATTTCTGATTATGAAAATGGTGTTGGAAAAGTACGGTCAAAAATTGATTCGACTGTCTTTGCTTTTTCAACTCAAAATCATGATAATACTTCTGTTAAAAATCAAGTGCTATCTCGAAAAAATTTTGTTAAATACACTGACGATAAAATTGGTTCAGGAAATAATACAAATTTTCAGATTCACCCTCATTAGAAAAAATGTAGGGAAGTACGGGTAAAAAATGAAATACCTGTCTTAGCTTCTTCGTATAAATCATATGTAAAGGGAAAAGGTCAAAATATTGAAAACAAAATCAAAACTCTAAATACCGCAATAAATAAAAAAGAAAAAAGCAAAAAAGAATTAAATACAAGAATGAAAGTAAATGTTGAAATACATAATGAAAGACTTAAAAATAAAAAATATGAAAAAATATTAAATATAAAAGAAATTGAAGAAAGATATGAAAAAATTAAGAAGAATGTATATGAAATTAAAGAAAATATAAGAAATGAAAAGAATAACTTAAAAATAAACAAAGTAACGTTAAAAAAAGATACAGAAAGTATAATAAAAATAAATAAAAGATTAAGAAAATAATATAGATGAAATAAAAAAGAAAATACATAAATTGAAAATTGAAGAAATACATATATAAAAATCATAAGAATAAATATAACAAATATGAAAATAAAACAGAAATTACAAATATTGAGTGTTTAAAACATAATAAAAATTCAAAATTTTGCTTATTTAAAGAAGATAAAATTGATGAAATAATTAAGACAGAAGTTAATAATGGTAAAAATAAGATAAAAGTTAATGATTTTAAAAATATAACGAAAAACGTAAATATTGTCAAAATTCACACAAAATTCAAAATTCAAAATTTTTGTTTTTACAACATAATACAAGGTAAAACAAGTGTCGCATTTTAAAATATGAAAATCAGCTGTGTAGCCTAGTTGTAGTGTGCTAGGTCTACGATCCCAACAGCCGTGGGTTCGAATCCCACCTCGGGTATGAGTCTGACACTACTTCCCCAAATAGCCGTAGACCTCTGTAGTCAGTGCTATTCCCCCCCTGTTAGGATTGTAAATTCATTTACTATTCTAACTTTTATAAATAAATAAATAAATAAAATATGTAGTAGTAAGAATGAGAAATAAATTACTAAAATTCTGAAAATTTTTTTTTAGGTAGTACTTAATTATTAAATAATAATTCAAATTTCAAATTATCACTCAAGTTATAAAATATAATCACGAAATGCATTTTACCGACGGCAAATGCTAAAAAATTTCACTCATGAAGTCATATAAATTTATATAAACACTTAATAAAATTACTCATTAAAATTGTTAACACCCAAAATAAGATCAAATTTCAAAACAATTCGCGGCCATTAAAATTTCAAAACAATTGTAGACATCAACACATACACACATACATGCAATAATATTAACAGTATGAACAAAAACAAAAAATAGTAGAATTTCTTTTTAATATATCTAAACAATTTACCCATTCTTACACATAAAACCATATAAGATATCAACAATTAAGCAACAACAAATGCATTGTAAGAAACAATAATAAATCATGTAAACAACATATCAAATTACAACCTGTATCTAAGAATGCATAAAGAAACATTGTCCATATAAATATATTAAAACTTAAGATATATGTATATGGAAATATACAAACATATACCAAATAGTAAATATTAAAAAAAAAAAATTTTAAATTTCTTTTGCCATGTCATAAATTTTCAAAAAAAAAAAAAGAAGAAAAACCTAAATGTATAGTTATACACACATTTACTATATTTACAAACATAGGCATATAAGAAAAAATTATTAATGAATTTTCAATATAAGAAATATACATTTTAAATAAATATAAGAAAAATAATTAATAAATACATACACACGTATGATTATTATTATTATTATACATTATATTTTACATTTCAATACATATATTGAAATAAAAGTAAAAATTTGATGAATGAAATATATAAAAAAAAAGAAGAAAATAATAATAGAAGTATAACAAACACATAGAAAAGTGTCATATTAATCAAACATTAATAAATAAAACCTATAAGTTCTGCGAACACATACATATCTCAAAAATAATACTATTAAGTCAATGCAAATGCAATTATAATCAAAATGAAATTTAATATCAACAAAAACAATAGCATATGTATGGTCATTGTCAAGGCAGTATGATAAAAATATATGTAAAAAAAAGAAGACACTTGTTATAAAAATTATGCAATGTAAAAAGTGTACTATGCATACAAATAAAAAATATATATATGCAATTCAAATATAATATTAAGTTAATGAATTTGAAATAAAAGTAATTAAAAAAAAATAAATAAATAAATAAATATATAGGTATATACATGGGTACATACATATAAAATTAAAATAATTAGGATAGGTTGAGTTAGAAATAAAGTAAATCGAAAATATATAATATATAAAAACAAATTTTTGTAAAAAAAAGTAATAATACAAAACATAGGGTGGTAATAATACAAAATACATACATAATTTAAGAAATATGGGGATACATAAAAAAATAAAAAATAAAAAAAAAAAAATAAATAAAAAAATAAAAATTTAATTAGAAATAACTAAATAAACAAACAATTAATGTAAATTAAAAATTAATAAAACGGCAAATACAGCCGAAACTGAAACCAACCATTTAAATAAACCCTACCTACCATTTTTTCGAGGGGAGAGGAAACTTTATATATAAAATAACAAATTGTAACACAATTTGATAAAATATTAGAGAATTTTAAATTAAAGAATTATTGCATGAATTTTAAATAAATAAAACATAAGATGAAATTGATTTCAAAATTAAATTCATATAATTTCGCAATCCTACAATTGATATAATTTCACAATAAAATGTAGAACAATTTTTAAAAGAATCATAGTCCGTTAATTGATTTGTCAATTGGATAATCATTTTATATGTAAAATTCATACAAGTTATGACACGCAAAACATAATGGAATGTCACCTAATTAAATATATAAAGAATTTCAAATAAGCAATTTTTAAAAGTAGTTTAAATTAATAATATATCTTAATATTCAGTTATGGAAAAAACCATAAACCAAATTCCAATATTTCACCATTGTATCTAGAACAAATATTTTATGAACTTATTTAAAGTCCAGAATGTCTTTTTTTAAATATACCAAATTTAATGCAACATAGGAAATATCCATGCACTAAATTCAATATTATTACCAATATATAAATTCCATATGATTTCCTAATAATATTAACATACTTAAATTCATATACCGAAATTATATTAAATTACTTGTAAACAAATAGAGTAAAAGAAAATTCATATTTGGGTCAGTAAAACAAGTAACAATCATAGATCTAAATTCGACAACAGTATAAAGTGCAATAATAATTAATGCAATAATTGCACACATACAAAAAGTGGAGAGTTAAGCCATTGAGCTTAGCACACATAATTGCATGCGTAAAAGTTAAGTTGAAAATACAACTAAACACATATGAGTGACATTACATTAATAAAAGGTAAAAAGTGTCGAGTAAACAATTAACCATTTAATTAACATTACGAATAAACGGAAAAAGAATATGAAATGATAACGCCCATTCTTCCTACGATTGACAATTTCAGTTAAACGTATATTTAAATAATATTAAAATAAATTTCAAAATAATGAACTTCGGACTCAATTAAACAAAATTAAATTAAGTAGGGAAAATTGATAATTGTATTTATTGAAGAATAATTACGATTATCAGTGAGTTATAATTTGGATTTTACAACGAACAGTAAAAAGTAAATTACCGCGGAATTACAAATCGTCTTTGATTATTAATCGCGTTTGAATAAAATTAGGTTTTTAAACTTAGAATTTCTACACGTAAATTATACTTAGAAAAATTCTAACGAACCGGACATAGAAAATATTTCGGTTGAAAGTACTTAGTAACGTATAGTTGGTTTCGGTTCGGTATCAAATTAAATATAAAAAAGTAATTAAATATTTGAATTAGTTTAAGTAAATTTTGTGAACATAGTTTTAAGTGTTAAATATTGAAATAAATATTAAAAATTAAACCACAAGTCTTGTTATTAAATAAACCTAGATTTCTTCCCTTAATTTCAGTTTAAAAGTAAAAAATAAAGCAATACTTTATTAAACCTCTGATCGCTTCAAACAAATGTTATATACCTAACTGTATGTCAGAATGAAAGGCAGAAGTATGTATGAATTGCAAGCAATCAATTTTTGCCTTTCGTAATTTATCAAATGTAATAAACCCGTATGTTATGTTGCTAGATACGGCTTTCAAGCGATTTTGAAAAATGTGGATAAATCTATAACAATATGCGATGATTCGTAGTAGTTTAGTCCATGATGACGTTCTGTTGAATAAATACGACCAAACACATTCAAACCAACATTCTTGTTGGTTTGCCAAGAACGATTGTACACAAAATTTTCTTTCTTCTAAATGAGGTTGTGTTGTATTTAATTCGACAGATTCAACCGGCCAATAAGAAGTGTCTAAAAGTCTTGGTGATGCTACATCAGCAGGATTACAATTTGATGGAACATGATGCCAGTTACGTCTAGCACTAGAATTCAAAATTTCTGATGTTTGATTAGCAACAAATGTGGTCCAACGGCGAGGAATGTCAGATAGCCAACTCAATACAATTTTTGAATCAGTCCAAAAATAAATGTTTGTTGGTGTCCAATCTAATGTAGCTATGACTTGATTCATTAATCGATTCAACAATACAGCAGCACAAAGTTCAAGTCGTGGCAAAGAAATTTGTTTGATTGGAGCGACTCTACTCTTTGGAGCAACTAGTTGTACGCTTACAGATTCATTGATTTCACCGAAAGATTGATTGAGCGAAAGCCTTTTCAGAGGCATCACAAAAACTATGAAACTCAATATTGGTTGAAGAGTTTCCTAACCATCTTTCAATTTGAATGTGCGATAACAGTGGCAACTCGGCTTTAATTTTCATCTATTTATTCTTAACTACTTTTGGTAAGGAATCATCCTAAGATCCTTGAAATAAGATTTTTATTGCAACAGTCACAGGAGTAAGGAATCCCAATGGATCAAATGCGCTTAGTTAACATTGAAGAATCTGGAAGCGTCACTTCAAATGACAGTCTATCTGAACACGCATACCAATGCATTCCTAAAATTTTAATTGACTTGGAATCATCACAAAACTCAATGGACGATAATTCGCGTTCTGATTCAGAAAAAGAATTTAACAATGACAAATAATTACTACTCCATTTATGTAGTTTTAATTTGCCATGTCCTAATAATGTAATTACGTCAGATTTGAGTGTTATTAACTCTTCTACAGTTTCAGCTCCAGTCATTATATCATCAACATAACAATCTTTCAACAAAACTTGAGCAGCAATTGGAAATGTGGACTGATAATCAATAGCAAGTTGTTTTAAAGTTCTAACAGCTAAAAATGGTGCAGGAGAGGTGCCATATGTAACAGTAGCAAGTCGATACTGGGATACAGGTTGACTTGGTGAATCTCTCCATAGGATCCGTTGAAATCACGATGCTTTTTAACTATTCGAATTTGTCTATACATTTTTTGAATATCACAAGAGAATACAAATCGGTGTTGTCTAAACCGAAGCGAAATACAAAACAACTCTCGTTGAATGGTAGGACCAGTGAGTAATGCATCATTCAATGAGAATCCAGAAGAAGACTTGCATGAACCATTGAAAACAACTCATAGTTTTGTAGTGCTACTATCCGTCTTCATTCTTGTTATCAGTTTCATCAACAGGTACTTTTTCCATATGATTCAATATCAAGTATTCATGAATAAATTGCTTATAATCTTCAAATAATTTTGAGTTTTTCTCAAATAGTTTCTCCATGGACAATAAACACTTCAAGGCTTGATCGTATGATGAACCTAAAACAACTGGAGGAAACTTGAATGGCAATTGAACAGTATATCTACCATCGTCAGTACGGTATATTGTAGATGCAAAAATACTTTCAGCCTGATGTTCGTCTTCAGACAGAGTAGAAGTTGTGTTCGAACAACATTGTTCAATTTCCCAAAATCTTTGAAGTGAATGATCAATAACGATTAAAGAATCTGTAGTGGATGCAAAATATGCTTGTGTTACAACGTACGAATTGAAAGGCGCTATTCCGGCAATTACCCAACCAAAAATTGTTTTGTGTGCTATTAAAGAAGTACGTTTAACAGTAATTTTTTGTTCTTCAAGAATATGTAACATTGTGTGACATCTTGTCAGCTCCTAATAGAATGTCAATAGCACTGGATTTAGAATACGTAGGGTCAGCTAAAGAATTATGTAACCTGTGCGGTAGTTGCTCAATACTTAAATCAGAACTGGGTAAAGTTGATGTGATTTTAACAAAATAAAAGCATTCAAATCTATCTTTTGTGAATCGAAACGTGACTGGAGTGTTTAGTTGACTACTCCCTTTTATATCAATACCTACTGACGCTAACCCTGAAATTAGCAAACGAGCATGTTTTCGTTGTAACTTTAACCGTTTTGCTAGTGACTCAGATATAAACGAAACTTGAGACCAGGAATCAAGTAATATACGACATAAATGTGAACGACCGTATATATCGTGAACGTTAACTACTGCTGTTGGTAATAACGATGCAAAATGTGTTGGATCTGATGGGGATGCATGACTGTTAACGACTGCATTGTTAACTTTGGAATTACTGTCATTGGTTGTACAGAATGTACCAACGTATGATGACGACGATGACATTTTTGACATGAATGTTTCGAACTGCAATTAGATGACAGGTGCCCATTGCGTAAACAGTTGTAGCATAGTCGATGATCACGTACAAACTTCCGGCGATCTGGAATGTTCATAGCTTGAAATTGACTACACTGAAATAATTGGTGGTTCGATTTACATTTTGGACAGCAGTTAATAGCAGATGATTTTGCATAAGTCACTGAGGCATGGTTCGATTTTAACCCTTTAGTTGATGAGTTCGATTTAGAAGCAGAAGACAAACTTTCTAAGGCTTGACACTTTTTGTCAAGCATCTAAGCGTCACCTAAAGCATCTAAACCACGAATAACTCCACCAGCACCATCGGATAGTCGTCGAAGTGACGTAGCTGATACATGAGAAACGGACGGTAAGAACGTGAACGTTTTGATGAAAGATGAAACAATTTGTCCCTTCTTATGATATCTATGCGTTAATCTTGCCCACGCTTGAGGATAATTGGCATCAGATACAGGAATGTGACGTAATAAGGCAGTGGCTCAATCTTTCAAAAGGCTTTTTAGATAATGAAATTTTTGGACTTGGTTTCAAATTAATATTATCATGAATAGTTGCTGTAAACAAATCGTGGAAAGAAATCCATTTGTTGTAGTTGCCTGAAAACGGAGCTATATTGATTTTTGGTAGTATCTGAGGTTGAATTCCTAGACAAGGAAAAACGTGAAGTACTAGATAATCGTTCTAAGAAAGACGACTGCTGATTTGCTAGACGATTAACTACATCGTCATTGGCTGAATCGGTCCTTTTTCTTTTAGAAATTTCAGTAAGTAAAATTTCCATTGATGAGTTATATTTGTTTTCAAAGGCCTGCAATTCAGGTTCAGGATCAGTATATACAGGATCCGTTGCATATTGATCCATTTGATCAATAATATTTGTAAATTCAGTCCTCGCTGCTTCCAATTTTTCTAATCGTGTTTCTAGTGCTGCAAGAGAAGTATCTTCATTGATTGATTCACAAAATGTAGTGGTAGTGGTAATGTGAAAAACACAAAAATGCCACACAAATACCAAAAAATGAATTTTCAAATTTTTTACAAATGAAATATTGAAATTAAGTAATTTCCAATTCAACAATAATAGGTTGCAATTACAAAAAAAGAAAAGGCAGCACTGTAAGTTTCCAATTAAAATTGGCCGACGCTGTTCAAGTAATAATGGTCAATTAAAATTGGCCGACACTGTTCAAGTAATAAAGGTCAATTAAAATTGGCCGACACTGTTCAAGTAATAAAGGTCAATTAAAGGGCACTGTTATAATCACTTTCACAATTAAATTAATAAATGAATTCACAAATTTGAATATTTTCAATGTATTTATTGTTTTCCTCTTTACGAAATATCTTTTGGTTGACTTACGTGAGTTACGTTAGTAACTATAAATGAAATATAATACCAAAAATTATTTTTTTTCAAAATTTATTTTTCATTGTCAACTTTTATGCAAAAAATATTCTTTTATTCTTAACCAGCTATATTACTTTCCCATAAAATTTATTTTTCAAAATTTATTTCATTTGAGTAGGCAAAATTAATTTCTCATAAAGGTTTTTTAAAATTTAGGTTTTTTAAAATTTAAGAAGGTAGGTAGGTAGAGGTGGCCGCTCGCTCGCTTCCGAGCAAGCACACTTAGGCCAGAAAGGCCCATTGTGATACCACACCAGGAAGCTTACAGATCGAACCACCTCGAGCGCTTCAGAAAGCCCAGAAGCCTCTTGACAGAGATCTCTTCTAAACAAGAGAGATCTTGAAAGAAGGCTGCTCCTAAAAACAATTCTCTATTTCTAGAGAGCGCCATACAGTGGCAGAGGAGATGCTCAACGCTTTCCTCCTCCTCTTCATCTTGACATGCTCTGCAGAGGTCATTAAAGGGAGCATTTAGCCTTCTGGCATGTTTGCCTATGAGGCAATGTCCCGTCAAAACTCCCACTAGAGCACTAACTGTTCTCCTATTTTGGGATAGCAAGTCACTAGAGAGTTTATTATCCACTCTAGGACACAGAGCCTTGGCAATGGAGTTACCAGAGCTTGAAACCCATCTTAGATTCCATACTCTCGTGACTCCTGCCGTGTTCTTAGGGCACAGCTGGCAATTGGGATTCCAACTCCCCGATTACCCTCCAGTAATTCGAGGGTTGTACCCAGTCTGGCCAGCTCATATGCCCTGCAATTTCCCTGGATTTCCGTACGAGCAGGTACCCAAATGAGGTTAATACTGAAGTAATCTGCCATTATGTTTAGCACAGCTAGACACTCCAGTACGACCTTCGACGAGCAAGTCGCTGCAGTCAGCGCTTTGATCGCAGCCTGGCTGTCAGAGAATATAATCACCACCCTAGTGGTAATAACATTCCCGACAAACCAGTTTATAGCTTCTTTAATAGCAGCTACCTCCGCTTGGAACACACTACAGTGACCCGGTAGCCTAAACGATAAATTTATATTCAGGGAGTCACTAAAAAGACCCCCTCCAACTCGGCCTTCTAGCTTAGAGCCGTCTGTGTAGAGATGTACGCCATCCCTGCGCAGCGGCTCCTTGCTGGCCCATTCATCCCTAGAAGGAACACTAGTCAGGAATTTCCCTCTAAAGTTTGGCCTGGGTATTGCATAATCGATTCTTCCCGAGAATGGCAGAGAATCGATAATGCTAGAATGACCTACCCGAAGGCGCGACCACTGTCCACTAGCCATAAGCCTAGTAGCAGCGTTTTTGGCAAGTTCGGTGGCGTAAAGATCCAGAGGCATCAGATTCAATAAGGTCTCCAATGCCTCTGTAGAAGTGGTCCTGAGAGCTCGCTTTCTCAGCAGACCATCAATCCACAGAACCAACGAGCTGTTTACCCCCAGATCAGTGAGTGCCGCAGTGATTGCCCACGGTACAACGTTATTAAAGGCGCCTTCTATATCTAAAAAGGCCGCCAAGGTAAATTCTTTATAAGAGAGGGATTTCTCAATCTCCCCCACCAGTTTATGTAGAGCAATCTCAACAGACCGACCTTTAGTGCAGGCATGTTGAGACTTGGACAGAGCATTCCCGATGCTGCTCCTTAGATACAAGTCCACCAGTCTTTCCATGGTCTTTAGCATAAAAGAAGAAAGACTGATGGGTCGAAAATCGCCAGGCTTATGATGGGAACTTTTACCCGCTTTCGGTATAAAAGTCACCCTCGCCTCCCTCCACAGGGAAGGAATATAGCCCAGCGTCAATGAAGCGTCAAAGATCGCTTTTAGCCAGGGGATGATAATTTCCTCCACCTGTTGAAGTTCTGCTGGAATAATCCCATCCGGACCAGCAGATTTAAAAGGCTTGAACGAGCGTATAGCCCATTCAATCTTGCTGTAATCACAGAAGTCAACCGGAATGGGGTCAGAGGTTCCCCTTTCGGTTGACTCAGTTGTTAGTGCTACCTCATCACCTATCGGAAAATGGGTATCCATGAGCAACCCCAGCACTTCCTCCCCAGTTCTCATCCAACCCCCCCAGCATTGTTCAGGAGAGAGGACGGAGACACCGGGTTTTTTGCCAGGATCTTTCTAAGTCTGGAGGTTTCTGCAACCTCACTAATGGAGCTGCAGAAAGTCTTCCACGAAAGTCGCTGAGACTATTTAAGAAAATTAATTCAGTCTTAAGGCCACCGCTGAGAAACATTGTAACATTTTAAGATTTAAATAAAAATAAATTTTATAAAAATAAAATTTTATATTTGTTGTTTTATTTTTGGATCGCACCGATATAATATTCTTAATTGGCGCAATCGGTAGGATTGCTTTCTTAAGCATAGCAATCCATTGAAATTTGTAATATTTTTTTCGTTTAAATGAAATTTTGTTTTCTTTTTATTTGTTTTTTTGTTTGTTTTAAAAAAAAATATATATATATATATGTATATAAAAAAAATAAATAAAAAATTATATATATAATTTATCGTGAATAGTGAAAATTTCTACTGTATACTTTTATTTTGCATTCTTTTATACGTAGGCAGTGATGTATAAACAGTGAAATTATCATTTTGTTTTTTTGTGATGTGAAAAAAATATATATGTAATAATAATAACAATAATAAATAAATAAACAAATAAATAGAAAAAGATATTTCAGAAAAAAAATATATGTTAAAATAAAAATAAACTATATAAATTAAATAAATCAATTGAATAAATAAACTAACCAAATTAAAATCAATTAAAGAAAGTGAATTTTCTTCGTGAACTATATGTAACCAAGTGGTTAAAGAAATAAATACTACATATGCCTAAAGAAAAAATCGCCAATGAAAGTGAAAGATTTTCAATTTATAGAAAAAAGAAATCGTTTGAAATTTCTGTGGAAAATACCATTGAAAAAAATTATCAAACAATCACCGAAATGCAAAATTCACAGCAAGTTCAAAGTACGGCATCATCCTTTACGTTAACCGTTGATGAAATTATCAAAGATGCTCAACGAATCCATGAATTTCGAGGAAACGATGACTACGATTTGAGTTCATTCACAGACACTGTACTTTTGCTTTTTGATACCAACCCAGCAGCAAAACAGTATGTCTTCCAAAGAGTCATTATTAACAAGATTCAAGGACCGGCACTTAACGTAATCAGGACATTGGAACCGAACAGGACCTGGGAACAAATAAAAGCAGCTTTAGCCCAAAATTTCGGAGTAAGAGAAAGTTACCATCAACTTTACCATTTAAATTTTCCAAGTAAGAGAGTATTTTATATCTTTAAGAAATGTGTTAGATACAATAAATCAAAAATATGAATATGATGAACAAAAACCTTTAGAATTTACCTTAAAGAACAATGAAGCTTGTATTTTGCGTATATATCTTAATAACATTGATTGTAGTTTAGCTTGTATATTATACAATAAAAACATTAATAAACGAAATATATAAATAAACTTAATCAAGATAGGGAATCTTATGAAGAAAATAGATCAGAAGGGTATATAAAAAACTATAAGGGTGTTTGGCATAAAAAACAAGCTAAATTCATAAAGGCTAAGTTAGATAATACACATCCCTCAAATATTAAAGGAAAAACCAAATTTTTCAAGTGAAATGAATACTACTAATGTTGCTGAGCCTATTGAACGAACACCCAAGCTCATCTGACCGTCGAAAAAATTGATTCCAATTTTGGGTATACCGAATTTAATTTAGGACCTACCGACATCGTAAATAATTATGATACAAATATGTATATTATCAACCCTGACGAAATTCTTAACATTTTGAATGATTTAGAAATAAACATTGATAAATCAAATTTAGAAGTAAAATCGGCAATTTTAAAGCAACAATTAGTAATTATACGCAATAAAGCTCGAACTTTAATCCCTCATTGACATAGACGAGGATTGTTTACTTTCGTAGGCACCGCTAACAAATGGCTTTGTGGTACCATGGACGAATCCGACAGGGAGGAAATCGAGGAACATCTCAACGTAATTGATACAAATAATCATCAAGCGATCGAAAATTTTAATCTACAACTTAAAATTAACAAAAACTTTAATGAGACTTTCCTGAACTTAAAAGACGCTATTCATAAAGATAGAAAGTTGATAGGCAATGAAATAAACGAAATTCGAGAATACGATAAAAGACTTCACAAATTAGTACTCTACACAGACTTTGCACTAAAACTAAAAATACAAGACAACATTGAACACATACAAGACAATTTATCAGCATCAAGGTTAGGCACAATCCATAGCAATATTTTAACCAATGAAGAAATTCTTAAATATAACATAGATTATAAACTTTACAAGGAACAAAACTTGGAACCGTAAAAGACGACAATAATAAGATAATCTTTATTATACGAATGCCTACAGAAACTATTACTTTACAAAAAACATTATTCTTTCCACTAGCCGATATCCAAAATAAAGAATTAATTTTTAAGCCACATGTAATAATTAAATATAATAACGAATTTTATAATTATGAAGAAAATAAAAATATTAAAGATTTGAAAATATCAACGTTATGTACTATATATAGTATTTAAGAGAAACTGCCTTAAAACCAATAGCAAAATTTCAGAAATTGTAGAAATAGAAAAAGGATTAGTGCTTCTAAAAAATCAAAATCAAAGTCAATTTAATAACTCTTGTGATAATAGAACATTTCAGTTAAAAGGAAAATACTTAATAAATTTTAATAATTGTACAATAAACATTGATGACAAAACTATTCAAAATAGAATAAGCGAATTTAAACAAAGTTTTACGATTCCAGATTATTGAGAACAAATAGAGGAAAAGAATAGTAAGTTAATTTTTGACGATATTGTAATTAAGCAAATAGAAAATATAAAAGAAATAAAATAAACTACGAATATTTAAATAAACTACGCCTTTGGAAAGTACAGTAGATTTTGTGATACCTTTAATTTCGATGTTTTCTGTTGTGTCTATTTCTGGGTTTTCGTTTAAACAACCTATTTTAATAACACTCAAAGTTGCCCCGGTGTCCAATAAAAAATTTGTTTTAGGTTGAATCGATTCCAAAATACTGAGTGATATTTCATTACGAAAAGTTGTAGAGAAACGTAAGGTGAATATTTTTGTGGATGATGTGATGTCTAAAGATTTGCAGGAATTGTATTATTTGATTTGTATTTTGAACATTTTGAATTTTTTAATTGTTTTTGTGAACGTACATGAGTTTGCAAATTTGAAAATTTCAATCTCATTTGTTCGTGGCTTTTGTTATCAGCAATTTTATTTGGAATAAGTGGTTTGGAAGGAAAGGTATTGTTTGCATTTGGAGTACTGTGGCAATAATTTATTTCACATCGCGAACCCTTGAATTGACGTTTCCCGGCAAGCTATGTTGTAATAGAGCAACGTTAGAGTTTTGATTGGTTTTGTTGTAATAATTTTCTCTTTTCTTGTTTTTGAATTCGCGTTTACGGCATTCTGTAATAAGATGTCCTGCATTTTTACAATATCGACATACTTTTTCGTTGCATTTATTTGAAGCAGTGTTAATAAACGCACGATTTACAGGTTTAGAAGCAAATTGTGTCTGTTTTTGATATTTTGATGAAATGAATTTTCTGCAATAGTTGATGTCATGACCCGGAATATTACAAAATTGACACTGGGTGGAGTGAATAAAAATTGAGTTTGAGTGTTCACTTAACTTTTTAGAGTGAAAACTCATTTTGGAGTGAATAAAAAATTAGTTTCGATAAATTTAACGAAAGACGCCACTCAACGTTTTTGACAGCTGAGTGAACACTCCATTTTGATGTGAATAAAATCATTTTTTGTGAGTGCACACTCAATAAAATTTGATTGTGCTATTTAGTACTCTCAAATCATGAAATTCAGTTGGCTTTTGATTTTTGAATTCCTTCGCGTATTGTACGTACTAATTTTAAACATTAAAATTAAATTTCGAGTGTGAAATGATGGAGGAAATGATGGATGAGGCAAAAAACAGAAGAAAAAAAATTTCGGTATCGAGGAAAGGGATTTCATTAGTTTAGTGGAAGTACACCCTTACCTTCTCCTACTGACATCTCCAATCTCCAATTTTGAAATTTTGATTGAGTGAGGGAACTATGATTAAGTGAAATTTTATTCACACCAAATGAAGTGGCTCACTCTTAACGGTTTCTCCACTGAAAAGAGTTCACTCATAGTACTCACTTAATTTTTATTCACTCCACCCACTGTCTTCTGTTATCTCGAGTATAACGAGAATTGTGTCTTCTGTAATCATTTTTTGAAACTCGTTCTTCTTGCAAGGCTAAATCGAAAGCTGCGTGCAAAGAAGTGTGTTGGGTTGCTTTTACGATTAAACTGAGAGGATAACGCAAACCTCTTTTTGTACTAGCAGTGTTTAATTCTTCGAGGAGTTTATCTAATCGTTCCGCGTAGTAAGACACTCTTTCTCGAGTTCCCTGAGATATATTGAATAATTCTGACTGAATTACCTCTACTGAACGTTGTGTCGAAAAATTTGTTTCAAGAGATTCTTTTATTTCTTCTAAGAACTAAAATCATTGTACCGTAATACGATATTGTATGCGCGATCAGTTAATTTGCATTTAATTAAATCAAGGAAATCGGCACGGTGTTCGGCTGACTTTGCTCTAGCGTATTGTATTTTAGCGTTTTGTAAAAATCTGTGTAAATGTTTTGGATTTCCATCAAATTCTGGGATTAATTTAATAGCGTTAGATAAATCAAACGTTGAAGTCATGACTTGATTTAGTTTTTGTGTATTTAAATTTGAGGTTGGGGTTTCTTGTAAACTAGGTTTTTTGTCTAGTGAATCTGATAGGCTACATTCGTCTGTGGATTCAGAATTCGTTCGTGGTATCTTTGCAGTTCTTAACGATAGGTTACAATTTACTAAATTACTCATAAATGGTTAAAAGAATTGGTTTTGTGTATTGACCATATAGATTTAATCAACAAAGAAAATATAGATGAACATGTATATATATGTATTTATAAATATATATATACATATATGTATATAACTTATATATATATATATAACTTTTTTCTTGTTGTATTTGATTTATTTTGTAAAAGAAAAACCTCTTTTTTATTGTTTATGTTTATAATAATTTCTTTATGTGTATATGTATGTGTAAATAATTTTATTTTTTATTTTTTTGTGATAATATTTTTGTTAACATTAGAAAGGTTTGAATTAAAATTATTATTTAAAGTTGTGGGGTTTGAAATTAAGTCAGTATTAGATTTAAGGTTAAAAATCAAAGGGGATTTTAATGTTTTGTTGGTCAAGGAGGTCGAGGTCAAAGTTAAGTCAGCGTTTGGTCTAGAATTGGCCTTGCTTACCTGGGAAGCTGGACCGGCTACTTTTCCTGCGAAGGTGGCTGAGTCAATTCTAGATGATAACTCCAATGTGGACGGAAGCTAAGAGGCTGGTGTAGATGAAGAAGGCCGTTGTTCGAAGTATTTTCTTCTCGCCTGGTACTTACTGCATTTATCCTTTGACATTATGCGGAGAATATCTCGTTCTCTCGCATAGCTGAGGCAATGCTTATAAGAAGAAGAGTGGCCTTCAGTAGCGCAGTTGATGCAGAATGTTCTAGGGCAGTTGCCAGAGTGAGGTATGCCGCAACAATTTTTGCAAAGTTCAACCTCCTTACATCGAGTTTTGGTGTGGCCAAGTCTTTGGCAGTTAGTGCACCGCATAGGATTTTGCACATATTCGCGGACAGCAACCTTCTGGAAACAGAACTCGATGTTTGCTGGGACTTTCACTCTATTGAAAGTTAGCACAATTGTCCCAGTGTTGTACTCTACGTTCCTGTAGTTCTTACGTTTGAAATGTCGTGCACCTATGACTCTCTCCTTCTGTAAACCATCGATAATCTCTTGCTCCGAAACAAATTTAAGCAAGGGGCAGAAGATGACTCCTCTCGAAGAGTTTAAACCTCTGTGGTGTTCTACTTCTATCTGGATAATTTTGCCGCTTCCAATGGACAAAGATTTCTTTTTAATAAATTTTTCAGCAGTTGACTCGTTCTTGACAAGCATTTGTAGCTTGCCATCAAACCGAAATTCGGCTTGAATCATGTCTGAAGAGATGTCTTGTAGAGCCTTTGTAACCAAGAAAGTGTTTTCTTGGTCCAGCCTTCTAAATACAATATTGTCTTGTGTGGAAGCAGCCTTATCCACTTCCCTGTTGGAGACAATTAAGTATTTCACACTACGTTTAGTACTAGTATCTACAACATAATCACCCTGAATTTCATAGTTCGCTAGTCTCTTGTACTTTGGTTTATTTTTGGCTATACTTCTATTTATTACAACATTATCTTGGAGTTCGTAATTATTATCTCGACTTTTATTTATCATTTCAATTCGACCGATCTTTTCATTTTTAAATTTCTCAGCTAATGTCTTAATTTCATCACTACTCAAACTTTTATTTATAAAATCTCTTGGTCGTAGTTTGGTGGTGGAATGAAGGGTATTGTTGTATGCAACCGAAATTTTGAAAATTTTTTCATCAAGTTCTTTAATGGACTTTTCTACCTCTCGAACTCTTAAATGTTCATTAAGAGTGCCATGTAATCGTTCAATATCCGCGTTCCCTGTTTTATTTGCAGCTGTAGTAACGTGAAATTCAATTGAGTTTTCTTTAAGAAACTGTTTAACCGCGTTGTGAAAAATACACCTTTCGTTATCAAACACTAACTTTTTCATTTTTCCAAGAAACTGTATTCTTTCCTTTAGTGCGGTTAGAATGGAAACCCATGTCCTATCATTTAATTTATGTATAGTTTAATATTTCGTAAACTTATCAATTGTAGTTAATTACATTACATTTCTGTATGGAAACCAAATGTCAATGTGAACGATTTCATTGAAGCCTCTTGCGTTTTCAGTTAATTTATACGGAATTTTTATTGGGTGGCGATCGTGCTTAGCAAGTAAGCAAATCTCGCAGTTATTGACAAATTTGGTGATGACTTCTAATAAATTAGGGTAGTAATGTTTTTCTTTTACTTCGTTAAAAACTTCAGTTATGCCTCTGTGATTATTTTTAGAATGTTCTTCCTTAATAATACCTAGCAATTCTTCTTTATCCGTAATATCGATCAGTTTCGTACAAGATCTTAACATTTTAAGACTTCTATTATTCGCAAAATTTTTAACATACAAGTCTTGAAATTTTATGAAAAGCGCATTATTTTCGCAATAAATGCACATTATTCCCTTGTCTATTATAAATTTCTTCATAATTTCAATCAAATCGCTGTTTTCGTCAACAGTGACGTGATTTTGAATTTTCTTGTTCACTATTTTTGTGAAAAATCTTTTATTAGAACCAGAATTCAAGTAAATTTGGTTTTTGTACAGATTAATTGGTTTCTCAGTGATATAAATGTACCGTGTTTCGTCTTCGAGCCCGCTATGTACTGTAGCGTCAGTTGACCTAGCTTCATCGCATTGGGCACTACTACCATGGTGCAAAATATCACGCGAAAACGTTTCAGGACTTTCCTCCTGTTCATGATCTATGAACCTACTTAACCCATCCGCGACATTATTTTCTTTACCTTTAACGTACGTTATTTCGAAATCGTATTCATTCAAGAGTATCTTCCATCTTTGTAGTTTCATGTTAGGTTCCCTAATACTGTTCAACCAGACTAAGGGTTTATGATCCGTACGGATTGTAAATTTTCTTCCATAGAGGTAAGTTCTAAAGTATTTTACTGACCAAACTATAGCCAACAATTCTTTCTCTATAGTAGAATATTTTATTTCGTGATCGTTTAATGTACGAGAGGCATAAGATATCGGGTGGTTGCGTAATTCGATGCGTCTGTTGTGAGCACAAAAGGTTTTTCAAAGTCTGGACTTTTCAAAATGGGGTCACTCATTAAAAGTTTCTTCATTTTTTCAAATGCTGGTATGTAACTAGGGTCTTTTAAATTGATTCTTGCTTCCCTTTTCAGGCATTTTATAATCGGATAGGCAACTTTAGCGTAATCTTTAATAAACTTTCGATAGTACCCGGTGATTCCTAAAAATTGTCTTATTTCTTTAACAGTTTTTGGTGGTTTCATTTTATTGATTGCCTCTATTTTATTATCGTCCGGTTTTATGCCGTCACCGGTTACTACATGCCCTAAAAACTTCGTAGAATGTGCAGCGAAATGACATTTATCTATCTGAATTTTCAGGTTTGCTTCGCGCAAACGCTTGAGTACTTTATTTAAGTTAACAAGATGTTCCTCGAAACTACTGGAGAAGATTAAAATGTCATCCATGTACACAACACAGATCTTACCAATATCGTCTTTAAGTACATGGTTCATCAACCTTTGAAAGGTCGATGGAGCATTCTTTAGACCGAAAGGCATTCGGATAAATTCGTAATGAGCATTAGCCGTTGAAAACGCTGTTTTAGGCCTATCTTTAGGTAGAACTTCTATTTGGTGAAACCCTTTAGCAAGATCAATAGTGGAAAAATAATTACATTTGCCTAATTTATCGAAAAGTTCGTCCATATTAGGGATTGGAAATTTGTCATCAATAGTCTGTTCGTTTAACTTTCTATAGTCGATGACAATTCTCCATTTTTGTTTTCCTGTATTATCAATTTTTTTCGGAACGACCCAAATGGGTGAATTGTATGGGCTATTACTATGTTGTATAATTCCCTGTTCTAACATTTCTTGGATTTGACGATCTACCTCTTTTCTGTGAATTACAGGGTATCTGTAAAGTTTACTATAAATTGGGGTTTCGGCTTTTGTCTTGATCTCATGTTTAATGTTGTTAGTGAAGGATGGCTTGTCGCCCTTTTTAAAAAACAAATTTTGATACGAAAGTAAAAGTTTTTGTAGTCTTTGCAAGTCAGATTTGTTTAGGTGTTTTGAAAAGCTTTCTAATGGTATTTTATTGCAATAGGCTTCGCTACTAAAAACATCAACTGAATCGTCGACGTGACAGTTTAAAGCATAGAGTTCTACCTTTTTATTTAGAAACATTTGTATTGTTGCATTTCTAGTATGCAGTAATCTCTCTTTGTAATCTATATTAGCTTCTAAATCTTCTAAAATGTTGTTGCCTATAAGACCATCGAATTCCTTGTGGAATTCAAACTCTAAGAAAGAAACATAGTAGTTGCCTGGCTCATTAAATTCTTTGAAAATTGGAAAACTATAGCAAACATTTGTTTTTATTTTACGACCTAACACATTTAAGATTTTATTTTTTCTTTGATTTAATTTCCATTTTGGATTACAAATTTTTGGATTAATTATACTATGTTCAGCTCCACTGTCTATAATGAATCTCATATTTCGAATTTTATTTTTCACTACTATATAAGGAATGCGGTTTTCGAAACCTCGCGAAAATTTTCTTAACTGGATGAAGTGCATTAGACGTTGCATTTTCATTGGTGGAGATGTCCATTGGTTCCACTTGATTGTCTCGATATCCGTTTCTTTGGTAATTTGATCGACGAGACTGACCGCTATTGGCATAATTTCTTCCAAAGTCATTGTTCTGTCTTTGGTGATTGCCACGATTGCCGTTTTGAAGATGATCGTTCTGTTCGTTAGGGTTGCGGTGACTGCGCGGATTTTGGTACGCATTTCCATAGTTCCTACCCCAATTAGAATTGTAGTTCCTTGTTTGGTTGTAATTTCTGCTATGATGCGTCCTGAAATTTTCAGATTTCAATTTTTCATGTTTTCTTTCTTTGGAAAACGTGAGGGACAGATAACCGTGTTGAGTTAGTAAATCGTATGCGTCAGCTAGTGTATTTGGATCTTTACAAGCGATGAAATTTTTGGCGAGTGGAGGAAGGCCATTTGTAAAATATTTCAAAGCAAGTCGCTGGTTAGAAGCAACTTATTTATTTTACAAAGAATAGAATTAATTTTGTTGTAAAAATTTTCGACAGTAGACTCGCACGTACATAATCGTAATTCATCGATTAATTCAGAAGCTGAAGTACGTTCTCCATAGTTTTTTATTAACACTCTTTTCAGATCAGCCCAGGTGCTGAAAGTACCATTTCTAATAAGACTTTCTTTCGCTTTTCCTACAACCTTATCAATAATGTAACCTAAAATAATAGCTTTTAACTCGTTGCTCAACGGATCAATCAGAGGAATTAAGGACTCTACACGAGTGATAAAACCGATCAAGGCAAATTTTTCACCCGAATATGGTGTGATATAACTTATGTTTTTCGCAATGTATGAAAGTGTCTCTCTCCCTTCAGCATCCATTATTCTTATTTAAAAATTTTTTTTTTATATGATTTTTTTTACTATTATTTTTTTTACTATTATTTTTTTTTATTTTTATTTATTTATTCTATTTGTCTTTATTTCTTTATTCTTTGGATACAATCTTTTTTATAACTAAGGACACAAAACCAAAGACAATGCTACAACACAAAAAAAAAATTTCGAAACTTAAATCTCACTTAAATTTATTAACTTAATTTGAAATTTTATTTATTTATTTGATTTTATTGAATTATAAAATTAAAAATCTTGATTACGAATTAAAAAAAACAATATAAATAAATAAAAATTGATGCTACTTGCGCTTTTTGTTGCTCCCTGTTGATAAATGGTGTTCTTTTCCCTTTTGCTGCTGTCCTTTTCTGCCTTTTGCTCTATTTTATTTTTTTCTTTTTCTATCTTTTTGTTTCTGCTTTATTTAGAATTTCTTTATTTATAATTTCACTTAATAATTTTAATTTTTTCAGTTAATTTATTTTTATTATTATTATTATTAATTTAACAGTTTAACTTTATTTAATAATTTGATTTATTGTTATTATGACTACTAAGTTTTATTTTGTTTAGTGTTCGTATTTCATTTTCTTAATTTCTTTTATTATTATTTATTTATTTTATTAATTATTATTTTTATTCACTTTATTGAAATTTATTGAAACTTATAGAACTTCTTGATTATTTCGTTGCCTTTCCTCAAAGGCTATTCCCACTTCCAGTAATCGTTCAACTTCGTCCACTCTCCCTCTAGCGATGAGATCCTCGAAAAAGTCCACAGTGTCCTCGTCGTCTACCGGTACGGTTGCTTTTTCAGGATACGATGACGATTCTGGAAAGATGTCACACTTTGTTGGTTCGTACTCACAATCAACAGGTAGAACCATTGGATTTGTTCCTTTTTTTTCGAATGTGAATACCACTTTACTTCACTACGTTTTCTTCTATTTATTTGTTGTTTTAAATTTTTCTTTCACTTTGTCAACTTTTCAAAATTATTCCACTTAAAAGGGTAAATTCACTGTGTTTTCAAACGATTTCTTCTACTTATTTGTTGTTTTAAATTTTTAAATTTTTCTTTCGCTGAACAATTTCTCAAAATTATAAAATTTTCTTTCACTGAACAATTTTTCAAAATTATAAAATTTTCTTTCACTGAACAATTTTCAAAATTATAAAATTTTTCGACTTAAGCGAATAATAACCAAAAATTTTCTTGATTTTACCGACTGCGCCAATTACAATTTCTTATTCACTTCGTCGTGAATAAGTTTTTGTTTTGTTTATAGTACTTTTATTATAAACTTCGACGTTTAAATAAAAACACTTGATTTTAAATTTTAGATCTTTATTTATTGAATTTAAAAATTGAACTGATCTGTCACCTAAATCTAATTAATAATTACACTTTCGTTTATAATCTATTCTTTGTTTAATTAACCATGAGATAAAACGAAAAGTGGGAGTTGCAGGTGTTCTTTAATAAAGGTAAGCAATTTTATGGGCATTTAGTGTGAAAGAAGAAAGTGACACACCAGATGTATGATTCTGATTCCCATAATTGCATTCTAATAGAAATTATTCTCATAATTACATTCTGTAAGAAATTGATTCTCATAGTAATAAGCATTTTATATTACTCAATAAGCATTTTATATTACTATGTCTAAATATCAATTTTCTAATCTTACTCACATTCGATACTGATGTACATTCCCAAACAGCGAGATGGCCAGTCTCTTCTTTGTTTGTTTTCCGAACATCATTTGCAAGCTTTTTATTTTGTGCCATGTTTCTTGTAATTACCTTTATGTCATTTATTTCCGGTATCATGGCTTTCAGAGTTTCAGAGTCTAGTTTTATTCTCGATAGCGCGTCTGCATTTGTATTTAACATTCCTTTTTTATACATGATTTCAAAGTCATAGTCCATCAGATCTATGCGAATACGAGTCAATTTTGAAGATGGATTTTTATGAGTAAATAAACTTACTAATGGACGATGGTCTGTAATAACTGTAAATTTTCTACCATATAGATAAGGTCTGAGGTATGTTATAGTCCAATGTATGGCTAACAATTCTTTTTCAATTATAGGTTTGTTAAGCTCATGCTTGTTTAAGGTTCTACTGGCATATGAAATTGGTAGATCTTTCCCAATTTCTCCCTGTAATAAGACAGCACCTAACGCATAGCTAGAAGCGTCCGTTGTTAAAATGAAAGGTTCTTCAAAATTAGGATATCTTAGTATAGGAGGGTTCATCAATTTTTGTTTTAATTCTAGAAAAGATTGTTGACAATCACTTGTCCATATAAATTTTCCATTTTTTTTGCATAGTGAATTCAATGGTTTTGCTATTGCTGCAAAATTGGGTATAAAGCGTCTGTAATAATTGCAGAATGCTACAAAACTTTTTGTTTCATCCGTATTTGACGGAGTTGGGTAGTTTACTTTGGTTTCATATTTCTTAGGATCTGTTTTTACACCTTCACTTGTGATTCAATGCCCTAAATAAACCACTTCAGTTTAAAGAAAATTGCACTTTTTTGGATTTAATTTAAGATTATATTCACGAAATCTATTGAAAATTTTGATTAAATTAGTATTATGGTTTTTCAAACTACACCCAAAAATTATAACATCATCCACATATAAGAATGCTTCAGCATCTAGACCTGACAATGCAATGGATAGCATTCGTTGAAAACTGTTTGTGGAAATTTTTAAGCCAAAGGGCAATCTTTTAAACTGAAAATTACCTTTGTTGGTTGAAAATGCTGTTAGTGGTCTAGAGTTTTTATATAACTCAATTTGATGAAAGGAGCTTGTCAAATAAGTGTTGAGAAATATTTAGCTCTGCCGTGTCTTCTAGCCTTGTCAGTGGAAATTTATCATCAACAATTTTCTTGTTCAATTGTCTGAAATCTACTACCATTCTCCATTTTCTTATCTTCTCCAGTACCCTTTTTTGGTACAATTAAAAGTGGGGAATTATAAGAACTAATTGAAGGTTCAATAAAATCTTCTTTTAATAATTGATCTACCTGTTTATTTATTTCGTCTAAATGAGCTTGAGGAAGCCTAAGATTTTTGATATAAACCGGATTACTATCATTAACACGTATATTTTGTTTGTAAAAATTATTTACTGGTAATTGATCTCCATCTAAGTAGAAAATATCTGAAAAATGTTTGCAAATCTCAAGCAATTGACTTTTTGCAAATGGATCTAAATGTTTTAAATTCAACTCATTTTTCAGTCGTTCAAACCTATTCTTTAAATTTTTATTTTTCACCTGATACATAATATTGAAATGCCTTAAAGGTTGGATTTGTAAGGATGGAAGCTTAATATTTACTTCTTTTTCAAGTGTATTCATTATCTTAATATGCGCTACATCTTTACAAGGAATAATAGTGTTAGCTATGTATACACCTTCTTGAATTTCTTGATTAAGTACAACACTATCTTCAGAAATATTACAATTTATTGGTTGAATGGTTTGCATTTTAGGCGGGATTGTTATCATATTTACTTTAGGATGTTTTGTATACATTGGAAGGATTAAATCTGAATCTGTTGTACTAATACTTATTATGAAAGTTTCATAATCTATCGTACATTTATTTGCTACCAAAAAATCTCTACCTAAAATGCCATCTGTTGAGATAGGAAAATTATCATTTATCAAATGAAATTCTTGCACAAAATTCTCATCCTCTATTAATAAATCTGCTAATACTGACCCTAATGAATGTATCTCATCTTCAGTGACTCCTGTTATTTTACATAGATTATGTTCTATATTGAGATGTGTATATACTGCACCTCTTTTTATTATTGAAATATCTGCCCCAGTGACAATCAAAAAATTTAACTGTGTATCAGATAAATTTGTCTTAATTTTTATATAATTTGTTAAATATTGTACGTTGAGGTTAAATATATTTATTTTTTCATAGTTCATTCTTCTTCTTCGCCCCTCGATTGGTGGACATCGGGGACGGACACCACGTTTCCCGAATTCATTACATTTACTCTTCTTGTAAATCTATAATTATTTGAATTTCTTGTGTTAAAGTTTCTATTATTATTATTGTTATTGTTGTATTGGTTTCTGTAATTTTTGCTATGATTACAATTACACTTCACATTAGTTCTTGAATTATATCTGTTGTTATTCTGCATGTTAAAATTGTGTCTAAAATTTATATTTCTGTTTTTGTTTTTATGTGTTCTAAATCTATTTTGTGAGTTAAAATGCATCACAGCTTCAGAAAATGTTTTTGGTTGAGCTGCAAATATTGTAGTTTTAACTGGTTCTCGTAGTTCTGATTTAAATGCATTTAATGGTATTTGATCATTCAATTTTGCTATAATTCCTTTATTAGATTCTCCTTGCTCTGTTATTTGCACATTATTCAGTTCAGCTATTAATGTTTCAATATTCGTTGCAAAATTTTGTACATTATTACGCTGTCTAGTGTTTGCTAATTCAGTTTGTGTCTTCAATGCTGTTTCTTTTGTGCAAATGATTTAGTCAAAAGGTCATGTAAATTTTGAAAATTTGTCGGTTCAGTTTCATTTGTAATTTTGTTTCTTACCCTATCTGTCAGTCTTTTCCCTATTACAAATTTTATTAATTTTTGTTTTTCTGAATCATCTTTTAAAGTCTCTGCCAAGAATTTGACAAGATTTAGAAAATTATTTAATGTTTTTTGATCACCATTAAATTCTGGGATCAATTTCACTGCTACTGATAAATCAAAGGATGCCATTTCTTGTACAATTAAATTATTTTCTGAGTCGTCGTCACTACTTGTGTCATCATAAACTGAAGATTGTTCTTCCAAATATCTTTTTAATTCTTTATAAGTCTTTGTAAATTGTATTTTGTTCTCAGAAAGTTCATCAATTTTAGAAAACTCAACATACAAGGTATTAAATTCTTTAACTAATTTTTCAAATAATAATTTTTTCTTTAAAATATTCGCTGCTCAAAATATTCTATGTGGATTCTTCTGGATTCTATGTCAAAGAGTCGAGAAAACAGGTTAAAGTCAACGCAAGAAGGAATAAGAGAAGGTATTATGAGAAGATAGCTATAGAGACACAGGAAGCCGCAGATAAGCATGATCTACGTCAGACCTATATCAAGGTCGGGGAACTATAAGGAAAGTGGAGAATTGATAGTCAGCCTAACGACGATATACATGGCAATCTTTTAACATCTGAAAACGAACAGAGGGAACGATGGAAAGAGTATTTTGAATCAGTTTTAGACGTAGAGACTAATGATAATCGGAGCGACGTCATTGAAAGAGTGGACCGCAGATACGATATGTCTGTTGCAGATGAAGAAGATAACATGATGTGCAAACCGCCAAGTAGATCTGAAATTGTAAAAGTCATCAAAGGAATGAAGAATAATAGGGCTCCGGGTGTTGATGGCCTGAGAGCAGAATTCCTGAAATATGAAGTTGAAACAGCTGTAAATGTGCTACATCCTCTACTAAAACTGGCATGGGTAAAAGAAAAGTACCAGAAGAGTTGAAAGAGGGCGTTATCGTGAAGATATCAAAGAAAGGTAATTTAAAAAGATGTGACAACTGGCGGGGCATCACATTGCTTAGTCTGGTTAACAAAATCTTGACCAACATACTACTCAATAGACTTCAAGAGAAATTTGAGCCACTTCTAAGAGAAAACCAAAACGGCTTTCGCCCAAATCATAGCTGTATTGACCAATCCAATACCCTACGCCTGATTATTGAACAGTCGATAGAGTGAAATTCTCCACTCCAGAAGGCTTTCGACTCAATCCATCGCACTGCAATTTGGCACGCGTCAAGGTGTAAAGGAGTACCTGATAAGATGATTAGAATGATTCAAGTTGTTTACTCAGACTCTAAGAGCGTGGTCCTGCATAGGGGGAAATTAAGCGATAGTTTCAGAATTAAAAATGGAGTAAGGCAAGGCCGCCCTTTCTCGCCCTCACTTTTCATACTGACTTTGGACAAGATACTCAATGAAGTCGAGCAAGATACAACGATGGATGGCCTACGCTGAACATTAACAGAGAACCTCGGTGACCTGGATTATGCAGATGATATATGCATCCTAGCCCACTCCAGATCAGCCGCATAGATAGTCTAGTTCAACACTCTCAAAAAATTTGTTCCAGAATAAATATCAAGAAAACCAAGGTTATGCGCATTAATACTAACAGCAAAGAAACTATTTCACTAGACAACCATACAATCGAAAATGTCAACACCTTTTGCTATCTGGGGTGCATCATGTCGACGGAAGGTGTCTCTGATGAGGACATCGATTATAAAATAAAAAAAGCTAGATCAATCTTTGGCGACGTCAAGAAAATATGCAAATCCAAACAGATAACCTTGAATACAAAAATCAACATTTTCAACACATGCGTCAAAGCGGTTTTATTGTATGGTAGCGAAACGTGGAAGTCCAAAAGATCATCCATCAACAAAGTTCAAGTATTTCTGAACAAGTCGCTCCGAATTATATGCAACATTTTTTGGCCGAAAAAAGTGTCCAATGCAGAACTCTGGAAATTATGAAAACAAGTGCCAGTGGAGTGTGAGATTAAGAAGAGGAAATAGAGTTAGCTAGGGCATACACTACGTAGATGTTCGAACAGTATCCCCCGTGCCGCTCTTGTATGAAACCCTCAGGGTACTCGAAAGAAGGGAAGGCCCAAAATGTCGTGGAGGCGAAGTGTGCTGGAGGAAGCTGAAGCAGGAGGAAAATCGTGGAACGAGCTAAAATCGCTCGCGAGAAACAGAGTCAGATGAAAGGCTTTTGTGGAGGCGTTATGCTCCCCCGCGGAATAAAAACGATGTACAAAAAAAAAAACCATATGTGCATAAATAAATATTTTTTATGTAGTGTAAATTTAAAAAAAAATTATTTTTGAAAATAAAATTTTGAATATAAGTTAAATTATATGTCAACTGGTCAAACGAGTTTGACACCTTTAACAAATCAAAAAAGAAAAGTGAGATTTGAAGAAAAAGTTGATTCTTTCACTTTTGAAAGTATTCAGGACAAGCGAAGCATCAGAGGAAAGCAACGATCCAGTACAACAAGAGCAACATTCATTAAGGTGAATCAACGCACTAGATACCAGTAATACAGATATTCAATCACCAAAATCAACATCAGCAGCGGGTAAGTCAAGAAAAATTATTCACCCAAGTATAGCATTAACAAGAGAAGAGGAAAAGCAAGTGTTACATTATATTCAGCTAAGATCAGGAGCAAGGGTTTATAAACCAAGAACACCTTTAGGTACAACAGAAAGCGAAGGACAACATATTAAAGAAAATAATATTAGTTTTTCAGAAGAATTTGCTAAAGAATTGGATAAGATATTTAAAATGGCAAATATAGAATTAGTAAATCAATTGTAAAGTAATGTTCCTGTATTGTACGCTGAAGTTACTGAAGATGTTAGTATAGAAGTAAATACCTTTATAAAATGCTGTGAAAATATATACAAATGTTTAATTAAAGATGAAGATAAAGACTTGTTTTTTGCAATGTTACCTGTTAAATTTAGAGGTAGAGCTGCTAGATTATTATATGGTTTAGTATGTGATAAATTTGAAAATTTAAAAACGGTTTTACATAACACATTAGTCAATAATAAATCAAATCTTACATTGTTAAATGAATTAAGAATGGTTAGGCAAATTCCAGGTGAATCCGTTAAAACATTTGGTAATCGAGTACAAATAATTTTAAAAATTTGTGAAAAAAAGGCTGAAGAACGCCATACAGAAGATAATGACGCAATTAAAACGGATTTGCAGGAAATTGCTGCATTCTCATTCAAGACTGGGCTAATAAATTCAACATATAGATTATTAGCGGCAAATGAAAATAAAAATAATTTAAAAGACTTAATTAATAAATTAGAAAATATTGAATTAACAGATATTCAGTCCACAAATACAATGAACGAATATCGGAATTTAACAAATAATTTAATATACACACCACACACACAAACTTATAATACACATAATAGCAATTTATTAAATTCAACACGTATGAATATAAATAATGAAATACCATTTAATTACAATAACAATAAAAATAATTAGACTATTAATAACGCGAAATGTAGAACACAGATGGTGCAAGTGCCACTATTTAATTATCAAAATAAAGATCATAGAAATTTTAATTATAATAATAACCGAAATTTCCAAACTCAAATCCAAGATTTAGTAACAACAACATTTATAGCTCCCGTTACCAGAATAGAAATTTCTCTAACTTTAGACATCAAAATAATCAAAGACAAGATTTCAAAGTTTGTAATTTCTGCGGTAAAAATAATCACACATTTGAAGAATGTCGAATAAGAAAATCGACACCTTTTTGTATTAATTGTAAAATGTATGGGCATGTGACCCAGCATTGTAAAGAAAAGAATAATAATTCAAAATCAGTTACATACATTCAAAGAAACGGTTACAACAATAACAATGATAATAATAATACTTTTAACGGAAACGAAAATAATAGGAAAAATTCAGACATAAAATGTAAATTTTGTCAAAGAGAAGGACATATAATGTAGGATTGTAACGCAAAAAGATTGTGGGGCAATCAAAATAAGAATAAGGGAAACTAGAAAAGGTCTGTCACCCAGCCAGAGCAAATAAAGATAACGAGTGCCAGCCCCAAAAAATAACCAAAAAATTAGATAAATGTAAAGTTAAATTACACTTAAATATTAGTAAGAAAAATCATACAGAATTATTAGTTGATACAGGTGCAGAAATAAGCCTGTTAAAAGAAAAAATATTAAAGGATGACACAATTATAAATACAAATAATACATTAAAAATTAATACAGTATGCGGACAAGGAGAAACTACTTGTTCGGCTAAAATAAATTGAAAAAACCAAAAAAATGTGAATTTCATATAAAAAAAGATATGAAAAATTTAGAAGAAGATGGTATATCACGTTTCGATTTTTTATCATAAAATTGTGTTATTAATGGTCCAAATAAACAGTTACGTTTCCCTCGCAAGGAAACTAGTGAAGAGGATTTAATACTTAAATTACAAGATCCTTCTGAGCGAAAAATGTTTGTAAAAACACAAAATAAAAAAAAATCAGTAACTTTGAAAGTTGACGAAGATAAGAAATTTAAAGTGAAAGAAAACAAATTCCATATCATTGGTATACAACCGTCGACACAGTGTCTCGTAAATACTGATTTATCGAAGGTTGCTGGTATGAAAACAATACGTTTTTCCGAAACAAAAATTTCTGATTATGAAAATGGTGTTGGAAAAGTACGGTCAAAAATTGATTCGACTGTCTTTGCTTTTTCAACTCAAAATCATGATAATACTTCTGTTAAAAATCAAGTGCTATCTCGAAAAAATTTTGTTAAATACACTGACGATAAAATTGGTTCAGGAAATAATACAAATTTTCAGATTCACCCTCATTAGAAAAAATGTAGGGAAGTACGGGTAAAAAATGAAATACCTGTCTTAGCTTCTTCGTATAAATCATATGTAAAGGGAAAAGGTCAAAATATTGAAAACAAAATCAAAACTCTAAATACCGCAATAAATAAAAAAGAAAAAAGCAAAAAAGAATTAAATACAAGAATGAAAGTAAATGTTGAAATACATAATGAAAGACTTAAAAATAAAAAATATGAAAAAATATTAAATATAAAAGAAATTGAAGAAAGATATGAAAAAATTAAGAAGAATTTATATGAAATTAAAGAAAATATAAGAAATGAAAAGAATAACTTAAAAATAAACAAAGTAACGTTAAAAAAAGATACAGAAAGTATAATAAAAATAAATAAAAGATTAAGAAAATAATATATTTTCGCATCTATTTCACAATCAATAGCCATTAACCGAATACTGGTAAAATACAATCTTGCATTTTTATAATTTACACGCGCATCCGCTCTAATTTAACAATACATATTTTTGAATATTCTGGAAAATTATTGCAAAACAACAGTCGACAACAAACAATATTTATTGAACTATGAAATTGCTGACATTTCACTAATTTTCTTAAACCGAATTGTAATTATTAATTATGTTAGAATTAAGAGTTAGTCTAAGTTTTGGATTGAATAAAGTAACATTTAAGAAGCAAAAGGAGTTTCATTTAGAACCCTTTAACTGGCGCCCGAGCTAAAGTAAACGGTCGAGAAAATTGTGTTGAGTGTTCCAGTAATTTCCTGAGTTAAAATTTTGTGAAGTTTGTGCAAGTGAAATTCTATAAAAACTATCATTGTTCATACAAAACACAGCGATAGTAGTAGAAAATAAGATTTGTTAAATTGAAACAAAAGTTTTATACAGAAGAAACTATCACAAGCAAGAAACTTTAGTAGAAATTACAAAATTTCGATAATAAAAAAAAAATAATAACAATAAAAATAATTAAAAATTTTTTTCTATCAAACAAGAAAATTATTATAAAAACGAATAAAATTTACAAATTTACAGCAAATTATTAGTGAAATTCATATATTTGCAGTGCAAAAAATTAGTACAACAAATTTATAATAAAATAAAGTAAAAATAAGGTAAAACTGTCACTGCAAGAATTTGTGGAGTAAAACGAATAATAGGTGTGAAAAAAAATCACATTGAAATTTTTATCACTGCTTATAAAAAATTATAATCACAGTGATAATACGGAACTGTTTGATAGAGTGAAATAAAAAAAAAGATTTAAAATAAACAATTGCCCTACGGCTGTTTACATAAGAACACAGTGGTAGCTTGCAACTAAAGTGAGATAAAACAAAAATTTGGAACACTATTAAAAGCGTCATCACCGTATCCATAAGAACACAGTGATAAATCATCGCTTTCAACACAATCAAAACACAGGCAGTGGACTGGGTACGCGCCGCAAGTAGATTGTTTACAATTATAAACGTTCACAGCTAAACGGGATAACGACGGACCGCCCTCCTAGGTGTTTACTCATCGACCAGGACCAGTACAATGAAAATTTTGGTTATCTTACTGTAAGTAACACTGAAATTTTTCAAAAAAAGAAACACGCATGATACAAATTATGAAAATTTTTTTTTCTTTCAAAATTAATAAACTGTTTAAATAAATAAATACAAACACAAATAAAGGATAATATAAGAACAATTTATAATAAATAAAAATTAATAAAAAAAAAAAAAAAAAAAAAAAAAAAAAGAAGATTTTTAATAAAAAATTGTGAGTTCTTGAAAACAAAACAATTTTATATTATCTTAAAATCTTCTATACGAAATAAATTTTGTTAGAATTTTTTTTTTTCTCTGTCAAAGAGTAAAGAACAAAGATATTATTAAGAATAAAATATAATTTAATTGAAAACACTAAAATCACAAATAAAGATATATTGTCATAAAATTTTTAAAAAGGAAAATTTTGTTTAATTCTTGTTTCTGTAGAAAAGTTTGGTTATTTCGCTCAACCATTTTTTGTATTGTAACTTTCTCAGTTTTGAAATTTTGGGTTGTTACATTCAATTAATCATATTGTTCAGTTATAATTTTGTTCTTTTGTGTAAATTTTTTTTTTTTTTTGGTTATTTGTATCTTATTTAAAAATTTTCTGAATTTTGTAAAAGAAAATTAGTGAAAGAACTATAATACAAAAATGACACCCATTGAAAGTTTACAAGAAGCTGTTAAACAATTAACTGGTGCTGTAAATGCACAAATAGAACAAATTAGGAGTCTAGAAAGCAGACTTAAACAACTAGAGACATTACAACAAACTACTAGGGAATCTGAACAGACAATACTGACGGCACCAAAAACTGAAGAAGACTTAAAAAACATATCTAAACTTCCTGACTGTGTTAAAGAATTGCAGCCCTTTGACGGTAATCCGGTGCAGTACGTCTCCTGGATCCACAGTGTAGAAAGTATACTTAAAGATTATGAAATCGTTCGTTCTAAACCACTCTACAGGGCGATTTTACAATGCATAAGACAAAAAATTAGGGGTAAAACGGACTCAGCCCTAATTTCATATAACATTTTTGACGAAGATTGGCAAGCGATTAAAAAGTGTTTATCTCTCCACTACGCAGATAAACGAGATTTGCGAACACTAGAACACCAGTTAGGCACTCTGACGCAGAGAAACCTAAGTATTGACGAGTTTTACGCGACAGTGAACCATCAATTCTCCCTTATAATAAATAAAATAAAAACAGAAGATTACACCCAGGACACAATGAATGTGCTTATTGAGACCTATAGGAATAGAGCACTGGATGTCTTCATTCGTGGTTAAATGGGGAAATTTTCAAAATATTGACTATTCAAAGACCGCAAACCCTTCCAGAGGCCTATGCTTCATGTTTAGAAATCCAAAATTTAAACTACAGAAACCTTACCATACGTTCAAAGAACTTCAGTAACTCCGTAACTGCACCAATTAATCAAATTTTTAGAACTGGACAAACAGGTACCCGAAAAGCCCCAATTCCAAAACCACAGTCACTCAAAAATATCCCCATACAACATAAAAACTTGGCCTACAACATACAACATAATCTGAGCAACAAGCCTCCAGAACGCCCCCGTCATCCCAAACCGCCGACGACAATGGAAGTCGACCAATCTGTACAGACACGGCAGGTTAACTATATGAACAGGTTATTAAATCCTGATCCAATCGCGATGAAACGAGAAAACAAATCCGATGGGCAGGCAAGAAAACAGCAGAGAATGTACCACATGGAGACACAGGAAGAGGAACCCGAATATGATGAGTACATACAACAATATAGTGACCATGAGGAGGAGGATGAAAGCGAAGAACAACATGAAATAAATTTTATGACGGGTGCCTGTCTAGCGTACCATACTTAGAATATAAAACCAGAGACAAAAAAATCTTAAAGTTCCTGATAGAAAAACCATCAATTCAGGTAAACTCCATAGAAATCCGAGACAACCATTTGAATCCAGTAACACAAAAGAAGGTTAGAACTTTGGTGAAAACATTTACATCATTATTCGGACCACTGAATGATCAGGAAACCATCGACACCAATGTTAAAGCAGAAATAAAGACGACAACAGAGGAGCCTATTTATTCAAAACTGTATCCTTATCCTGTCAGCATGCGGGAAGAAGTGGAGAAACAAATAAAAAAACTTTTGGGAGACGGTATTATACGACCATCTAAGAGTCCGTACAACTCCCCAATATGGATAGTGGAAAAGAAAATGGACGCATCGGGAGTAAAAAAATATAGGATGGTAGTTGATTATAAAAGACTAAACGCAGTAACAGTAGCAGATACATACCCGATACCTGACATAACCAACACACTCGCTAATCTTGGAAATTCTAAATACTTCACCACCATTGATCTAACGTCAGGATTCCATCAAATAAAAATGATGGAAAAAGATATACCAAAGACAGCCTTTTCCACCATGAATGGTAAGTACGAATTTCTCAGGCTACCATTTGGACTAAAAAACGCGCCGGCTATATTTCAACGCATGATTGACGACGTTCTGAAGGAATATATTGGGAAAATTTGCTACGTGTACATAGACGATATAATAATATTTGGAGGCGGAACAGAAGAGGAACATCTTGAAAATGTCCACAAGATATTTACGAAATTACAGAAGGCTAATCTGAAAGTAAATTTGGATAAAACGGAATTTCTCAAATCGGAAACGGAATTTTTAGGACACATCATTACCAGCAAGGGCATCAAACCGGATCCAAAGAAAATATCGGCTATTCAACGTATAAAACCTCCTGAAAATCTAAGGGACCTTAAAGGATTTCTCGGACTGACCTCATATTACAGACGATTTATAGTATAAAAGATTACGCCAAAATCGCCAAGCCATTGACAAACCTAACTAGAGGGGAAAACGCTCAAATTGGAACGAACCAATCAAGGAAGGTCAAAATTACTCTGAAAGAAAAGGAACTTCGGGCATTTAATCAACTTAAGGAAACACTAACATCTCCTGAAATTCTCATATTTCCAGACCTAGAAAAACCCTTTATATTAACAACGGATGCTTCTAATCAGGCAATTGGGGCCGTGCTTTCTCAAGGAGAGATCGGAAAGGATAGGCCAATTGCATATATTTCACGATCATTGAATAGAACAGAAGAAAATTACGCTACAAACGAAAAGGAAATGTTAGCTATCGTTTGGGCCTTGGACAAATTCAGAAATTATCTGTATGGAGCAAAGAAAATCAAAATCCTGACGGATCACCAGCCATTAACATTCACTCTTAGCAATAGAAATCATAATGCGAAACTAAAAAGATGGAAGGCGAGAATCGAAGAGTACAACTGCGAACTGGTCTACAAACCGGGGTGTACAAACAAGGTAGCTGATGCGCTGTCACGGCTGGAAACAGAGTTAAATGCTCTTACACCGACATCGCCGATAGGCACAATGCACAGTGCGGAAGAGGACAGTTCTGATCTAATCCCACATTGTGAAGCACCATTAAATGTATTCAGGAACCAGCTCATAATCAACGAAAAGGAAGGATCACATATCTTTACGGTCAAGGAGCAACCACACCCGTCACATTCTCGTTACTATGTAAATATGCCAGTGATAACTAAGGAAAGCTTGCTCCGAGTACTACAAAAAAGGCTACAACCAAACGTCGTAAACGGCATAAAGATTCCAGAACACCGCATACAACTCTTACAAGAAATCTACACGGAGCATTTCAAGCATTTAAAAATACGAATAACGCAAAAAATAGTGCAGGACATCGCCAGCGATGAAGAAAAATTCAACATAATTCAACATGAGCACAGAAGAGCACACAGAAATTGGAGAGAAAATAAAGAGCAGATTTTGGAGATGTATTATTTTCCGCAGATGGCCAAACTGCTTAGACAATACACCCGTAACTGTGACATTTGCAATACAAACAAATATGACAGACATCCAAATAGACCACAACTACAGGAAACACCTACACCTACATATCCTACAGAGATAATTCATATTGATATAATAGAAATAAAAAACGAAAAATTCATCTCTTGTATCGATAAGTTCTCTAAATTTGCCAAGTTATTCCATGTAAAAAACAAATCTGTCTTACATTTGCGTGACAAGTTAATAAAAATATTGCATTACTTTACATTACCCAGATTGATTGTAATGGACAACGAAAAAAGTTTCGTTAGCCCAATAATCACAGACTACGTGAAAACATTAGGGGTAGATATATACCTCACACCATCCCAGAGAAGCGAAGTAAATGGTACGGTGGAGAGGGTTCACTCGACAATTATTGAAATCCTGAGGTGTTTGCAGAATGAGTACAAAGATCTAACCCTTAAAGAACTTGTTAACATAGCTGTAGATAGGTCTAATAACACAATTCATTCAGTTACAAAGTTAAAACCCAGCGATGTTTTTCTTGGTAGGGCCCAGAAGATAAACTACCAAAGCTTAATAGATTTTAGAAACAAAACAAACGAAAATCTTCTTGACAGAAGACAAAGAAATCAAAAATCTAGAGCAAAACGAGAAATTGGAAAAGAAAAAACGACCAAAACGTACGCACCTGGGGAGACGATTTTTACAGCTATCAAACAAATCAAAGGGAAGGATAAACCTAGATTCAAGAAGCAAACGGTGGCCAAAGATAATAGAGTTACTGTTACAACAACCTCGGGGAGAAGAATCCATAAGTCTCACATAAAAAATATATAACAAATATTTTTTTCTCTTTCTCTAGCACCACATTATGGACTTTAACATCATCGCTTACCATATACAAATATACCACCCAAATAGTTTTACTGAAGGAAGGAAATGGAAAAATCATTAATGGAAACTTCAAATTGGTCCATCTTGTAAACCTGACGAATTATGAAGAAGCAATCAACACGATCTTACAACAAGCCCAACAAATTGATCCACGAAACCCAATCAGATCACAAACATTATATCAGACACAGCAGATAGAGAAATTAATAGCAGAACTCAAAGGACAACCTTCTAGAGATAAACGCTCAATCAACTGGATTGGATCAGCGTGGAAATGGATAGCTGGAAACCCAGATGCAACCGATTGGGAGGAAGTTGTAAAAGAACAAAACAAACTTATAGGAAACAGTAATGATCAGTTTAAAATAAATCAAGTACTAACAGAAACAACACAACAAATCCTTGAGGAATACAATAAGGTCATTGAATACATAGATGAAAACACAAAAGGAGAATACATACAGGGATTATATAATAAACTCGGCATAATAAAGGAAGAAGTAAAAGAAATAATACGAGCAGCACAACTAGCAAAAAAAGGGAATAATCAACACGAACTTATTTGATAAAGAAGAAATAATGCGAGTAATCCTAGAAACTGAGACCTTACCCTATGCCAACGAGGTAGAAGCAATGGAATATGCAGAACCAACGATGCTTGTAAAAGATTCAATACTTCTTTACGCAATCTCTATCCCAAAGACAGGTAAAGAAGATTACAACCATATACTGATACGGTCAACGATTAATAATAATAGGCAAATATATCTTGAGTACAAGCAATTGCTGTTAAACCATGAACAAATATTCGCAATTATACGAGAATGCAAAAATTATAAGGACACGGTAATATGCGCTCAACATCAGTTGTCGCAGCTTAAGGAAGATCACTGTATTAACCGCCTGGTAAAAGGATTAAATGCCAGCTGTGAATATCAAATTAATACGGAAATAGAAATAGAAAGCATAAACGAAAACACAATTTTCCTGAATAACTTCAGAGGTGAATTGCAATATAAAAACGAGACAAGACACCTTGAGGGTAACCTCCTAATTCAATATCACAATGAAACATTAAGAATCAACAACAGACTGTTCATTAACAAAGAAATACGTACATCTCAAATCCTACCCCCAATACTTCATCCCAACATAACAGATGCACGCACCAGATTGGACTTGAAGCTTCTTCACAACCTCCATCTGAAGAATGTTGAAAAGTTAGAGAAATTATTTTCCGAACACAAATTAGGGTTTAGTGTAGATATCGGACTTATAATTGTCATAGTTATCGTCGCTCTTTTTTTGCTAAAACTATTTAGGAACAAAAACCAATCGATGACAATACTTCCCCAGACAACGACTTATTTAAAAACAGACGCACAGACAGGACTAAAACCTATATCCTTAAATTTTTGACCTTCGGGACGATGGTCTTTAAGGAGGGAGGAGTTAACACAGCACATTATAACACGCGCATCTATTTCACAATCAATAGCCATTAACCGAATATTGGTAAAATGCAATCTTGCAAGTTAACACAGCACATTATAACACGCGCATCTATTTCACAATCAATAGCCATTGACCGAATACTGGTAAAATACAATCTTGCATTTTTATAATTTACACGCGCATCCGCTCTAATTTAACAATACATATTTTTGAATATTCTGGAAAATTATTGCAAAACAACAGTCGACAACAAACAATATTTATTGAACTATGAAATTGCTGACATTTCACTAATTTTCTTAAACCGAATTGTAATTATTAATTATGTTAGAATTAAGAGTTAGTCTAAGTTTTGGATTGAATAAAGTAACATTTAAGAAGCAAAAGGAGTTTCATTTAGAACCCTTTAACTTAGATGAAATAAAAAAGAAAATACATAAATTGAAAATTGAAGAAATACATATATAAAAATCATAAGAATAAATATAACAAATATGAAAATAAAACAGAAATTACAAATATTGAGTGTTTAAAACATAATAAAAATTCAAAATTTTGCTTATTTAAAGAAGAGAAAATTGATGAAATAATTAAGACAGAAGTTAATAATGTTAAAAATAAGATAAAAGTTAATGATTTTAAAAATATAACGAAAAACGTAAAAATTGTCAAAATTCACACAAAATTCAAAATTCAAAATTTTTGTTTTTACAACATAATACAAGGTAAAACAAGTGTCGCATTTTAAAATATGTAGTAGTAAGAATGAGAAATAAATTACTAAAATTCTGAAATTTTTTTTTTAGGTAGTACTTAATTATTAAATAATAATTCAAATTTCAAATTATCACTCAAGTTATAAAATATAATCACGAAATGCATTTTACCGACGGCAAATGCTAAAAAATTTCACTCATGAAGTCATATAAATTTATATAAACACTTAATAAAATTACTCATTAAAATTGTTAACACCCAAAATAAGATCAAATTTCAAAACAATTCGCGGCCATTAAAATTTCAAAACAATTCGCGGCCATTAAAATTTCAAAACAATTGTAGACATCAACACATACACACATACATGCAATAATATTAACAGTATGAACAAAAACAAAAAATAGTAGAATTTCTTTTTAATATATCTAAACAATTTACCCATTCTTACACATAAAACCATATAAGATATCAACAATTAAGCAACAACAAATGCATTGTAAGAAACAATAATAAATCATGTAAACAACATATCAAATTACAACCTGTATCTAAGAATGCATAAAGAAACATTGTCCATATAAATATATTAAAACTTAAGATATATGTATATGGAAATATACAAACATATACCAAATAGTAAATATTAAAAAAAAAAAATTTTAAATTTCTTTTGCCATGTCATAAATTTTCAAAAAAAAAAAAAGAAGAAAAACCTAAATGTATAGTTATACACACATTTACTATATTTATAAACATAGGCATATAAGAAAAAATTATTAATGAATTTTCAATATAAGAAATATACATTTTAAATAAATATAAGAAAAATAATTAATAAATACATACACACGTATGATTATTATTATTATTATACATTATATTTTACATTTCAATACATATATTGAAATAAAAGTAAAAATTTGATGAATGAAATATATAAAAAAAAAAGAAGAAAATAATAATAGAAGTATAACAAACACATAGAAAAGTGTCATATTAATCAAACATTAATAAATAAAACCTATAAGTTCTGCGAACACATACATATCTCAAAAATAATACTATTAAGTCAATGCAAATGCAATTATAATCAAAATGAAATTTAATATCAACAAAAACAATAGCATATGTATGGTCATTGTCAAGGCAGTATGATAAAAATATATATAAAAAAAAGAAGATACTTGTTATAAAAATTATGCAATGTAAAAAGTGTACTATGCATACAAATAAAAAATATATATATGCAATTCAAATATAATATTAAGTTAATGAATTTGAAATAAAAGTAATTAAAAAAAAATAAATAAATAAATAAATATATAGGTATATACATGGGTACATACATATAAAATTAAAATAATTAGGATAGGTTGAGATTAGAAATAAAGTAAATCGAAAATATATAATATATAAAAACAAATTTTTGTAAAAAAAAGTAATAATACAAAACATAGGGTGGTAATAATACAAAATACATACATAATTTAAGAAATATGGGGATACATAAAAAAATAAAAAATAAAAAAAAAAAAATAAATAAAAAAATAAAAATTTAATTAGAAATAACTAAATAAACAAACAATTAATGTAAATTAAAAATTAATAAAACGGCAAATACAGCCGAAACTGAAACCAACCATTTAAATAAACCCTACCTACCATTTTTTCGAGGGGAGAGGAAACTTTATATATAAAATAACAAATTGTAACACAATTTGATAAAATATTAGAGAATTTTAAATTAAAGAATTATTGCATGAATTTTAAATAAATAAAACATAAGATGAAATTGATTTCAAAATTAAATTCATATAATTTCGCAATCCTACAATTGATATAATTTCACAATAAAATGTAGAACAATTTTTAAAAGAATCATAGTCCGTTAATTGATTTGTCAATTGGATAATCATTTTATATGTAAAATTCATACAAGTTATGACACGCAAAACATAATGGAATGTCACCTAATTAAATATATAAAGAATTTCAAATAAGCAATTTTTAAAAGTAGTTTAAATTAATAATATATCTTAATATTCAGTTATGGAAAAAACCATAAACCAAATTCCAATATTTCACCATTGTATCTAGAACAAATATTTTATGAACTTATTTAAAGTCCATAATGTCTTTTTTTAAATATACCAAATTTAATGCAACATAGGAAATATCCATGCACTAAATTCAATATTATTACCAATATATAAATTCCATATGATTTCCTAATAATATTAACATACTTAAATTCATATACCGAAATTATATTAAATTACTTGTAAACAAATAGAGTAAAAGAAAATTCATATTTGGGTCAGTAAAACAAGTAACATCATAGATCTAAATTCGACAACAGTATAAAGTGCAATAATAATTAATGCAATAATTGCACACATACAAAAAGTGGAGAGTTAAGCCATTGAGCTTAGCACACATAATTGCATGCGTAAAAGTTAAGTTGAAAATACAACTAAACACATATGAGTGACATTACATTAATAAAAGGTAAAAAGTGTCGAGTAAACAATTAACCATTTAATTAACATTACGAATAAACGGAAAAAGAATATGAAATGATAACGCCCATTCTTCCTACGATTGACAATTTCAGTTAAACGTATATTCAAATAATATTAAAATAAATTTCAAAATAATGAACTTCGGACTCAATTAAACAAAATTAAATTAAGTAGGGAAAATTGATAATTGTATTTATTGAAGAATAATTACGATTATCAGTGAGTTATAATTTGGATTTTACAACGAACAGTAAAAAGTAAATTACCGCGGAATTACAAATCGTCTTTGATTATTAATCGCGTTTGAATAAAATTAGGTTTTTAAACTTAGAATTTCTACACGTAAATTATACTTAGAAAAATTCTAACGAACCGGACATAGAAAATATTTCGGTTGAAAGTACTTAGTAACGTATAGTTGGTTTCGGTTCGGTATCAAATTAAATATAAAAAAGTAATTAAATATTTGAATTAGTTTAAGTAAATTTTGTGAACATAGTTTTAAGTGTTAAATATTGAAATAAATATTAAAAATTAAACCACAAGTCTTGTTATTAAATAAACCTAGATTTCTTCCCTTAATTTCAGTTTAAAAGTAAAAAATAAAGCAATACTTTATTAAACCTCTGATCGCTTCAAACAAATGTTATATACCTAACAGTATGTCAGAATGAAAGGCAGAAGTATGTATGAATTGCAAGCAATCAATTTTTGCCTTTCGTAATTTATCAAAAGTAATAAACCCGTATGTTATGTTGCTAGATACGACTTTCAAGCGATTGTGAAAAATGTGAATAAATCTATAACAATATGCGATGATTCGTAGTAGTTTAGTCCATGATGACGTTCTGTTGAATAAATACGACCAAACACATTCAAACCAACATTCTTGTTGGTTTGCCAAGAACGATTGTACACAAAGTTTTCTTTCTTCTAAATGAGGTTGTGTTGTATTTAATTCGACAGATTCAACCGGCCAATAAGAAGTGTCTAATTTGAGCCATTCAGGTCCATGAAACCAAAGCGGTGATTGAAGGAGTTCTGAAGGTAGAAGTCTTGGTGATGCTCAGCGGCGGCCCTACCTTTGGGGCCAAAAGGGCCAGGCCCCGCCTAGATTATTCGGAAAAACAATAAAATAATCTTTACTTTTGATCACAATTTAAAAGCAAGGTTTTTTACCCATAAAAATTTCTAAAATTCTGTATAAAGTATCAATATTTATGTACTTTACCCTATAATTCCTACTCTTACCTATCATAATTACTTCATTATTTGCTCCCCTAAACTTTGTTTAAAGAACGCCACTGTTAAAAGTCTATCAATACAATAATTAAAATGATTACAATTTTAAGCAATATGTGTATAACGTACATACATATATATACATGAAGAATACACAAATTTATGAATACTCAATACAACGGGCTAATTGCTTACAGCCCTAGCAATATGTATTCAACGTGCATACAAACATGTAGAATAAAAAAGTTTATCAATATTCAATATAAGGGGACAATTTGTTTATGGCCCTAAAAAAGAGAATTCTCTAATCATTTTCAGTATATTTTCAATCATACACATTTTTTTTTTTTTTTTAATTTGTATGTAAAAATTGGTATGAAAGGGGACAACGTGGTTGTGGCCCGAATAATTGTTTTTTGTTGCGTGTCGCTTGAGTTTATTTTCCTCAGCAACAAAAGGGGTATTGAGTGTATTATCGTATACATACTTGTAGTTATAGGTATATAGTGATAATGCATGGATCTTGTTTGATGATACACATAGGAGAAGAAATGTTGTATACTTATAAATTTTCTCTCGGAGTTATGAGAGAAAATCATATACTGTAATTTAGAAAATACTTCTTGCAGCATGTATGATGTGTGTAATGTGTTTATATTGGACTGATATTGACTTTCGGGGCCAAGTAAATTGTGGTCCCAAAGGTTTGTATTTGTTGTACTTGTCATATGTACAACACGATCAAACCGTGGAGTTGTAAGGGTATGCACATAAATACACAATGTACGTGTGCATTATATATGTATATGTACAATACATATACAGTATTTTACGTTTCCCTAAGAAAAATTTACTACCTTTATGTATGTATGCATATTCTAAAATTTGCACTATTATAAAAATAATAAAATAATGTAACATTTTCTTTCTGAATAACAATTAACAATATATGTATATATGTATGTATTTATACACACAAATAACTATATTAATTGTTTTCCTTTTTCATAAATTAAACTACCATCTACTTAGTATTCTTTGAATATATGCATATGTTTCTATATTTAATATTTATATCCATATACCTGTCCAAATAATATACTTATTTGAAGAAAATGTATGTAAATAAAATACAATGCAATACATGAATACAAATATATTAAAATGTAACAGTCAAATTTTAAATTCAAATTTGCAGCCGAATTTTCTCTTATAAAAATTGCAATATGTGTACAAACATATGTGTACTTGAATTGAGGAGATAAATATACACAAATTGAAAATGTACCTTAGAATTATTAGACACTAATTAATTATACTCCATACACTAATTCGATGCAGTTAACGTCTTATGGAAATGACATAAAATAGTACCGCTTTACGTCGCTGTATATTGATATTTAAAAAATTCATCTCGTATTATATGATAACTTTACAAATTGTGGTAATACTACTCGTAGATCTTGAGGATACATATACTTCTATAAGACCTTAACTGCATCGAATTAGTGTATGAAGTGTAGTAATTAGTACACTTGTTTATAAACACAATAAAGTTCCTTTTGTTTTTCAAATATAAGAGAATTTGAATTTAAAGAAACAAATCCGTTAAAATTAGTTTGTCTATTATTATTCAATTCAATTTATTACAGTTGTGAAGTGCGGGTGTATTAAAAAGCGTTTAAGTGTATAAAAATATTTTGATAATTTAAAAAAAGTGAAATTCAAGTGCAAAAGTGGTAAATTCAGGTAAGTATAATAACAAAATTAAATAAAAATAATATCTTTAAAAAGATCTTGTGCGGGAAGAAAAACGTGATTTTATTTGTTTTTGATTCATTTTATAATTTATATTCTAATTTCTTTGTATTTAATTCATTTTATTTAATTCGTTTTCCATTAAATTTTACATATTTTTTTTCTACAATAAATAAATTATAAAAGTATGAATACGGTCGATAGTTTATTAGAAAAACCTTTTTCTTCTTACTCGCTAGAAGAAAAATTGGAAATAAAACGTTTGGGACCGCATCAACCGGTAGATTTCAAAATAATTTATCAAGAAAAAAATCGAACACGCAAATTCTCGACTGGTTGGTTTGGTAAGAAATCTTGGCTTACCGCAAGTGAGAAAAAGAACTCACTATTTTGTTTTTATTGTCTTCTTTTCGGTGGAGAGCCTACGTGGACATTTTCTGGCTTCAAAGATATGAAGCACTTATCCGAAAGGATAAAAAAGCACGAAGTAAGCTCTTGCCATTTGCAAAATGCATTAAATTTTCAAACGTTAGGATCTGTGAATATTCTTTCACAACTCGACTCAGGACATGCTGCTTCAATAAGAAGACATAATGAAATTGTCGATAAAAATCGACATGCATTAAATCGTGTCATTGACATTATTAAATTTTGTGGTGCACACAATTTACCTCTTCGTGGACACGATGAAAAAAGCACCAGTTTAAATCGAGGAGTGTTTTTAGACATGGTTTCATACACCAGGTCTATTGATAATATATTGGACCAATTTTTAGAAAATAATCGGGTAGTCCAAAATACTTCAAAAACAGTGCAAAATGAAATTCTCGATTGCATTTTCCAAATATATCTTTCAGAATTAAAAAATGAAGTTGAAGCAGCAAATTTTATATCTATTCAAGCCGATGAAACGACAGATGTTTCCTGTGTTTCACAAATGGCAATTAATTTGAGATTTGTGAAAGATAAACTACCCGTTGAACGCTTTTTATCATTTTATGATATTCATGACCGTACAGCTAACGGTTTGGTTGAAGTGATCACAAATGCGATAAAAGATTTCAAATTAGAAAAAAAATTAATTGCACAAACGTATGATGGAGCTGCTGTTATGAGTGGTGTCCATGGTGGTGTTCAAAAATTGTTGAAAAATAATTACCCCTTTGCTCATTTTGTTCACTGCTATGCACATCAATTAAATTTAGTTTTGAAGCAAGCTTCTTCTTCCATTAAAGAAGTTCGAATTTTCTTTGCCAACCTTTCAGGATTTTCCACCTTTTTCTCTTGTTCTCCAAAAAGAAAGGATATTTTATTAGAAGTGTGCCAAAAAAAAGGCCTTCCTAGGACAATTGAAACTCGGTGGAACTTCCATTCTCGTGCTGTACAATCTGTTTTTGAAAATAAGGACAATTTAATACATTGTTTCGAATTAATTCAATGTGAATCATGGGATTCAACCACTTTACGTGAAGCTACCGGCCTTTTAAATTTTCTTAAAGACGATGAATTTAATTTTTTCCTTGAATTGTTCTTCAAAGTTTTTTCACATGTTGATATTTTATTCAACATATTGCAATCTCGCAATACAGATGGTGCTTTAGCAATTAAAAGCACAGAATCATTTTGTACAGCTCTTAATACAATAAGAAATTCTCTCAGTGGCACAGATAACTCGTCATCTGTACATCAAAATAAAAGAATTCGCACTTCAATTTCCAGTCTTAATATTATCGGGAAAGAAATTTGTGATATAATCATCACTCAAATAAAAGAAAGATTTAGTAACTTTGACCATATTTGCTCTTTTGATATTATCAATCCAAAAGATTTTTGTAGTTATTCTAATGCTTTCCCTGAAAAAAAATTAAAAGTCATTGTAAAGTTTTACCCTTTTATTGAGCATGAAATGCTTAAAAATGAATTATCAGTGTTGTATTCAAACACAATGTTTCAAGAAATGACTTCAGTTTTAGAACTTTTTGCTTTTTTAAAAGATAATAATTTAACATCGTCTTTTATTCAAATCACTAAACTTCTTGAAATTATTTTAACAAGTCCGGTTACAACAACTGAATCAGAAAGAGCATTCAGTACTTTGAAAAACATTTAAACGTATAAATCAAGTACTATAGGTCAAAGTCGTTTAAACTCATTAGCAGTTTTATCAATATGTAAAGATAAAATTTCTGAAATTTCCAATTTTAACGCGAAAGTAATTGATTTATTTGCATTACAGAAAAATAGGCGCGCTGAATATTTATACAAATGATTAATTTATTGTTTTATTTTATTTTATTTACCTTGTTAAGTTTTATTTATTTTTATTTATATTATGTTGAATTTTTTTTTTTTGTTTATGAAGTAATTTATTTTTTTTATTGTTCCATTTTTTTGTGTTAAGTTGTGTTTGTGTTTAAGTGTTCATATATTGAAGTGAAAAAAGTGTTATAAATAGGTCTGAAAAGTTTTATAAAATTTATACAGTTAAAATTATAATACACGAATTTATACGGATTTGTTTCTTTGTTTTTATTTTCTGAATGTACGTAATTTTAATAAAACTTTTTAGAGAAATCGATCACTAAAAATCGGTTAACGCTCTGTATGTGGTACCTCTTGGGTGGAGTGGAAACCCACATCGTGTTTGGCCCCACCAACAAAATCAGCCTAGAGCCGCCACTGGTGATGCTACATCAGCAGGATTACAATTTGATGGAACATGATGCCAGTTACGTCTAGCACTAGAATTCAAAATTTCTGATGTTTGATTAGCAACAAATGTGGTCCAACGGCGAGGAATGTCAGATAGCCAACTCAATACAATTTTTGAATCAGTCCAGAAATAAATGTTTGTTGGTGTCCAATCTAATGTAGCTATGACTTGATTCATTAATCGATTCAACAATACAGCAGCACAAAGTTCAAGTCGTGGCAAAGAAATTTGTTTGATTGGAGCGACTCTACTCTTTGGAGCAACTAGTTGTACGCTTACAGATTTATTGATTTCACCGAAAGATTGATTGAGCGAAAGCCTTTTCAGAGGCATCACAAAAACTATGAAACTCAATATTGGTTGAAGAGTTTCCTAACCATCTTTCAATTTGAATGTGCGATAACAGTGGCAACTCGGCTTTAATTTTCATCCATTTATCCTTAACTACTTTTGGTAAGGAATCATCCTAAGACAGATTCAATAGCCACAACCCTTGAAATAAGATTTTTATTGCAACAGTCACAGGAGTAAGGAATCCTAATGAATCAAATATGCGAGACGCTTCAGAAAGGAAAATGCGCTTAGTTAACATTGAAGAATCTGGAAGCGTCACTTCAAATGACAGTTTATCTGAACACGCATACCAATGCATTCCTAAAATTTTAATTGACTTGGAATCATCACAAAACTCAATGGACGATAATTCGCGTTCTGATTCAGAAAAAGAATTTAACAATGACAAATAATTACTACTCCATTTATGTAGTTTTAATTTGCCATGTTCTTATAATGTAATTACGTCAGATTTGAGTGTTATTAACTCTTCTACAGTTTCAGCTCCAGTCATTATATCATCAACATAACAATCTTTCAACAAAACTTGAGCAGCAATTGGAAATGTGGACTGATAATCAATAGCAAGTTGTTTTAAAGTTCTAACAGCTAAAAATGGTGCAGGAGAGGTGCCATATGTAACAGTAGCAAGTCGATACTGGGATACAGGTTGACTTGGTGAATCTCTCCATAGGATCCGTTGAAATCACGATGCTTTTTAACTATTCGAATTTGTCTATACATTTTTTGAATATCACAAGAGAATACAAATCGGTGTTGTCTAAACCGAAGCGAAATACAAAACAACTCTCGTTGAATGGTAGGACCAGTGAGTAATGCATCATTCAATGAGAATCCAGAAGAAGACTTGCATGAACCATTAAAAACAACTCATAGTTTTGTAGTGCTACTATCCGTCTTCATTCTTCTTATCAGTTTCATCAACAGGTACTTTTTCCATATGATTCAATATCAAGTATTCATGAATAAATTGCTTATAATCTTCAAATAATTTTGAGTTTTTCTCAAATAGTTTCTCCATGGACAATAAACACTTCAAGGCTTGATCGTATGATGAACCTAAAAAAACTGGAGGAAACTTGAATGGCAATTGAACAGTATATCTACCATCGTCAGTACGGTATATTGTAGATGCAAAAATACTTTCAGCCTGATGTTCGTCTTCAGACAGAGTAGAAGTTGTGTTCGAACAACATTGTTCAATTTCCCAAAATCTTTGAAGTGAATGATCAATAACGATTAAAGAATCTGTAGTGGATGCAAAATATGCTTGTGTTACAACGTACGAATTGAAAGGCGCTATTCCGGCAATTACCCAACCAAAAATTGTTTTGTGTGCTATTAAAGAAGTACGTTTAATAGTAATTTTTTGTTCTTCAAGAATATGTAACATTGTGTGACATCTTGTCAGCTCCTAATAGAATGTCAATAGCACTGGATTTAGAATACGTAGGGTCAGCTAAAGAATTATGTAACCTGTGCGGTAGTTGCTCAATACTTAAATCAGAACTGGGTAAAGTTGATGTTAATTTGATCAAAATAAAAGCATTCAAATCTATCTTTTGTGAATCAAAGCGTGACTGAAATTAGCAAACGAGCATGTTTTCGTTGTAACCTTAACCGTTTTGCTAGTGACTCAGATATAAACGAAACTTGAGACCCGGAATCAAGTAATATACGACATAAATGTGAACGACCGTATATATCGTGAACGTTAACTACTGCTGTTGGTAATAACGATGCAAAATGTGTTGGATCTGATGGGGATGCATGACTGTTAACGACTGCATTGTTAACTTTGGAATTACTGTCATTGGTTGTACAGAATGTACCAACGTATGATGACGACGATGACATTTTTGACATGAATGTTTCAAACTGCAATTAGATGACAGGTGCCTATTGCGTAAACAGTTGTAGCATAGTCGATGATCACGTACAAACTTCCGGCGATCTGGAATGTTCATAGCTTGAAATTGACTACACTGAAATAATTGGTGGTTCGATTTACATTTTGGACAGCAGTTAATAGCAGATGATTTTGCATAAGTCACTGAGGCATGGTTCGATTTTAACCCTTTAGTTGATGAGTTCGATTTAGAAGCAGAAGACAAACTTTCTAAGGCTTGACACTTTTTGTCAAGCATCTAAGCGTCACCTAAAGCATCTAAACCACGAATAACTCCACCAGCACCATCGGATAGTCGTCGAAGTGACGTAACTGATACATGAGAAACGGACGGTAAGAACGTGAACGTTTTGATGAAAGATGAAACAATTTGTCCCTTCTTATGATATCTATGCGTTAATCTTGCCCACGCTTGAGGATAATTGGCATCAGATACAGGAATGTGACGTAATAAGGCAGTGGCTCAATCTTTCAAAAGGCTTTTTAGATAATGAAATTTTTGGACTTGGTTTCAAATTAAAATTATCATGAATAGTTGCTGTAAACAAATCGTGGAAAGAAATCCATTCGTTGTAGTTGCCTGAAAACGGAGCTATATTGATTTTTGGTAGTATCTGAGGTTGAATTCCTAGACAAGGAAAAACGTGAAGTACTAGATAATCGTTCTAAGAAAGACGACTGCTGATTTGCTAGACGATTAACTACATCGTCATTGGCTGAATCGGTCCTTTTTCTTTTAGAAATTTCAGTAAGTAAAATTTCCTTTGATGAGTTATATTTGTTTTCAAAGGCCTGCAATTCAGGTTCAGGATCAGTATATACAGGATCCGTTGCATATTGATCCATTTGATCAATAATATTTGTAAATTCAGTCCTCGCTGCTTCCAATTTTTCTAATCGTGTTTCTAGTGCTGCAAGAGAAGTATCTTCATTGATTGATTCACAAAATGTAGTGGTAGTGGTAATGTGAAAAACACAAAAATGCCACACAAATACCAAAAAATGAATTTTCAAATTTTTTACAAATGAAATATTGAAATTAAGTAATTTCCAATTCAACAATAATAGGTTGCAATTACAAAAAAAGAAAAGGCAGCACTGTAAGTTTCCAATTAAAATTGGCCGACGCTGTTCAAGTAATAATGGTCAATTAAAATTGGCCGACACTGTTCAAGTAATAAAGGTCAATTAAAGGGCACTGTTATGATCACTTTCACAATTAAATTAATAAATGAATTCACAAATTTGAATATTTTCAATGTATTTATTGTTTTTCCTCTTTACGAAATATCCTTTGGTTGACTTACGTGAGTTACGTTAGTAACTATAAATGAAAGGAAATTAAATGAAATATAATACCAAAAATTATTTTTTTTCAAAATTTATTTTTCATTGTCAACTTTTATGCAAAAAATATTCTTTTATTCTTAATCAGCTATATTACTTTCCCATAAAATTTATTTTTCAAAATTTATTTCATTTGAGTTGGCAAAATTAATTTCTCATAAAGGTTTTTTAAAATTTAGGTTTTTTAAAATTTAAGAAGGTAGGTAGGTAGAGGTGGCCGCCCGCTCGCTTCCGAGCAAGCACACTTAGGCCAGAAAGGCCCATTGTGATACCACACCAGGAAGCTTACAGATCGAACCACCTCGAGCGCTTCAGAAAGCCCAGAAGCCTCTTGACAGAGATCTCTTCTAAACAAAAGAGATCTTGAAAGAAGGCTGCTCAACGCTTTCCTCCTCCTCTTCATCTTGACATGCTCTGCAGAGGTCATTAAAGGGAGCATTTAGCCTTCTGGCATGTTTGCCTATGAGGCAATGTCCCGTCAAAACTCCCACTAGAGCTCTAACAGTTCTCCTATTATGGGATAACAGTTCCCTAGAGAGTTTCTTATCCACTCTAGGACAAAAAGCCTTTGCTATGGAGTTACCAGAACTTGATACCCATCTTAGGTTCCAGGCTCTCGGAATGTGGTCAGAGGTTCCCCTTCCGGTTGACTCAGTTGTTAGTGCTACCTCATCACCTATCGGAAAATGGGTATCCATGAGCAACCCCAGCACTTCCTCCCCAGTTCTCATCCAACCCCCAGCATTGTTCAGGAGAGAGGACGGAGACACCGGGTTTTTTGCCAGGATCTTTCTAAGTCTGGAGGTTTCTGCAACCTCACTAATGGAGCTGCAGAAAGTCTTCCACGAAAGTCGCTGAGACTATTTAAGAAAATTAATTCAGTCTTAAGGCCACCGCTGAGAAACATTGTAACATTTTAAGATTTAAATAAAAATAAATTTTATAAAAATAAAATTTTATATTTGTTGTTTTATTTTTGGATCGCACCGATATAATATTCTTAATTGGCGCAATCGGTAGGATTGCTTTCTTAAGCATAGCAATCCATTGAAATTTGTAATATTTTTTTCGTTTAAACGAAATTTTGGTTTCTTTTTATTTGTTTTTTTGTTTGTTTTAAAAAAAAATATATATATATAGTATATGTATATAAAAAAAATAAATAAAAAATTATATATATAATTTATCGTGAATAGTGAAAATTTCTACTGTATACTTTTATTTTGCATTCTTTTATACGTAGGCAGTGATGTATAGACAGTGAAATTATCATTTTGTTTTTTTGTGATGTGAAAAAAATATATATGTAATAATAATAACAATAATAAATAAATAAACAAATAAATAGAAAAAGATATTTCAGAAAAAAAATATATGTTAAAATAAAAATAAACTATATAAATTAAATAAATCAATTGAATAAATAAACTAACCAAAGAAAGTGAATTTTCTTCGTGAACTATATGTAACCAAGTGATTAAAGAAATAAATACTACATATGCCTAAAGAAAAAATCGCCAATGAAAGTGAAAGATTTTCAATTTATAGAAAAAAGAAATCGTTTGAAATTTCTGTGGAAAATAACATTGAAAAAAATTATCAAACAATCACCGAAATGCAAAATTCACAGCAAGTTCAAAGTACGGCATCATCCTTTACGTTAACCGTTGATGAAATTATCAAAGATGCTCAACGAATCCATGAATTTCGAGGAAACGATGACTACGATTTGAGTTCATTCACAGACACTGTACTTTTGCTTTTTGATACCAACCCAGCAGCAAAACAGTATGTCTTCCAAAGAGTCATTATTAACAAGATTCAAGGACCGGCACTTAACGTAATCAGGACATTGGAACCGAACAGGACCTGGGAACAAATAAAAGCAGCTTTAGCCCAAAATTTCGGAGTAAGAGAAAGTTACCATCAACTTTACCATTTAAATTTTCCAAGTAAGAGAGTATTTTATATCTTTAAGAAATGTGTTAGATACAATAAATCAAAAATATGAATATGATGAACAAAAACCTTTAGAATTTAGCTCAAAGAACAATGAAGCTTGTATTTTGCGTATATATCTTAATAACATTGATTGTAGTTTAGCTTGTATATTATACAATAAAAACATTAATAAACGAAATATATAAATAAACTTAATCAAGATAGGGAATCTTATGAAGAAAATAGATCAGAAGGGTATATAAAAAACTATAAGGGTGTTTGGCATAAAAAACAAGCTAAATTCATAAAGGCTAAGTTAGATAATACACATCCCTCAAATATTAAAGGAAAAACCAAATTTTTCAAGTGAAATGAATACTAATAATGTTGCTGAGCCTATTGAACGAACACCCAAGCTCATCTGACCGTCGAAAAAATTGATTCCAATTTTGGGTATACCGAATTTAATTTAGGACCTACCGACATCGTAAATAATTATGATACAAATATGTATATTATCAACCCTGACGAAATTCTTAACATTTTGAATGATTTAGAAATAAACATTGATAAATCAAATTTAGAAGTAAAATCGGCAATTTTAAAGCAACAATTAGTAATTATACGCAATAAAGCTCTAACTTTAATCCCTCATTGACATAGACGAGGATTGTTTAATTTCGTAGGCACCGCTAACAAATGGCTTTGGGGTACCATGGACGAATCCGACAGGGAGGAAATCGAGGAACATCTCAACGTAATTGATACAAATAATCATCAAGCGATCGAAAATTTTAATCTACAACTTAAAATTAACAAAAACTTTAATGAGACTTTCCTGAACTTAAAAGACGCTATTCATAAAGATAGAAAGTTGATAGGCAATGAAATAAACGAAATTCGAGAATACGATAAAAGACTTCACAAATTAGTACTCTACACAGACTTTGCACTGAAACTAAAAATACAAGACAACATTGAACACATACAAGACAATTTATCAGCATCAAGGTTAGGCACAATCCATAGCAATATTTTAACCAATGAAGAAATTCTTAAATATAACATAGATTATAAACTTTACAAGGAACAAAACTTGGAACCGTAAAAGACGACAATAATAAGATAATCTTTATTATACGAATACCTACAGAAACTATTACTTTACAAAAAACATTATTCTTTCCACTAGCCGATATCCAAAATAAAGAATTAATTTTTAAGCCACATGTAATAATTAAATATAATAACGAATTTTATAATTATGAAGAAAATAAAAATATTAAAGATTTGAAAATATCAACGTTATGTACTATATATAGTATTTAAGAGAAACTGCCTTAAAACCAATAGCAAAATTTCAGAAATTGTAGAAATAGAAAAAGGATTAGTGCTTCTAAAAAATCAAAATCAAAGTCAATTTAATAACTCTTGTGATAATAGAACATTTCAGTTAAAAGAAAAATACTTAATAAATTTTTATAATTGTACAATAAACATTGATGACAAAACTATTCAAAATAGAATAAGCGAATTTAAACAAAGTTTTACGATTCCAGATTATTGAGAACAAATAGAGAAAAAGAATAGTAAGTTAATTTTTGACGATATTGTAATTAAGCAAATAGAAAATATAAAAGAAATAAAATAAACTACGAATATTTAAATAAATGACGCCTTTGGAAAGTACAGTAGATTTTGTGATACCTTTAATTTCGATGTTTTCTGTTGTGTCTATTTCTGGGTTTTCGTTTAAACAACCTATTGTAATAACACTCAAATTTGTCCCGGTGTCCAATAAAAAATTTGTTTTAGGTTGAATCGATTCCAAAATACTGAGTGATATTTCATTACGAAAAGTTGTAGACAAACGTAAGGTGAATATTTTTGTGGATGATGTGATGTCTAAAGATTTTGCAGGAATTGTATTATTTGATTTGTATTTTGAACATTTTGAATTTTTTAATTGTTTTTGTGAACGTACATGAGTTTGCAAATTTGAAAATTTCAATCTCATTTGTTCGTGGCTTTTGTTATCAGCAATTTTATTTGGAATAAGTGGTTTGGAAGGAAAGGTGTTGTTTGCATTTGGAGTACTGTGGCAATAATTTATTTCACATCGCGAACCCTTGAATTGACGTTTCCCGGCAAGCTATGTTGTAATAGAGCAACGTTAGAGTTTTGATTGGTTTTGTTGTAATAATTTTCTCTTTTCTTGTTTTTGAATTCGCGTTTACGGCATTCTGTAATAAGATGTCCTGCATTTTTACAATATCGACATACTTTTTCGTTGCATTTATTTGAAGCAGTGTTAATAAACGCACGATTTACAGGTTTAGAAGCAAATTGTGTCTGTTTTTGATATTTTGATGAAATGAATTTTCTGCAATAGTTGATGTCATGACCCGGAATATTACAAAATTGACACTGGGTGGAGTGAATAAAAATTGAGTTTGAGTGTTCACTTAACTTTTTAGAGTGAACACTCATTTCGGTGTGAATAAAAAATTAGTTTCGATAAATTTAACGAAAGACGCCACTCAACGTTTTTGACAGCTGAGTGAACACTCCATTTTGTGTGAATAAAATCATTTTTTGTGAGTGCGCACTCAATAACATTTGAGTGTGCTATTTAGTACTCTCAAATCATGAAATTCAGTTGGCTTTTGATTTTTGAATTCCTTCGCGTATGTACGTAGTAATTTTAAACATTAAAATTAAATTTCGAGTGTGAAATGATGGAGGAACTGATGGATGAGGCAAAAAACAGAAGAAAAAAAATTTCGGTATCGAGGAAAGGGATTTCATTAGTTTAGTGGAAGTACACCCTTACCTTCTCCTACTGACATCTCCAATCTCCAATTTTGAAATTTTGATTGAGTGAGGGAACTATGATTAAGTGAAGTTTTATTCACACCAAATGAAGTGGCTCACTCTTAACGATTTCTCCACTGAAAAGAGTTCACTCATATCATTTAATCATTTAATATCAGTTAATCATTTTTTGAAACTCGTTCTTCTTGCAAGGCTAAATCGAAAGCTGCGTGCAAAGAAGGGTTGCTTTTACGATTAAACTGAGAGGATAACGCAAACCTCTTTTTGTACTAGCAGTGTTTAATTCTTCGAGGAGTTTATCTAATCGTTCCGCGTAGTAAGACACTCTTTCTCGAGTTCCCTGAGATATATTGAATAATTCTGACTGAATTACCTCTACTGAACGTTGTGTCGAAAAATTTGTTTCAAGAGATTCTTTTATTTCTTCTCAGAACTAAAATCATTGTACCGTAATACGATATTGTATGCGCGATCAGTTAATTTGCATTTAATTAAATCAAGGAAATCGGCACGGTGTTCGGCTGACGTTGCTCTAGCGTATTGTAATTTAGCGTTTTGTAAAAATCTGTGTAAATGTTTTGAATTTCCATCAAATTCTGGGATTAATTTAATAGCGTTAGATATATCAAACGTTGAAGTCATGACTTGATTTAGTTTTTGTGTATTTAAATTTGAGGTTGGGGTGTCTTGTAAACTAGGTTTTTTGTCTAGTGAATCTGATAGGCTACATTCGTCTGTGGATTCAGAATTCGTTCGTGGTATCTTTGCAGTTCTTAACGATAGATTACAATTTACTAAATTACTCATAAATGGGTAAAAGAATTGGTTTTGTGTATTGACCATATAGATTTAATCAACAAAGAAAATATAGATGAACATGTATATATATGTATTTATAAATATATATATACATATATGTATATAACTCATATATATATAAAACTTTTTTCTTGTTGTATTTGATTTATTTTGTAAGAGAAAAACCTCTTTTTTATTGTTTATGTTTATAATAATTTCTTTATGTGTATATGTATGTGTAAATAATTTTATTTTTTATTTTTTTTTATATTTATATATGTATATATTTATGAATTTTATTTATTTATTTATTTTTGTTAAATTTATGTTCTCTTAAATACTTCTAACCGAACTAGAGGTACAAGAAAGACAGACTAAATAATACAATAGTTCATAATTATAATATACATATTTGTTACAAAATTGAATTCAACTTTGATCTAACTGTTTCTATATACTATACTGACTTATTGTATTAGCACAATGTAAAGTACATTGATAATAATACTATCGTATATTTATTTCTAACATTCCCTCTATCAAGGTACTTTACATTACATTTAACTTTAATCTAAATACTAACTTCATATTCAAAATTTAAATTTCAATTACAACATATTAATAAGTTTAATACATGTTTCATGTTTACATTTCGACAACGCTTTGGTCATTATATCAGCAACATTTTCTTCTGTTGGAACATATGATATGTTAATGATACCTTCTTCCAGCTTCTGTTTGCAAAAATGATAACGAATATCTATATGCTTAGTTCTGTCATGTACTGCACCATATTTGGCAAACTGTATACAACTTTGATTGTCACATTTTATCATTATACCATTTGTTGTTAGTATCCTCATATCATTCAATAGTTGACGCATATATATGACTTCTTTGGTTACGTTGGAAAGCGCGACATATTCTGCCTCCATAGTAGACAATGCTACAGATTTCTGTTTTCTAACTCTCCATGTTACTGGTCCTCCACACATCATAACAATATATCCGGAGCATGATTTTCTGTCAATTGGATCAGATGCCCAGTCTGAATCAGTAAAAGCTATAATGTCTTCATCAGTACTGGTATACTTTATTTTATAATTTATACTATATTTTAAATACTTCAAAATTCTTTTTGCAGCTGACCAACATTGCTTTGACGGATTAGATGTATATCTACTTAATATATTTACAGCAAATGCGATATCAGGACGCGTTATATGTGCTAAATATTGTAGTGACCCAATTAGTTCACGGTACGGGTTGTTTTTCATCTCATTTTTTTCTTCTTCACTTATCTTCATCTTTTTTAAATCTGACACGAGTCCGCATTCCATAGGTGTAGAAACTGTCTTACAATTTTCCATGTTGAATAACTTTAACAATTTACGTATGTATTGACTTTGATTAAGTTCTATAATACCATTTTTCTGATCTGTTTTTACTGAGATACCCAGAATTTCTTTTATTTCGCCTAAATCTTTCATTTCAAATTTCTTCATAAGCATGTTCTTTATTTGCATTAAATATTCATCGTTATTTGATGCAAGCACTAGGTCATCTACATAAATTGCAATTATTATTTTCTTTCCATTTTCTTCCTTATAATAAAGACATTGATCTGCACAGGATTCACACATATCAAGTTGCTTCAAATATTGACTTAACTTTTGGTGCCATTGTCTCCCAGATTGTTTCAATCCGTACAATGGTTTGAGTAATTTACAAACTTTGCTCTTTTCAGGTGACGAATATGGACTCTCTGGTATTTCCATATAAATTTCATCATTTAGATATCCCTGGACAAAAGCTGTTACTACATCCATATGGTGAACTGTCAATTTCAGCTTAGCGCAAACAGCTAACAACGTTCTTAATGTTTCATGGCGTACAACAGGTGCAAAGATCTCTTGAAAATCTATACCTTCTTTTTGCTGAGAACCTCTGGCTACTAAACGCGCTTTAAATCTGTCAGCAGAATCGTCCTGGTTCCTTTTTTTTGTAAATACCCATCTATTTGTTAATATATTTTTCCCAATTGGTCTGTCTACAATTTCCCAAGTTTTATTTTTCTTAAGTGAAATTAATTCATCATTTATAGCTTTTATCCATTCGTCTTTGTCTGGAGATTTCATTGCATCCTCAAAAGAAAGTGGATTATTCATAATTTTATTTTCAACAAAATTTACCTGTTCTCTTAATTTCCGCGGTCGACCCTTTTTTCCAGTACGAATTATTCTTGGTCTCCCTATTTTTCTAGTTGTTTTTGGCGCATTTCATGATTCACAATGATCTATATTATTTTCTTCACAGCTTTCAAAACTATCTTCAAGACTATTCTCATCAAATTGTCTCTGTATCTCATCACTCATTGCATCATCTTTATTGTCATCTTCTTTGTCATCTAATGTCAATTCATTAGTTGTTCGTCATCATTGGTGTCTATATTTTCTTTTTTCTTACATTCAGCTTTCATTTCTAGCCAGACATAATTATTCATATTTATTGTTTCTATGATTTCAACATCTCTAGACTTAATAATTTTTTGACTTTCTTTTTCATATAAGCGATATCCTTTAGATGAGGTATCATAACCTACAAATATGTATTCTTTTCCTTTTGCATCAAACTTGGATTGAGTTTTCAACCTCTTGTCTAGAGCTATGGCACGACTACCAAAGACTTTAAAAAAACGTACATCAGGTCTACGACCTTTTAAAACTTCAAATGGCGTTAAACATTCAGTAGCGGTTGATGGACATCTATTTCGTACAAAAGCTGCAGTATTCAATGCTTCTGCCCACAAATATTTTGGCAAATCAGCTTCTAACAACATTGTTCTTGACATTTCTACTAAGGTTCGATTCATCCTCTCAGCAACACCGTTTTGCTGAGGAGTATACGGTATAGTCAACTGATGTATAATACCGTGTTGTTCTAGATATGCTTTAAAACCCTTCGAAGTATATTCTTTTGCGTTGTCTGTTCTGAATATTTTGATTTTTTTATTCATTTCACGTTCAATTTTCATTTTGTATTTTTTAAATGCTGCTAAAGCTTCACTTCTTTCTTTTAGAAACACAACCTCAACGAATCTGGATTTATCATCTATAAATGATATAAAATATTTTGATCCACCAAGAGATGTATTAAATGGTCCGCATATGTCAGAATGGACTAAATCTAAAACTTCATTTCCTCTATTCTCAGATTTTTTAAATGGAAACTGTTTAATTTTTCCCTTTAAACAAGGTACACATTTCACATTACATTTTTCTGGATTTATGTCAACTCCTTTTACTAAATTTTTATTACATATTTTTTTCATGTCGTTAAAGTTTAAATGTCCAAATCTTCTATGCCATTTAATAAGTTGTTTACAATCAGAATCATTGACATACAAAGAATTATTTTTTATTTCTTTTAGCTGATACAAATTATTTTCTTTTATCGCTTTAAATATTATTTCACCTTTTATGTTTACCAGTTTTGCACAATTTTTATTAAATTTAACTTAACTTTGTTTACTGAGATTAAATTCTATTTTAATTTGGGAGCATATATTACGTTTTTTAAGTAAACTTTACCACCTTGATTTAATTTTAACATTACTGTTCCAGTTCCATATGCATTTATTATATCATTTCCAGCTGTATATATCAATGTATTTTCTCTATTATTCCAGGTTATGAATTTGCTTCTGTCATTACACATGTGTGAACTCGCTCCACTATCTATATACCATACATTCAAATCAATCTTCTCTGTTTGTGTAACATGCATTGCGCTTGCATTTGCAGATTTATTATATATATTTGTCTTCTTTCCTCTACAGTCTACTGGACGATGGCCAAATTTACCACATTTTAAGCAATTTCCTGCAAATTTGCTTGCTGATTTTTCTGTTCTATTTTTATTTAAATTTGATTTTCCATTTTTTTGTCTGAAACCTTTATTATCGTTTTCATTCGATATAAATGCACTTGAGTCTACAACTTCATGTTTCTCACAATTTCTACGGCTGTCTTCTTCTAATAATTTAATTTTCAGAACATCCGCCGGAAGTAAAGTTTCTTGAGTTTCTATTGCAATACAAAAGTTGTTGTAGTCATCTGGTAATGTATTTAAGAGCATGATTGAAATTAAATCCGATGGAATCTCACTACCTGTTGCTTCTAAATCATCCAGTTTTCGTTGGAAATTTCTAAGATGATCTGACATTGATTCTTCTTGTTTCTTTTTAAGTTGGAACAATTGCTTGTACAGCATAATTTTTCTAGTTGGTCCTTTCGACACGTGCACTTTTTCTAGTGACTCCCATGCCTCTTTAGATGTTTTAACCTTTTTTATATATTGTAATTGGTTTTCACTCAAGCTCAATGTAATTAATGCAAGTGCTTTCATATCTTTATTTGTCCATTCTTGAGATTGTTTTTCTTCACCAGATTTCTTTACTTCTCCACTTGTGTATCCCCACAAGTCATTATATATTAAGATGCTTTTCATCTGCACTTTCCAAGATTCAAAATTATTATCATTGAGTCTTTCTATATTTGTTCCACTCATTAAATTCATATTTACTCCTTTAACCTCTTTTTTATATAATATTAACGTTTCTTAAATTTTAATCACCAATATAATTACCTTTTCCTAGGTACACACCAAAATTCAAATTTAAGCTTTCTTTTATTACTACAATTATTAATTTTTTTAATTTTTTTTATTAACACAACGTAACTAGTAAACTAATAGCCTGGCAGACCGGCAATCTGGGCCCATAACCTGTTAAATTTATGTTCTCTTAAATACTTCTAACCGAACTAGAGGTACAAGAAAGACAGACTAAATAATACAATAGTTCATGATTATAATATACATATTTGTTACAAAATTGAATTCAACTTTGATCTAACTGTTTCTATATACTATACTGACTTATTGTATTAGCACAATGTAAAGTACATTGATAATAATACTATCGTATATTTATTTCTAACAATTTTATTTATGTAAATATAATTAAATTTAAAATTTATATCATACATATGTGTACGTAAACATATGTTTACGTTAAAAGAAAATGAAAACAATTTCATTACTATGCCATCAGGAACAATTTCTATATAAAATATATGTATATATCTACACTATACATATGTATACGTACATGCAAAATAAGTTTTGTTTCCACTATGAATGTACAGTGTTAAAAAAAATTTGTATTAACTACTTAAAAAATTAACATCATGTTGAATCACTGTAGTATGTAACCTGATACCATGTTGTCTTTTGTTGCAGTCAAGTAGATGCTTTTATGTGTAAGTGGTATACAAAATAAAATGCTGTAAATAAATTTTGCTAATTAATACTGCTGATTTTGATAATAGTACTTTACTGTTGCAACTATTGAAACTGGAACTAGCTGGTTGATTATTTTGTCTTTCCAATAATATTTACGGTACTTCCTCTGTTGTCCGGTTATTGCTAATGTTGAAATTACGTGAACATGCACAAGAAAATGTTGATACAGATTTCTTGAAATTATATAACAACAATATCCGTTCAATTTGAATTATGTATTCAAATTTTTAAAATTGCAAAGGATATTTATTTGAAATATTTCGGCAGAGCAAATGCTTAAAATTCTTGATTTCTTCAAATTCTTTGTTGATGTTATATTTATTTTCTAAATAAACTTGTATTTGAACGATGAAAATGAACTTGATTAAACTTTACATTGAATTGAAATAAATTCGATGAATTCTTTGTTTTTTCACTTTTTTTTCGTTTTATATTATATTTTATTTTATTTTATTCACTACACTTGTTCAAAATGTTTAAAAAAATTTTTTTGAAATTGGAACTGGATTGATTTATGAAAAGACCGCTGCCACCAATGTAATGACTGAGTTTAGTCAGGGAGGTAAACGTTGAATCAAAAGAACTTTTTGTATTGAATAATAAAATGAACTTTATTATAACTTTGATATTGTACGTTTTTACTGTTCACTCTCCAAGCTAAAACTTAAAACTTCTCTTATGAACTGTGTCCTAAAAGTTAAAAATGCATAAAAATGCAGTCTTTGCTTCAATGTTAATGCAACATCAGCTCGTAACAGGAAATATACTTTGCGCGTGTTGATAAGACGTTTATTTAGCAATTAAAATAATGTATTAGCACTATTGTTATGCCCATTAAAAGACTATATTGTATCATGAATGAAACATGATAGGTGCATTACAATACATATACATATGTATATCTCCGATGTAAATTTTTGTTTAAAAACATATAGTCAAACTGTTCAAATTGGTTTCTTTATTTTCCTCAGTAACATCGAACAAGATTTTCTTTATTTGTTTACCTTTAAATTCAAACACAATTTTTAATTAAACGAATTAAACTTTATTTCTCTTCTTTTCTTTTATTTGACAAATTACAATTTATCACTTTGATGTAAACTAGATCACGGTTAAGAACGAACTGAACTTTTCTTAAAAATTAAGGCTTTTCAATAATTACTAGCTTTGTTTTCTAGAGTTTTCTTTAAAAGAAGAAGTGAGAGTTTTCTATTTTGCGATTTTCCCATACAAATGAAAAAAAAATGCAAGATGCGTTATCAGCAATTTTTGCTAAGACAAAAATTGTGTTATTTGATAATTTTGTTTGTCGAGTTTTATGAGAAAATTTTCAAGACATTTGATAATTTCGTTTTTCAAAAATTTTATGTGAACGGAAATAAATTTATTTTCTTAAAATTTGTTGAAATTTTACGCTTTATATTACTCCTCCACCCCCAAGAGCATTCGCAGCCTCTGCGAATGGAGCAATTTGTAGAATGGAGTAACTTGAGCCAAATTGATCACTTTTACGAAAATTAACCGGAGTATGTGGTTCTTTATTAACTAATTCGATTTTTGTTATGGTCTCACTTTTTCTTCTAAATATTCCGTTAAATTTTAATTCCAATAGTATTACAATAAAGATTGAATTTATACCAATAAAGCTATAGTGTGCTACTTTACTTTTAAATTGTACATAATTTATTTTTTCTCTGTTTTGAATGTTTTCAACATTTAATTTTTCCAAAGTAATATTATTGATTAATTTTGTAAAATTTACATGAATTATTGGGATTATACTACTACTAGTGAAATTTTCGATTTTTTTCTTAAATTCATGATAATTAATTCTTATATAACAGTTGCTAAATTTTATCATGTTATTATTCTTGATACTTAATTTGTGTTGGGTACAATTATGTTGTATTTCCGAAAGAGGCAAATTTTTCATTATTATGAGGCCATCATAGACCTCTTCAATAGAACTAATGTTGTTGATTTTCAATCTACACATATTTTGGGATTCTAATGCATTGCGAACACAATCGTTTTTATGAGGTTTTAAATTTTTCTTCAGGACTACGTCTTGATCATTTGGGTAAACTACGTTGCCCCTAACAATTACTCTTTTTATTTCATGATCAAATTCCTCGTATTGTTCTGTAGGGAACGGAATTATAAGGCCGTTGTAGTATGTCTCTTTTGTAAATTGTGGAATGCTAATAACCAAAATAAGAAATTCGTTTTTCATAAACATGGAATTTTGAATAAAAGATAGTGTATTGGCTGAAATATTGTATTTATCTATTTCTTCGTCCGTCATTATGTCGTGAGGTAAAACGTTGAGTTTACTCATTAGTATGATATCAGTCAACTTTTCTAATTGACGGTTTATTAGATTTATGTCTGCGTATATTTGTAGTGTGGATCTTTCTTTGTCCACGAGTAAGGTTATTTCCTTAGCTCTGTCAGTAATGTTTCCGAGAAATTCGTTGAGCTTTCCTTGTTGTGTTTTTACATGACTGGTTATTTCGTCTAGATTTTTAATTAAATTGTTATTAATTATTACTTGTTTGTTTATTTCATCTGTCATTTGTTGTGTGTTTAAGTCTAGATTTTTCAGGTGGTCGTAAATTTCCGTCGCGTCATCATCGTTCATCGTACCTGCTATAAATTTTAAACCTGTTCCGATAATGTTTATTAAACCTCTTTTTTGCCTATTTGATTTAAATACATGGGGTACTATTGTATTAAAATTATGCTTGGCTAACATTAGTTCTCTGTTTAATAGGTGGTGTTCTTGGGATAATACACTTAAATTTAATGACCTTATATTTGTTTCGATTGAGTCTATGACTTCCTTATACTGATTTAAATTAATGATGTGTAAAATTTTTGTGTATGATTCAATGATTTGTTTTTCGTCAAGTTTCAGTAAGGTAAAGCCGTTTTCATTGTTTATTTTTGTTATTTCGATTGATTGCCCTTTCGTTTCTAGGATTAACCACGAGAGGAATATTAGGAGAAACATCTGAAAGTAAATGAAACAGAAGAATACAATTTTAATTTTCTTTTTGGTATTTAAATTTTCTTTTTTGCTGAGTTTTGTTCGGATTCGAATCGGATCGTTCTTTTAGTGCGTTTAGAATTGAAATCCACGTTTTATAGAATAGCTTATGAATCGTCGCGTATTTGCTAAACTTGTCTATAGTAGTCAAATACATAATATTACGGTAAGGGTACCAGATATCCACATGAACATTTTCATTGAAACTGCAGGGGTCTCCGTTACCTTGAAGGGAATCTTGTCGGGGTGACGGTCATGATTCGCTAGTAAACATACCTCACAATTATTAATGAGTTTCGTTATCATTTCCACTAAGTTTGGATAGTAATATTTTTGTTTAATCTCGTTAAAAAACCTAATTTATACCGCGATGATTATTACTCAAATGTTCGTCTTTAATTAATGAGAGTATCTTTTCTTTGTCCGTTATGTCTATTAGTCTAGTATTTGATTTTAGTAAGTTCAAGTTTTTATTGCCGGAGAAATATTTAACATACGTGTTTTGGAATTTAATAAACAAAGGATCATATTACAATAGATACACATCAACCCTTTATCTAATAATAGTTTTTTCTTTATTTCAAAGAGATCACTGCTTTCCTTAACAATAATGAAATTTTGAATTTTTTTATTTAAAATCATAATAGAGAGTTTCTCTTTATCACCTTGTTGTAAGTAAATTTGATTCTTATACAGGTTTACCGGTTTTATGGTAATGTAAATAAAATCGGACCCATCTTCTAAAGCACTATGGACCGTAGCTTTGGTTGACTTGACTTCCTCGTCAGAGTCTTCACTATTGAACAGAAAAATTTTGTCCTCATAATTAGTATACCTACTTAGTCCGTCGCTTTATATTACTATATATAAAAACTTTAAGAAAGAGTTTAAATTTATAATTATAACTTTAATTCGGTACGTCTATGTCAAACAACCTCAAAGATTATATTATCAAACATATTGGCAAAATCAGAAGCAAATTAAGTATAAATATAAAATACAGAATCCTATCGTCATTTGAAACTCATTATAAAGGATTAACTCTGTGATAAGGTCTAATTTTTGTTTTTATTATTTTATTCTTAAATAAAAAACGCATGGCATACAATCATAACACCTAATCGTTATAATCCTTTTATTTTTATCAGCTTAACATGTACGCACACACGACTATAAACAGAAAAAATGAAGTTATAAGAACAACAGGTAAAAAAAAATAATACATATATGTAGAATGTGCATATAAGCAATGTAAAATTTGTATATACATACAAATTTAAAATAAAATTTAACATAAATTTAGCATAAATTTCTAAGTTTGTATCATATTTTCAAACAATTTTGTACTAATTTTGTTGCTTATTTAATACTATAAGCGCAGAAAATTTTCTGCGCCAATGATCATATACCTAGAGCATTGTAGACTATATCTTCACGGTTATTGGGTAATCCTTATTTTACATATTATAGATTAATGAAAATGTTTATATGAATTATAAACCGGTTTCTTAATTTTTTTAATATAAATGTTTAGTAAGTGCAGTAAAATTTCTGCGCCAGCAACACGCATAACAACAATATGTGTGATATGAAATGTATCTACGTAATGTAAGTGTTGCTTCAACTAAAGAAGAGAAAATCTATTTTATTGATCTATCTAATATACTGTGTAGTAAGTGCAGTAAATTTTCTGCGCTAGACACATATGTAGCAACAATGTAAAAAAAATCATGTAATTAAAAAATAATGAATTTAATTGAATCAATGATTTTGAAATATCGCAGGGTGCGCTCTGCGCGAGTTACATATTCAACATCATTACCTAATATAAAAAATAATTCGATAGAAAATGTGACAGATAATTCACATTGGCAAGAATTGGCAAAATCTTTAAAAATTAAAATATAAAAATTTAAATTTCATTTTCTCATAAAAAATTATGAAAAACAAAAGTTTCAGATTTCGTCTAGGAATTTTTATAAATTTGTGAAAAACAAAAATCTCAAGTTGCATACATATGTAACTCTCATGAGAAAATATAAAATTGTCATATCATACTTTTTACCATAGAAATTAAGAAAATTGTTAATTGAAAAACTTCAGTCTTAAGACCGCCTTTGAATCATACATATCAAAATTTTTGAATTGTAAGAAATATTTCAATTTTTAATTTGTAAGAAATATTTCAATTTTAAATAAAATAAAATAAAATAAAAATAAATTGTTTTTTTTTTTCACTTAAGTGGATATTTACATAGTTAATTCGCGTTCTGCGCTTCAGACGGCACGCCGCTGTTCTAATGGATATCCAGAAGCACCAATAATCCAACATCCATTTCTATTATGAATTTGTCGTATGTGAGGTCTTACAGGTGATGTAATCCATATGGCTCTGTCGTGACAAGATCCAGGATGTCTTGCATTTACATATAAAAATAATAAGTTTGAATCGCAAATTTAGAATTAAAAATTTTGTAATACTCAATTTTTCTATTTAAATTAAGAACATACCGCTTCAACGTTGATGCTGTATAACCTCTTTCGATTCCTGTACACACGTGGTGGTGGATGTGTTTCGTCTGTGTTAGGAGGAGCAATGATGGCAATATGCGCACAATCTATACAACCAATTGTATTTGCAATTCCATATTTATTACTCAAATCAGTCTTCACCGTTTCTATTTCAATTGAACTTGTGAAAAACTTCACATACGATGCTAGATGTTGAACAATTAAATTTGACACATACTCTACATTTCTTAAAATTGTCGACTGGCTCACATTTAAGGAATTGTGATGTCCTACCAAATTTTGATAAGGTCCGGTCGCAAAAAAATTTAAAGTAGCAAGTACTTTCAAATGGAAAGGAATTGTGGAGTATGTTTGATTATCATGCACTTCCAACATTTGTATTAATTTTTTCGCTATGCTTTTTGGCATCCGAAAATTTCCTTTGAAAGTATTTTCACTTAATGAAAATAATTTTTCACTAATTCTGTAGGGGATTCTTTGCGAATTTCTGAAAACATTTTTTTTAGTTCTGTAATGTAAGCCATTGGAGTTATTCGAAAAAGACAGATCTGGCATTACAGTGAACTGTCATTGTTGAATAATACCAAGTTTGAAAGAAATAAAATATACAGAACATTCTGGAATTTTAATTTCTTATTTCGAAAAAGGAAAACATGGGAAGGGAGGAACAAATATTGTTGGATAGATTCACTCGGGGTTTAGATTTTGAACGAGACAGTCAGTATTTTGAATTTTAAAGAAAAAAAATATGAAGAAAAAGAAGAAAAACAAAAACGTGGTAAATTAAAATTATAAAATAAATGTAGAGAAATTCAAAATAACAAGGAAATAAAGTTAAAATTTTTATTAAATAATTTTTTTTAAACGATAAAGTGGAACAAAAATGAAAATTAAAATCAAAATTATTAATTGGAAAGAAAAACTTTTAAAGATAAAGTAAAAGCCGGCACTGATTTTTTTGTGTATGGGAGATAAATTAATTAAAAAAAAAAAAAAAAAAAAACAAAGAAATTAGTAAATTTTTCGAATTTGAAAAGAAAAAAAATTTTTTTAAATAAAATTTAAGGTGAATTTTTAGAGACGGTGAAATAATAAAAGAAAAGGTTTGATAAATTGTGCATTGTCAATGGCAGCATCAATTTTCTTAGCATGTGGTTTAAGTGAACAAAATCTAGATTTTCATATTAATACTAAATGGAAAAGGAGGTTTTTATACAATTGAACCAATTACTGATATTATATTTAATTTCAATTATACAACAAAATGGATTATTAAAAGGAAATGAAATTTGTATATATACTATTAAATGCTATTAAAGAAAAATAGTAATAATATTTTAACGACAAAATTAAAATTTATAATTATTATTGATGATTTTTTCTTTTTATTGTAATTATTATTAAAATTTGGTGCTAATGAAAATGATATAATAAAATTGTATTTGATAGAATTGAAAAGTGGAAATTTTAAAGAAGTTGATTGTAATATAACTCTATAAAAATTAATTTGGAATGATATATTTAAAATTGATAAATAGATATATAAAAGGAAAAAAAGAACGAACAAATATTTTCATATATAGTAAATGAGAAGAATATAATAACATTTAATTTTGGTGAACTTGCTATTAAAATTTAAAAAAAAATAAATAAATAAATTGATTGATAAAAGAAAAAAACAAAGACGAAAACATTATTTTTTTTAGTCAAAAATTATAATAGTTGTTTGTTTTTGCATTAAACTTGTAATATATAATTATAAATGTTATGTATAGAGACCCTATAAACATCATATAAATATAATATATACAATATATATAAATCAAATAGTTTTACATAAATTTTATATAATATTAAAATTCCATTTATATATGTACTTGAATGTTAATTTTTCTAAATTCTGAAATTATATCTTTTTGCATTTTATTATTTTTTAATCCAATTTTTTACATTATATTAATTTTCCCATATGAGTAATTTTTGCTGCATTAACAAAATTTCAATTACTTCAAATTTCGTCTTTGACCATTCCCATGAGAAAGTCATAAGTCACATTGCTAGAATGCATGATTAATACACTAAGAAAATTACACGCGTTTCCGTTATAGTAACAATATCAGCAAATTTTGTAAATTATGAATATTAATGAAAAGAAAATTAAAAGAAGAGAGTTAGTCTGAGTTTTTCCGTCGTGGCGTTAAATCGTAAAATTCAAATTGATTTTGATTATTATATTAAGTCAATTATATATTTTGATAAATTGTGAATAAAGTTCATTTTGGAAATAAATATTTATAATATTAAAATTAATCAGTGTTATTTATTTTATATACACATTATTTACTTGTGCAGTTGTTAGCACATTGTTTACTTGTTAGTTGTTTCCTATTCATTTTTTTTTTTATCCTAATAAGAATTAGGATACTTTATTGGTGCAGTCGGTAGGATACACCAAGTGTACATCGTTTGTGTTTCAACACTTAATGGTGTATTCGAACAAGAACGAAATTATCGTAATATAAACTGCAATCAGTGTATCAATTGGAGTGACGCAAGAACAGAAAATCTTTGAACAGTGTATCAACAGAAATGATGCATATAAGAAAAACCTGTGAAAGTGTATCAGTAGATGTGATGCAGAAAAACAAAAATCTATGAAAGGTGTATCAATAGAAGTGATACCTATCAAGAAAATCCATAAAGTTGTTCTAATAATTGTGATGCGTTAAAACTACAAAAACAAAATTTTATAAATAGTTGAAATATATATAATATATGTATATACGAATTTTACAATTGAAAAGAAAGGACAATAATAAACGAGAAATTTTTTTTTCAATAACTGTTACCAACATAAGTGAGTAATTTAAATAATAGTGCAAGAAAATACCTAAACATACGTATATAATTACAACAAAATATATATAAATAAATAAATAATTACGTACGCATATATATACAAATATCAATAATAATCATAATATATGCGAATAATAATAAAAAAAGGAAAAAAAAAAAATAAAGGTGAATACATAAATAATCGTTCAGTATAGCAGGAACAACTTCATCGACAGCAATTTTACAAACAATCAACAGAATTACAAGATTTGCCATCCTAGAGCAAAAATTTCAACAACAACAACTGTGAAGGATAGTCAGAAGGACCACCAGAACCGTCATTAAAGTATTTAAAATCAATTTTTGGGAACAAAGTATGAGTAATGGTAGCCGAACTAATAGTTTAGAAAATCTTATAAATTCAGTAGGAAATTTTAGTTTAGAAAATTTATCAGAAGAAAATTCAAGTGATTCAAATAAAGATTTAAATACAGATAAAGAAAATTTAAACCAAAATTTATAAAATTTATCAGAACAGAATATAAATAATTCAAATAATAAAGAAATAAAGAATAAATAAATAAAGAAATTGTAGAACAAGAAGTTTTTAGTAAACAAATTCCTAATAATAATCAGAATATTGACAGTAGTATTCATATCTTTGAGAAAATCATGGCCGAATTATCCTTAACTATAGATCCTTTGAAATACCTTGCCAGACTCCCCGAATTCTCAGGCGATTACGCAGGTTTACAGAATTTTTTAGATTTAATCGACTAAATACACCCACTTTTGGCTTGATATGACGCTCTATCTCAAAGTATTTTCTCAGATATGATAAAATCAAAATTAAAAGGAAAGGCACGTGAAATTATTGAAATCAACAACCATGCGACTTCTTGGGCAGAGATTAAAAATATCCTAATAAACAATTTTGGTGAACGTGCTAGTCTAGAAGAACTATTCGACCAATTCAGGGGCATTACATTTAAAACAAACTGTGTAGAGTTTTATAATGAAATTAAAACAGCATTAAGACGATTTAATATTAAAACGCGACTTTCTACTGACGACGTTGAATTAGCCACACGTGCGATATCAACCAATAAAGGTTCCGCTTTAAATATATTCAAAAACAAAATTCCTGAACCCATGCGATCGATACTGTATTGTAGAAACCCTGATAATTTAGAATCAGCAATGAATATTCTGTATGAAGCAGGTTACGCCTATAATAACCCAACTACACACAAGGCCAGCAATCAGAATTTCACAAGAAATAGAAGCAAATCGAATTTTCACAACAACCATAATCATAATCAAAATTTTAAAAATCGAAACTTTGAAAATAAAAATGGTCAGAATAATTTTCATAATAATACAAATTTCAATAATAATAATCGCTATAACCCTTCACACAACCGTAACTACAGACATAATAACAATACACCACCTACAACAGAACAGCGTCCAAATTGGATACAAAGACCTCAAAATCAATTTTCTCATTATAATAATTCGAGAATGAATTTGAATGAACTGGTACATATTCTCTAACTCAGACAATTTTAGAAACAATGAAAACCTTCCAAATAACCCCTGTCAAAATAATCGTCTCAATAATCCACAACAAAATCAAAATCAACTCCCTCCAGCTGAACCTATGGACATAAATATATCCGAAACAGTCCAATTTCCACAAAATTTTCCCTTAACAGCCTCGACCACCAATTACCCTTTATCCTAGTCGACAGTATTACAAGACCCCTAAAATTCATTATAGACACCGGGGCCACCCACTCCATCATCAACACAAATTTATGTAACCCTAAATTATTAGAATCTCTTGAAAAAAATATTTTCTTAAAAACGCTAAACCACGGAGTAGAAATAAAACAAAAAGCCAGAATACCCTTGTTTAAAGAGCTAGGTAACCCAAAAATAAAGGTAGAAATGTACGTATTCCCTTTTCATCAACATTATGACGGCCTAAAAGGCAATAACATACTCATACCACTAAAAGCAAAAATCGACTTTGAAAAACAAATCTTAACGACGGCAAATAAAGAAACCAAATTAAATTTTCTTCGCAATAACGAAAACTCTAATTATGAGATAAAAATAGAAAAGTATTGTACTGCAGCAATTCCAGTGTTGCAAAAAGAAGGATTAGCTTATCTAGAGGAGTAGAGGTCCTTAGATAACCAAGCTATTCTTCCAGAAGGCATATATAGTATACAGTGGAAAATTACAAAATCAGCTCTAAAATTCAAATGTAAAACGACGGAAATAATGTTAATTAATAATTAATTAATGTTAATTGAAATAATGTTAATGTTAAATTAATTTTAAGCCACTTCAGACTCACAAAGTAGACCAACAAAATTTTAATATAATAGAAGAAAGAGAGAACAAACCTTTACTAGATCAAATCCGTACAGATCATTTAAACATTGAAGAAAAAAACGGTACTTTTGAAAGTTATCAAACGATTTTCAAAATTATTTCACAATGAAAATTCAGACCATTCTTTTACGAATGCCATTGAACATCGAATACGTACCACAAACGATATCCCAATACATATATGTCAAATCGTATCGGTATCCACACATACACAAATAAGAGGTAGAAAAGCAAATAGACGACATGTTAAAGAAGAATACTATTCGTCCAAGTAACTCCCCTTACTCAGCACCTGTCTGGATAGTACCTAAAAAGATGGATGCTAGCGGTAAAACCAAATGGCGAGTAGTCATCGACTACCGCAAATTAAACGAAGCAACGATAGACGACAGATATCCAATCCCTAATATAGACGAGATACTGGGAAAGCTGGGAAGAGGACAGTATTTCACCACCTTAGATCTGACGAAGGGATTTCACCAGATAGAAATTGATGTAAGGGATACCCATAAGACAGCCTTTAGTGTTGAAAATGGCCATTACGAGTTCCTTCAAATACCATTTGACCTTAAAACGGCTCCCGCTACATTTCAACGCCTTATGAATATTGTCTTAAAAGATTATATGGAAAAGATACATAGCAAACCGTGTTGTAGAAATCCAAGATAATGTCCCACCAGAAGAATGGCGATATGTTCCATCAGCAGACAATCCAGCTGATTGTGCGTCGCGAGGAATTCCTCCGGAATTACTACCGTCTCTTACATTATGGTGGTCAGGTCCCAATTGGTTAATTAACACTCAAAATTCATGGCCAATACAGCCCAAAATTGTCGAACTTAAAATAGAAGTTAAAACATTAACGGCATTATTAAATATACAAGAACCATCATTATTATTCAAATACTCATCCCTTTCAAAATTAATACGACTTGTAGCCTGTTGTCTTCGATTCCTTCACAATTGCAAATACCCTAAAAGCAAAAGAAAAAATTATCTTACATTAGAAGAACTAAATACAGCAGAATTACGTATAATATCAATAATTCAACACAACAATTTCAGACAAGAAATTGAACACATTAAAAATAACAAACCTATACCAAGTAAAAGTCATATTATTAACCTTCGCCCATTTATCTGCGAAAAGGGTATACTTAGAGTAGGTGGTCATCTGTCCAATACCAATTTACCTTTCAATACTAAACACCCAACCATTATCCCAAATAAACACCATGTCACAACACTAGTAATTAATCATTATCACAAAATTACACTACATGGTGGAACACAATTAGTTCTAAACACTTTACGACATAAATATTGGCTACTAAATGCACGAAATACAAAAAGACTACTTTTGCATAAATGTATACAGTGCTATAAAACACGACCAAAAATATCACAACAAATTATGGCTGACTTGCCTGAATGTAGAGTCAATATTTCATTGCCATTTCAACAAGTCGGAATAGATTATGCAGGGCCAATCAATATAAAAACATCAAAGATCCGAAACGCAAAAACCTTAAAAGGCTACATTGCCATATTCATTTGCATGGTTACCAAAGCCATACATATCGAGTTGGTAACTGAATTAACAACAAACGCTTTCTTAGCAGCCTTTAGGAGATTTGTCAGCAGACGAGGCTTATGCACAGATGTTTACTCTGACCAAGGCACAACATTTGTAGGCGCTAACAAAGTTCTGGATAACGAATTCAAAAAATACCTAAAAGAATTCAAAGACAGTATCAATACAATTTCAACACATCTAAATATAAAATGGCATTTTAACCCACCATCGGCTCCACACTTTGGCGGTTTATGGAAGGCAGGAGTAAAATCAGTGAAGACGCATCTGAAGCGGATTATTCCAGCAGCCAATTTAACTTACGAAGAATTAACCACTTTACTATGCCAAATAGAAGCCTGCGTTAATTCCAGACCATTAATACCACTGACTAATAATCCTGACGACCATTCACTAATAACTCCAGGCCATTTTTAACAGGGCGACATCTACTGACTACTCCAGAACCATCCCATCCAGATCAAGCTGTACACATCAACAGATGGAAATATATAAAACAGCTGACAAATCATTTCTGGAAACAATGGTCAAATGAATATTTACATACATTACAACAACGTAGCAAATGGAATAAAAATAATACTCACATTCAAGAAAATGATATCGTAATAATAAAGGATGAACGATATCCTCCCACACAATGGCTCTTAGGTAAGATTACACAATTACATCCAGGCAATGATAATTTATGCAGAGTTGTAACCATTAAAACTTCAAATAGCATATTAGAGCGACCAATCACAAAGATTTGCAAACTGCCGTAATGTAAGTACGTAAGTAGTAACTAGTAAGTGGTAAGTACAGTCTCTTCGGAGGCCGGAAAATGTTTTGCCCAAAAAGCAAAACATAACCTTTTGTTTCTTTTTATTTTCACTAACACATTACTTTATTATTTTTTCACCAACATTTCCTTTTTCACATCTTTTCTCACATATTCTTTTCCACACTTTTCACATTTATTATTTATTCACATTTTTACGATCATTTTTTATTTAAATATTTATTTCAATATTTATTTATTAACTACACACTACTGCTCTTGTCAAACTATTTATTTTCATTTTTTGACAAGTGCAATAAACAGAATTTATTGTTTACATTGTTTCATTGTTTACACTGGGAAACAATAGAAATACAGTTTACCCAGATCGTATATAAACGAGATGAACTTCAACAGAAATCATCATTTTTGATCAAATTTTCAAAGTGAACACTTCACTAATTCCTTGTCTGCTTATTCAGTCTCAGCGAATCATAACTGAGAATCAAGAAGGACAAATCTTAATCCTTCAAACCTCTAGAGCCTTTTAGCGAATCTTAACTAAAAGGTACCCCCGATTTAACGAGACAGCGAATCTTAACTGGATCGTTAAATCAAAAAATATTTTTATACTAATCCGGATTCTAGCAAATCTTAACTAGAATCCAAAGTAATTTCGTAGTGATATCTCGAGCGAATCTTAACTTGAATATCATCTACATTTAAACCGATCTTCAGCGAATTTTAACTGAAGATCTGGTATTTTAATTTGCAACCTAGACAACTTCAGTAATTTTACTAAGTCTGTACTAACACAAATTACTCATATAATTTATAATTATTTAAATTCTTTTATTTTTTCTTCTTCTTTCTTTCATAGACCGCCCTAGAAGTTGAAAGGTGGAATACGGCTAAGCACTGATTTCGCTTCAGATATTTATTCATTTTAATTTTATTTATTGATCTCTTTTTTATTTATTCATTTTTTTTAATTTTTATAACTTATTATTTGAATTTTATTTATTTAATTATTTTTATTTTGCCTTGAATTTTATATACTTTTTTTCATTTACTTATTTTTATATTCTATAATTTGCTTGAATTTTGATTTTTATTTATTTATTGTTTTCCTAATTTTAAGTTTTTAATAAAAAATAAGTTTTATAACGTTTAAAATAAGACTTTTCATTTTGCTGCCCAACTCCCTAATTCTGGTTTACGAAACAGCGGCACTTCATACTTGTTATTAATTAACATTGTATTGTCAATATCTGCCATTTCTAGGTATTAGAAAAACAGAGACGGCAATACATAGTTTTTTTAAAGCTTTATTTTATTTAAAAAGATTCTAAGTTGAAATTAATTAAACAATCAAAGATACGCGGTAATTTACTGTATGACTTTACTTGTTCAAATCCAAATTATAACTCACTGATAACCGTAAATAATCTTCAATAAATACAATTATCAAATTTCCCTTCTTCATTTAGTTTAACAGATAAAACACAGTTCCTTATTTCAAAAGACTATTTTTACGTTACATTTATTTAATATTTCGGCATTGCCAATAGTAGGGAAGATTGGCGTAATCATTTTTTATTCCTATTGTTTTACTTCCCTTTATGAAGACAGTAATTGTTTTTCTTTTATTTCTTGTCTTCAATATTGCATATTGCTCTATATTGTATTTAAGTGCTTAAAGTTTTAATTGCTTAACACTATGAATTTCTCATATATGAATTCACATTATATCACCTTGTACTGATTGACTTATCATACATATGTGTTTATGTGTAACATGATACTGTGATCTAATTTTTTATTTTCCGTATAGCAGTTTACATTATTTAAACATATGAGTTATTTTCGCAATATTTCAGTGACATGTTTTTTAATTAGAATAAGAAATGATTTACCAATTGGCAAGCCAATTTAATTTTTGATTATTAATTTATTTTGAAATTTCTATCATGAATATTTTTGTGTAATTTTTTGATTTTATGTTTTTAAAGATTCATATTATTAATTATCAAATTGTGTTACAATTTGATATTTTTTATACAACATTTCCTCCATTATGCACTAGCATAGCTTTTGCCAAACATTCATCCCATTCAGTTAGATTTTTATCCACAATTGTTCTGAGATATTCAACCAATGGAGCGTGAGTTCTTTCTAATGAACCGTTTGATTGTGAATGATACACACTCGTTTGTAATTTTTTGATTTTTAATCATTTGCATAACTCCTTCATTGTTTCACTTAAGAAATTTGCACCTTGATCAGTTATTAATTTTTTGGAATTATAGAATATTTTAAAATGATAATTTTATCAAATTTTTGTGCTACGGTAGTAGCTTCACAATCTTTTAATGGTACGCAGTCTAAAAATTTTGTCAGATCATCTTGAAATGCCAATATGTATTTGTTATTGTTTCGTATTTCAGGTAATGACTGGTTTGGAGTGTCTGTTATTACCATTGGCATTTTTCTTACATTTTTCGCACCTTTTGATATATTTTTGTCTTTTGATAAAATATGTCTTTCAACTTATTTTTCCATTTATAAAATGATCGTAGTCTTTTATAAGTCTTAAGTACTCCTAAATGTCCACCTAATGGCTTATCGTGATATTCATGTAATATTGTCTTAATGTCATTTTCGTCTGTTAGTATTTTTGCACTGTTTTTGGTTTTTAAATTGTTTTTATTTTTATTTTCAATTTCACATTCACTTGAAGGTATTCCCTATCTTTTCTATCAACCAACACCTGATGATAACCACTAACCTAATCTAACGTTGTGAAATATCTAGAATGACCTAATTGATCTAATATTTCATCAATTCTAGGTAAAGGATATACATCTGTTATTGTAATTTCGTTCAGTTTCCTAAAATCTACCACTACTTTCCAACGTTTTTCTCCAGAAGGATCTGGTTGTTTAGGTACTACTAATACAGGAGAATTGAATGGATTTTTACATGGTGCATTTGTAATGTGTACTTGAAAACAATATAGTGGGGTATATTGTGTTTTTTGTTGCACAATTAAAACAGTTGTTGCAAGTAAAAATTTTTAGAATATAAATGCACGTAAAATTTGAAGATACTTTAGTTTATGGATTTAAACGATCAAGATAGTAATAATTCGTGGTCAACAGTTTTAACAGTCGGAACCGGTGTTAATTGGAAGTTAGAATTTATAACTGAACCGCAAAGTTTATTCGAAGTTTCGGTATTAAACATTTGGAATAATAATATTCTATCAGTGCAGGAGTGGAAAGAAGAATTAAGAAAGCCTTTACTGAAAAATAAATTAGAAGAAACATATTTTTTGGTGATATTTTTAGCTGTGTAGTATTTAATTGGTCTTTACAAAAAAAGTTGACTATTCCATTTATAATTAATAATTGTGAGAATACTTTCTGGATTATTAAAATAAAATTGCAATACATCAAAGAAATTAAACTACCACTAACAACTATATTTGCAGACGATTTTTAGGTATATATGAAAGTATTTTTTTTTTTTTTTTTGAATCAGATGTACTATTATATTCAACTAAATTCAATTTTTTTATTTTTTATTAGAAACCAATCAACATAGATTTTAATTTACATTCGAATAAAGACGATATTCGTCACTTATTTAACGCCAAGGATTTGAAGTCAGTTATGCCTTTAAAAGATATGGTAGACGAAAAAAAATATCGTGTTATAAATTACCAAAGAGTAAACACAAAATATGGACAAAGGATTCTTTTGGAATTGGATGAACATAAGTTATTCTTACCAACAAGATTTAATGATTTGCCTGATGAAAAGTTAGATATGTTGAAGACGAAAAAGTACAGCATTAAAAAACTACTGGACCTGACTACAAACTCAAATCAGTAAAACATTATTCGTATGATGATGATGATGATGATGAATTTTAAAAGAACAAAAATACTGATTTTTTATAAATTAGTTTACTTTATTGTATAAATATGAGCAAAATAAGTAAAAAATTTTGAATAAATTGAAAGAAAAATGAAAAAAACTTGTTTTATTTAATATTTTCTCCTCTTACTAAGAGTTTTTCTTGTTTGTATTTTCTAATTCTTTGAATATGTATTGTTTTTGATTACTCTTTTGAAAATCTTCGTTTGGTTTTCGTTAAGCTTCGTTAAGTCTTCGTAAAGATTCGTTAAGTTTTACTTAATAATATAAAAGGGTGAAATCAATTAAGGTTTGTATCATTTCAAATTGTATCATCATAGCTTAAACATCGTTTCGCTATAAATTTTCCAATTTATAATTCATATTAGTGTATAGTACAAACAAAGATGGAATTTGCTTGTGAATTATGCAACAAAAAGTATACCTTAAAAAAATGTCTAAACAGAAACATTCAAAGTGCTCACGGCGAGCGTGTAGTATGTGATATTTGTGAAAAACAATTAAGTAGAAAAGATAAATTGTTAGAACATAAAATAACATATCATACAGCTTCTATTCAAATTGTTTGTGCAATTTGTCAAAAAGAGTTTTCTAGATATGACAATTTGTTGAGACATTTAAAACAATACCATACAGTAAATATTGAAGAACCAATTGCATCTACAAGTGGTGAAAACTCGAAAGTGTTAAAAAATAAGTTTTATGTGTGTAAAAAGGAAGTTAATGAAAAGATGTGGTCTTATCATTTAAGAACGAATGTTCATAAAAAGAATTCTGCTGAGCCTATAAATGAACATTTAAAAGTTGTAAAAAGTTGTTTTGATGAGAGGATTGAGTCTTATGTTTTAGAGAATAAAGATGAAACTGTTTTAGATCCTATAAAGTTTTTTAATCAATCAAAACCGATAATTTTAACAGCATTAGAAGATTTAATATTGAAACATGAAGCTTTTAAATTTAATATGGAATTATTTGGAGAATATATTAAAATAACAAGAAGAAATGATGAAGAAAAAGATGATTTTACAATATCAGTAAAATCTTTTCAGTCTAAAATGAGTATTATTCAAAAAAAAGAAGATTTAGAAGAAACTTATATGAATATGAGTAACAACATTTTTACAAAAATGGAAGAATTTCAAGAAAAAGACAGTGGTTGCACATTAATTTGAATCATACACATCGAAATTAATATTAATCAATGGAAACTTTTAAAAGGATCTTAGTACTTACCTTTACCAAAGTTTTTAGCAGATAAAAAAGCTTGTGTCAATGTACAAAATAATGATGAATACTGCTTTAAATGGGCTATCATATCTGCTTTGGATCAAGTTGAGAATCATAGTGATAAAATTTCATCATATCAAATTGAAGATATAAAATCAAAAGCAATAATATTAAAAAATAGAATTAAAATTGAATTCGGTGATTTACAGTTTCCATTTAAAGTGAACTATTGTAACAAATTTGAAATATTAAATCCTACAATAAGCATCAATGTATTTGGATATGAATATGAAGGAGAAAATAAATGAAATATTATTGGCCCATATTATAGCACGCAAGAAGAAAAAAGTAAACATATTAATTTGATACGTTTACAAGAAAGAGATAAATATCATTATGTCTGGATAAAAAATGTATCAAGGTAATTTATTTAATATATTAGTTTATACTTTTTACTAAGTATTTTAATAGAATTCAATTTTATTATTTATAGATTAATTAAAAGTCAAATAACGAAATCCAACCGTCAAATTTACATATATATGTAATTGGTGTTTAGTACATTTTTATACTGCAGACGCTTTAAACATTCACAAAGGAGAGTGCAATAAATTAGTAACGAAGATGCCATTACTAGAAAAATCAATTTTAAAGTTTGAACATTATAATAGACAACTTGATGTGCCGTTCGTCATATATGCTGATTTTGAATGTATTCTCAAGAATGTAAGTACTTGTTTTCCAGATCTATCAGGACCATCAACAACAGATGTTCAAGAACATGTACCGTGTGCATTTTCTTATTATATAAAATGTAGTTTTAATGATAGTTTAAGTGAACTTAGAATTTATGAAGGAGAAGATTGTGATAAAAAATTTGTTGAATTTGTAATTAACGATATTCGTAAATTATATAATAATTATATTTCAAAACCTATGCCAATGAATAGTTTAACAATAGATGAATTCGAACAACAAATTATGAGTAGAGAATGTCGTATATGTAAGAAATATTTAGGGAGTTGCAGATCACTGTCATTTAACAGGGAAATATAGAGGACCAGCACATAATGAATGCAATATATTATTTAGAGTACCAAAATTTTTTCCAATATTTTTTCATAATTTTTCTGGATACGATTGTCATTTATTTGTTAAGGAATTATCTTCTTTTGAAGGTGATATAAATGTCATTCCTTTAAATAAAGAATTATATATATCACTTTCAAAAAGAATTTTTGTTAATGAAAATGATACAGTTGAATTAAGGTTTTTAGATTCAAGCAGGTTTATGCAAGCAAGTTTAGATTCTTTAGCTAAAAATTTATCTATTGACATGTTCAAGACAGTTCGTTCAGTTTTTACAAATGATGAAGAATTTAATTTGATTACTAGAAAAGGTGTGTTTCCTTATGAATACATTAATTCTTGGGAACGACTGGATGAAAATTACTTGCCATCACAAGAAAATTTCCGTAGTAAATTAACAAATAGTGATTGTTCAGGTGATGATTATGAACATGCTGAAAATGTTTGGGAAAAATTTAATTGTCAAAATATTTGGAATTATTTAGAGATTTATTTAATTACTGATGTATTATTACTAACAGATGTATTTGAAAATTTTAGAAGTGTTTGCAAAAATATTTATTCATTAGATGCTTGTCAATATTATACAGCTCCAGGATTATCATGGGATGCAATGTTAAAAGTAACAAAAATCGAACTTGAACTTTTAACAGATATTAATATGCATACATTTATTAAACGAAGTATCAGAGGAGGTATCACTCAGTGTTGCCATAGACATTCTATAGCTAATAATAAGTATATGAAAGGACATGATGAAGAAAAACCATCAACATATCTTATGTATGTAGATGCAAATAATTTATACGGGTGGGCAATGTCTCAATATTTTCCTTATGGAAGTTTTAAATGGATAGAAGAAATTGAAAACATTGATATAATGAATATTCCTGAAGATTCAGAAATTGGATATATATTAGAAGTAGATTTAGAATATCCTGAAGCAATACATGATGATTGATGATTGAAAAAGAAATATGTCATTCATTATAGAAATCTTCAACAATGTATTAAACATGGTTTAAGACTTATACAAATTCATCGAATATTACAATTTAAACAATCAGCTTGGTTAAAAATATATATAGATTTAAATAATCACTATCGAACAATTGCAAAAAACACATTTGAAAAGAATTTTTTTAAGTTACTTAATAACGCAGCATACGGTAAAACAATGGAAAATGTTGATAAAAGAAAAGATGTAAAAATTTTAACAGAATGGGAGAATATAGGTAAAAAGCAAGGCGCAAGAGCTTTGATTGCTAAACCACATTTTCATAGTTCAACTCAATTTACAAGCAATATGATTGCTATACAAATGAATCAAAAGTATCCTTTTTATAATAAACCAATATATCTCGGATTTTGTGTTCTTGAATTATCTAAATTAAAAATGTATAGTTTCCATTATGATTATATGAAACCAAAATATAATGAAAATATTATACTTAACTATATGAATACAGATTCTTTTGTATATACAATTCAAACTGAAGATTTTTATAATGATATAAAAAATGATATTGATACTAATTTTGATACTTCTGAATACCCTCTTGATAATCTTTATGGTTTGCCTTTGAAAAATAAGAAAGTATTAGGTATGATGAAAGACGAAAATAATGGGAAAATAATGACAGAATTAATAGCACTCAGAGCAAAAATGTATTCATTAAGTGTTGAAAATTCAAAAGATATTAAAAAAATTAATGGGATTAAGAAAACAAATGTAAATAACATAAGTTTAGAAAATTATAGAGATTGTTTGTATAAGAAAAAATTATTTTACAGTAATAATATGTATATATTTAGATCGAAAATTCATACAATTTATATACAAATGGTTAATAAAATAGCTTTAAGTTTCTTAGATGATAAGCGATATATAAAAGAAGATGGTGTTGGTACTTTAGCTTGGGGACATTATAAATTGTTTAATTTATATATGGACACATAAATAAAAAAATTGTATTATTTTATAAACTTTAATAAATTTTATTTTTCAAAAAAATATATAACATGTGTTTTATTTTATAAAGTTTGAATAAAATTTCTTAAAACTAATACATTGTGTAAAGCACAAATACCACTATGAGTCGGACATCTTGATATATATGGATCTTTTTCATAAAGATCTGCCAGGTGTAGAGCTTTAAGATCGTTTATGTTGATAACTGTTACATTTTCATTTAATAATTTTTCAACTATTTTCTTCTTTTCCCACCCTTTAACATATACTGTTGTATTATTAATATTTGAATTCAAAAAGTTTTTAACACTTAAAATCAATTGATCCTTCATCCCATAAAAGTCCATGATGATTTGTATGCAACCAATTAGCAGTATCTTGTTGTTTGCTAGGTAAAGTTATAAAAGTATATGGAGGTTTTATTAAAAAATGTTGAAATTCATTTAAATTGTAAGATACTGCTAATTCTTGATTATTAATTGATTTCTTAATCCTCCAAATCCTTGTATGTCGATAATAATATTCATATTCATTTTGATAATATTTTATATATCTCGTTCGTGTGTTGTCAGTATAAATTGCAACAATGTACTGAAAAATTATTAATTTTTTCTTTTTTTATATAAGTTTTCGTACTTCGCTTGTAAGAGGATTATATTCAACTATAGGATCATGTAGAACTAAACAAAATGCAGTTGTTTTTTCTGGAAAATTAGCTGACGCTTTGAATTCTACTTGCACATCTACTGGTCCAGTTTTAATAGCTTCATTTTGATGTCAACAATTAAATAACAATTAAAGATCAATAATGTGATAGATCAATAACAATTAAAGTTGTTGTATCTTTAAAGCTTGTTAAACTTAACAAGGGTTGAGGTTGACGACCGTAGTATGACTTTTGAAATGCAGCGTACATATCATATAATAAAGCAAATCGATTTTGATCAAATTTAATCAAATCATATAAGGATAAGTTTCTGAATTTAAATGTACTTTAACATCTGTTAGATTGCAATTATCAAATAATGTATTGTCTTTATTTGCTTCATTATTTTTATCTGTTTGAAGAGCAAATATAACAAATCTAGGCTTTTCTAATTGTGATGATGTTTTTACTGTCCATATATGATGATTTGTATTTGATGGTAATATAGGATATTCATGTAAATTCCAACTTCGAAAAGACATTTGAATTGGCTTACCATTTTTAATGACTTTTAATAATGAAAGACGAACAGTATCAGCAATATTTATATGAGGTACTTTCCATAAAAGTTTATGAATTTGAATTTTGAAACTTTTATCTGTCTTCACGGCATTATTATCAGATCGAGATCGAATTAAAATTAAATCATGACGCGCATTCACTGTAACTTTTTTGTAATCTTCAGCAAATCCTAGGAGAGTTTTTAAAGGAACGCAATAATTGAAAAATTTTATTAATGAAATTGCATTTCCAGGAGACCAACTAGCATTAAGTAATAATTTACTCTCATCATCGTTGAGTGATATGTAATTTTTTAAAGTGCTCGTGTATCTAGTATTTCGAGAATGATCAATTTCTACTCCATTTAATTCATAACGAATTTATCCAAATAGAAATGCCATAGCATTATTATTTAATTGAGCTGCTTCTAACGTTTTACTATCAGGGGCAGTTAGAGATCCTTCAATGTAAAGAAAACTTTCACTAGGTAATAAGATTAAATCTTGATGTTGAACTGATATTCGTATTTCATCATTGTTTTGAAAAGATGCAGAATATGGTGTGTAACTATGATATTCTTTTTTTATAATACTTTCATCGAAAATCGGATGTTTAGTGATTTCTAATATTTCACTCATTATTGTTCTTTTCTATTTTTTCAATACAAAACCAAGTGATTGTAAAAATTATTGATTAGGTTTTGTCAATACAGTAGAAAGTTTTTTAGTTGTAGATTGTTTGAATGCTTATAATGTACTACTGTCTTTTACAATTTCGATTGTACTTTTATTATTACTGTTATAGAGTAACATAATTATTGAGGTTTCAAATGAAGTCTGATAGTAATTGTTTCACCTTTAAAGTTTATTAAATCATCTTCTGCTTTGTTTCTCTTTTTTCCAATTCTTTTTGCAAGTACTGTTCAATGTCATCAATTTCATAAGATCCCACAGGTATTTCAATACATTCATTTCCAATATAAAATAAATTATTTTCTTTATCTATATTTGGAATTGAGTTATATGTTTGAAAATCGACTACACCACACACATAGTCAGTAGGTAAATCAATTTGAGGAAAATATTCAGAAGTAAGTACTGAAGAATTTCCAGACAATGTTAATGTTATTGACATATTGAAAGTTCAAAACGCAAAAAGTAATTATTTTTTATCAATATGTTTTTATTAATTTTTATATACAATTTATTTTACAATATTAGACAAAAATTTTAAACATAAATGTCCGCACATAAATGAATTATAATTTTGTTGACTATTATAATTGTATCTTATATTAGATCCTAAATAATCAACTAATTCTTTAGGAGGTTGCAAATTTCCAAAACTATCGAAATATTCAATATGAATATTTCTTTTATAATAAGCTACCCAATGAGTTCCTGGTCCAGAAGAATTATCTAAATTAACAATACCGCATTCTATACGATGTGGGTTTTTTGGTAATTCATCTCGCATAAAAACACCTCTAAAGTACGGTATATATTTTGAAAATTTAAGTATATCGTTCTCATTAAGCGGTCTGTTGGGTAGCTGATTTAAAAATTTCTTTTATATTCAGGTGATAAATAAAGTCCTAATCCTTTCTTATATGGCTTTAAATGTAAACCTTTACCCATAGCGATTGCTTCCATTTGTTTATTATGTCTAGTACTTTCTATCAACTGTTCTTTAGCATTTTTAGCATTATTGATAGCTTTTGCTACTTGTGAAGCACCTCCTGTTAAAGCACCAATAGCTGATAAACCAGAAAAAATAGGTAAAAGCGGTAATATACCTCCTGTTTTAGGAATTGGAATTATTCTTGGTATTTCAACTTTATTTTTTTTCCTTTTAACAATACATTTTGCTGCTTTAAGAGCAAGATTTATACCACTTGACATACTTTCTGGTTTATTCTTTTTAAGCATACTTTTTACATTTCGAAGAGTTTGTCTAAATAATTTTTTTCCAGAAAGTTTATTTTTTTGTTTGCGTTTTCTTTTAGTTTTAATAGACAACCCCATTCCGAATTTTACTTTAGTTTTCATTGCGTTTGTTACTAACCAAGCGTTTGTACGTTCACTTAAATTAGCGTTATTTGATCGAACTCGTTGCCACGCTTTTTCATCTAAAATTTTATCAGCTATATGTCTTCGTTCTGTATCTTTATATTTTAAATACGCTATATCGTGTTCTTTACAAGCTTCATCTAAAAGATTAATACCATTATCTCTTCTTTCTAAACGTTTTTGTAATTTTGTGCCTGGTCCGCAAAAATTATAACCAGGCAAATGTAACTCAAACGGTAATTTATTTATTATATTGTACCTTTACCTTTACGAGTTTTATGTGAACTGATTAATTTCTTTTTATGTTTAATCGTTTTATATCTTTTTGTTCAAAGTATTCAATAAAAATGAAAAATTTTATATATAAACTTGACCTTTTATAGAAGAAATCAGTAGTAATAATGAAACTCATTAAACAACGTAATACACTAAAAGTTAAAAATTATGATCTTAATACTGAATCAGAAAGTAAAAGAAAACATAGTGATTTATTACCCAATAGTATAAGACCTATTATTGTTGGTCCTTCAAATTGTGGTAAAACTAATGTAATGTTAAGTTTACTTGAACATCCTAATGGATTAAAATTCGAAAATATATATCTTTATTCAAAATCAATAAATCAACCAAAATATGAATTATTGAAACGTACATATTTTAACACCTATAACAGGATTAGGCTATTATACATTTTCAGAAAACAATGATGTTATACCTCCTGAAAAAGCTAAAAAAAAATTCTATTTTCATATTCGATGACGTTGCATGTGAAAAACAGAATAATATGCGAGCATATTTTTGCATGGGACGTCACAAAGATGTAGACAGCTTTTATTTATGTCAAACATATACGCACATACCAAAACACTTAATTAGAGATAATGCAAATTTCATAATTTTATTTAAATAAGATGATCTGAATTTAAGACATATATACAATGATCATGTTAATACAGACATGACTTTTGAAAAATTTCGTAGTCTGTGTGGAGAATGCTGGAAAGATGATTACGGATTTTTAGTAATTAATAAAGATTGTTCAATTAATCAAGGTCGCTATAGAAAAGGATTTGATACATTTATAACAATATGAGCTTTTCGATATAGAATTTACAATATAAAAGCAGTGTTTTGCCCAAAAAGCAAAACATAACCCCTTTTTTCTATTTACACTAACACATTATTATTTTTTTTTCATCACCTTTTCACATTTAACTTTTTACATATTATTTTTTCACCTTTCACATTTATTATTTTTTCATACTATTAATTTATTATTATCTCATATTTTCTTAATTTTCACGATCATTTTTTATTTATTTAAATATTTATTTCAATATTTATTTTCCTATGACACACACATTACACAACACTACCGCACTTGTCAAACTATTTATTTTCATTATTTGACAAGTGCCATAAACAGAACTTATTGTTTACATTATTTCATTGTTTACACTGGGAGACAATAGAAATACAGTTTACCCAGATCGTACATAAACGAGATGAAATTCAACAGAAATCATCATTTTTGATCAAACTTTCAAAGTGAATACTTCAATAATTCCTTGTCTGCTTATTCAGTCTCAGCGAATCTTAACTGAGAATCAAGAAGGACGAATCTTAATCCTTCGAACCTGTAGAGCCTTTTAGCGAATCTTAACTAAAAGGTACCCCCGATTTAACGAGACAGCGAATCTTAACTAGATCGTTAAATCAAAAAATATTTTTATACTAATCCGGATTCTAGCGAATCTTATCTAGAATCCAAAGTACTTTCGTAGTGATATCTCAAGCGAATTTAACTTGGATATCATCTACATTTAAACCGATCTTCAGCGAATTTTAACTGAAGATCCGGTATTTTAATTTGCAACCTAGACAACTTCAGTAATTCTACTAAGTCTGACTAACACAAATTACACATATAATTTATAATTTTTTTTAAAAAATTCTTTTATTTTTCTTCTTCTTCTTTCGTTCATAGACCGCCTTGGACATAGAAAGGTGGGATAGGACCACGCATTAATCTGCTTCAGTTTTTTACTTTGCTTTCATTTCTGTATTTTATCATTTAATTCATTTTTAATTTGTATATTATTGTTTATTCATCTTTTTTTTGAATTTTTATTTAATTATAATTTACTATTAATTTGCTTGAATTTTTTTGTAATTTTATTTTATTAACTGAATTTTTTTAAATTTATTTGTCTGAATTTTTGTTTTATAAATTGTTTTTTCTAATTTTTAAGTTTAAATAAAAAATAAGTTTTATAACGAATTAAATACACGACTTTTCTTTTCATTTTTGCTGCCCAACACGCTAATTCTGGTTTACGAAACAGCGGCACTTCATACTTGTTATTAATTAACATTGTATTGTCAATCTCTGCCATTTCTAGGTATTAGAAAAACAGAGACGGCAGTACAAGCAGTTATTCCTCAGTTACTCAGCAGTTATCTGGCTATTAAGCAGCTATTAAGCAGTAATTAAGCAGTTCATAATCAAATTATTAAAATGGATGCTGAGACTAAGATATTGAAAAATTTAATAAAATCAACAAAATTTAAAGTACGTAGAAAATTTAAAGCTATTAAAACAGGTAAAATTGACAAAGAAGTTTTTCTTGAAGAAACTTTTAAACCTATTAGTGAACCACTTAAAGAACACAAAGAAAAATCAGAAGAAGAAATTGAAAGAAAAATTAAGAATGAAATAAAAAAAGAATTATCATCTGCTGAACCCTCATCGATAAAATTACTGAATAATAGATCTTATCAAACCCCAAAAGCTTCTCATCACTTTAAAACATCACCATATTTTTCTAGTTCTTCATTTGAAACACCTCAAAAAACAATTATGCAAACAGAATCTCCATCAGCTATAAGCACTCCTAAGACACATATACAACGATCGTTTAATGAATCGTTTCAAGAAAGTTATCAATTACCTTCATACTACAAAAAACAATACTTTGATGGACATCATATAGATAAAGCATTCGGACCAAAATTTAATGAAAACGAAGACGTATTTGAATTAGGAAGAAGCAAGTTAATATTTGATGATAATGTTATTACTGTAAATAATAACAGTTATGATGCGACTAGAGGCTTATATGAATTAATTTTCATGAAAAATCCTTCATTATATACAGAAGATGATCTTTAAAATTATCGTAATATTTTACTTAGTACTAATGTATACAGAAAAGATTATAATAATGACTTTAGTCAAATTAAAGGAAATAGCAGTAAAAAATATAAAGAAATTATAAGTCTATTAGTTAAAGAAAAAAGAGGAGAAGGGTTAAAAACAGTTGCACTTGATAAAATGTTACTAATAAATAAAAAACCGAATTACATTCATTGGGATGATACAAATGAGTTAGTAGAAATAAATAGAAATAAAATAAAATAGAAATAGAAATAAAAGCACGTAATACACAAAGTGAACGAGGTCCTCCTGGTAAGCCTGGAATAGGCTTTAAATTATCGTCTGATGGACATTTTGATATTGAATATAAACGTTTACAAAAAGTAGGAACGCCAGTAGACAGTTTTGATGCAGTTACAAAAGATTATTTTCAAAATAATGTAAGAGATGTAGAAGATGATTTTTTAAAAACAATTACTCATACTGAAAGTAGTTTTCTAATACAATTTAAAAATCTAAATGAAAAAATCATAAATATAATAAACGAATTGCAATTGAATATAGAAAATAAAATTAAGCAATTAGAAAATTTGATAAATATAACTAAAAATAATTTAGATGATTATATAAATAAAACCTAAAGTAATTTAGACGATTATAAAGAACTTAATAATCGAAAAATACAAGATATATAGTAGAGACATTCTTAAACGTTTGTAAAACAAGCAATGTAAAAATATCGTCACTTTTACAAAGCGCTTTATATATATAAAAACCTGCAAGTGATGAACAAACATTAAAAATAACAACAACACAATAATCAGTATTAAAATTATTATTAACTTAAATATGAGCAAACGACAATTAGTTGAAGAATTGCATAAATCAGCACGTAGAAAATTTATTCGAAGGAAAGTTGTTACAAAAGGGATAGATGATCTTTGGCAAATAGATTTAGTTGAAATTGGTACTTATTCCGCCAACAATAAAGGGCACCGTTTTTTATTAATTGTAATCGATACATTTTCAAAATTTGCCTGGGCGATTCCTCTTAAAAGTAAAAATGGCGTAGATGTAACTAAAGCAATGGAAAATATATTTACTTGATCAAATTTTATAATCAACATTTTCAAAATTTCATGAAAAAGAATAATAATAATCATTATTCAACATATAGTACAATGAAAGCGTCAATTGTTGAACGTTTTAATAGAACTTTAAAAGGATTAATGTGGAAAGAATTCAGTTTTAATGGATCTTTTAAATGGGTTGATAACGTACAAGAATAAGTTGACACATATGTATATTAATACAAAAAATCGTACTATTAAAATGAGTCCTAAAGATGTTAACGCATCTAATGAGAAATTGCTATTAACAACAGTTTATAGTAATTTAAAAACATTCGCAATACCTAAATATAAAATAGGTGATTTCGTTGTTATAAGCAAGCACAAACATGTTTTTGAAAAAGGATATACACCAAACTGGACAAAAGAAATTTTTAAAATTGTATCTATTAATAATACGAATCCTACTACATATAACTTAGAAGACTATCAGGGTAACCCAATAAAAGGAGGATTTTATGAAAAAGAATTATTAAAATCACATCATCCTAATATTTATTTAATTGAAAAAATTTTGAAAAAGAAAGGAGAACAAGTTTTTGTTAAATGGCTAGGATTTTCTAATAAACATAATTAATGGATGGATAAAAATCAATTATTGTAAAACATTTGATTATATGTATATTGTATTTATTTTGTAAATGAAATATGTATTTAATTTTTTAATATTATGAAAAATATTTTTTATTCATTTATTCATTTTATAAATTTTACATTCCTCTTACGCTATAATACAAATTCATTAACTTTTCAACTCTGTTGAATTCTTGGTACATCACAACAGATGCATGTATCAGGTCCTGAAGTAGTAGTATTTTTAGACCATGGAGAGTTATTATAATGAAGTCCATAAAATGAGATAACTTTTGTCTTTTTATCATACATTTTTAAAAATGCTAAATATCTTAACAATTCTTGTTTATGTTCTTCAAGTATGAAGTTTTCTATTTTGTCACCGCTCATATTTGTTAAATTTATTACAAAATTTTACTTCTGACTTAGTCAAGAAAGTTACGTGGAAAGTGATTTAAATTTCTATATCTCATAGTACCAGAAGCAGCTTCACCTGCTACTGTGATATTTCCTCTTATAACTTCAAATTTTACATTTTGAAATGAAATAAATATGAACTCAAAGTTCAATGGAATAGGTTCTCCATTTCTCATTCTCATAATTAAACATCTATTCCCATCTTCAGGTGTTACATATACTTCTAAAAGCCCACAACTTAAAAAAAATTTGAACTTGAGCATTTACTATTTTAAATGATTTCCATGCTCCTTCACATGGACAAGATATTTAAAGAGTGTCTCGTAATTTACAAAGTGATTGTAGGCATTTGAATGATTTAAATTTAATGTATTCGAAATGTAATTTAAAAAGAAAACCGGTTGTCTTATCACTTATCGGTTTTCTTATCACATGTACTAAGTATATAGTACCTTTTTTAATTAGGTATCAATCGTTCTATGGGTAATTAACAATTAAAATTTTGTCTAACTCTCTTCTAATAAAGTCACCATGCTGAACAGACGTATTGTTTTATTTAAAATATAAAATTTAAAACATTTTTCTTGCCGGCCATACCTTGCAATTCTCAGAAGTGTGATACATATTTATTTTGCAATTTATTTTTTTTAAAGAAAAAATAATATTGATAATTATATATAGTAAATGTGATAAAAATGTGATTTTGAAATTGACAAATTTTATTTTATGAAAATTTGTGAAAATTTTTAAATTGCCATACTAAAAATAACAGTAAAAAATTTTTAAATTGCCATACGGGCAAAATAATAGTGAAAATTTATTAGTGGAAATTTTTGAATCTCCATGCCGGCAAAATAATTTACGGATAATAATGAAAATTTTTGAATCGCCATACGGGCAAAATATTTTTACATAAATTATTTAAAACTTTTTGTCATACGGACAAAATAATTTTTATGTGAAATTGTGGTTGGCAACATAATTTGTGACCTTGTAAAAATTTGTGGGTGATAGCCGGAATGGATGCAGGTGTGAAAAATTTTCTTGATAAGGCCAATATTACTAGTTTGAAGAAAGTACTAATAAAATTAAATCTAAAAACGAGTGGAAATAAACCTGAATTGAAATTAAGATTTGAAAATGGCATAAAGGATAAAAATATGGATGAGATTTTAGAAATTATATCAAATGTCCCCAATGACCTTGTCAAAGACAATGAAGAAAATGTGGCACATGGTGACTCAGAATTTGAAAATTTAGAAGGGCTAGACGAGCCAGAAATACTTCAGCAAGAAATTGAAAGTTTACAAAATATAGTGTCCAAAAAAATGAAAATTTGTGAATTAAAGAAACAATTGTCTTCATTAACTAATGACGATTATATGTTTACCACTCGGCCCTGTGAAATTACGTATAAAGATGTAGATGAGTCGTTACATAGATTTAGTGGTGATGATAATTTTACAATCCAAAAATGGATTCAACATTTCGAAGAATCATCACTACTTTATAATTGGGATGATGAAATAAAAATCATCTACGCAAAAAGGCTAATGACCGGCACAGTGAAACTCTTTTTCACAATACGCTAAGAAATCGAAAAAAGAAAATCGGTGAAAATTTTCATCAATATGTCTTGCAAGAGATTGGGGCCATCTCAGATATAGATGAAGACGATATTATGCAATATGTAATTGATGGCATTCAGGATTCACATTCAAACAAAGTGCTACTATATACAGCCAACAATATTGAAGAGCTAAAAAATATGTTGAAAAAATATGAAAAAATGAAATCTCATCCATTAAGACCTCCAACGGTACCGAGCCGCAATTTTCCAGACTCAAGTAAAACCTTTCATCATAAAAATGTGAAAGAAAATGGCCATATTAGTAAAATGTGTCCTAAACCGAAAAGAGCAAATGGCTCATGTTTTCATTGTGGCAACACTGGTCATCAATTTAAGAATTGTCCAGCAAAATCATCTGTAAATAATTTACAGATGGAACCTGAGAGCACATCGGCAACTAACATATGTGGTAAAATTAGTGATTTTGAATATATGTTAGAATTTTCCTTTCTTTTAGCACAACATCATACTTCAATTAGATTGAATACTCTCATCGATTCTGGTAGTCCTATAAGCTTTGTACAGGAGAGATTCGTATCATCATTTGGGCCTGAAAAAATAAATTCTAATCATCACAAGTTTTTTGGTATCAACAATAGTCCACTAGAGGTTATTGGTAAAATTAATTGTAAAGTAAAATTCGAAGGTGACTTTACTGATTTTTGTTTGTATGTAGTCAAAAAATTTAATATGAATTATAATGTAATTTTAGGCAGAGACTTCTTAAAACAAATAGTTTGGTTTTAACAAAATTAGGACGATGTAATAACAACAATATTCAACTAAATCACAGTAAAAAAAGTCATGGTGAAAATACGATACATATGGAAAATGAAAATTTTGAAAATGAAATATTAAACATTGAGGTAACAAATTTTAATTCAAATTTAACAAGTAATATAAATCCAAATATACCTATAAAATTTAAAACCATTATTAATAACATGTTGTCAGATGCGTTTGCTCATAACATTAATTTAAGTATATCTTCATGTGTTCATTGTAACGATATACAATTGTCAATACAACTAACCCGTTCAGACCTCTTTTATTGTTCACCGCGAAAATTGCCGTTTGCGCATAAGGAAGAGTTAAGAAAAATTCTTGACGATCTATTAAATAGAAATATTATTACAGAAAGTAATTCTCCTTATACATCACCCGTTGTTTTGGTACGTAAAAAGAACAAAGAACTTCGGTTATGTATAGATTATCGCTAATTAAATAAGCATACGGTAAAAGATAATTATCCTTTGCCATTAATCGATGATTTACTTGATGCCTTGCGTAATAAAAAGTATTTTACCGTCTTAGATTGAAAAATGGGATTCACCACGTCACAGTGGCAGAAGAATCGATTAAGTTCACTTCTTTTGTGACACCCTTGGGTCAGTTTGAGTACCTCAAGATGCCTTTTGGTTTAAAAAATGCGCCGTGTGTTTTTCAAAGGTATATTAACAAAATTTTTCAGAAGTTAATTAATGAGAACAATGTTCAGATTTACATGGATGATATTTTGTTAGCAACTGAAACTATAGATGAACATTTAATTACTTTGAAATTGGTTTTGAATTTAATTAATGAACATAATTTAGAATTGCGTTTAGATAAATGCAAGCTTCTTGAAGAGAAAATTACTTATCTAGGATACATTGTTAGTGTTGAGGGAATACGTCCGAATCCTGAAAATCTAAAAGCGATAAGTAAATTTCCTGTTCCACAAAATGTCAAAGAGGTTCAGAGCTTTATTGGACTTTGTTCTTATTTTAGACGTTTCATACAAAACTTTTCGATAATCGCGAAACCATTGTATGAATTATTGAAGAAAAATATACAATTTAAATTTGGTGTAGAAGAAATGAATGCATTTGAGTTACTCAAAGGAAAATTATTAGAGGCTCCAATTTTGTGTGTCTATAGTCCATTCAATAAAACTGAGCTTCACTGTGACGCCAGTAGCATCGGTTTTGGCGCAATCTTGATGCAAAAGCAAAATGATGGTAAATTCCATCCAATATTCTATTTTTCTAAAAGATGTACGGACAATGAGTCACGATATCATTCATTTGAGCTTGAAGCCTTGTCAATAATATACGCTCTAAGAAGATTCCGAGTTTATTTAATAGGAATCGAATTCAAAATTATGATTGATAAAAGTTGATCAATCCACGCATTTCACGATGGGCGCTCGAAATGCAAGATTTTACTTATAAAATTGTACATAGAGCCTCAAACAGAATGCAGCATGTTGATTGTTTAAGTAGAAATACAAACATTTTGTTAATAGAAAATATTTCTTTTGAATTTACACTAGCTGGATTACAAAAGCGAGATTCGGTGATACGTCAAATAACCTCAGAGTTAGAAAAAGGTGAAAGTAAGACGTTTGCTTTAATTAATGGCTTAGTGTATCGTAAAAATAAAAACGAGGTAATGTTTTATGTACCAAAACAATTAGAAAATTATGTAATTCGAACACACCATGAAGCACTTTGTCATGTTGGGCCCGATAAATGCTACAAATATCTTAAAGCAATCTACTGGTTTCCTAAAATGAAACATAAGATTAAAGAATATATCATGAATTGTCTCAAATGTATTGAATTTTCCGTCCCATCTGGAAGAGTTGAAGATTAACTTCACAGTATACCAAAAGGCGAAAATCATTTCGATACTTTGCATATTGACCATTTAGGTCCTTTACCTACCACAGGGAAAAGAGAAAAGCATATATTTCTAGTTGTTGATGCCTTTACAAAATTTGTAAAGTTATATGCTGTGAAGTCTACTCAATCGGTTGAAGATATTAAATGTCTGGAATCTTACTTTCATAAGTACAGTAGACCCAATAGAATTATTTCAGATCGTGGTTCTTGTTTCACTTCAAAAGAATTTTCGCATTTTATGAATGAAAATAATGTTCAACATGTCAAAGTTGCTACAATGTCACCACAATCTAATGGCCAAGTAGAAAGAATCAATCGGATAATCGTACCAATGTTGGCCACAAAGGGTGACCCATGTACAACTGGAAATTGGTCAAAGATTTTGACCAGGGTAGAATATGCCTTAAATAATACAATTAATCGTAGTACAGGGTATATTGTGGTACCAAGTATATTGTTGTTTGGGATGAAACAAAAGGGCAATGTCTGTGATAAAGTAATGGAAGTTTTAGAATTAGAGAAAAACAAAACCACACAAAGAAGTTTAACGTCGAAAAAGAATCAGAAATATAACGAAATATATTATAATAGAAAACATAAACCGCCATACAAGTATAAAAAGGGTGACTATGTAGTTACTAAAAATGTCAATACTACACCGGGTGGAAATAAAAAATTATTACCGAAATATAAAGGTCCATATGAAGTCATTCAAGTGTTAGAAAACGATAGATATGTGATTGAAGACATACTATAAATGACATGCAAATTAGTAGAGTGCAATATAAAGGTATTTGCACTTGTTATGTATATAACATTTAAATAAAAAGGGGTGTCTTTCAAATATTGGGAAGAAAATTAAGGTTTATTAATTAAAAATATTCGTGGTTTAGTTTTTAAACTTTATTTCACTAAAAATAGCACTAAAACTAAGTTCACAATATTAACTTTAAATTTACCGAAATATTTATTATTTATTTTATCTTAAATGTTTAACACCGAACCGAAATTCTGTAATCAACTTAGCGCCGAATTAGAAATTCTGAATACTTTTTGGGCGAATTTTACTATGTTAATCTTTTTGAAATTCTTTGTAAGTTTTATTTAATATTTATTTTCAAAAAATATGTTAAGACGATTTCTGCGGTAATTTACTTTTACGACTTTTCTGTTTCAAATCCAAATTATAACTCTTCGATAATCGTAATTATTCTTCAATAATTACAATTATCACTTTGCCCTACTTAAATTTTGTCTTTGTTAATTGAATCCAAAGTTCGTTATTTTTATATTAATATAATTTATTACCATAAATGACTGTACCAATCGTAGGGGAAAATGAGCGGTACATTTCAGTTCTTTGTTTGAAAATGCGTACATTAATTAAGAACGTGATCGGACAATTTTCGGTGAGAATTCTTTTGCGGGTGTAAATAACGTAAATTTGATACCATGAAAAATAGTTTCTTCTATGGAATTAATGTAGCCAAAGTTATATGGGAAATTAGGTAGCAGAATTGTATGGGAATGTAATTTTGCTGATTTAAAGAATTTCATGTGAATTTTGAAAAGAATTTTAATAATTATCAAATGTACGTATGGGAATCCAAATTTTAATTTTATAATGTTAAATTCATATTTGTAATTTAAAAGCAATAAATGCATGATTATATGTTCATTTATGTATGCATTATGTTATATAATATTATATAATTTTTATGGGCTGTTATTATGTCTGATGTTATAACGCTTAATGTTAATGAATTGCAGGTGTTAATATATTTGTTGTTTTCTTATATATCCGCTCTAAATATGCCGTATGTTCTTTGTTTAAAATTGTTAATTCTTGTTTGTGCATGTTATTCTGAAATATGGAAAATTGCTGATAAAAGGTAAAATAATATGATTTTGAACTATGTTGCTAACGAAAATTCTTATGCATACTTGTCTTTTAAACAAAGTATGAAATGATTGCCCAATTGGCGAGTCATCAAAATATTTATTATTTTTTTTGTTAATTACATATTTTTCTTTGTTAATAATTTTAAAATTTAGGAATTTTTGAATTTATCTAATGTTTTATCAAATTGCGTTACAATTTGATATTTTTTATATAACATTTCCTCCCCCCTCGGAAAAATGGGTGGAAGGGTGTGAAAGATTGATTCCAGTCTCGGTTGGTTTACATTTTAATTTTTTTTTACGTTTGTTTAGTTCCTAATGTATATAAAAAAAGATTTCATTGTTTGTCTATAAATATTTAATATTCATTTATATTTTTATATTTTTTATGTATACTATATACTATATAATCATTTATTTATTTTTTTTTGTGTCTTTTTTTTTTACATTTTTTTGTATTTTTGTTTTTGGATTTTCTATATCTTATGTTTCTTACCTAACTTAATAATTGACCTATATTTTATATATGCATTTATTTTTTATAAAACCTTGACAATGATATTGAATTATTGTTTTTGTTCACATTATATATATATATTTTTGTTTTTTTTTTTGTTTTATACATACTACATTAATGCATTTTGTTTAATTGTTTTTGTTAATTTCGAATTCATTATGGTTGACAAAATATGATACATACATATCTAAGTGTTAGCATTCTTTTTGTATGTTTATTATTGAATTATTTTTGGTTCATTACATATATTAATGTATGATGTTTTTCTTCTCCTTTTTATTTGTATTTGTATTTACTTTAAATATTTTTATAATGTATGAAAGAATTTCGAAATTATGAATGTCATGTTATTACTTTTGTACATTAATGATTTATGCAACTGCGTTCTAAAGTATGTATATTAAATTTTATTTCTTGTCTACTCGTACAAAAGAAAAAAAAATTTTTTTTCACTTATATTATTAATAATAAAAAAAAATTGAACTTGTTTTACTTTTTATCTATGTATTTGTACTTAAGTATTATGTTCTTCTCTAATAATAATGTCCCTATATATATGCGCTTAAAGATACAGGTGCAATATGATCTAGTTTATTATTTGTTTACTTTTTGCAATGTTAATTTTGTCGTTGTTTTCTTTTTTTGTTTTTTATTTGTTAATTCTTATCTAATGTGTGGAAGTGTGTGTAATTATATTTTACTACTGCAATTGAATGAATTAATAACTGTACGTGTTTTTGTGTTGAGTAATGTATAATATTGCTTTTTAAGTGTATGTGTGTATCTATAGTAATTCTTAATATTTTTATTTTAATTGCCATGAATTGTTTTTAATTTTGACCTAATTCTGGGTGGTACCGATTTATACGAATAGTTCAACTAACTGTTTGTATGCACGTATATTATTGTATTAGTAAAAAATTTTGCTTAACTTTGCCGTCGGTAAATGCAACTTTTTGAAAACTTTTGATTGAGGACCTATCGATAGAGTTTAAATTTTTATTATAATTAACGTCGTCTTGTATTTACTCTTTTTCTTCTTCTTTTTTTTTAATTTGTTGACCCTTTTGCGTACCAGTTCTACAATTTTTTTTTGAAATTTTAATGTTTGTGTTTTCTCATTTTTGTAATTATTTTTTGTATCTGCAAACGATCTGTTTTTTTTTTTCATTTCCTTTTACGTAACGCTTATAATGCTATCCTATTATGATTTTTTTTTTTTACGCTTTTCATCAGTTTGTTTTATATATGTATATATATATATATTTTTTTTTTTTTTCTAATAAATGGATTATTTGGAATTGTACATTAGAATTTTCTTTTTTGTTGTATAACGGTAGTACTGAATTTTGGTGCCTGTATGGGTGATATACTTAAATTTTGCATAATTGCATTTTTTTCCTACCTTTACAATAATTTCGGTAATTCACATACAAGATTTTCAAAGTTAGAATGGACAATTATTACATTTTTGATTGTTAAGTTCAGTTTTTTATCGAGTTCGCGGCAATTAGTACGCTCAGTGTTGTTTTTTGTTGTTAGCCATTTTCGGTGATATATACGTTATTAAGGTGAAAATAAAAACTAAATTTGTGTAAAATAAGTTATCATGGTAAGTATTCTTTTGATGGTTTTATTTTGAATATTTGTATCCATCGTTTTTAAATTGTGTTTTTTTTTTTTTATAATTATATTCTGTATATAATTATATATGTATATTTTTATAATTAAATCGTTATATTTTTTTTGTTTTTTGTTTTGCTTTTTTTTGAATATTCGTTATGTTATTTCTAGGAATTCTCAATAATAATTGAAGTGATTGAAGACATGTTGCGGGAGTGTCTTGGCCCAGCATGGAGGACGATTGCAGTGGATGACGTCAGTCACTCCAGGTTTAGAGGTTGTAGTTTATCCTGATAGGGAGAACTATTTTTTGTCTTTTGGTGCGGTTTCAGGGGCTTGTGTGGTAAGTATTTTGTTTCTTGTTCTTAGACGATGGGTGAATTTTTAAACCATTTTTGACTCTTTTGGTTTTTATTTTTATTTTATTTTCAGGTTGAACATGACTTTAGGACGAATGGATACACTGCCCTCGTCCGATGGAAGGACTATCATGCGGCGTACATGAGAATTTTGCGTCACCGAGGGTACTTGCCTCATCGTTTTTACCACTAGGGTAATTACCGTGGCTGTGGTTTAGTTTAGTTTATAAGTACATACATAATAAAAAAAAAGTTTGTATTAGTTAATATTTGTTTGTTTATATTTTATTTCCCTTAATTTTCCCCTATCCCTTGGGACTTTCAGTTGCTTAAATTTTTCGGTTGCCCTTTTATTTCTGTGGAGCATTTGTTTCTGTTTTTGGTTGTTGTATTTTAAATTTCAAGATTCGCTACTTAAATTTCGTAATGCCTATGTGTTTGTTTTTATTAGGTGGTTACTGTATTGTTGCTATGTTTTGACTTATAATTTAGGAATGTGACCCATCTTTTCATTATACACATATATGTATTTCATTTATGCACATGTGTGTAAAAATAAAAAAAATGTATTTATTTTTTATCGCTTATGAACGGAAAACTATGTACATATTTCTAATTTCGTTAGACATTTGTTTTCTGCTTCTTAGTTTATTATTTGTTAACTAAGCATTTTTTTTTTATAAAGAAAAAACAAATTTTACTTTAAATGTTGGTTTCTCTATTTTCATCAAATTTTTTTATTTAATTTGGTTTGGAATAATCTCATATTGTTAAAAAAATTATGGTGTATTTGTAAAAAGAAAATTGCATTTTTTCTCGGTATTGCTCAAACCTATTTGCTCACAAAGCTAACGTGTTTAATTATCTCACCAATATCTTTTTGTTACGATTTCCTGTTTCCGTATTTTAACGGTTTTTGTAATAGTTTGTTAATTTCTAAATGAGTCTATTGTTGGATTTAAATGCTATAAATTTTCAACGGATATTTTATATATTGTAAAAAAAAATATATAAAATTTTTGAGGGAGTAAATTATTTTATAGATGTTTTGATAACTTAAAATTTTTTCAAGCCATTATTGTGGACCACTTTTAATTTCCTACCGATTTTAATGGTTGTATTGACATCTGAGTTTACCCTAATTACTTGGTAGGGACCCTTCCACACAGGTGATAATTTATGTTGTCTTGCATTATTTCGTATTAAAACCCGATCTCCAATATGGAATTTTTCTACTCTAGTATTTTTATCATAATAATTTTTTGATTTTTGTTTTTGAGTGAATAAATTTTGCTTAACAATTTCGTGAATTTTTTGCATTTTATATTTCACTTGATTGCAATATTTATCAAAATTGTAAATCGGTTCTGGAGATTTGATTAATGCTGTTGGTAATGGCCTTTCAATTCCATATAATGCATTTATTGGTGTGAATTTGCTACCTGTGTGCGGTGAATGGTAATGTACCAACATTGCTTCTGCTAACCATTCATCCCATTCTGATGGATAATTATCAACTATTGTTCGTAAATATTCTACTAATGGTCCATGTGTCCTTTCTAATGAACTGTTCGATTGGGGATGGTATGCACTTGTTTGTAATTTTTTAATTTTTAACAATTTACATAATTCTTTCATGGTTTCACTCAAAAAATTTGAACCCTGGTCTGTAATCAGTTTTTTAGGAATTACTGAATATTTTAAAATTATATTTTTGTAAAATTTTTCTGCTACCGTTGTAGCCTCACAATCTTGTAAGGGTACGCAATCTAAAAATTTTGTTAAATCATCTTGAAAGGTTAAAATGTATTTATTTCGATTATGTGTTTCAGGTAAAGGTCCTACAATATCCAAATAAACCTTTTCGAATGGTTGATCTGGAGTATCTGTGATTATCATTGGCATTTTATTCTGTTTGCCTGCTTTGTTTTTCTGACATTTTTCGCATTTTTTAATGTATTTTTAAATATCCCTCAACATATTTTTCCATTTATAAAAAGGTCTTATTCTTTTATATGTTTTTAAAACGCCTTGATGTCCACCTAACGGATTGTCATGATATTCATGTAATATTGTTTTAATTTCTTTTTCATCAGTTAATATTTTTGCACTGTCTTTTCTTCTTATTTGCAAATTTTCTGATATTTCTTGTATAATTTCATTTTGATCTTCATTAAAACTATTTTCGGATGAATTTTCCTGTTTCTTTTCATTATTAACTCGATGCCTAGCTCTAGTGATTATATTACAATTATTAATGTTATCTGAAATTTCATTGTTGTCTTCTATCTTATTTTCAGGTATTCCACTTAACGCATCTGCATTTTGATTAAGCTTCCCTGCTTTATATTCAATTTTTAAATCATAATCTGCTAATTTAATTTGGAATCTAGCTAATCTAGTGGTTGTATCTTTTAATTTTAAAATACCTACTAATGGTTTATGGTCTGTGTATACTGTGAAATTTCTGCCGTATAAATAACATCTAAAATTTTTTGTTGCCCAAACTATTGCTAACATTTCGCGTTCTATTGTTGAATACCTTCTTTCAGCATCATTTAACGTCCTACTTGTATAGGCTGTTGGTTTTTCATTCCCTAATTCACCCTGTGACAATATGGCACCTAATGCTTCTCCGCTAGCATCAGTTGTTAAATAAAATGGTTTTTCGTAATCTGGATATACTAATAAAGGTGGATTGGTTAATGCAATTTTTAATTCTTCAAATGATTTTCCACATTTTTCGTTCCATTGAAATTTATTATCTTTTCTTAATAATTTTGTTATCGGTTCTGCTATTTTTGAAAAATTCGGGATAAATTTCCTATAATAGTTTGCTAGACCTAAGAACGACTGTACTTGTTTAACTGTTTTTGGTCTAGTGTTATGTATTAACATTTAAAAGGTCTTTTTTTAAATATAGGGAAGAAATTAAGGTTTTTTCAATTGAAAAGATTGTAGTTTAGTTTTCTAAAACTTTATTTTCTCTAAAAATATGTTCACTATAACTAAGTTCACAATATTTACTTAAAGTTAACTGCAATATTAATTGTTTATTTTACAACAATAATTTGTACCGAACCGAAATACTGTAATCAACGTCTAGTAGAATATCTTTTACTTGTAACTCTACGGTTTATTCAAAATACTTTACGGGCGAATTTTTACTATGATAAATTTAATTGAATTGAATTTTTTCTAAGTTTAAATTTAATAATTAGTTTCAAAAAATATTTTAAGTTAAATAATTTATTTTAATCAAAGACGATTTGTAATTCGCGGTAATTTACTTTTTTAACTTTACTGTTTCAAATCCAAATTATAACTTCGATAATCGTAACTATTTTATCAATAATTACAATTATCAATTTTCCCTACTTAAATTTTGTTTTTGCTAATTAAATCTAAAGTTCGTTATTTTAATATTAATATAATTTACCATAAATGACTGTACCAATCGTAGGGGAAATGGGCGGTACATTTCAATTCTTTATTTGCATATTCTTTATTTGGTATTGTTGTTCGTTTTTCTTTTAAGCTTTTCTTAGTGTACGCAAGTTTATTGCACTTATTAGCTGGTATACAATTATGTGCAATATGAACTTTGTATGCCAGTGCAGTGCACTTATCAATATATACAATTGTTACTATGAACTTAATGTAAATGAATTTGCATATATTAATATATTTGTTGTTTTTTATATTTCCGTCCTAATTATGATTTACCTATGTACTTTGGTTAAAATCGTTAATTTGTTAGTTCTTGTTTTTGTATTTCATATGAATTTTTTTCATGTTATTTTGCAATATGGAAAATTACTGATAAAAAGGGTTAAATATAATTTTGAACTATGTTGCTAAGGAATTTATATTGAAACATATTGGCATATATACTTTTGCGTACTTTATTTTTTTGAAACGAATTATGAACTTTAATAATGAATGAAATGATTGCCCAATTGGCGAGTCATCGAAATATATACTTTTTGTTAATTATTTTTCTTTGTTAATACAATTAACGGATATGAGTTGAATGGCCGAATTTCCTTTTAAATGAAATGTTTCAAAGAATTAATCAATATATGAAATAATCTTGAATTTTCTCTATAAATTATTTAAATAATTTAAAAATGTATGAAATTATTGAATTTATCTAATGTTTTATCAAATTGTGTTACAATTTGATATTTTTTATATAACATTTCCTCCCCCCTCGGAAAAATGGGTGGTAGGGTGTGTAGGGCTGATTTCAGTTTCGGGTGGTTTACATTTTTAGTTTTTCATTTTTTATTTTTATTTTTTAACTTTACTTATTTTATACGTATATTTTTATTCCCCAGTATACCTAAAACAAAATTTCATTATTTATTCAATATTCATTTATTTTTGTTTTTATTCCTAATTCGTACATATATAGTATATATATATTTTATTTTTTTACAATTTTTTTTTTTTTTTTACATCTTATGTTTCTGACCTAGCTTAATAATTGACCTATATTTCATATATGCATTTAATTGTTATACAACCTTGACAATGAAATTAAATTACTGTTTATGTTTACTTTATCTTTATTATTATACATGCTACATTAATGCAATTTGTTTTAATTGTCTTTGTTAATTTCGAATTCATTATATGGTTGACAATACATGTTACCTATGATATCTAAGTATTAGTGTTCTTTTTGTATGTTTACTATTTAATTATTTTTCATTCATTACATATATTACTGTATTATACTTTTCTTCCTTTTTTTTTTTATTGCATTTGCTTTATTTATTTAATAACATATGGAGAATTTCGAAATTATGAATATAATGTTATTTCTTTTATACATTAATGATTTATGCAACTGTGTTCCAAAGTATATTAAGTTTTATTCTTTCTCTACAATTATGATTTGTTTATAAAAAAAAAATTTGTTTACATGTGCTAAAAAAAAAATTTATTTGCTATACTTTTTACTTATGTATATGTATGTAACTTAATGTATTATACTGTTCCCTAATAATAATGACTCTATATATACGCTAAAGATACAGGTGCAATATGATCTATACTTCGTTTTCACATCATTGTTTATTTTTTGTTTACTTTTTACAATGTTATTTTTGTTGTTATTCTTTTGATATGTTAATTTTATGTGTAAAGTGTATGTAATTGTAATTTATTTTAATTGAATGATACTGATTGTTCTGCTAATGTGTTTTTTGTGTATGTATGTGTGTGTGTGTACCTATAGTAATTCTTAATATTTTTAATTTTAATGGCCGTGATTTGTTTTGAAACTTGACCTGATTCTGGGTGTTAACAATTTATATGAATAATTCAACTATTTGTTTGTATGCACGTATATTATTTTATTAGTAAAAATTTTGCTTGATTTTGCCGTCGGTAAAATGAATTTTCTTGAAAATTTTTCAGATTTGATAAAAATTATTAATTATTTTTAATATTATTTTATAATTAAGTTATTTTATAATTTTATTGATTATTGCTTTTCTTTGCGTACCCTTTATTTTAATTTAAAAAAAAAAAATTTTGTTGTTTGGTCAATTTTATTCTTTAGTGCATGTTAAAGAGCAATATTCGTTCTATCCCCTATTGAGGTCATAAGCGACGAGGTGGTTGGTGTTCGGTTAGTTCTTTGTTGGTTTTTTTCATTTATTACTCGTAATTGTACTGCTTCAGTTTGTGATGGCACTATGGGTTTTATATTTCTTTCGGTCGTTTTGGCGATCTTACAGCAGGTGACCTTGATTTTTTTACCTATTTTTGTTATTATTATGCAACAGATTATTAATGCTATGATGGTCAATACTCCACTATTTACATTGGTTTGAAGCGTCATTCTGTCAGCGATTCTTTTTTGTTCTGCTATTATTATTTCATTTTGGAGTTCTTCAATATCTTTCCCTTGTTCTAGTAATGGTTCATTATCATTTGTGAGGTGTTGTATCAATTTGGTGTCTAGCTCCTTGGTCGCCTCCTGGGCCAACTCGATTTTGAATGAACTTAGGTTTAATTTTGGTTCCTGCTCCGTATCTATCTGCTGGAAGGCTACTGTAGTCTCTTTGTTACCGTCGTAGGGTAGGTCTTTTCCGTCGATTGTAAATTTACAGGGTTCAGTTAGTGACACGACCCCGGTACCCACCATCTGCTGTGTGAATTGTGTAGATGTGCACTGTATTCTCAATACATGTTTGTTTTGAAATAGGAATAGCCAAGAATCTTTTTCGTATAATTTTACTAGGGAATCTGTGAATTTAGTTAAAATTTTTTGTTGGCAGTTTAATTTAATTTTTTCAACTTTTCTTGTTATTACAGCTGTTAAACATGTTTCGTCGTTTTCACCGTTTACCCTTATTTGATCCTGTTTGCATATCGTTACTGTTGAGTGGATCCCTGTATTGCTTTTTTTACAACTTTGTTTGAACTTGTTGTTGTTGTACTCAATGTAGTTGTTATTTGTGGTGGTTAATATGAAATTGGTATTTACATTTAATATTGTGGGTGGTTGTTTGTCTATAAATTGTGGTAACGGATGGATTTTGTTTAATTCGTAGTATTCCTTAAAAATTAAGGGAATTTCAATCTTTACTATTATTCCATCGGTGTCTTCTACTGATTGTACCTTTACCACTTGTTTAATTAATGGAAACTTAGCTGTCGTCATGTATTTGTTGTTGTTGGATGTTATTTCGTTGTACGTTTTGTTCAGTAGTTTGGCTGAGATTAATAATGGATGTAACTCATGTTCGTGTAACGCGTTTATTACAATAAATTGTTCGCTTAAGTGGTTATAAATCATTTGCAACTTTGTCCATATGAATAATAAAATTTGGTTTACGTCAATTTGTGATTGCAAATGCGTTACCTTTGTTTTCACTTCCATGATGTTATCTGTTATTTTTCGAGTGAAATTTCTGACTACTTCAGCGAGATGATTTTGATGTATTGTCAGGTTTCGTATGTAAGCCGTTGTCTTATCGAAACTGGATTTTAATATTGTCACCGGTTTTTTCATTAGGTGCATGTTTTCATCATCGTGTTTTTCTAGGTTCTGTATTCTATTGTAGATGTTTTCTGCATCTCTGGCATCCATTGTTCCAAATAAGTATTTGCTAAGCTTGCCTACGCCATCGAATAATTCTCTTTTTTGTCGGTTATTTTGTTTTCCCAAATAAAATTCAACTTCTTCTGTTTGTGTTGTTATTCGATTGATCATTGATGTTATCTCATTATGCCAGGAATCACAATTTTCCCGATGTTTTCCTAAGTGTTTACATGTATTATACGCTATTTCTTCACAACTTTTTACAAATTCTAACGTTTTTTATGGGTGTATGGAGGTGAGTTTCGTATATATTGTCCAGCTACTTTGATATATATAGGCCTTCCCTAGGGATTCCAGCATTACCCCGTTTGAATTAAACTCGTTTATTCTAACCTGTCCTTGTACCACGGTGGTAAGGACCATTGCAATTAATATCACGATAGTCATTCTTCCTACAAGAAAATAGGTAGCTGATTAATTTTCTTTATCAGTGTACTTTTAATATAGGTGTGTTGGTGGTTAATTTTTGTTCTATTGTATTTAATTTTCTCCTTAACTCATTCTTTAGTATTTGTTTACATGCTATTATTAATTTTTATATTTTCTATTTCAGTCGGTGTTACCAGTGGTACGATTTTTAATTTTGTTTTTTATATTTATGCTTTCTTATCATGCTTATGTATTATGCTTTGTATCTACATTTCAGAATTCTCATCTTTCGTCAATGGCAATACTAAATTTGAATTTTATTGTTGTCTGTATGAGTGAGATACTTAAAATTTTGCCTAATTGCCTTAAATAACCTATTAAAGAAAAAATATTTTCAATCTAATATGGTAAGTAAAAAAAATTTTTTATTTTTTTTTTTATTTTTATTTTTTTTTTTTTATTTTTTTATTTTTTTCAATTATTATTACTATATTTATTTTTATTATTTTTATTATTTTTTTTATTTTATTTTATTTATTTATTTTTTTGTTTCTTTAGGAGTTCGGAATTTTATGTGAGGTTGTAGAGGAAATTTTACGGGCTCCTCGACGTGCCCCTGCGGGGGTAACTTGGCCCACAATTGAGGAGGATTTGGAGTGGTTAATTTCTACCACTCCCAACATTTATATTGAATTTTGGCCTGATGGCCTGGATTTTGTGTCCCAGTTTGGCTCAAAGCCAAAAGATTTCACGGTAAGTTCAAATAGTTTTATTTTTGTTGTAATTTTAATTTTTCTTTTTTTTTTTTTGTTTTGTATGCGTATTTTTAATTTATTATTTTTTTATCTTATTATTAAAATTTATCATTTTTTATTTATTAATTTTTTTTATATATATATTTATTTTTTTTTTATTTTTTTATTTTTTTTTTTTTTTCAGGTGACCCATCAGATTGCGGCTAACGGCCACGTTGTCATTCTATATTGGAAGGACGCCTTTGCCTCTTTCCTGGGGGCACTACAGTGCCGGGGTTATTTGCCCCCGCGGTTTAATTTTTAAATTCCACTAACATTTGTTAGTTATAAAATATAAAAATAAAAAATAAAATCATTGTAAATTTGTTGTTTTCTTTTCTTTTCCTTTATTACATATTTTTTTTTTGTTTTTCATGTTCCTTTCTTTGTTTTGTTGGGGCTTGGTTTTTTCTCTTTTTTTTTATTTTACCCATTTTTCTTTTTTCTTGGTTGTGACGTGGAACTTTTTCCTTTGGTGAATTTCATTTTCTTTTTCCTTGGTTTGGTACGCATATTAAATGCATATATATGAGTAAATAATTTTGATGGAGATTATATTTCATTTTTCTGCATGTATTAAGATATCAACTTAATACATTGATTTTGCTTCTTTTTTTCTTTTGCTTTTGTTGTTGTTTTATTTTGTATTCATTTTTATTATCTAGCTTAATGCGACATTGTATATTTAACATGTTTATGTATATGTTTATGTATAACATATAACGTAAAGTTTTCTTCTTTTTTTCTTTATATGAAATTATTTGAACGGAAAATGGTTTTGGGTTACAAGTTTTCTTCTTTTATTAATGTGCGTGTGCATTTTTGTAGAAAATAAAATTTTACTTTGGAATTTCTTCAAAATGTACCAACAAAACAAAGTACGTATACTATACCTATATTTTTCCTATACTATATTAATATGATAATACTTTGCATATTTTTCGGTATTTATGAGGCCTATTTATCTCTATTTTTTCACTACTGTTATGATTTCCAAATTTAACGTTTTTTGAGATGTACTATATTTATTACCAAAAAATTTTTAAATTTCGTCTATATAAAAAAAAATTTTCAACGGATATTCTGTTATTTGTAGTATGTAGTTTTTCAATATATGTATATGTAAAAAAAAAATTCTGTAATTTTTGTTACTGTCTAACAATAATTGCATGTTTTTATAGTACTACACTCGTATATTCTTAGACCTAAGATCCCAATTATTATTTCCCCAATTATTTTTCTATTAATTAATTTAATTTTGTAGATGTTATGAGACTAGAATTTTTTCAGACGGTTATTATGAACAACTTTTGATTTTCTACCCATTTTAATAGTTGTATTAACATCAGAGTTTACCCTAATGACTTGATATGGACCCTTCCACACAGGTGATAATTTATGTTTTCTTGCATTATTTCGTATTAAAACTTGATCACCGATATGAAATTTCTCTATTCTCGTACTTTTGTCGTAATAATTTTTCGATTTTTGTTTTTGGGAAATTAAATTTTGTTTTACAATCTCGCGGATTTTCTGCATTTTATATTTTACTTGATTACAATATTTATCAAAATTATAAATCAGTTCTGGAGATTTATTTAATGCTGTTGGTAATGGCCTATCAATTCCGTATAATGCGTTTATGGGTGTGAATTTGCTACCTGTGTGTGGTGAATGGTTATGTACCAACATTGCTTTTGCTAACCATTCATCCCATTCTGTCGGATTATTATCAACTATTGTTCTTAAATATTCAACTAATGGTCCATGTGTTCTCTCTAATGAACCGTTCGATTGGGGGTGGTATGCACTTGTTTGTAATTTTTTAATTTTTAACAATTTACATAATTCTTTCATGGTTTCACTTAAAAAATTTGAACCCTGATCTGTTATTAATTTCTTAGGAATAACTGAATACTTTAAAATTATATTTTTGTAAAATTTTTCTGCTACCGTTGTAGCTTCACAATCTTGTAAGGGAACGCAATCTAAAAATTTTGTTAAATCATCTTGAGAAGTTAATATGTATTTATTTCGATTATATGTTTCTGGTAAAGGTCCTACAATATCCAAATAAACTTTTTCGAAAGGTTGATCTGGAGTATCTGTGATTATCATTGGCATTTTATTCTGTTAACCGGATTTGTTTTTCTGACATTTTTCACATTTTTTAATGTATTTCTGTATATCCCTCAACATGTTTTTCCATTTATAAAAAGGTCTGATTCTTTTATATGTTTTTAAGACGCCTTGATGTCCACCTAACGGAGTGTCATGATATTCGTGTAATATTGTTTTAATTTCTTTTTCATCAGTTAATATTTTTGCACTGTCTTTTCTTCTTATTTGCAAATTTTCTGATATTTCTTGTATAATTTCATTTTGATCTTCATTAAAACTATTTTCGGATGAATTTTCCTGTTTCTTTTCATTATTAACTCGATGCCTAGCTCTAGTGATTATATTACAATTATTAATGTTATCTGAAATTTCATTGTTGTCTTCTATCTTATTTTCAGGTATTCCACTTAACGCATCTGCATTTTGATTAAGCTTCCCTGCTTTATATTCAATTTTTAAATCATAATCTGCTAATTTAATTTGGAATCTAGCTAATCTAGTGGTTGTATCTTTTAATTTTAAAATACCTACTAATGGTTTATGGTCTGTGTATACTGTGAAATTTCTGCCGTATAAATAACATCTAAAATTTTTTGTTGCCCAAACTATTGCTAACATTTCGCGTTCTATTGTTGAATACCTTCTTTCAGCATCATTTAACGTCCTACTTGTATAGGCTGTTGGTTTTTCATTCCCTAATTCACCCTGTGACAATATGGCACCTAATGCTTCTCCGCTAGCATCAGTTGTTAAATAAAATGGTTTTTCGTAATCTGGATATACTAATAAAGGTGGATTGGTTAATGCAATTTTTAATTCTTCAAATGATTTTCCACATTTTTCGTTCCATTGAAATTTATTATCTTTTCTTAATAATTTTGTTATCGGTTCTGCTATTTTTGAAAAATTCGGGATAAATTTCCTATAATAGTTTGCTAGACCTAAGAACGACTGTACTTGTTTAACTGTTTTTGGTCTAGTGTTATGTATTAACATTTAAAAGGTCTTTTTTTAAATATAGGGAAGAAATTAAGGTTTTTTCAATTGAAAAGATTGTAGTTTAGTTTTCTAAAACTTTATTTTCTCTAAAAATATGTTCACTATAACTAAGTTCACAATATTTACTTAAAGTTAACTGCAATATTAATTGTTTATTTTACAACAATAATTTGTACCGAACCGAAATACTGTAATCAACGTCTAGTAGAATATCTTTTACTTGTAACTCTACGGTTTATTCAAAATACTTTACGGGCGAATTTTTACTATGATAAATTTAATTGAATTGAATTTTTTCTAAGTTTAAATTTAATAATTAGTTTCAAAAAATATTTTAAGTTAAATAATTTATTTTAATCAAAGACGATTTGTAATTCGCGGTAATTTACTTTTTTAACTTTACTGTTTCAAATCCAAATTATAACTTCGATAATCGTAACTATTTTATCAATAATTACAATTATCAATTTTCCCTACTTAAATTTTGTTTTTGCTAATTAAATCTAAAGTTCGTTATTTTAATATTAATATAATTTACCATAAATGACTGTACCAATCGTAGGGGAAATGGGCGGTACATTTCAATTCTTTATTTGCATATTCTTTATTTGGTATTGTTGTTCGTTTTTCTTTTAAGCTTTTCTTAGTGTACGCAAGTTTATTGCACTTATTAGCTGGTATACAATTATGTGCAATATGAACTTTGTATGCCAGTGCAGTGCACTTATCAATATATACAATTGTTACTATGAACTTAATGTAAATGAATTTGCATATATTAATATATTTGTTGTTTTTTATATTTCCGTCCTAATTATGATTTACCTATGTACTTTGGTTAAAATCGTTAATTTGTTAGTTCTTGTTTTTGTATTTCATATGAATTTTTTTCATGTTATTTTGCAATATGGAAAATTACTGATAAAAAGGGTTAAATATAATTTTGAACTATGTTGCTAAGGAATTTATATTGAAACATATTGGCATATATACTTTTGCGTACTTTATTTTTTTGAAACGAATTATGAACTTTAATAATGAATGAAATGATTGCCCAATTGGCGAGTCATCGAAATATATACTTTTTGTTAATTATTTTTCTTTGTTAATACAATTAACGGATATGAGTTGAATGGCCGAATTTCCTTTTAAATGAAATGTTTCAAAGAATTAATCAATATATGAAATAATCTTGAATTTTCTCTATAAATTATTTAAATAATTTAAAAATGTATGAAATTATTGAATTTATCTAATGTTTTATCAAATTGTGTTACAATTTGATATTTTTTATATAACATTTCCTCCCCCCTCGGAAAAATGGGTGGTAGGGTGTGTAGGGCTGATTTCAGTTTCGGGTGGTTTACATTTTTAGTTTTTCATTTTTTATTTTTATTTTTTAACTTTACTTATTTTATACGTATATTTTTATTCCCCAGTATACCTAAAACAAAATTTCATTATTTATTCAATATTCATTTATTTTTGTTTTTATTCCTAATTCGTACATATATAGTATATATATATTTTATTTTTTTACAATTTTTTTTTTTTTTTTTACATCTTATGTTTCTGACCTAGCTTAATAATTGACCTATATTTCATATATGCATTTAATTGTTATACAACCTTGACAATGAAATTAAATTACTGTTTATGTTTACTTTATCTTTATTATTATACATGCTACATTAATGCAATTTGTTTTAATTGTCTTTGTTAATTTCGAATTCATTATATGGTTGACAATACATGTTACCTATGATATCTAAGTATTAGTGTTCTTTTTGTATGTTTACTATTTAATTATTTTTCATTCATTACATATATTACTGTATTATACTTTTCTTCCTTTTTTTTTTTATTGCATTTGCTTTATTTATTTAATAACATATGGAGAATTTCGAAATTATGAATATAATGTTATTTCTTTTATACATTAATGATTTATGCAACTGTGTTCCAAAGTATATTAAGTTTTATTCTTTCTCTACAATTATGATTTGTTTATAAAAAAAAAATTTGTTTACATGTGCTAAAAAAAAAATTTATTTGCTATACTTTTTACTTATGTATATGTATGTAACTTAATGTATTATACTGTTCCCTAATAATAATGACTCTATATATACGCTAAAGATACAGGTGCAATATGATCTATACTTCGTTTTCACATCATTGTTTATTTTTTGTTTACTTTTTACAATGTTATTTTTGTTGTTATTCTTTTGATATGTTAATTTTATGTGTAAAGTGTATGTAATTGTAATTTATTTTAATTGAATGATACTGATTGTTCTGCTAATGTGTTTTTTGTGTATGTATGTGTGTGTGTGTACCTATAGTAATTCTTAATATTTTTAATTTTAATGGCCGTGATTTGTTTTGAAACTTGACCTGATTCTGGGTGTTAACAATTTATATGAATAATTCAACTATTTGTTTGTATGCACGTATATTATTTTATTAGTAAAAATTTTGCTTGATTTTGCCGTCGGTAAAATGAATTTTCTTGAAAATTTTTCAGATTTGATAAAAATTATTAATTATTTTTAATATTATTTTATAATTAAGTTATTTTATAATTTTATTGATTATTGCTTTTCTTTGCGTACCCTTTATTTTAATTTAAAAAAAAAAAATTTTGTTGTTTGGTCAATTTTATTCTTTAGTGCATGTTAAAGAGCAATATTCGTTCTATCCCCTATTGAGGTCATAAGCGACGAGGTGGTTGGTGTTCGGTTAGTTCTTTGTTGGTTTTTTTCATTTATTACTCGTAATTGTACTGCTTCAGTTTGTGATGGCACTATGGGTTTTATATTTCTTTCGGTCGTTTTGGCGATCTTACAGCAGGTGACCTTGATTTTTTTACCTATTTTTGTTATTATTATGCAACAGATTATTAATGCTATGATGGTCAATACTCCACTATTTACATTGGTTTGAAGCGTCATTCTGTCAGCGATTCTTTTTTGTTCTGCTATTATTATTTCATTTTGGAGTTCTTCAATATCTTTCCCTTGTTCTAGTAATGGTTCATTATCATTTGTGAGGTGTTGTATCAATTTGGTGTCTAGCTCCTTGGTCGCCTCCTGGGCCAACTCGATTTTGAATGAACTTAGGTTTAATTTTGGTTCCTGCTCCGTATCTATCTGCTGGAAGGCTACTGTAGTCTCTTTGTTACCGTCGTAGGGTAGGTCTTTTCCGTCGATTGTAAATTTACAGGGTTCAGTTAGTGACACGACCCCGGTACCCACCATCTGCTGTGTGAATTGTGTAGATGTGCACTGTATTCTCAATACATGTTTGTTTTGAAATAGGAATAGCCAAGAATCTTTTTCGTATAATTTTACTAGGGAATCTGTGAATTTAGTTAAAATTTTTTGTTGGCAGTTTGATTTAATTTTTTCAACTTTTCTTGTTATTACAGCTGTTAAACATGTTTCGTCGTTTTCACCGTTTACCCTTATTTGATCCTGTTTGCATATCGTTACTGTTGAGTGGATCCCTGTATTGCTTTTTTTACAACTTTGTTTGAACTTGTTGTTGTTGTACTCAATGTAGTTGTTATTTGTGGTGGTTAATATGAAATTGGTATTTACATTTAATATTGTGGGTGGTTGTTTGTCTATAAATTGTGGTAACGGATGGATTTTGTTTAATTCGTAGTATTCCTTAAAAATTAAGGGAATTTCAATCTTTACTATTATTCCATCGGTGTCTTCTACTGATTGTACCTTTACCACTTGTTTAATTAATGGAAACTTAGCTGTCGTCATGTATTTGTTGTTGTTGGATGTTATTTCGTTGTACGTTTTGTTCAGTAGTTTGGCTGAGATTAATAATGGATGTAACTCATGTTCGTGTAACGCGTTTATTACAATAAATTGTTCGCTTAAGTGGTTATAAATCATTTGCAACTTTGTCCATATGAATAATAAAATTTGGTTTACGTCAATTTGTGATTGCAAATGCGTTACCTTTGTTTTCACTTCCATGATGTTATCTGTTATTTTTCGAGTGAAATTTCTGACTACTTCAGCGAGATGATTTTGATGTATTGTCAGGTTTCGTATGTAAGCCGTTGTCTTATCGAAACTGGATTTTAATATTGTCACCGGTTTTTTCATTAGGTGCATGTTTTCATCATCGTGTTTTTCTAGGTTCTGTATTCTATTGTAGATGTTTTCTGCATCTCTGGCATCCATTGTTCCAAATAAGTATTTGCTAAGCTTGCCTACGCCATCGAATAATTCTCTTTTTTGTCGGTTATTTTGTTTTCCCAAATAAAATTCAACTTCTTCTGTTTGTGTTGTTATTCGATTGATCATTGATGTTATCTCATTATGCCAGGAATCACAATTTTCCCGATGTTTTCCTAAGTGTTTACATGTATTATACGCTATTTCTTCACAACTTTTTACAAATTCTAACGTTTTTTATGGGTGTATGGAGGTGAGTTTCGTATATATTGTCCAGCTACTTTGATATATATAGGCCTTCCCTAGGGATTCCAGCATTACCCCGTTTGAATTAAACTCGTTTATTCTAACCTGTCCTTGTACCACGGTGGTAAGGACCATTGCAATTAATATCACGATAGTCATTCTTCCTACAAGAAAATAGGTAGCTGATTAATTTTCTTTATCAGTGTACTTTTAATATAGGTGTGTTGGTGGTTAATTTTTGTTCTATTGTATTTAATTTTCTCCTTAACTCATTCTTTAGTATTTGTTTACATGCTATTATTAATTTTTATATTTTCTATTTCAGTCGGGGTTACCAGTGGTACGATTTTTAATTTTGTTTTTTATATTTATGCTTTCTTATCATGCTTATGTATTATGCTTTGTATCTACATTTCAGAATTCTCATCTTTCGTCAATGGCAATACTAAATTTGAATTTTATTGTTGTCTGTATGAGTGAGATACTTAAAATTTTGCCTAATTGCCTTAAATAACCTATTAAAGAAAAAATATTTTCAATCTAATATGGTAAGTAAAAAAAATTTTTTATTTTTTTTTTTTATTTTTATTTTTTTTTTTTATTTTTTTATTTTTTTCAATTATTATTACTATATTTATTTTTATTATTTTTATTATTTTTTTTATTTTATTTTATTTATTTATTTTTTTGTTTCTTTAGGAGTTCGGAATTTTATGTGAGGTTGTAGAGGAAATTTTACGGGCTCCTCGACGTGCCCCTGCGGGGGTAACTTGGCCCACAATTGAGGAGGATTTGGAGTGGTTAATTTCTACCACTCCCAACATTTATATTGAATTTTGGCCTGATGGCCTGAATTTTGTGTCCCAGTTTGGCTCAAAGCCAAAAGATTTCACGGTAAGTTCAAATAGTTTTATTTTTGTTGTAATTTTAATTTTTCTTTTTTTTTTTTTGTTTTGTATGCGTATTTTTAATTTATTATTTTTTTATCTTATTATTAAAATTTATCATTTTTTATTTATTAATTTTTTTTATATATATATTTATTTTTTTTTTATTTTTTTATTTTTTTTTTTTTTCAGGTGACCCATCAGATTGCGGCTAACGGCCACGTTGTCATTCTATATTGGAAGGACGCCTTTGCCTCTTTCCTGGGGGCACTACAGTGCCGGGGTTATTTGCCCCCGCGGTTTAATTTTTAAATTCCACTAACATTTGTTAGTTATAAAATATAAAAATAAAAAATAAAATCATTGTAAATTTGTTGTTTTCTTTTCTTTTCCTTTATTACATATTTTTTTTTTGTTTTTCATGTTCCTTTCTTTGTTTTGTTGGGGCTTGGTTTTTTCTCTTTTTTTTTTATTTTACCCATTTTTCTTTTTTCTTGGTTGTGACGTGGAACTTTTTCCTTTGGTGAATTTCATTTTCTTTTTCCTTGGTTTGGTACGCATATTAAATGCATATATATGAGTAAATAATTTTGATGGAGATTATATTTCATTTTTCTGCATGTATTAAGATATCAACTTAATACATTGATTTTGCTTCTTTTTTTCTTTTGCTTTTGTTGTTGTTTTATTTTGTATTCATTTTTATTATCTAGCTTAATGCGACATTGTATATTTAACATGTTTATGTATATGTTTATGTATAACATATAACGTAAAGTTTTCTTCTTTTTTTCTTTATATGAAATTATTTGAACGGAAAATGGTTTTGGGTTACAAGTTTTCTTCTTTTATTAATGTGCGTGTGCATTTTTGTAGAAAATAAAATTTTACTTTGGAATTTCTTCAAAATGTACCAACAAAACAAAGTACGTATACTATACCTATATTTTTCCTATACTATATTAATATGATAATACTTTGCATATTTTTCGGTATTTATGAGGCCTATTTATCTCTATTTTTTCACTACTGTTATGATTTCCAAATTTAACGTTTTTTGAGATGTACTATATTTATTACCAAAAAATTTTTAAATTTCGTCTATATAAAAAAAAAATTTTCAACGGATATTCTGTTATTTGTAGTATGTAGTTTTTCAATATATGTATATGTAAAAAAAAAATTCTGTAATTTTTGTTACTGTCTAACAATAATTGCATGTTTTTATAGTACTACACTCGTATATTCTTAGACCTAAGATCCCAATTATTATTTCCCCAATTATTTTTCTATTAATTAATTTAATTTTGTAGATGTTATGAGACTAGAATTTTTTCAGACGGTTATTATGAACAACTTTTGATTTTCTACCCATTTTAATAGTTGTATTAACATCAGAGTTTACCCTAATGACTTGATATGGACCCTTCCACACAGGTGATAATTTATGTTTTCTTGCATTATTTCGTATTAAAACTTGATCACCGATATGAAATTTCTCTATTCTCGTACTTTTGTCGTAATAATTTTTCGATTTTTGTTTTTGGGAAATTAAATTTTGTTTTACAATCTCGCGGATTTTCTGCATTTTATATTTTACTTGATTACAATATTTATCAAAATTATAAATCAGTTCTGGAGATTTATTTAATGCTGTTGGTAATGGCCTATCAATTCCGTATAATGCGTTTATGGGTGTGAATTTGCTACCTGTGTGTGGTGAATGGTTATGTACCAACATTGCTTTTGCTAACCATTCATCCCATTCTGTCGGATTATTATCAACTATTGTTCTTAAATATTCAACTAATGGTCCATGTGTTCTCTCTAATGAACCGTTCGATTGGGGGTGGTATGCACTTGTTTGTAATTTTTTAATTTTTAACAATTTACATAATTCTTTCATGGTTTCACTTAAAAAATTTGAACCCTGATCTGTTATTAATTTCTTAGGAATAACTGAATACTTTAAAATTATATTTTTGTAAAATTTTTCTGCTACCGTTGTAGCTTCACAATCTTGTAAGGGAACGCAATCTAAAAATTTTGTTAAATCATCTTGAGAAGTTAATATGTATTTATTTCGATTATATGTTTCTGGTAAAGGTCCTACAATATCCAAATAAACTTTTTCGAAAGGTTGATCTGGAGTATCTGTGATTATCATTGGCATTTTATTCTGTTAACCGGATTTGTTTTTCTGACATTTTTCACATTTTTTAATGTATTTCTGTATATCCCTCAACATGTTTTTCCATTTATAAAAAGGTCTGATTCTTTTATATGTTTTTAAGACGCCTTGATGTCCACCTAACGGAGTGTCATGATTTTCGTGTAATATTGTTTTAATTTCTTTTTCATCAGTTAATATTTTTGCACTGTCTTTTCTTCTTATTTGCAAATTTTCTGATATTTCTTGTATAATTTCATTTTGATCTTCATTAAAACTATTTTCGGATGAATTTTCCTGTTTCTTTTCATTATTAACTCGATGCCTAGCTCTAGTGATTATATTACAATTATTAATGTTATCTGAAATTTCATTGTTGTCTTCTATCTTATTTTCAGGTATTCCACTTAACGCATCTGCATTTTGATTAAGCTTCCCTGCTTTATATTCAATTTTTAAATCATAATCTGCTAATTTAATTTGGAATCTAGCTAATCTAGTGGTTGTATCTTTTAATTTTAAAATACCTACTAATGGTTTATGGTCTGTGTATACTGTGAAATTTCTGCCGTATAAATAACATCTAAAATTTTTTGTTGCCCAAACTATTGCTAACATTTCGCGTTCTATTGTTGAATACCTTCTTTCAGCATCATTTAACGTCCTACTTGTATAGGCTGTTGGTTTTTCATTCCCTAATTCACCCTGTGACAATATGGCACCTAATGCTTCTCCGCTAGCATCAGTTGTTAAATAAAATGGTTTTTCGTAATCTGGATATACTAATAAAGGTGGATTGGTTAATGCAATTTTTAATTCTTCAAATGATTTTCCACATTTTTCGTTCCATTGAAATTTATTATCTTTTCTTAATAATTTTGTTATCGGTTCTGCTATTTTTGAAAAATTCGGGATAAATTTCCTATAATAGTTTGCTAGACCTAAGAACGACTGTACTTGTTTAACTGTTTTTGGTCTAGTGTTATGTATTAACATTTAAAAGGTCTTTTTTTAAATATAGGGAAGAAATTAAGGTTTTTTCAATTGAAAAGATTGTAGTTTAGTTTTCTAAAACTTTATTTTCTCTAAAAATATGTTCACTATAACTAAGTTCACAATATTTACTTAAAGTTAACTGCAATATTAATTGTTTATTTTACAACAATAATTTGTACCGAACCGAAATACTGTAATCAACGTCTAGTAGAATATCTTTTACTTGTAACTCTACGGTTTATTCAAAATACTTTACGGGCGAATTTTTACTATGATAAATTTAATTGAATTGAATTTTTTCTAAGTTTAAATTTAATAATTAGTTTCAAAAAATATTTTAAGTTAAATAATTTATTTTAATCAAAGACGATTTGTAATTCGCGGTAATTTACTTTTTTAACTTTACTGTTTCAAATCCAAATTATAACTTCGATAATCGTAACTATTTTATCAATAATTACAATTATCAATTTTCCCTACTTAAATTTTGTTTTTGCTAATTAAATCTAAAGTTCGTTATTTTAATATTAATATAATTTACCATAAATGACTGTACCAATCGTAGGGGAAATGGGCGGTACATTTCAATTCTTTATTTGCATATTCTTTATTTGGTATTGTTGTTCGTTTTTCTTTTAAGCTTTTCTTAGTGTACGCAAGTTTATTGCACTTATTAGCTGGTATACAATTATGTGCAATATGAACTTTGTATGCCAGTGCAGTGCACTTATCAATATATACAATTGTTACTATGAACTTAATGTAAATGAATTTGCATATATTAATATATTTGTTGTTTTTTATATTTCCGTCCTAATTATGATTTACCTATGTACTTTGGTTAAAATCGTTAATTTGTTAGTTCTTGTTTTTGTATTTCATATGAATTTTTTTCATGTTATTTTGCAATATGGAAAATTACTGATAAAAAGGGTTAAATATAATTTTGAACTATGTTGCTAAGGAATTTATATTGAAACATATTGGCATATATACTTTTGCGTACTTTATTTTTTTGAAACGAATTATGAACTTTAATAATGAATGAAATGATTGCCCAATTGGCGAGTCATCGAAATATATACTTTTTGTTAATTATTTTTCTTTGTTAATACAATTAACGGATATGAGTTGAATGGCCGAATTTCCTTTTAAATGAAATGTTTCAAAGAATTAATCAATATATGAAATAATCTTGAATTTTCTCTATAAATTATTTAAATAATTTAAAAATGTATGAAATTATTGAATTTATCTAATGTTTTATCAAATTGTGTTACAATTTGATATTTTTTATATAACATTTCCTCCCCCCTCGGAAAAATGGGTGGTAGGGTGTGTAGGGCTGATTTCAGTTTCGGGTGGTTTACATTTTTAGTTTTTCATTTTTTATTTTTATTTTTTAACTTTACTTATTTTATACGTATATTTTTATTCCCCAGTATACCTAAAACAAAATTTCATTATTTATTCAATATTCATTTATTTTTGTTTTTATTCCTAATTCGTACATATATAGTATATATATATTTTATTTTTTTACAATTTTTTTTTTTTTTTTTACATCTTATGTTTCTGACCTAGCTTAATAATTGACCTATATTTCATATATGCATTTAATTGTTATACAACCTTGACAATGAAATTAAATTACTGTTTATGTTTACTTTATCTTTATTATTATACATGCTACATTAATGCAATTTGTTTTAATTGTCTTTGTTAATTTCGAATTCATTATATGGTTGACAATACATGTTACCTATGATATCTAAGTATTAGTGTTCTTTTTGTATGTTTACTATTTAATTATTTTTCATTCATTACATATATTACTGTATTATACTTTTCTTCCTTTTTTTTTTTATTGCATTTGCTTTATTTATTTAATAACATATGGAGAATTTCGAAATTATGAATATAATGTTATTTCTTTTATACATTAATGATTTATGCAACTGTGTTCCAAAGTATATTAAGTTTTATTCTTTCTCTACAATTATGATTTGTTTATAAAAAAAAAATTTGTTTACATGTGCTAAAAAAAAAATTTATTTGCTATACTTTTTACTTATGTATATGTATGTAACTTAATGTATTATACTGTTCCCTAATAATAATGACTCTATATATACGCTAAAGATACAGGTGCAATATGATCTATACTTCGTTTTCACATCATTGTTTATTTTTTGTTTACTTTTTACAATGTTATTTTTGTTGTTATTCTTTTGATATGTTAATTTTATGTGTAAAGTGTATGTAATTGTAATTTATTTTAATTGAATGATACTGATTGTTCTGCTAATGTGTTTTTTGTGTATGTATGTGTGTGTGTGTACCTATAGTAATTCTTAATATTTTTAATTTTAATGGCCGTGATTTGTTTTGAAACTTGACCTGATTCTGGGTGTTAACAATTTATATGAATAATTCAACTATTTGTTTGTATGCACGTATATTATTTTATTAGTAAAAATTTTGCTTGATTTTGCCGTCGGTAAAATGAATTTTCTTGAAAATTTTTCAGATTTGATAAAAATTATTAATTATTTTTAATATTATTTTATAATTAAGTTATTTTATAATTTTATTGATTATTGCTTTTCTTTGCGTACCCTTTATTTTAATTTAAAAAAAAAAAATTTTGTTGTTTGGTCAATTTTATTCTTTAGTGCATGTTAAAGAGCAATATTCGTTCTATCCCCTATTGAGGTCATAAGCGACGAGGTGGTTGGTGTTCGGTTAGTTCTTTGTTGGTTTTTTTCATTTATTACTCGTAATTGTACTGCTTCAGTTTGTGATGGCACTATGGGTTTTATATTTCTTTCGGTCGTTTTGGCGATCTTACAGCAGGTGACCTTGATTTTTTTACCTATTTTTGTTATTATTATGCAACAGATTATTAATGCTATGATGGTCAATACTCCACTATTTACATTGGTTTGAAGCGTCTTTCTGTCAGCGATTCTTTTTTGTTCTGCTATTATTATTTCATTTTGGAGTTCTTCAATATCTTTCCCTTGTTCTAGTAATGGTTCATTATCATTTGTGAGGTGTTGTATCAATTTGGTGTCTAGCTCCTTGGTCGCCTCCTGGGCCAACTCGATTTTGAATGAACTTAGGTTTAATTTTGGTTCCTGCTCCGTATCTATCTGCTGGAAGGCTACTGTAGTCTCTTTGTTACCGTCGTAGGGTAGGTCTTTTCCGTCGATTGTAAATTTACAGGGTTCAGTTAGTGACACGACCCCGGTACCCACCATCTGCTGTGTGAATCGTGTAGATGTGCACTGTATTCTCAATACATGTTTGTTTTGAAATAGGAATAGCCAAGAATCTTTTTCGTATAATTTTACTAGGGAATCTGTGAATTTAGTTAAAATTTTTTGTTGGCAGTTTGATTTAATTTTTTCAACTTTTCTTGTTATTACAGCTGTTAAACATGTTTCGTCGTTTTCACCGTTTACCCTTATTTGATCCTGTTTGCATATCGTTACTGTTGAGTGGATCCCTGTATTGCTTTTTTTACAACTTTGTTTGAACTTGTTGTTGTTGTACTCAATGTAGTTGTTATTTGTGGTGGTTAATATGAAATTGGTATTTACATTTAATATTGTGGGTGGTTGTTTGTCTATAAATTGTGGTAACGGATGGATTTTGTTTAATTCGTAGTATTCCTTAAAAATTAAGGGAATTTCAATCTTTACTATTATTCCATCGGTGTCTTCTACTGATTGTACCTTTACCACTTGTTTAATTAATGGAAACTTAGCTGTCGTCATGTATTTGTTGTTGTTGGATGTTATTTCGTTGTACGTTTTGTTCAGTAGTTTGGCTGAGATTAATAATGGATGTAACTCATGTTCGTGTAACGCGTTTATTACAATAAATTGTTCGCTTAAGTGGTTATAAATCATTTGCAACTTTGTCCATATGAATAATAAAATTTGGTTTACGTCAATTTGTGATTGCAAATGCGTTACCTTTGTTTTCACTTCCATGATGTTATCTGTTATTTTTCGAGTGAAATTTCTGACTACTTCAGCGAGATGATTTTGATGTATTGTCAGGTTTCGTATGTAAGCCGTTGTCTTATCGAAACTGGATTTTAATATTGTCACCGGTTTTTTCATTAGGTGCATGTTTTCATCATCGTGTTTTTCTAGGTTCTGTATTCTATTGTAGATGTTTTCTGCATCTCTGGCATCCATTGTTCCAAATAAGTATTTGCTAAGCTTGCCTACGCCATCGAATAATTCTCTTTTTTGTCGGTTATTTTGTTTTCCCAAATAAAATTCAACTTCTTCTGTTTGTGTTGTTATTCGATTGATCATTGATGTTATCTCATTATGCCAGGAATCACAATTTTCCCGATGTTTTCCTAAGTGTTTACATGTATTATACGCTATTTCTTCACAACTTTTTACAAATTCTAACGTTTTTTATGGGTGTATGGAGGTGAGTTTCGTATATATTGTCCAGCTACTTTGATATATATAGGCCTTCCCTAGGGATTCCAGCATTACCCCGTTTGAATTAAACTCGTTTATTCTAACCTGTCCTTGTACCACGGTGGTAAGGACCATTGCAATTAATATCACGATAGTCATTCTTCCTACAAGAAAATAGGTAGCTGATTAATTTTCTTTATCAGTGTACTTTTAATATAGGTGTGTTGGTGGTTAATTTTTGTTCTATTGTATTTAATTTTCTCCTTAACTCATTCTTTAGTATTTGTTTACATGCTATTATTAATTTTTATATTTTCTATTTCAGTCGGGGTTACCAGTGGTACGATTTTTAATTTTGTTTTTTATATTTATGCTTTCTTATCATGCTTATGTATTATGCTTTGTATCTACATTTCAGAATTCTCATCTTTCGTCAATGGCAATACTAAATTTGAATTTTATTGTTGTCTGTATGAGTGAGATACTTAAAATTTTGCCTAATTGCCTTAAATAACCTATTAAAGAAAAAATATTTTCAATCTAATATGGTAAGTAAAAAAAATTTTTTATTTTTTTTTTTTATTTTTATTTTTTTTTTTTATTTTTTTATTTTTTTCAATTATTATTACTATATTTATTTTTATTATTTTTATTATTTTTTTTATTTTATTTTATTTATTTATTTTTTTGTTTCTTTAGGAGTTCGGAATTTTATGTGAGGTTGTAGAGGAAATTTTACGGGCTCCTCGACGTGCCCCTGCGGGGGTAACTTGGCCCACAATTGAGGAGGATTTGGAGTGGTTAATTTCTACCACTCCCAACATTTATATTGAATTTTGGCCTGATGGCCTGGATTTTGTGTCCCAGTTTGGCTCAAAGCCAAAAGATTTCACGGTAAGTTCAAATAGTTTTATTTTTGTTGTAATTTTAATTTTTCTTTTTTTTTTTTTGTTTTGTATGCGTATTTTTAATTTATTATTTTTTTATCTTATTATTAAAATTTATCATTTTTTATTTATTAATTTTTTTTATATATATATTTATTTTTTTTTTATTTTTTTATTTTTTTTTTTTTTTCAGGTGACCCATCAGATTGCGGCTAACGGCCACGTTGTCATTCTATATTGGAAGGACGCCTTTGCCTCTTTCCTGGGGGCACTACAGTGCCGGGGTTATTTGCCCCCGCGGTTTAATTTTTAAATTCCACTAACATTTGTTAGTTATAAAATATAAAAATAAAAAATAAAATCATTGTAAATTTGTTGTTTTCTTTTCTTTTCCTTTATTACATATTTTTTTTTTTGTTTTTCATGTTCCTTTCTTTGTTTTGTTGGGGCTTGGTTTTTTCTCTTTTTTTTATTTTACCCATTTTTCTTTTTTCTTGGTTGTGACGTGGAACTTTTTCCTTTGGTGAATTTCATTTTCTTTTTCCTTGGTTTGGTACGCATATTAAATGCATATATATGAGTAAATAATTTTGATGGAGATTATATTTCATTTTTCTGCATGTATTAAGATATCAACTTAATACATTGATTTTGCTTCTTTTTTTCTTTTGCTTTTGTTGTTGTTTTATTTTGTATTCATTTTTATTATCTAGCTTAATGCGACATTGTATATTTAACATGTTTATGTATATGTTTATGTATAACATATAACGTAAAGTTTTCTTCTTTTTTTCTTTATATGAAATTATTTGAACGGAAAATGGTTTTGGGTTACAAGTTTTCTTCTTTTATTAATGTGCGTGTGCATTTTTGTAGAAAATAAAATTTTACTTTGGAATTTCTTCAAAATGTACCAACAAAACAAAGTACGTATACTATACCTATATTTTTCCTATACTATATTAATATGATAATACTTTGCATATTTTTCGGTATTTATGAGGCCTATTTATCTCTATTTTTTCACTACTGTTATGATTTCCAAATTTAACGTTTTTTGAGATGTACTATATTTATTACCAAAAAATTTTTAAATTTCGTCTATATAAAAAAAAAATTTTCAACGGATATTCTGTTATTTGTAGTATGTAGTTTTTCAATATATGTATATGTAAAAAAAAAATTCTGTAATTTTTGTTACTGTCTAACAATAATTGCATGTTTTTATAGTACTACACTCGTATATTCTTAGACCTAAGATCCCAATTATTATTTCCCCAATTATTTTTCTATTAATTAATTTAATTTTGTAGATGTTATGAGACTCTAGAATTTTTTCAGACGGTTATTATGAACAACTTTTGATTTTCTACCCATTTTAATAGTTGTATTAACATCAGAGTTTACCCTAATGACTTGATATGGACCCTTCCACACAGGTGATAATTTATGTTTTCTTGCATTATTTCGTATTAAAACTTGATCACCGATATGAAATTTCTCTATTCTCGTACTTTTGTCGTAATAATTTTTCGATTTTTGTTTTTGGGAAATTAAATTTTGTTTTACAATCTCGCGGATTTTCTGCATTTTATATTTTACTTGATTACAATATTTATCAAAATTATAAATCAGTTCTGGAGATTTATTTAATGCTGTTGGTAATGGCCTATCAATTCCGTATAATGCGTTTATGGGTGTGAATTTGCTACCTGTGTGTGGTGAATGGTTATGTACCAACATTGCTTTTGCTAACCATTCATCCCATTCTGTCGGATTATTATCAACTATTGTTCTTAAATATTCAACTAATGGTCCATGTGTTCTCTCTAATGAACCGTTCGATTGGGGGTGGTATGCACTTGTTTGTAATTTTTTAATTTTTAACAATTTACATAATTCTTTCATGGTTTCACTTAAAAAATTTGAACCCTGATCTGTTATTAATTTCTTAGGAATAACTGAATACTTTAAAATTATATTTTTGTAAAATTTTTCTGCTACCGTTGTAGCTTCACAATCTTGTAAGGGAACGCAATCTAAAAATTTTGTTAAATCATCTTGAGAAGTTAATATGTATTTATTTCGATTATATGTTTCTGGTAAAGGTCCTACAATATCCAAATAAACTTTTTCGAAAGGTTGATCTGGAGTATCTGTGATTATCATTGGCATTTTATTCTGTTAACCGGATTTGTTTTTCTGACATTTTTCACATTTTTTAATGTATTTCTGTATATCCCTCAACATGTTTTTCCATTTATAAAAAGGTCTGATTCTTTTATATGTTTTTAAGACGCCTTGATGTCCACCTAACGGAGTGTCATGATATTCGTGTAATATTTTTTTAATTTCTTTCTCATCTGTTAATATTTTTGCATTATCTTTTATATAACTGTTTAAATTTTCTGAATTTACATTTTCAATTTCTTCTTGATTAACATTGTTATCTTGTTCGGGTGATTTTTCTACCTCATTTTCTTTATTTATACGATGCCTAGCTATAGTGATTATATTACAATTATTATTATTGTCTAAATTTTTTTTATTATTCTCTATCTTATTTTCAGGTATTCTACTTAACGCATCTGCATTTTGATTAAGCTTCCCTGCTTTATATTCAATTTTTAAATCATAATCTGCTAATTTAATTTGGAATCTAGCTAATCTAGTGGTTGTATCTTTTAATTTTAAAATACCTACTAATGGTTTATGGTCTGTGTATACTGTGAAATTTCTGCCGTATAAATAACATCTAAAATTTTTTGTTGCCCAAACTATTGCTAACATTTCGCGTTCTATTGTTGAATACCTTCTTTCTGCATCATTTAATGTCCTACTCGCATAAGCAATCGGTTTTTCATTCCCTAGTTCACCCTGTGATAAAATGGCACCTAATGCTTCACCGCTAGCATCAGTTGTTAAATAAAATGGTTTTTCATAATCTAGATATACTAATAAGGGTGGATTGGTTAATGCAATTTTTAATTCTTCAAATGATTTTTCACATTTATCATTCCACTGAAATTTAATATCTTTTCTTAATAATTTAGTGATTGGTTCTGCAATTTTCGAAAAATTCGAGATAAATTTCCTATAATAATTAGCTAGACCTAAGAATGACTGTACTTGTTTAACTGTTTTTGGCCTAGGAAAATTTACTACACATTTTACTTTTTCGGGATCTGGTTGTATTCCTTTTTCTGAACATTTATGACCTAAATACACTACTTCTTTTCTCAGAAAGTTACATTTTTCAGGTTGTAATTTCAAATTATTTTCTCTCAGTCTTTGGAAAACTTCAATTAATTTTTTATTATGATCTTCTAAATTTCGACCGTAAATAACTACATCGTCTAAATATACTAATACTTTTAATCCATTTTGACCTGTTAAAATATTATTCATCAATCGTTGAAAAGTTGCTGGTGCCCCTGTAAGTCCGAATGGCATCCTTTTGAACTCATAATGCCCTTGATATGTACTGAAAGCCGTTTTTTCTCTATCTTTTTTATCAACTAGAACCTGATGATAACCGCTAGCTAAATCTAATGTTGTAAAATATCTAGAATGACCTAACTGGTCTAAAATTTCGTCAATTCTAGGTAATGGGTACATATCTTTTACAGTAATTTCATTTAACTTTCTAAAATCTACAACTACTCTCCAACGTTTTTCTCCTGAAGGACCTGGCTTTTTTGGTACAACTAATAAAGGAGAATTAAATGGACTTTTACTGGACGTAATTATGTCATTTTCTAACATTTCCTTAACCTGTTCTTCTACAATTTCTTTCTGAACCTGTGGTAGTCTATACATTTTCTGATTTATAGGTCCCTTTCCAGGTTGTAGAGGAATTGAATGTGTAATGGCTGTTGTGTAACTTAATTTATCCCCTGGTAAATGAAAAATATCAATAAAAGATTCACAGATATATTTGATACTCTCAGATTCTTCATAATTTAAATATTCTGGTATTGACAGGTTTTCATTTAACAATTTTAATCTATTTTTATCTGAATTTGTATTTTCATCTAAGGAAAGGTTGTGTATTTGTTTAATATTAAAATTGTTAAAATTTTTATTATTTGTTATCTTACTTTTTACCGACTTTTCATTCGCGTAAAACCTATGTAATTTATTAAACTCATAATTATTATTTTTAAATTTATAAACATCAAAATCTTTTAAATAATAAAAAATTAATTCAAAATTTTTAATACACACATCTTTTTCATTACTATTTAAAATTGCTACGGTTATTTCATTATTATAAGGTTTTGTTATTGAACTCGCCAGGAACACTCCTGACCTAATTTCTTGTGATTCATTAATTATTTCCTCTTTAAAATTTACTTTAATTTTTACCAAATTTTCTGTTCGTGCAGGTATTTTAATTATTTCATTTATTTTTAATATATTTTTATTAGACTGATTATTCGTATAATTGTTAACATATTTTTTATTTTTGTCAATAAATTTCTCTAACTTATCATCATTATTATGTTTAAAAGATTCACAATTTGTAATTACTGATTTTTTATTTTTGTATTTCCTGTCTGTCTTTTTATATTTTATATTAATTTCTTTAATTTTCAATTTTTCTAATTCTCTACCCATTTCTTTAATTTTTTTAATTTCTTTTTTTAATCTATTATTATATTTTATTACACTTTCTTTATCTGTATTGAATTTTTCTTTATTTATTTCTATATTATTTTTCTCTTCTCTTATATTTTCTTTAATTTCATTTAATCTCTTTCTAATTTTTTCAAATTTTACTTTTATTTCTTCTATATTTAATTTTTTAACTATTTCTTTCTTTTTAATTTTTTCGTCATGTACTTGTACTTTTACTTTTGTTTTTGAACCTACCTTTTTGCTTTCTGTATATTTTTGTTTATTAGTTTCTGTACTTAGCGTTTTGATTTCATTTTCTGCCTTCTGACCCTCTCCCTGTACATATTTTTCATATAAAGAAGCTAAGACAGGTATTTTATTTTTTACCCGTACTTCCCTACATTTATTCATATGAGGAGGAATCTGAAAATTTGTGTTATCTTTTGTACCAATTTTGTTGTTAGTGAACTTAACAGATTTTCTTCGAGATAGCATTTGATCGCTAACGAAACCATTATCATAATCCTGATTCAAAAAAGCAAAGACAGTCGAATCCTTTTTTGACTGTACTTCTTCGACATCATTTTTACGATCAGAATCTTGTGCTTCAGAAAAACATATTTTTTTCATATCAGCAACCTTCGATAAATCAGTATTTACGAGACACTGTTTCGATGGTTGTATACCAATCACATGAGATTTGTTTTCTTTCACATTCGATTTCTTAATTTTATCAACTTTCAACGCTACTGTCTCTTTTTTATCCTGTTTTTTCACCAACATTTTTCGTTCAGAAGGATCTTGTAATTCGATTACTAAATCCTCTTCACTCGTTTCCTTGCGAGGGAAACGTAATTGTTTATTTGGACCATCAATAACACAATTTTTGGACAAAAAATCAAAACCTAATATACCGTCTTCTTCTACATTTTTCATATCTTCGATTATATGAAATTCACATTTTTTTGGATTTTTAAATTGAATTTTTGCCGAACAAGTACCTATCGTTTCTCCTTGTCCGCATACCGTGTTAATTTTTAATTTATTATCATTATTTATAATTACACCATTTTTCAATATATTTTCTTTTAATAAGCTAATTTCTGCACCTGTGTCTATTAATAATTCTGTTTTATTTTTCGTACTAATATCTAGGGGTAATTTTACTATGAATTTATCTAAACTTTTGCATATGTCTTGGGGCTGGCACTCGTTATGTTCATTTTCTCTGGCTGGGTGACAGCCCTTTTCTAGTTTCCCTTATTTTTATTCTGATTGTCCCACAATCTCTTTGCGTTACAATCCTTCATCATATGCCCTAGCCTCTGACAAAAATTACACTTTATTTCAGAATTTTTATTTTTACTTTCATTTCTGTCACCATTATTGTTGTTATTGAACCCGTTTCTTTGTACATACGTAACTGATCTTGAATTAATATTTTTTTCTTTACAATTTTGTGTTACATGCCCATACATTTTACAGTTTATACAGAAGGGTGTAGATTTTCTAATTCGACATTCTTCAAACGTATGATTGTTCTTACCGCAGAAATTACAAATCTTGAACTCTTGTCTTTGATTATTTGGATGTTTAAAGTTAGAGAAATTTCTATTCTCGTAACGGAAGTTATAATTGTTGTTGTTATTAAATCGTGGATTTGAATTAGGGAAATTTCGGTTAATGTTAAAATTAAAATATCTTTGTTCTTTATTTTGGTAATTAACCTGTGGCACTTGCGCCATCTGTGTTCTAAATTTTGCATTATTATTGTTATAAGTATTTTTATTGCTATTGTAAGTAAATGCCATTTCATTTATAATATTTTTACGTGTTGAATTACTATATGGTGTATTTATTGTTTGTATAAGTGGTGTATTTAATGTATTATTATTTGGTAAATTTTGAAATTCATTGATTGTATTTGTAGATTGAATGTCCGTCAATTCTATATTTTCTAATTTTGTAATTATTTCTTTCAAATTACTTTTATCTTCGTTTGCTGCTAATAACCTATATGTCGGATTAATTAAACCTGTTCTAAATGAAAATGCGGCAATTTCTTGTAAATCTGTTTTTACAGCATCATTATCGTCTGTATGTCTTTCTTGAGCTTTCTTTTCACAAGATTTTAAAATTTTTTGAACTCTACTGCCAAATGTTTTAACAGATTCACCAGGAAATTGTCGTACCATTCTTAATTCATTTAATAATGTGAGATATGATTTATTATTTACTAACGTATTATGTAAAATTGTTTTTAATTGTTCGAGTTTTGAACAAGTAATACCGTCTAATAACCTAGCAGCTCTACCCCTAAATTTAACCGGTAACATTGCAAAAAATAAATCTTTATCTTCATTTTTCACTAAACATGTATACATATTTTCATAGCATTTTATAAACGTATTAACTTCTATGCTGACGTCATCTGTATCTTCAACGCTTAATACAGGTACATTATTTAACAATTGATTAACTAATTCGATATTTGCCATTCTGAATATTTTATCTAATTCTTTCGTAAATTCTTCTGAAAAACTAAAACTATTTTCTTCAACCTGATGTTCTTCACTTCCTGTTGTACCTAACGATGTTCTTGGTTTGTAAACTCGTGTACCTGATCTTAGCTGAATATAGTGTAATACGTGTTTTTCCTCTTCTCTTGTAAATGTTATACTCGGGTGAATAATTCTTCGTGACTTACCCGTTGGTGTGGATGCTGCTGGTGAATTAGCCGTGTTGCTGTTATCCTCCAGTGCGATATCTTCACTTGTTGATTGTTGTTGTTCTAATGGCACCAAATCGTTGCTTTCTTCTGATGTACTGAACACTGGACTTAAATTTTCAAATGTAAAGGAATCAACTTTTTCTTCAAATCTCACTTTCCTTTTCTGATCCTTGAATGGTGTTGAACTTGTTTGTCCACTCGACATATAATATGAATTATTTCAAATTTTCTTTTTCAAAGAATGTTTTCAATTGTACCACATTAAAAAAAATTTTTTAATTCATACACATATATTTTTATCTTTTTCAAAAACCACTTCTTATTAAGCTTTACTAATAATTTCTTCCCTATTAATAAATGTTACTTGTATTTAATTAAATTTTTATTATATTAACTATTGGGTGCTATTCAGTCACATTTTACAAATCTGTAATAAAATCTGTAGCGAATTGCTACAGATTATGATTTTTACAGATCTGTACGAATCGGTATTCAAGATGTACACAACTTACTGATCTTTTCACTTTCCATAATTTTTAATTTCGAAACTGGAATCTGTTGTCAAAACTTTGATATTTGACATAAATAAAATAGGATAGATATATATATATATCATTATATATATATCTATCCTTTTTGCACTAATTTAAAATTATAAATAGTAAAAATCGTTATTTTTAAAACCAGATTTAAATTTGCATGCTAATTATCTAAAAATGAATTTAATATACATACTTATATATGTATGTATGCATATACATAACTAATTTTTTAACATACATATGTATGTATATGTGTCTTTTTAGTTTGAAACCAAATTTAAATTTGCGCTCTTAATATTGAAAAATTAATTGAACATATACTTATATGTAAATATACACATACATATATACATATACGTATATATACATAAACAAATGTACTAGAAATGTCGTATAACAGAAAATTGGAAAGATAAAAGTACATCCATTTGTTTCTTTTACGATTACAGATTTTTAGTTGTCAAGTCTACAGATTTTCATAAAAGATTGCCATGTTGAATACGGATTCGAGAGATTACAGATTTTTTTTTCTGTTGTCAAAATTTGTTCGAAAAAATATTACAGAATCTGTAATCAGTGCCATGTCGAATAGCACCCATTATTTCAAAAATTTCACTATTTATATAGAAAAATGCACAATTGTTTTTAATTTATTTATTTTTTAACAGAAAAATTTTTTATAGTTTTCCACACTTTTTATTTTATTTAATTTTAAAGTTATTACTTCATTCAGCGAAATAAATATTTTTGCTGAATTTAATTTTTATTCTAAATTTATTTCTGAAACTGTGCTAAATGATTTTATCTTTAAGATTTAATTAAAAATTTTTTGCTGAATTTATTAATTTATTATTTTTCTGAATGTATTTTTTAATTTTCTGAATTTAATTTGCTAAATTTATTTTTAATATTCTTCTGAAATTAATGTAGTATTTTTACTTATGTTACGCAGTATAATTTTATTATAAAAAATTTATTTAACTAAATATGAAATTTTTTTTTTTTTTTTGTTTTAAGCCAAATTTCAATTGTATGTAGCACAAATTTGTTAGATTAAAACGGAAGCGTTTAGAGTGTTTTTATAAAAACGTTTACCGGCTGCGCAAAAATTATAATGTTATGTATTAACATTTAAAAGGTCTTTTTTTAAATATAGGGAAGAAATTAAGGTTTTTTCAATTGAAAAGATTGTAGTTTAGTTTTCTAAAACTTTATTTTCACTAAAAATATGTTCACTATAACTAAGTTCACAATATTTACTTAAAGTTAACTGCAATATTAATTGTTTATTTTACAACAATAATTTGTACCGAACCGAAATACTGTAATCAACGTCTAGTAGAATATCTTTTACTTGTAACTCTACGGTTTATTCAAAATACTTTACGGGCGAATTTTTAATAATTTATTTTAATCAAAGACGATTTGTAATTCGCGGTAATTTACTTTTTTAACTTTACTGTTTCAAATCCAAATTATAACTTCGATAATCGTAACTATTTTATCAATAATTACAATTATCAATTTTCCCTACTTAAATTTTGTTTTTGCTAATTAAATCTAAAGTTCGTTATTTTAATATTAATATAATTTACCATAAATGACTGTACCAATCGTAGGGGAAATGGGCGGTACATTTCAATTCTTTATTTGCATATTCTTTATTTGGTATTGTTGTTCGTTTTTCTTTTAAGCTTTTCTTAGTGTACGCAAGTTTATTGCACTTATTAGCTGGTATACAATTATGTGCAATATGAACTTTGTATGCCAGTGCAGTGCACTTATCAATATATACAATTGTTACTATGAGCTTAATTTAAATGAATTTGCATATATTAATATATTTGTTGTTTTTTATATTTCCGTCCTAATTATGATTTACCTATGTACTTTGGTTAAAATCGTTAATTTGTTAGTTCTTGTTTTTGTATTTCATATGAATTTTTTTCATGTTATTTTGCAATATGGAAAATTACTGATAAAAAGGGTTAAATATAATTTTGAACTATGTTGCTAAGGAATTTATATTGAAACATATTGGCATATATACTTTTGCGTACTTTATTTTTTTGAAACGAATTATGAACTTTAATAATGAATGAAATGATTGCCCAATTGGCGAGTCATCGAAATATATATTTTTTGTTAATTATTTTTCTTTGTTACTACAATTAACGGATATGAATTAATGCCCGAATTTCCTTTTAATTTAAATGTTTCAAAGAATTAATCCATATATGAAATAATCTTGAATTTTCTTTATGAATTATTTAAATAATTTAAAAATGTATGAAATTATTGAATTTATCTAATGTTTTATGAAATTGTGTTACAATTTGATATTTTTCATATAACACTAGGAAAATTTACTACACATTTAACTTTTTCGGGATCTGGTTTTATTCCTTTTTCAGAACATTTATGACCTAAATAAACTATTTCTTTTCTCAGAAAGTTACATTTTTCAGGTTTTAATTTCAAATTATTTTCCCTTAATCTTTGAAAGACTTCAATTAATCTTTTATTGTGATCTTCTAAATTTCGACCGTAAATAACTACATCGTCTAAATATACTAATACTTTTAATCCATTTTGACCTGTTAAAATATTATTCATCAATCGTTGAAAAGTTGCTGGTGCCCCTGTAAGTCCGAATGGCATCCTTTTGAACTCATAATGCCCTTGATATGTACTGAAAGCCGTTTTTTCTCTATCTTTTTTATCAACTAGAACCTGATGATAACCGCTAGCTAAATCTAATGTTGTAAAATATCTAGAATGACCTAACTGGTCTAAAATTTCGTCAATTCTAGGTAATGGGTACATATCTTTTACAGTAATTTCATTTAACTTTCTAAAATCTACAACTACTCTCCAACGTTTTTCTCCTGAAGGACCTGGCTTTTTTGGTACAACTAATAAAGGAGAATTAAATGGACTTTTACTGGACGTAATTATGTCATTTTCTAACATTTCCTTAACCTGTTCTTCTACAATTTCTTTCTGAACCTGTGGTAGTCTATACATTTTCTGATTTATAGGTCCCTTTCCAGGTTGTAGAGGAATTGAATGTGTAATGGCTGTTGTGTAACTTAATTTATCCCCTGGTAAATGAAAAATATCAATAAAAGATTCACAGATATATTTGATACTCTCAGATTCTTCATAATTTAAATATTCTGGTATTGACAGGTTTTCATTTAACAATTTTAATCTATTTTTATCTGAATTTGTATTTTCATCTAAGGAAAGGTTGTGTATTTGTTTAATATTAAAATTGTTAAAATTTTTATTATTTGTTATCTTACTTTTTACCGACTTTTCATTCGCGTAAAACCTATGTAATTTATTAAACTCATAATTATTATTTTTAAATTTATAAACATCAAAATCTTTTAAATAATAAAAAATTAATTCAAAATTTTTAATACACACATCTTTTTCATTACTATTTAAAATTGCTACGGTTATTTCATTATTATAAGGTTTTGTTATTGAACTCGCCAGGAACACTCCTGACCTAATTTCTTGTGATTCATTAATTATTTCCTCTTTAAAATTTACTTTAATTTTTACCAAATTTTCTGTTCGTGCAGGTATTTTAATTATTTCATTTATTTTTAATATATTTTTATTAGACTGATTATTCGTATAATTGTTAACATATTTTTTATTTTTGTCAATAAATTTCTCTAACTTATCATCATTATTATGTTTAAAAGATTCACAATTTGTAATTACTGATTTTTTATTTTTGTATTTCCTGTCTGTCTTTTTATATTTTATATTAATTTCTTTAATTTTCAATTTTTCTAATTCTCTACCCATTTCTTTAATTTTTTTAATTTCTTTTTTTAATCTATTATTATATTTTATTACACTTTCTTTATCTGTATTGAATTTTTCTTTATTTATTTCTATATTATTTTTCTCTTCTCTTATATTTTCTTTAATTTCATTTAATCTCTTTCTAATTTTTTCAAATTTTACTTTTATTTCTTCTATATTTAATTTTTTAACTATTTCTTTCTTTTTAATTTTTTCGTCATGTACTTGTACTTTTACTTTTGTTTTTGAACCTACCTTTTTGCTTTCTGTATATTTTTGTTTATTAGTTTCTGTACTTAGCGTTTTGATTTCATTTTCTGCCTTCTGACCCTCTCCCTGTACATATTTTTCATATAAAGAAGCTAAGACAGGTATTTTATTTTTTACCCGTACTTCCCTACATTTATTCATATGAGGAGGAATCTGAAAATTTGTGTTATCTTTTGTACCAATTTTGTTGTTAGTGAACTTAACAGATTTTCTTCGAGATAGCATTTGATCGCTAACGAAACCATTATCATAATCCTGATTCAAAAAAGCAAAGACAGTCGAATCCTTTTTTGACTGTACTTCTTCGACATCATTTTTACGATCAGAATCTTGTGCTTCAGAAAAACATATTTTTTTCATATCAGCAACCTTCGATAAATCAGTATTTACGAGACACTGTTTCGATGGTTGTATACCAATCACATGAGATTTGTTTTCTTTCACATTCGATTTCTTAATTTTATCAACTTTCAACGCTACTGTCTCTTTTTTATCCTGTTTTTTCACCAACATTTTTCGTTCAGAAGGATCTTGTAATTCGATTACTAAATCCTCTTCACTCGTTTCCTTGCGAGGGAAACGTAATTGTTTATTTGGACCATCAATAACACAATTTTTGGACAAAAAATCAAAACCTAATATACCGTCTTCTTCTACATTTTTCATATCTTCGATTATATGAAATTCACATTTTTTTGGATTTTTAAATTGAATTTTAGCCGAACAAGTACCTATCGTTTCTCCTTGTCCGCATACCGTGTTAATTTTTAATTTATTATCATTATTTATAATTACACCATTTTTCAATATATTTTCTTTTAATAAGCTAATTTCTGCACCTGTGTCTATTAATAATTCTGTTTTATTTTTCGTACTAATATCTAGGGGTAATTTTACTATAAATTTATCAAAATTTTTGCATACGTTTTGGGGCTGGCACTCGTTGTATTCATTTTCTCTGGCTGGGTGACAGCCCTTTTCTAGTTTCCCTTATTTTTATTCTGATTGTCCCACAATCTCTTTGCGTTACAATCCTTCATCATATGCCCTAGCCTCTGACAAAAATTACACTTTATTTCAGAACTTTTATTTTTACTTTCATATTTTCTATTATTATTGTTGCTATTAGCTCCGTTTCTTTGTACATACGTAACCGATCTTGAATTATTATTTTTCTCACTACAATTTTGTGTTACGTGCCCGTAAATTTTACAATTTATACAAAAGGGTGTAGATTTTCTAATTCGACATTCTTCAAAGGTATGATTGTTCTTACCGCAGAAATTACAAATCTTGAACTCTTGTCTTTGATTATTTGGATGTTTAAAGTTAGAGAAATTTCTATTCTCGTAACGGAAGTTATAATTGTTGTTGTTATTAAATCGTGGATTTGAATTAGGAAAATTTCGGTTATTATTATAATTAAAATTTCTTTGTTCCTTATTTTGGTAATTATACTGTGGCACTTGCGCCATCTGTGTTCTAACTTTCGTGTTATTATTGTTATAATAATTTTTATTGCTATTGTAAGTAAATGCCATTTCATTTATAATATTTTTACGTGTTGAATTACTATATGGTGTATTTATTGTTTGTATAAGTGGTGTATTTAATGTATTATTATTTGGTAAATTTTGAAATTCATTGATTGTATTTGTAGATTGAATGTCCGTCAATTCTATATTTTCTAATTTTGTAATTATTTCTTTCAAATTACTTTTATCTTCGTTTGCTGCTAATAACCTATATGTCGGATTAATTAAACCTGTTCTAAATGAAAATGCGGCAATTTCTTGTAAATCTGTTTTCACAGCATCATTATCCTCTGTATGCCGTTCCTCAGCTTTCTTTTCACAAGATTTTAAAATTTTTTGAACTCTAGTGCCAAATGTTTTAACAGATTCTCCGGAAATTGCCGTACCATTCTTAATTCGTTTAATAATGTGAGATATGATTTATTGTTTACTAGTGCATTGTGTAAAATTGTTTTTAACTGATCTAGTTTAGGACAAATTATACCATATAATAACCTAGCAGCTCTACCCCTAAATTTAACCGGTAACATTGAAAAAAATAAATCTTTATCTTCTTCTTTTGTTAAACATTCATACATATTTTCATAACATTTTATAAACGTATTAACTTCTACGCTGACGTCATCTGTATCTTCAGCGCTCAATACAGGTACATTATTTAACAATTGATTAACTAATTCAATATTTGCCATTCTGAATATTTTATCTAATTCTTTAGTAAATTCTTCTGAAAAACTAAAACTATTTTCTTCACCTTGATTTTCTTCACTTCCTGTTGTACCTAACGATGTTCTTGGTTTGTAAACTCGTGTACCTGATCTTAGCTGAATATAGTGTAATACGTGTTTTTCCTCTTCTCTTCTTAATGTTACACTTGGGTGGATGATTTTTCGTGACTTACCCGTTGGTGTGGATGCTGCTGGTGAATTAGCCGTGTTGCTGTTATCCTCCAGTGCGATATCTTCACTTGTTGATTGTTGTTGTTCTAATGGCACCAAATCGTTGCTTTCTTCTGATGTACTGAATACTGGACTTAAATTTTCGAATGTGAAGGAATTAACTTTTTCTTCGAATCTCACTTTCCTTTTTGGATCTTTGAATGGTGTTGAACTTGTTTGTTCACTCGACATATAATTAAATTATTTTAAACTTTCTTTTCAAAAAAAATTTTTTTTTTAAATTATACTTCAATAAAAATATATTTCTATCTTTTTAAAACCACTTTTTATTCAGCTTTTATAATAATTTCTTTCCAATTAATAAATGTTACTTGTATTTAATTTAATTTTTATTATATTAAATATTATTTCAAACAATTAACGATTTGCACAGAAAAATACACAATTTTTGTATTTATTTTAATAGAAAAAATTTTCAGATTTTTCACACTTTTATCTTATTCAATTATTGAGTTAATGTTTCGTTCAACGGATTAAATATATTTGCTGAATTTAATTTTTATTCTAGATTTATTTCTGAAACAAATTTATAAATTTTTTTGTTTATTATTAATTGAATTTTTATTGTAAAACCGAGTTGAAGCGTTTTTAGGGTTTTTAATTAACACGGTTTACCGGCTGCGCCAAAATTTAAATGTTATGTATATAACATTTAAATAAAAAGGGGTGTCTTTCAAATATTGGGCAGAAAATTAAGGTTTATTAATTAAAAATATTCGTGGTTTAGTGTTTAAACTTTATTTCACTAAAAATAGCACTAAAACTAAGTTCACAATATTAACTTTAAATTTACTGAAATATTTATTATTTATTTTATCTTAAATGTTTAACACCGAACCGAAATTCTGTAATCAACTTAGCGCCGAATTAGAAATTCTGAATACTTTTTGGGCGAATTTTACTATGTTAATCTTTTTGAAATTCTTTGTAAGTTTTATTTAATATTTATTTTCAAAAAATATGTTAAGACGATTTCTGCGGTAATTTACTTTTACGACTTTTCTGTTTCAAATCCAAATTATAACTCTTCGATAATCGTAATTATTCTTCAATAATTACAATTATCACTTTGCCCTACTTAAATTTTGTCTTTGTTAATTGAATCCAAAGTTCGTTATTTTTATATTAATATAATTTATTACCATAAATGACTGTATCAATCGTAGGGGAAATGGGCGGTACATTTCAATTCTTTATTTGCATATTCTTTATTTGGTATTGTTCGGACAATTTTCGGTGAGAATTCTTTTGCGGGTGTAAATAACGTAAATTTGATACCATGAAAAATAGTTTCTTCTATGGAATTAATGTAGCCAAAGTTATATGGGAAATTAGGTAGCAGAATTGTATGGGAATGTAATTTTGCTGATTTAAAGAATTTCATATGAATTTTGAAAAGAATTTTAATAATTATCAAATGTACGTATGGGAATCCAAATTTTAATTTTATAATGTTAAATTCATATTTGTAATTTAAAAGCAATAAATGCATGATTATATGTTCATTTATGTATGCATTATGTTATATAATATTATATAATTTTTATGGGCTGTTATTATGTCTGATGTTATAACGCTTAATGTTAATGAATTGCAGGTGTTAATATATTTGTTATTTTCTTATATATCCGCTCTAAATATGCATTATGTACTTTGTTTAAAATTGTTAATTCTTGTTTGTGCATGTTATTCTGAAATATGGAAAATTGCTGATAAAAGGTAAAATAATATGATTTTGAACTATGTTGCTAACGAAAATTCTTATTCATACTTGTCTTTTAAGCAAAGGATGAAATGATTGCCCAATTGGCAAGTCATCAAAATATTTATTATTTTTTTTGTTAATTACATATTTTTCTTTGTTAATAATTTTAAAATTTAGGAATTTTTGAATTTATCTAATGTTTATCTAGTGATTTAGTTGGACGTTGGTGGTTATCTCAAATAAATTGTTAAATAAATTTAATGATTATAATGAAAAATTTATATATTAATATTTCGCAATAAGTAGGCGTTTGAATGATTTAAATTTAATGTATATAATAAGAAAGATATAAATGTCATATAAATGTAATGTTGTATTCTTTTTATATGTACATTAGCATAAAAGAAAAATAGAATTAGATGGTGTAAATTATATAGATATGCCTATACAATGTAATGTGTAAAATTGAATAAAGGAAATAAAAAAGAAGAAGAAAAAGGAAAAAGTAAAAAAAAAGAATTTGATGCTGTATATTATAGGGCAGTAGTTCAGCTTTCAGATTTCGCGTAATTTGGGAGGCTTGAACCAAGGGACATGAAACGACAGAGTTATCATTAAGCCAACCACTTAACCCATTACACCATCAAATTCAACATATGTTTATGAGTTAAAATTTGGTTTGTTTTAACACATTTTATCTCAATTTTAAGCTATTCAAATACTATACATATTGTTATCAGTATATATGTACACATACATTTAAATGTCTATACTATATATGATATATTTAAAACACTACGAAATTATAAATTATATATGCATATATAAACAATGCGTGTATATGAATATTACAAGTGAATTAATTAATTAAAAATATTCAAATATGGTTTACTAATTATTGCTATAACATTAATAACTTCCGGCAACACATTCTGTATACATACATATATACTCGTGTATTCATTCATCTGAAAAAATGTTATAGTAATAATAACATTAGTTTTTTATTTGTATTACATAATACGAATCATAATAATAACAAACTTGAAAATATTTTTTATCAATTTATCAATTTTGTCGCACGACTTTTTTAATTATGCTTTGTATAAACGTATTTGATTTTGTTTTGTTTTGTATACATTTACTATATGTCTTTCAAAAAAAAATATTTATAATTTTTTGTAGTCTTTTTATAGGTTTCTTAATAAAATTTACCCTAATCGGTCTTATCAGTAGTCAAAAAATGTATAATAACAGTAACATTGCCCTGTATAGTATTTTTGCATTTACATTACATATTATGAATTATATTTATAATGAATTTGAATAATTTTCCTTAACACTTTTTTCACATCATATGTTTTTAGTTAAATTTTGCATAATCGTTTTTTTTTATCTTTGTTTTGTATGCATTTACTATATATCCTATGTGAAAAATATATTTATAATTTTTTGTAGTTTTTTGAGGTTTATATGGTTTTCTTATTAAAATTTAATTTGATGTCAATTTCTATATGTTTGTTTTTTTTTTTTTTTTTTTGCTTATTATATACAATAAGTATATGTGTCATATGCAATTTAAATAAGATTTATAAAAAATATACATACATATGTATATTATGATAATTTTTGGTAATACTTAAAACCAATTTTGAGGAAGTGATGATAAAAAATTTTAAACTCCCATAATGTAAAATCTATATGTTAAAGATAATTTTTAGCTATATAAACAGAATTTTTAATTGAAAAATTCATAAAATATTTCAAACAATTCGTAATTGCGGGAGCATTTTTACGTGCGGATTTTTTATAAAAATTTTATTAATTATTTTTGCAATTCGTTTTATATTTGTGTGTGTATATAATTTTAATAAAATGGAAGGATCAACAAATAAAATTCAAATACCAAAACCCATCAAGGAAGAAGTAATGTCATCAGATGATTCTGACGATGAGAGAATGTGGGCTAAAATACAAAAAGAGCTCCAAGAACTTGATGGCAGTAGTGATGATATAAAAAAAGAAGAAGAAAAAAATAACCAAATGCTTTTAAATTTAAAAGAAAAGGCATGGAAGCTGAAAGAAGAAGAGCTCAATAAGAAAAAAAAAGAGCTTGAACAACTACAAAATAACCTTCAAGACAAAGAAATTCGTCTAAAAAATCAAGAAAAAAAACTTATAGATAAAGAAATTTTCTTGAAAAAAAAGACGAAACAATCAAAGGTTATTATTCAACATTTAAAAATGCCTTCAATGGCTGTGTTGGAATAGACAATGCGTTTTGGGGAGATTTTATAGAACATATTCCTCACTCAATAAGGATAAATTTAAATAGGTAAGTTTTTATATTTTTCTAAACATTTCATTTGTTATTTCCAGTATATTAATTTTTTCTTTAATATAATTCACAGTGTGCAGATGCATTTTTGGGGCAGTAACAGGATGCCACAAAAATGTGAAAATCCTGCCTATTTCTTAGACTGGATGAGGACAACAATTTAGCCAAACGCCAAGATGTATATGCTTCGGGTCACAGGAAGCAGGATTCCGAACACTGGATCAAGTGCCTACACTTGTTTTGATTCCAGATGCATATCAAACACAATAATTGGAGTCAGAAATTCAATAGTGTATAATTTTACAGATTATAATATATTTACAAATAGTATTTTAACAAATAACATGTATTGTTTTGCATGTAGAAGAAATTGTTTATCTTTTTTGAATTTTTTTTTTTTTTTAATTTTATTTATATTTTATATATTTATATGAAGTATTTTATAAGTATACTATACATTTAAATATATATTTAGTTTTAAAATTTTATGTTAAAAAATAGTATATTAAAATATTAAAATACAAGAAAATTTTTGTTTTTTGTTTTTCTTACACATTTATTTTACTTTTTTTCTCATCGTTGGTTGCTGATGTTGGCTGATGTTTTCTTTTATAGTTATTTGCATTAATAGCAGCTAATATGACTTCATGTCCATTAGCTGATATTTTCTCAAATATATCCTGTAACAAAAAAATTAATTATTATTTTTTAGTATTTCATTTTAAAGATTTTCATTTTTCAGCTTTTTATTTCAGCTTCTGTTTTTAAGTATATAATACAACTTACCATTTCAACCATTTCGATTTCATGAAACCTCGAATCGAAATCGACGAATATAATCCAACAGTCATCGTTGTATTCTTTGAAAAATATAGTATATCCTGGATTTTCTTTGACAAATACTATAAAATCGTCTTCAATGTTGGGCCACTCAACACCAATTGGAGGTCTTCTCGGAGCATCTAAGATGTCTTCGATTTTTCTTATACGATGTAAATTATTCATCTCTGAAAAATAAAAAATAAAAATATTTAAATAATTTATTTTAATTTAAAGTCAATTCTTTAACTTACCAATGTATGCTGTATATATGCATATAAAAATAAAAGAAGTATGTATCTAAATAATACTTTTTTTAATTATGATTTTTTAACAAAATATCTTCTGCTTTTATATTCTAAAAATTTTTACTTGCAACAACTGTTTTAATTGCGCAACAACAAACACAATATACCCCACTATATTGTTTTCAAGTATACATTATTCACTTCGATTTTTCAGGTTCTCATCGTATAAAACAACAACAAGTACAGTTTAAACAACTTTAACCAAATTTTCACAATTTTCAACCTTGGTTTTTGTTTTTCCTAATTAAACAACAACTACATATTACAAACAAGTTTGAACATGTTTTCGCAACTTTCAACCTTGGTTTTATTTTTCCCAATTAAACAGCAGCAAATACATAGTAAAAAACCTCACATCCGGGTTTTTCTATTTTTCTTAAATAATTACCACAACAACAAATACATTACATATGAGATCACTCTACTTTTTCAAGTTCCCATCATTTAGAAAAAACAACAACAACAACACTAGAAAAAAACCTTGAACATTACTTAAAGCACATTCAACCTACCCTTAATACCACCACCTACCCACCATGAAAAATATTTACGTCAATGACATCACAAAGACTTTAAAACTTAAGATCATTTACCCACCAAACACACCATAAAGTAAACAACAACCAATTATATAATTACATCACCCACACAAATTTTTTTAATTAAACCACTGCTTTCACCAACACGATCTATCAATAATCACCATTATCTTTTCTAAACCATTACGTCATTAACTCCAATTAAACCACTCCTATCACCAACACAATACACTCAGAACCGTCATTATTCAACCCATGACGTCATCAATTCTTTTCAAACCACTCCTCATTTCATCACGATCCACCCATCGCAGCCATTTTTTTTTCTCATACCATTAGGTCATCAAATTAATGACGTCATAAAATGGCACAAGAACCCTGCTCTGGTCCAGAACGCACATATCCTAACTACTTAGTAAATTCTCCAGAAAAACTAAAATTATTTTCTTCACATTCTTCTTCTTAGCTAATGACGTCCTAGGCTAATAAACTCGTGTGCCTGATCTTATCTGAATAAAAATCAATACTTGCATTTCCTCTTCTCTTGTTAATGTTATACTTGGGTGAATAATTTTTCGTGACTTACCCGCTGCTGATGTTGATGCTGCTTGAGGAGGTGTATTTTGTTGCTGATATCCAGTGCGTTGTCTTCACTTGCTGATTGCTGATTTAATGGTACTGGATCGTTGCTTCCTTCAGATGCTCCACTTGCACTAAATACTGGTCTGAGATTTTCAAAAGTGAATGAATTGACTTTTGTCTCCAATCTCACTTTCCTTTTTTGATCTTTAAAATGTAATGAACTCGTTTGACTAGTCGACATATACTTGAATTTTTTTCCAAAATTTTTACTCTCAAAAATTTTAAATTATCACATTAAAGTTTTATTAATACACGTATTTATTTTTTATCAATTGCAAAAACTATTTTAATTCCGAATGAATAATAATTTTTTCACATTCAATAAATATTATTTGTATCAAATTGAATTTTATTTCAAAAACTGATTTTATTCTTTATTCTGAAATTAATTTCAAAGTTTTGCCAAATTTAATTAATTTTTTAAAAATGTTATTAATTGATGATTTTTATTAATTTTAACTGATTAATTTTCTGATTTTTTTTTTTTTTTCTGAATTTAATTTATTATTATTGTACTTAATTTGTTGAGTTAATTTTACTATAATAATCTTTTTCTTTTATGAATTTACTATTATTTTTTCACAAATTTTTAATTCTTAACACTATGCATTTGTCATATATGCATTTACCATATGTTATCGTTACACAAGTTGTTATTTTTGTTTTTGACACACTTGTCTTAACATAATACGTAATATATGACTGACCAAGTTATGAATGAATTATCAAATCAAATATCACCTTGTTCTGCTTGACTTATCATACATATGTATTCATGTGTAATGTTATGTATATAACATTTAAAAAGGTCTTTCGAATGTTGGAAAGAAATTTAGGTTTGTTTAATTGAAAAGATTGTTGTTCGGTTTTTAAACTTTATTCACTAAAAATATCACTATAATTAGGTTCACACTTTAGCTAATATTACCTGGAATATTAATTTATTTATTTTATCTTAATACTTATTACCGAACCGAAATACTGTAATACTGAAATCAACGCCAAATAGAAAATCTTTAACTTAACGGTTTATACTGAGCAATGTTCGGGCCGAGTTTTTCTATGTTTAATTTAACCGAGTTTTTTCTAAGTTTTTATTTATTACTTATTTTCAAAAATATTTTAAGTTAAATAATTTATTTAAATCAAAGACGATTTCTACGGTAATGTACTTTTACGACTTTACTGTTTCAAATCCAAATTATAACTTCGATAATCGTAACTATTTTATCAATAATTACAATTATCAATTTTCCCTACTTAAGCTTTGCTTTTGCTAATTATATCCAAAGTTCGTCATTTTAATATTAATATAATTTACCATAAATGACTGTACCGATCGTAGGGGAAATGGGCGGTACATTTCAATTCTAAATTTGCATATTCTTTATTTGGTATTGTTGTTTGTTTTTCTTTTAAAATAAATTCAACAATTAAATGACGATTGCACGAATGAATAAATATTTTGGGCAAATGTCCAATAATGACCTACAATATTCTGCCTTCTGTGGGATATGACTGGAGTTTACATCCATCAATTAAAAGTGAATTGATTATACTCTGTCCACTAATATTATACGTTTAAGGTGTTATGGCGATTACTTAAAGTTGTATCACTGTACATCACTACGTATATACATTTAAAAATTCACCTGATATATAATAAAACTCTTGTAGATTGTTTCACTGTTCGTGAAATAGTCAAATTAGAAATTATAAGAGAAGAAAAAAGACATATGTACCTCCATAAGACTTCAAGTGCATAATATTAGTGGACAGAGTACAGAAAAAATATGTCGCAACTATTTTACTCTGTTGCTCTCAAAACTATATTTTGCCTACTGCACCAAGCCAACAAATGCTTCTCAAGATCATTATACAGCAAACGCCATATACTTCGTCGAAACAACTTTCTTGCCAGCAAGAAGTGATAGAAACTTTCAATTCATTGATGACATTACCTTGGAATTCAAAAACAGATCATCACTGAAACAGTACCTACCAATGAAAGTTGTGAATGCATTGAATTTTTAATGCTACTGGGCGAAAATACATTTTGTTGTGAACAGTCCTGAGTACTTTCTGTATAGTTTCACGATTTCATGACAGGACCGCCCAAAACAAAATGTATTTTCACCTGTAAAGACAACCTGTGTTTATGTTGTGATTTAGGCTCTATGGGGCCGAATATCTGAATGCTCTAAGTGATTCAATCGATTGTGATCGGGTAAATGAAGGGTTTTTTGCATTTCTAGAGGTTGCAAATTTGGTGAACTTCTTTGTCCTTCTGTGTACTGTACGAATACCAGCACTAGCGCCTGCTTTTCGTAGAATTTTCAAGCGTTCCGTAGATGTAGTACCTGCACAGTTAGTCTTTCCCAGTTTTTTTTTGTAGTTTTATGGATTTTCAGCAAAATTATGGAGTATCCAAGCATTTGTCTCAATATTTTTGAGTTTTGCACGATCAGAAAAATATTTCCTTCAAAGTCCTATTTCGTCTGATGTCAGGGACTTTTCTCTTCCGACTTTAATTTTTTTTTTTAACTAAATTGCACGAAAAAGTTCGAAATAACCCGAAAAAGAATATTGAACACTGATTCATTAAACATTTTTATATATTATTCACTTCGAACATAAAATCGGAGTAGTGAGACTAATTAGGTGTCGCGCCGGAATTAAATTTTTTTGAAAAAGTCCTTCCTATAATTTATGGATTGCGAATTTCGACCATTTACGAGTTTCATAAAATGTGTAATCTATCCATAACGTGTATACTGGTTCAAAAATATTTTGAAATCTACCTAATATTAAAATCAAATATTTAAAAAAAATTAGAGTAAGAGTACACTGGTGTCGGAGAGTGTAACTAGCTGCAGAGTTAAGACTGGAAATGTCGCATTAGAAAAGAAGGCGATACTTGCAAGATGGCTGAAGCATTACGAAACGTTAAAAACTACAGAGCAATTACATTATAAAATGTATTATAATAAATCGTGTCGAATATACTACACAACAGACTGATTGCCTAAGCAGAAAGTGTAGTTGGAGACCACCAGTGTGACTTTATGAGAGGCAAGTCTACAATATATCAAATCATTACAATTAGGCAAGCGACGGAGAAAATGCAGAAACAAATTATACCGCTGCATCTTGTGTTTGTAGACTTTATAACTCCATATGATTCGGTACTAAGAGAAAAATTGTATGATGTGGTGGAGGAATCCCAGATACTTCATCACCATAAGTAGTATGTTTATAGCGTTTCTGAACCAGCGGCTCTGCCGGCTCATGACGTCACAAAGGCATTGATCTTGTCTTGTCTAGACGAAGGGTGTGCGTGTGTTGTTGTAGTGATAATGATAAACTGGTAGCAGGTGTTACTTAAGGGTACATAATCAAACATGTGTTTTATGTTGATTATTACTAAGAGCAGTGTGTGTGGGTGTATGCGTGTGGTGTGTGTGTGGGTGCGATAAAATAAATAAATTATAACCCCTATTTAATAACATTGTGAAATTAGTAAAGAGTACTATATTAATAGAAAAAAGGATTTTTTAATTTAAAGAATTTAAATGGATTCAGGATTTAAATTTTTTTCCCATGACTATTGACGGTCCTAATAAAATAGTGTAATTTATGGCTTGTGAATCAATAGATTTCTCTCTAGAAACTATCCTGAGTTTTAAATATTAAATGAATTTAAATGGATCCAGGATTTAAATTTTGTCTCATGACTATTGACGATCCTAATAAAATAGTGTAATTTATGTCTTGTGAAACTGTCAATGGATTTAATATAATAGTATAATTTATGGCGTGCGTTAATATTAGATTATTTCAGAAATTATTCTGATTAGTTAATTTTTTAGAGTGGGGGGGTGAACTGATTGTTCTAGAAACTGTTGTGATTGGTTATAGAGTTTTACATTTTCACTAAAGTTTAAAATTTTCTGGTATAAATTCACCCGAGTGTTGGTAAAAATTCACAGTTCAGTTTTACTAGTTAAAAGTTTAACAAGTAGAGTCGAAAATTTTTAATTCAAAACAAAATGGAAAAGAATCAAATTGAAACTAATATTGCTGAGTCAACAGCAAAAGCAGAAAAATTACCAAGACGGAAGAAACTATCTTGGAAAGATAAAGAAGAAGAAGTTCCTGAAAAAAAGTTTGCTTCTTCAGTTGAAGCACTTAATTCTGCTCGTAGAATATATTTGAACTTATCAAGCATGGAAATAAAAAAACCATACAGAATACTAAAATCCGTCATGTTAACAACAACTTACGGCAATAGAATTTTATTGGATTTGGAGGATAATATGAAACTGGTTTTACCTGAAAAATATAGCTCGTTATATAAACATTTTGAAAAGGATATGAACGAAGGAAAACTACTTATTATCAACAATGGACAAATTGGAAAGGGATACGATTTGATTTTTAAAGAACAAGAACTTGCAAAAAATGATGACGAAACGTTCCACTATGATGATTACAATATTTACTCACAACATAAATTACCTAATTTTTATAATGCATTTTAACTTGTAGATTATAGTATAGTGTAATTTAGCAATAGTATTTTTAGAGTATAAATTATTGAACAAAAAATTTCAATAAGTTAGTTTTAAATTAGCTATACAAGTGTGCAGGTTAAAAAATTATTAATATAGTTTATATTCAAGAAATTCATTATATATTGAAATATGACTGTTGACAAAATAGAAAACTTCATACTTGATTTCAATGATGTCATACTTGATGAACATAAAGAAGAATTATTACGATATTTGGAATTTTTAAAATTTTATGGTAAAAAGGCAAAAATTATTTCAATCTATGGACTTCATTATGCTGATTGTCCTTTGTCCAAAAGTACTACCACTTCTGGACCTGACACATGCAGTTGTTGGAATGTACCAAGGATACAGCACAAAGCAGAAAAATTATGAATTTGTATTATAGAATAAGAGGAATTAAATTTATAAATGAATAAATAAAGAAAAACACATTTGTTAAAACCAAAATACATGTTTTATTTAATATATAGTATACATACACATAAACATTTTACAATTATTGGTCATTATTTACCCACGAATTTTATCCATTAGAATATCTTAATTATTTAAAACAATAAAAAAAAAGTTCTCTTCATTTTTGAAAATTTTCAATTAATTATATATTAAACTAAATCTTTTTTATCAATCCATGCATTATGTTCATTTGTAAAACCTAACCATTTTACAAAAGCTTTATTATTCTTTTGTTTTTTGATTTTTTCAATGAGAAATGTATCTGGATACTTTGTTCGAATTAGTTCTTGTTCATAAAATCCACCTTTTATTGGATTTCCTTGATAATCTTCTAAAATATAGTATACGTAACAGGGTTTGTGTTTTTAATTTTTTTGATTTTAAAAACTTCAGTTGTCCAGTTAAGTGTGTAACCTTTTTCAAACAAATGTTTAAATTTACTAATGCGAACTTGATCGCCAACTTTATACTTTGGTTTACGAAAAACTTTTAAATTAGGATATACTGTTTTTAACAATGCTTTTTCGTTGTTGGAATCGACATCAACTGGTTTCATTTGAATAGTCCTGTGTTTTGTGTTATTGTATAATTTTACTAATTCGTTTATTTTATCAATCCATCGATAAGTACCATGCATACTAAATTCTTGACTTCATCATTGACTTCAAAGTTCTGTTGAAACGTTCAAAAATTGAGGCTTTCATTGTGCTGTACGTTGAATAATGGGTAATATCATATTTATTCATTAAATTTTGAAAATGATGATTGTAAAACTCTTTGCCGAGATCGCTTTGTAAATTATGTGGTATTCTATTTGACAAAGTAAATATCTTCTCCATTGCTTTGGTTACATCTATGTCATTTTTACTTTTAAGAGGAATCGCCCAGGCAAATTTTGAAAAAGTGTCGATTACAGTTAACAAAAAGCGATAACCTTTATTATTAGCAGAATAAGAACCCATTTCAACTAAATCGATTTGCCAAAGATCATCTATTCCTTTTGTAATAACCTTTCTTCGAATAAATCTTCTACGAGCTGATTTGTGTAATTCCTCAACTAGTTGTCTTTTGCTCATTTTTTTAACAAATGACGTAATGTTAACATAAGAGATGTATTTATTATTTAATGAAGACCATGTTGTTTAAATAGCGCTGATCTTGCTTTAACAACGTATTCACCTGTATTTTTGTCTTTTTCGATATACAGTGCATTTTGTTAAAGTTGTTTGTAATCAGTAAAATCTTTATGAAAATTAATTAAATCAGTTTCTAATTTTTTTATTGCTTGAAAAAAATTTTTATTTGTGCGTAAATTTTTATCATAATTGTTTGTAATAATTTCTGACTTGTTAACTCTCTGTAAAATATTATCAATTTCAAGAAAATGTGCTTGAGAATTATTTACAAATGTTTCTAGTTTTTGTAATTTTTCAGTAAAAATTGTTTTAAATTCATTTATCGTATAGGTTACACTTTTATAAAGATTATGCAGTTTTTCTACTAAAAGATTTCTATTGCTATCAATTTCCTGTGAAAGATTTGTTCTTAAAGCTGTTATTTCATTTTCAAAGATTGCTTTTGTAATAGCGTCAAAATTGTCAACTGGTAATCCAATGTTTTGTAATCGTTTATATTCTATATCAAAATTTCCATCAGGGGTTAATTTAAATCCAATCCCAGGTTGACCTGGAGGTCCTCGTTCATTATTACTTTTACATTTGAGTAAGAAACGTCCAAACTTATCAACACTCATTTTTTAAATGACGCACTCTGTTTGTTAAATATGGTTTTTATACGATAATGTCAGCTTCTTTGAGCTCTTCAATAATTGAAATTATTTCATTTCCATGATTATTATGACCTGCATCCTGTGAGGCTAACAATAATCTTAATCTGTCTACTAGCTCGTTTGGATCATCCCAATAAATATAATCAGTTTTGTTTCTTGAAAACTTCATTAAACCAGATCCTTTATGTGGATTTAAAAATCTTTTAATGAACTGATATTTTTTACTTCGAGTTCCTGAGATTTGTTTGTTTGCATCGTAATCACGTTTCATAGCATTTGTACTATTTAAGATTTGTACATAGGTCCCTATGTCTTCAAAAGTATATACTCGTTTACGGGGGCTTTTTGTAAATATTAACTGTATTGAACCAGGTGTAAGTTTATAAGATTTGTTATTTATAACAATATTTTCATCATCTATTACAAATGCTGAATCACCTATTTTCCAAGTATTTGTATCTTGATCTAAGTGAGGACCATACTTGTAGTCAATTTCATTATCTTTCAAATTTAAACTCTTTATAATACTGTTAGGTGAATTTGTAAACGCAAGAGATGTACTTATTGTGTAATCATCAAATTTATCTGAACCTGAAGCTTGTAAATCAATAACTCTCGGTTGTAGAATACCTTTTGGTGTAGAAAACGGTGTGTTGAAATTATCGTTTAAAATTTTTGAATTGTCAAACGGTATTCTAGTTTTTTCAGGTTTTATTTTCTTATTTTGGCCTGGTGTTTCATTTTCATAATCACCTTCAAAATTATTTTCTGCATTTTCTTTAAGTTTTGCATTAAGTATTTCTTTGAGAGGTTGTGTAATTGGTTTAAATGTATTTTCAAGTTGGAAATCAGTTTCTGCTTTTCCTCTTGTTAGTGTTAGATATTTTTTCCTAATTTCTTTTCTTGTTTGGATTATATCCTTAATCAAATTTTCATCCATTTTAAACAGCTAATGTACGGAATAGTTTTAAACAGGTATACATGAAGCAGTTGTAAACAGCTATAATACAGATTGAAATAGCTATAAAACAGCTATAAAACAGCTATGAAACAGCTTTAACCAGCTATGAAACAGCTATGTAACAGCTTTAAACAGCTATGAAACAGGTTGAAACAGCTATAAAACAGCTATGAAACAGCTTTAAACAGCTATAAAACAGCTATGAAACAGCTATGAAACAGCTATAAAACAGCTATGAAACAGCTTTAACCAGCTATGAAACAGCTATGAAACAGCTTTAAACAGCTATGAAACAGCTTTAAACAGCTATGAAACAGGTTGAAACAGCCACAAAACAGATTTTAAACTAATTATAGCGTTTTTGTTCGTGATGATCAGTCTCCTTGTAGTTCACTTACATAAATGCCAAAAACTTTCTTATTACTCTGTTTTTATACTTGAACAAAGATGTCAAATCCTTTTCTATATCTTCCTCTGTTTAGTTCATTATCTTTACTAATTACTAAGAATCCATATTTATCCTTCCAACATTCGGAGCATAATTCACGAAATTTTTCATATGACATATCCGTGTTAACATGATCAGTATATATACATATGTTTTAAGTATACATCATCTTGTTTAAAAGCTATTATTAAATTTGCATTATCTCGTATCAGATGTTTTGGAATACGTGTGTATGTCTGACATAAATAAAAACTGTCAACATCCCTATGTCGACCCATACAAATTTATTCTCGTATATTGTTTTGTTTTTCACATGCAACATCGTCAAATACAAATATAGAATTACTTTTAGCTTCATTTGGAGGTATAACATCGTTATTTTCAGTAAATGTGTAATAACCAAGTCCCTTTATAGGTGTTAGTATCCGATTTAAATATTCGTATTTAGGTTGATATAGAGATTTCGAATAAATATATATGTTTTCAAATTTAAGACCGTGTGGATGTTCGAGTAAACTAATCATAACATTTGTTTTACCGCAGTTAGATGGACCTACAACAATAGCTCTAATACTGTTCGGTAGTAACGTACTGTGTCTAATTTTACTGCTGTTATTGTTTGTTTTAAAGTCTACGTTTTTTACTGCTAACGTATCACGTTGTTTAATTAGTCGCATTCTGGATAGTAACTGAACGAAATTATCTATAAATACTGTATTCATAGCTTAATTGTCATCATTTCACTTTAGTCTTTGCATGAAACGATATAAAATGATTAATCATAAAAATAAATTTGTTAGTCGTTGTCCAACGCACAAAGGAAAAGAATTACTTTACTCATTAATAAACAAACTCCAATTTGAATTATATCTTCCTGGCTATCAATATTGCGGTCCTGGTACAAAACTAAGAAAACGATTAGAAAAAGGAGACATAGGGATAAATCCACTAGACGCTGCCTGTAAAGAGCACGATATATTTTATTCAAAACATCTTGATAACGACAGTCGACATACAGCTGATCGCCTTTTAGCAGAAAAGGCTTGGGAAAGAGTAAAGTCTAAAGACGCTAGTATTGGTGAGCGTGCAAACGCTTTGTTTGTGACGAACGCAATGAAGACAAAATTAAAACTTGGAATGGGTGTTAAAACTAAAACTAAAAAACAAATAGTCAAATCAAAAGAAACAAAAACTCTTTCATCAGGCTATTCAAAATGCCCGTAAAATTATAAAAGTACATAGGCCTAATAAGCTGCAAGATGCAATAAAATTGGCTCTAACAGCAACCAAAGATATTTTAAAGAAAAAAAAAATCATCAATTGAAATACCACAAGTTATACCCGTACCTAAAACTGGAGGTGTTTTACCGTTTCCTGTTCCACTTTTTGCGGGACTATCAGCTGTAGGAGCACTATCTTGTGGAGCAGCGCAAATCGCAAAAGTAATCAAAGAAGCCAAGAATGCGAGAGATCAGTTGACAGAAAATCAAAGACATAACAAAACAATGGAAACAATAGCAATGGGGAAAGGATTATATTTGAAACCATACAGAAAAGGATTTGGACTCTTCTTAAGACCTTATCCAAAAAACTTTTAAATAAGCTACCTAATAAACCTCTTAACGAACTTGATTTAAATAAATATTCAAAATTTATTCCATATTTTTGAGGTGTTTTTATTCGTAATAAATTACCAAAAAAGCCTTGGAAAAAAGAATGTGGAGTTATAAATTTAGATGATGCAAGTGGGCCAGGTACGCATTGGGTAGCTTATTATAAAAACAATAACTATGCTGAATATTTTGACAGCTTTGGGAATTTAAAACCTCCTTTAGAAGTAATAGAATATTTAGGTAGTAATATAAGATATAATTACAAGAGACAACAAAATTATAATTCAGTTAACTGCTGACATTTGTGTTTAAAGTTTCTGTGCAGCAAATATAAAGAATATATAGTATATAAATAAAGTGAATTTTTATAAATTTGTTCAGTATATTTTTTATCATATGGTGAAAAAGGTGTGTTTTAATCCTCAAGTACAATTTTTTTTTTTACATAAGTGGAACTACGCTTATCGTCAAAATCGCAAAAGATATTGGGAAATAATCGCATGCGATCGCGAAAGGTTTAATAGACGAATTGTTCAAACTAGCGAAGTTCTCAATACAATTCTTACGTCTGCTCATCGACAAAAAGTATATGATCAACGGTTTAAATAGAAGGTTCACAACACAAAATTAATCACTCAACTGACATCTTACAAAATGTCAATTACATTAACTCTTACTGGAAATACTTCAGTTCTTACCTCAGAATATTTCCCTCCTATAGATTTACCAATCAACTATGTTTGCGGAATACTTGACTTTCATACTTATAATTCAATTCCCAACGTTGATCGTAACAATAATTTATTTCATATAGTCAATAAAGTTATTACAATACCTGTGGGGTCTTATGAAGTTGATGACATTGCCAATTACTTGCAGAAAGAGCTGGCAAAAACAGAAAGTAAACCTACAGTCGAAATTCATGCAAACAACAACACACTCAAAACAGAAATTAAAAGTACAGAAAACATTTACTTCAACAGGAAGCGATCTATTGGTCAACTTCTAGGATTTACTAAAACAGAATTACCTGCAAATGTATTACATGTATCTGATTTCCCTATATATGTAAATGCTATACGAATTGAATGTAATTTAGTAACAGGTTTGTACTGAAATAATATACCTGTGCATACTCTTCATGAGTTTTCACCGGATGTTGGTCCAGGGTATAAAATAACAGAGGTTCCAAAAAATGTTTTTATTTACCAGTTAACGTTAAACAAATCAGATTGATCATAATTAGAATTGTTGATCAAGACGGAAATTTAATAAATTTCAGAGACGAAAATATTTCAGTCAGATTACATTTAAAACCAGAATAAAAAAAGAAATGATTCTTTATAACAAAAATATAAATATAAGTCCAATACATCGCAGAAATTTTGCTAGTTCTAGTTCAACTCTTAAAGCAGTAACATCGAAATCGAGAGCTAAATTAACTATTGAAAACAGAAAGCTTCTTGAATCTCTGGGATTTGTTTTAAAAACTCATAATGAGTGATATACTGAATATTTCACAACAACCTTATTTTGACGAACGAATAACAAAAAAAGAGTATCATACTTACTCTCCTTTTGTAGACTCTTTTAAAAATAATGATGAAATACGGATTTCAATACAAAATCAAGATCTTTATGTACTTCCAAGTGAAAGCATTATTTACATTGAAGGTACACTGAAAAAAACTGATGGTACATATTTATCTGACTATAAACGTAACAATAATTGTACATCATATTTATTTGATGAAATACGTTATGAGTTAAATGGTGTCGAAATTGATCGTACTAACAATGTTGGAATTACTACTTCATTAAAATATTATATATCATTAAATCAAAACGAAAGTTCTATGCTTCATAATGCAGGATGGTCACCAAACGAAACTATAAATCCTACATCTGGAAATATTAGTTACTGTATTCCTCTGAAAATGATATTAGGTTTCGCAGAAGATTATAAAAAAATCATCACAAATGCAAGACATGACTTGATTTTAATTCGTGCAAGAACAGACTTAAATGCAATTCAAACAACAGTCGAGGGTTCTAAACTTACAGTTACAAAAGTGATGTGAGAATACCACATTTTAGTGTATCAGATGAAGAAACACTTCGTTAACTTAAATTTGTTCAAAATGGAAAATCATCTCGTATAAGTTTTCGAAGCTGGGACTTGCATGAATATCCTAGAGCACCGCAAACAGATCATCTTGTTTGGACTGTTAAGACTACACCACAATTTGAAAAACCCCGATTTGTGATTGTTGCTCTACAAACAGACAAACAAAATAGAAAAGAGAAGGATGCTAGTAAATTTAATCATTGTAAACTTACTAACAAAAGTTTATTTAAATTCTGAAACATGTCCGTATGGTAACTTAAATATTATGTATGACCGTAATCGGTATGCTTTACTGTATGATATGTATATGAAATTCCAAGAATCATACTATGACAAAGAAAACCATGCATTACTAATATGGAGTAAATTTAAAGAAGTAGCACCAAATGCTGTTATTGACTGTTCACATCAAAATGAAATTGTTAAATCTGGTTCAGTGGATGTGAGAATAGAACTGCAAACAGATGGTAATATTCCAGCAAAAACAAATGCATACTGTTTAATTTTACATGATAGAATAATTGAATACAACCCACTTAATGGTGATGTACGAAAATTAGTATAATAAAAGAAGAAGCATGAGCATTTGCAAATTAGTTATTAGTTGGTCAACGGAGATAAAACATCTTATAAAATGCAAAATATTGTCGTCATAGATATACAAGGATTTAAAACTCAAAATAATAAATTTATTGTAAAAGAATTAGCAATATCATATAATGTACGAGAGTTTCAACATTTTTTAATTAAACCGCCATACGAGTATTCATCTTTAACAGTAAAAGAACAAAAACAAGTTAATTGGTTAACAAGAAATTATCACGGATTAAATTGAGATGAAGGTTCAATTTTTATTTTTAGAAGTTTGATATTTTTTTTTATTAAAAAACCTGAAAGACGCAGTAATTTACGTTAAGGATAGAGAAAAAAGAATATCTACTATATAAGCGAATCACTTAAGAAAAAAATTATAGTTCATGATTTAGATGAATTAGGATGCCCAAGTTTACATACTTTACATCAAAACCATCCTAATGTTCTACGATGTGTTATACATGGCGGTCGTTGTGCTTTGCAAAATATATTTATTTTAAGACATTATGTAGATACAAATTTAAATGAAACACTGTAATTTTTTTGTTTTCAATAAAATTTATTAAAATTAAATATAAACTTATACTACTCTTTTTTATTTTTCACTTAACCTATAATGTCCCCATGCATAAGTGCTTATACCATCTTCATTCACATGTCGCTTATCATCTATATAACTTAATGATATCTTATGTACATTTTGAGTATATAACGTATGTATATGAGACCTAAAAACTAACATGCTACCATAAAATATTTTTTTTCTATATAAACAGTCCCTATAATTTTCTAAACTTAAATTATCTACAATTGTTTTCTTAACACCTTTTGCTTTCTTAACTACACTACTATTTTCTACATCTATTGAATACATTTTTGCCTTAAGACCTATAAATTCTTTCATTATTCTACCATTATTTTCATCTTTCACTAATCCTAATACTTTTTTGTTTTTAATGGGAAATTATATGGATTATCTGGAGCATATTCTGATGTATCAAATCTGCCATCAATGTCGCCTTTAATATCGTTATAGAAATCTTCAGTTTGTATAGTGTAAACAAAAGAGTCTGTGTCCATGTAGTTTAACCAAATATTCTTGTCATATTTAGGTTTCATATAATTATAGTGAAATTCGTACATTTTCCATTTTGATAATTCTAATACGGTAAATCCTAAATAAATTCGTTTGTTTTAATAGGTTTATACTCGGTTCATTTGAATAGCTACCATGTTTTATGTAAATTGAGCTAAGCTATGAAAATTTGGTTTTGATACTAATGCTCGAACACCTAAACGTTTACCGCAGTTTTCCCAGTTAGTTACAATTTTTACATCCTTACGCTTATCAACATTTTCCATTGTTTTTCCGTACACTGCGTTATTTAACAACTTGAAAAAGTTCTTCTCAAAAGCATTCTTAGCTAGTATACGGTGATGAGTGTTTAGGTCAATATATGTTTTTAACAAACATGATTGAATAAACTGTAAGGCTCTATGAATTTTAACTATTTTTAATTCATGTTGAACACACTGTTGTAAATTTCTATAGTGTATTATGTAATTTTGTTTGTTGGTTACATCTGTTATGAATTTTGAGAATTTAGATCCCGGACTCTTTTTATTTTCTGCACAAAATGGTAGATCATTGTGTTCATCATGTATTTCTTTTGGATATTCCAAATCAACTTCAAGAATGTATCCAATGTTAGAATTATCTGGTATTGATGTAAGATTTATTTCTTCTGGATTTTCAACCCATTTAAAGTCTGAATAAGTAAAGCTTGAGACATGGCCCATCCAAACAAGTTGTTTGCATCCACGTATGCCAAGTACTTTGAAGGTTTAGTATTATCAAAGCCTTGCATATACTTATTGTTTGCCACTGAATGTCTATGTGAACATTGTGTTATACCTCCTCTAATACCTTTCTTGATAAAGTTATACATATTAATGTCTGTTAAAAGTTGAAGATTTATTCCTGTTAGTTTAAGCAAAGCGTCCCATGATAATCCAGGTGTTGTATAGTATTGACAAGGGTCTAATGAATATATATTTTTGCATACTTTTCTAAAGTTTTCGAAAACATCGGTTAAAAGTAGCACATCTGTTATCAAATACAGCTCTAAATAATCTCAAAGACTTTTGCAGTTGAATTTTTTCCAAATCGTCAAAGCATGTAAATAATCTGCATTATTACATTTGCTGTTTGTCAACTTATTGTTGAAATTTTCTTGGGCAGGTAAAGAAGGCTCATTTAAACTTTCCCACGAGTTAATGTATTCATATGGAAATACTCCTTTTCTTGTTATCATCTTAAATGCTTCCTCCTCTGGATACATTAATTTGACAACTTCAAAATCTTGTGGTGTTAAATTTTTAACTAAAGAATCTAAACTAGATTGCACGAACCTGGCAGAATCTAAAAATGGTCAGGTCAGCAATCTGACAATGGTCAGCAACTCTAATGTTTCCTAAAAACTTCTTGCATATATGACACAGTTTGCTTTGTTCTTGTATTTTAAGTTGATATGGTGTTAAAGGATTCATAGACTTTGGATTCACAATGTAGTTATGATAAATGTGAAGTATGTCTTCAACCAATGATTGTACAAATTTTGATGGTGAGTCTTTTCCTTTATACACTTTCAATTTATTTAAACCATTGTCATACGAACATTTTATATAGTACGCAAATGCACAAGGAACATGCAGTTGAATATTTGTTGTAGATGACGCTGATGGATTAGGCAGACAAGAATTTACATCTTGAAGAATACATTCAAAATCTGCATAAACTGTGAATGGAACTTCCAATTGACTTTCGTATTTTTCAAATTTTAGTTCACATTTTTCAGGTGATGGCATCAAAGTAACAATCTTGCTGCATTCATTTTTGTGTGTGTCATAAGCATCTTTACTATAAAAATGTTGCAAGCAAGAGTTGCATTGATATACCATGTGTTCATGTTTTGTTATTTGACTTTTGATTAATCTCGATATATTTTTAATCCATACATAATGGCGTTTATCATTATCTTGAATAAGTAGTAGGTTGATGTGTCTATTTTTCTCCTGTTTTGTACAATAAAAAAGACCCACTATCTTGCAGTTGTTTTGATTTATTTCTTCGTACCCAAATACGTTTACGCTAATATCAGGATTCATTTCTTCAAATTTCTTTATGTCTGTTATTTTTAACGGAAATTCGAGGTTCCCAAACTCTAACTTAATATTGTTTCGTAATATAATTGTACTAGCAGTTATATCTTGAATAAAGTAAGATGATGGTCGGTTGTTATGGTGTTGGTTGTCAACTGGATATAGAGCTGATATAACTGCCCACATAAAACAATATTCATCTGAATTATTAACATTGATGCAAGCATGTTTTTGTTGAATGTATTGTGGTAGTGGTAAGTACTGTGACCCTTTAATCGGTTTCTATTGGTTAATGTTAACTTCAATATGACTTATTCTTATCAATGTCCAACTGCTATCACGTTCTTGAAATTCTTGCATCTTTGTGTGAATGTCATCAATCATATTGTTGACGACTGATAGTGCTTCGGTTTCATCACGTAGAATTTCCATTTTAGATTGAAAAGACTTTAGTGATAACACCATATCTTCTTCCTCCTTATCATTTGCTTTAGTAATTTTAACATATTCTGCAAACAATTCAAAATTAAATTTAAACGATTCATGCTTACTTAACTGATTTCTTAAACATTGTAAAATCGTTTGTTTGGATGATTCGAAAAACTTAAGTGGGTCCAAGTTAGATTCATTTTTATTTTCGTACAGAAGTGTCTCTATTCTTTCTTCAAAACCACTTTTTACAACCTTTAACACATCATTGATTGGTTGTGCTGTATTTTGTTTATGAGCGTTTGTTCTTAAATGATAACTCCAATTTTAAACTAAAATGTTTTTGTTACACGCAGAACACAGCTTACTCAACTCATTGTCTGTTGTTTCATTCAGACGTTTTTTTTTTATGATGAAGGTTGATTGATTTCTTCATGTTCAACAATTAAATTAGAATTCACTGTATGCATATTTCTCATGTTTTTTATTAAATCATCTTTGCGTGAATAACTTTTTTTACAAATGTCACAATTAACTCGCTCTCCGTGCACTGATGAAATATGCCTTTTTAAACTATTTTTAAAAGCAAAACTGCTTCCACAAACTTCACAAATAAAACTTTTCATTTTGAATTATTTTCACCTTTAACTTCACTCAACAAAATAAATAATAACTTTTTAAAAAATTTCACTGTACTTGTTAAATTTTGTAACTAGTAAACTGAACTGTGAATTTTTACCAAAACTCGGGTGAATTTATACCAGAAAATTTCACACTTTAGTGAAAATGTAAAACTCTATAACCAATCACAACAGTTTCTAGAATAACAAATTCACCCCCCACTCTAAAATATTAGCCAAACAGAATAATTTCTGAAATAAAAGAAAAAACAACGAGAAAACCAATAAAAACTTGCATACAGACACACAAAAGGAAAAAAAAGATAATAATAATAAAATAAAAATAAAAAAAAAATTTTTTTTTTTGTATATTTTTTTTTTAATTACAAATATTTATTTTTATAACTTATTATATAATATCTTTAACATAAAAACGTAATTCTATTAAATCTGTCCTACATATAGGACAGGTAGGAGCCCTTCTTGCCCATTCGGTTATGCAACCATAACAATATTTGTGGTGGCATAATGAATTTTTTGTTGGAATTTTTAAAGTGCCCAAACAAATTGCACAATCATCAGCATCGTCGTTGTTCTCTTCGTCATCGAAATGCATTTGTCAAAATGTGGTAGAAATGCAACTGTCAAAAATTGGTGCAGATAGTAGTCTAGCTGCCCAATTTTCATGGTGATGTTGTTGTTCTTGCTGTTGTTGTTGTTCTTGCTGATGTTGTTGTTCTTGATGATGACTGACCCTGTCAAAAATTGGTGCAGATAGTAGCCTAGCTGCCCAATTTTCATGGTGTTGTTGTTGTTGATCTTGCTGATCTTCTTGATGATGCGTTCGTTGACGATGAACAGGGGGTTCATCGTCTTCATCATCACTGCTATCACTTATGGTTAAAATTTGAAGAAGACGACGATGACGACGACGGCGATGATTTTGATTAATGCCTACATGCATCACGTCGTCTTCTTCTTCACTGCTTATGTATATATAAGCCTTTTTTTTATTTTTTTCATTTATAACTAACTTATTTGATGAAATTTAAAATGAAACTGTGAAATATTTTTATTTTTCACTCACTTTTATAGTTCAAGATTGCCTAAAACAAATAGGAACATAATAACATTTACTTAATTTTACATTATTCTTAGTTTTTGATAACAAACAATTCCTTTAAATTTCACAATCAGGCCAGTTTCTTAAAAGAAAACTATTGGTTCACAAGACATAAATTACACTATTTTATTAGGATCGTCAATAGTCATGGGAAAAAATTTAAATCCTGGATCCATTTAATTTCATCTAAATTTAATAATCAGGATATTTTCTAAAAAGAAATCTATTGATTCACAAGCCATAAATTACACTATTTTATTAGGATCGTCAATAGTCATGGGAAAAAAATTTAAATCCTGTATCCATTTAAATTCTTTAAATTAAAAAATCCTTTTTTCTATTAATGAAGTACTCTTTACTAATTTCACAATGTTATTAAATAGGGGTTATAATTTATTTATTTTATCGCACCCACACACACACCACACGCATACACCCACACACACTGCTCTTAGTAATAATCAACATAAAACACATGCTTGATTATGTATCCTTAAGTAACACCTGCTACCAGTTTATCATTATCACTACAACAACACACGCACACCCTTCGTCTAGACAAGACAAGACAAGATCAATGCCTTTGTGACGTCATGAGCCGGCAGAGCCGCTGGTTCAGAAACACTATATACATATTACTACCATATTCAGCTCATCTGCATGACAAAGAAGAATGTTGAATGTTGAATCCAAGTTCAAAATAATTTATCGGACACCTTTAGCACAAGAAAGGGATTACGGTAAGGAGATGCACTGTGATGTTTGCTATTTAACTTAGTAATGGAAAAAATAATAGGAGCTCCGAACATAAATACGAACGGCACAATATTTTATTAGTGAATGGCGACAACACAGCCATCCTTAAAAAAAAACAGCGGAAGGTGTAAAAGAAATATTCACATTAGCGCAAAGCAGTTTAGCCTAATCATTAATGAAGCAAAAACAAAATATATAGTAATAGAACGTACAAGACAAAGGCGAGTAAACAGGCGTGTCATTTTTAATAGATATAACCTGGAGATAGTGGATGAGTTTAACAACTTAGGCTCTCAAATAAACGTCGAACGAGGTGCTCAGAAGAAATAATCAGAAGAATTATCCTAGAGAATAATTGCTAGTTTGGACTGCCAAAACATCTACGGTCACACCACATATCGTAAAGAACTAAGCGGAAATTAAACATGACGTTGATAAAACCCGGAATAACCTACGGCTCAGAAACATGGACTTTGACGACAGCTGACGAACAAAAGAAAAAGAACATAGATTGAAAGAACACAAAAACAATATAAAAAAGACAAATTTAATTGTGAAAAAGAAAATATGCAAGATTCGCCTTTTTCTGTACTAAATAAGTAAGCATATCAAAAAGTTATCTCCAATTTTTATAATCACCATCAAATTTCAGTTTTGAAATTAGGAATAACTATATACTGTCCTTTTCAATGAGGTCAGATTCAATTTGCGATGTATTTCAATTTTTATGTTTAGTTTCTTTTTCAAATAATTGTAATTCTTTGCGTTTAACGTAGTATTCAAAATTCAAGGTGTAATTTTACAAATTCAAGTTCGTATCAATCACCACTAATATATGTATTAAACTACACGTTCCTCGCCATTGTCATAAATGAGAATATAATTGTTTTGGAATAGTTTTTATAATTTTTCAAAGCATTCTAGTCTAGCTTTAAAATATAACTCACTAAATTTTTTGCCCGAATTTCTATTATAACTCCTTGCCAATCGTGTAAGTTACTCATACAAATACGTCTGAGTCTTCACGATGGTAGAAACTTTCATCTTTTAACAATCACGTCCCATTCTGACTGCACTTAACAACTAAGGACCAAAAAATGTATTGCCGTGTTTGTTATTCTAATAGCAAGAAGAACAAGAAATTAACAACAATACAGAATGAATTGTTCCCTTATTTTAGCAAACGTAATAAATAAAATTACTGCAAGTGCCGCTTCTTTTCAAGTCAGTATTAGGGAGTTGGGTTGTAAGTGAAAGACTATTAATATAATAAGTAAAATATTTTTTAATAATATTCAAAAACAAAGATGAGAAAAATTCAATTGAAATAATAATAATTAAATAAATAATATAAATAATAATTTAAAAAGCAATGGGGAAAAAATCCAAATCAATAACATTATAAAATGTAAATGAAGAAAAATTTAAATTACAATATAATAAAAAATAAATGAAAAAACAAAAAAAAATGAAATTAAATTGAAATAATAGAAATAATATAATGGTGATTATGATTCTTTTGTCGTGTTATAAATTTCAACTTCTAGGGATATCTGTTAATGAAAGAAAATGAAAATTATGAAAATAAGATGGAAAAGAACAAAACATTTTAGTTTTTTTACTATAAACCCAACAATTTTTTTCTAGTAAAACAATTATAAAAGTGATTTGCATTTTTTGCATTTTATACAATTACTTTCCTTTACTGTTACTTTCTCGCATTGACGAATTATTTTAAAAGTCCATATGAATTATAACACACTCTATAAAAATCAGGAAAAATTTCAATTAGAAACTTCTTCGTTATAAGAAACAAAAGAAGGTGAAAGCAATTTTTATAAATATTTAAGTTAATTATTTAATATAGTTTTTCGTTTTACCATCTACGAACGATTTAGAAACTACCAAAAATCTTTGTTGATTCCATACATAACAATGTCATCATAGAATGCAACAATAAGTGAGTGAAAAACATGCATAACAAGCTTTCAATGATAATAAAAACGTAAAATTAATTGAGAAAATAAATGAAAACCAAGGAAAAACAACAACAATTTCCCGAAATGTTAATACTCGAGTGGATGTATTTCAGAAAGGTTGAACAAATTGGCTACAAAAACGCTAGCAGACAATACCAGAACTGACTCAAGAGATGCTGATAAACCTCAAGCACTATTAGTAGTTTGGATATGTGCGTTCTGGACCAGAGCAGGGTTCTTGTGCCATTTTATGACGTCATTAATTTGATGACCTAATGGTATGAGAAAAAAAAATGGCTGCGATGGGTGGATCGTGATGAAATGAGGAGTGGTTTGAAAAGAATTGATGACGTCATGGGTTGAATAATGACGGTTCTGAGTGTATTGTGTTGGTGATAGGAGTGGTTTAATTGGAGTTAATGACGTAATGGTTTAGAAAAGATAATGGTGATTATTGATAGATCGTGTTGGTGAAAGCAGTGGTTTAATTAAAAAAATTTGTGTGGGTGATGTAATTATATAATTGGTTGTTGTTTACTTTATGGTGTGTTTGGTGGGTAAATGATCTTAAGTTTTAAAGTCTTTGTGATGTCATTGACGTAAATATTTTTCATGGTGGGTAGGTGGTGGTATTAAGGGTAGGTTGAATGTGCTTTAAGTAATGTTCAAGGTTTTTTCTAGTGTTGTTGTTGTTGTTTTTTATAAATGATGGGAACCTGAAAAAGTAGAGTGATCTCATATGTAATATATTTGTTGTTGTGGTAATTATTTAAGAAAAATAGAAAAACCCGGATGTGAGGTTTTATACTATGTATTTGTTGTTGTTTAATTAGGAAAAATAAAACCAAGGTTGAAAGTTGCGAAAACATGTTCGAACTTGTTTGTAATATGTAGTTGTTGTTTAATTAGGAAAAACAAAAACCAAGGTTGAAAATTGTGAAAATTTGGTTAAAGTTGTTTAAACTGTACTTGTTGTTGTTTTATACGATGAGAACCTGAAAAATCGAAGTGAATAATGTATACTTGAAAACAATATAGTGGGGTATATTGTGTTTGTTGTTAGGCAATTAAAACAGTTGTTGCAAGTAAAAATTCTTAGAATATAAAAGCAGAAGATATTTTGTTAAAAAATCATAATTAAAAAAAGTATTATTTAGATACATACTTCTTTTATTTTTGTAGTATTTAATATATATATGTACATATATACAGCATACATAGGTAAGTTAAAGAATTGACTTTAAATTAAAACAAATTATTTAAATATTTTTATTTTTTATTTTTCAGAGATGAATAATTTACATCTTATAAGAAAAATCGAAGACATCTTAGATGCTCCGAGAAGACCTCCAATTGGTGTTGAGTGGCTCAACATTGAAGACGATTTTATAGTATTTGTCAAAGAAAATCCAGGATATATTATATTTTTCAAAGAATACAACGATGACTGTTGGATTATATTCGTCGATTTCGATTCGAGGTTTCATGAAATCGAAATGGTTGAAATGGTATGTTGTATTATATACTTAAAAACAGAAGCTGAAATAAAAAGCTGAAAAATACAAATCTTCAAAATAAAATACTGAAAAATAATAATTAATTTTTTTGTTACAGGATATATTTGAGAAAATATCAGCTAATGGACATGAAGTCATATTAGCTGCTATTAATGCAAATAACTATAAAAGAAAACATCAGCCAACATCAGCAACCAACGATGAGAAAAAAAGTAAAATAAATGTGTAAGAAAAACAAAAAACAAAAATTTTCTTGTATTTTAATATTTTAATATACTATTTTTTAACATAAAATTTTAAAACTAAATATATATTTAAATGTATACTTATAAAATACTTTATATAAATATATAAAATATAAATAAAATTTAAAAAAAAAAAAAATCAAAAAAGATAAACAATTTCTTCTACATGCAAAACAATACATGTTATTTGTTAAAATACTATTTGTAAATATATTATAATCTGTAAAATTATACACTATTGAATTTCTGACTCCAATTATTGTGTTTGATATGCATCTGGAATCAAAACAAGTGTAGGCACTTGATCCAGTGTTCGGAATCCTGCTTCCTGTGACCCGAAGCATATACATCTTGGCGTTTGGCTAAATTGTTGTCCTCATCCAGTCTAAGAAATAGGCAGGATTTTCACATTTTTGTGGCATCCTGTTACTGCCCCAAAAATGCATCTGCACACTGTGAATTATATTAAAGAAAAAATTAATATACTGGAAATAACAAATGAAATATTTAGAAAAATATAAAAACTTACCTATTTAAATTTATCCTTATTGAGTGAGGAATATGTTCTACAAAATCTCCCCAAAACGCATTGCCTATTTCGACACAGCCATTGAAGGCATTTTTAAATGTTGAATAATAACCTTTGATTGTTTCGTCTTTTTTTTTCAAGAAAATTTCTTTATCTATAAGTTTTTTTTCTTGATTTTTTAGACGAATTTCTTTGTCTTGAAGGTTATTTTGTAGTTGTTCAAGCTCTTTTTTTTTTCTTATTGAGCTCTTCTTCTTTCAGCTTCCATGCCTTTTCTTTTAAATTTAAAAGCATTTGGTTATTTTTTTCTTCTTTTTTTATATCATCACTACTGCCATCAAGCTCTTGGAGCTCTTTTTCTATTTTAGCCCACATTCTCTCATCGTCAGAATCATCTGACGACATTAATTCTTCCTTGATGGGTTTTGGTATTTGAATTTTATTTGTTGATCCTTCCATTTTATTAAAATTATATACACACACAAATATAAAACGAATTGCAAAAATAATTAATAAAATTTTTATAAAAAATCCGCACGTAAAAATGCTCCCGCAATTACGAATTGTTTGAAATATTTTATGAATTTTTCAATTAAAAATTCTGTTTATATAGCTAAAAATTATCTTTAACATATAGATTTTACATTATGGGAGTTTAAAATTTTTTATCATCACTTCCTCATAATTGGTTTTAAGTATTACCAAAAATTATCATAATATACATATGTATGTATATTTTTTATAAATCTTATTTAAATTGCATATGACACATATACTTATTGTATATAATAAGCAAACAAAAAAAAAAAAAAAAAAAAACAACAAACATATAGAAATTGTCATCAAATTAAATTTTAATAAGAAAACCATAAAAACCTCAACAACTACAAAATATTATAAATATATGTTTCATATAGGATATATAGTAAATGCATACAAAACAATAATCAAAAAAACGATTATGCAAAATTAAACTAAAAACATATGATGTGAAAAAAGTGATAAGGAATATTATTCAAGTTCATTATAAATATAATTCATAATATGTACAAAATATAAATGCAAAATACTAAACAGGGCAATGTTACTAATATAATTTTTCGGCTACTGATAAGACCGATTAGGGTAAATTTCAATAAGAAAACCATAAAAACTACAAAAATATTTTTTATTATTTTTTGTTTTGAAAGACATGGTAAATGTATACAAAACAAAAAAGAAAATCAAAAACATTCATATAAAATTCATAATATGCAATATAAATGCAAAATACTATACAGGACAATGTTACTGTTATTATAAATTGTTTGACTACTGATAACACTGATTAGGGTAAATTTTAATTTAAAAAAAAACCATAAAAAGACCACAAGAAATTATAAATATATATATTTTTTTTTTGAAAGACATATAGTAAATGCATACAAAACAAAACAAAACCAAATACGTTTATACAAAGCATAATTAAAAAAGTCGTGCGACAAAATTGATAAATTGATAAAAAATATTTTCAAGTTTGTTATTATTATGATTCGTATTATGTAATACAAATAAAAAACTAATGTTATTATTACTATAAAATTTTTTCAGATGAATGAATACACGAGTATATATGTATGTATACAGAATGTGTTGCCGGAAGTTATTAATGTTATAGCAATAATTAGTAAACCATATTTGAATATTTTTAATTAATTAATTCACTTGTAATATTCATATACACGCATTGTTTATATATGCATATATAATTTATAATTTCGTAGTGTTTTGAACATATCATATATAGTACAGACATTTTAATGTGTGTGTATATACTGACAACAATATGTACAGTATTTGAATAGCTCCAAATTGAGATAAAATGTGTCAAAACAAACCAAATTTTAACTCATAAACATATGTTGAATTTGATGATGTAATGGATTAAGTAGTCGGCTGAATGATGACTCTTTCGTTCCATATACCTAGGTTCAAGCCTCCTAAATTACGCGAAACCTGATAGCTGAACTCTATCTGAAATCTGAAAGATCGATTATATACTGCATCAAATTCTATTTTACTTTTTTCTTCTTTTTCTCCTTTTTAATTGTTCTATTCAATTTTACACATTACATTGTATAGGCATATCTATATAATTTACACCATCAAATTCTATTTTCTTTTTTGCTAATGTATATATAAAAAGAATATAAAAACAATATAATAACACTTATATACTTGAACTTGAAGATTAAATACAATACATGTTAATGTATATACAAAACATTACAAATGTTTTGGGCTGAAATAATTAGAGATAAATATAAATTTTGTTCATGTGAAGGAGCATGGAAATCATTTAAAATAGTATATGCTCAAGTTTTAAATTGTGGGGTTTTAGAAGTATATGTAATACCTGAAGATGGGAATATATGTTTAATTATGAGTATGAGAAATGGATAACCTATTCCATTGAACTTTGAATTACATAAATCAGCTCGTAGAAGATTTATTCAAAGAAAGGCTATTACAAAAGGAATAGATGATCTTTGGCAAATAGATTTAGTTGAAATGGGTACTTATTCTGCTAATAATAAAGATTATCGCTTTTTGTTAACTGTAATCGACACCTTCTTAAAATTTGCCTGGGCGATTGCTCTTAAAAGTAAAAATAGCATAGATGTAATCAAAGCACAGGAGAAGATATTTGCTTCGTCAAATAGAATACCACATAATTTACAAAGCGATCTCGGCAAAGAGTTTTACAATCATCATTTTCAAAATTTAATGAATAAATATAATATTAACAACATTGCGTTTTTCTTCTACCTTCTTGGAACTCTCACGAAGTGGGAAGGAATATATGAACAAACTACCGAAATAATTAAGACGGACACAGAAATAAAGATATAAGAATTCATACACACCATTTATAAGTAGTGAAGACAGTGAGAAAGAAACCAGGACAGTCAATTGGATTACAGCTGGAAGCTTATCCAGCTTATAGCTTTAAGTCTTTCTTTAATAAATTAAAGAAACAAGTAAAACGGCCGCGAATTATGAAAAAGTTGTAAAGCTGGTTTCACAAATAATCCCATTATTCTCAGGTGAACCTCATCCACAATTAGTTAATGAACTCCATACGTTTTTGGGTTTTTGTAATCAGGTTCTGAAATGTTTAACAGAAGAAGAGAAAACCATTTTTCTACAAATATTCTCAAGCTGTCTTAGGGGTGATGCGTACCAACTAATTAATTCCAGTGATATTAAAAATTTTAGAGATGTGGAAAATCTGTTGAATAGGGCGTTTTTACCCAGAGAAACCTATCACGAGCAAGTAAAAATATTAATAACTTGTCGTCAGAACCCTTACGAAATTTTTTACACTTTTGCTAATCGGGTAAAGTTGTTTTTTCATATTTTTGCCTCACCATGAGACAAAATATGGTGAAGAATCTAAAAATATGAAAAAACAACTCGAGGATTTCGCCATGACAGCTATTAAATCAGGAGCAACAAATATACACTTAAGCCAATATTTATTCACTTTACAAGATAAAAATATTGAAGATATAATCTAAAAAAGCGTTAGACATGGAAAGATTATATAGTACCTTGTCTTTTAATCAAGTGTCTCAAGTTTATGGTCCGTATGGTTCTAGTCCAATTGAAAGGTTTGAAAACTCCTCTCAACCCCCATAGTATAAATTAAACACAACCACTAATAACCATTTCGACATGCTCTTTAACAACCCGAACAAACCCTTTTATAAAACAAATATACCGGTCTCTTCTAAAAGAATCCCTTCCTTTTCAGAAACAACGAACGGTTCTATACTGCAAAGAATTACGTGTAATTACTGTCACAAAAAAGGTCATACGTATGACGAATGCTTAACACGTAAAAACAAACTAATCTGTACTAATTGTAAAAAACGTGATAATGACATTTACGATTGCCATAGTAGAACAGAACCAACGCGTAAAACCTTTCTGAAAAAAAAAAATAACACGGGGAAAGAAGCACGAGAATTTATCACAATTATTACATATGAATTTTGCGGCAGACGCGGTCACAAAGAAAGTAATTGTCAACAAAAAATAAAATTGGTACGTAAAAGGGAAACGGACAGAAGTCGGGGGAAAAAGCACCGTCTCGACTTTAAATTCTGATACAAATTAAGGGTGGCCTCCGCATACGACAACCAGTTTTACGAAAACTTCTACAGTTAAACTACGTTTGGTCATCTCTACACAGGGGGAGGTAGAACTGACAGTTGACACGGGGGCCGAGGTAAGTTTATAAAAAAAAAAGTATAAACAAGCAAGAGATTGAAATAAATACAAACGAAGCACTAACTCCCTTTGCAACAGGAAAGACTTTAGGCCTATGTAAAGGACATTTCGATTTACCGAATAAAATAGAGTGCAAATTTCAAGTTGTTTCAGATGACATAAAAAACATTGAGACAGCTAGATAACTAGGAAATAGCTTTTTGGCAAAACACTGTAATATACAAGGCCCGAAAGGTTCTTTACCTTGAATTTTCGGTGCCTGTACAGACAGTAAAAAAGGTGGTGACTGAGCCACCAGCACTTGAAAGTCCAAGCACTTTAAAAGAAACTTCTCGAGGAATTGCCGATAAGGCAAGAAAAGTAATAGAGTTAGAAGAAATTGTTTTGCTTTCTGCTAGGTCGAGTGTTTTTGTAAAAATCCCACTAGTAAGTGAATACGACATGGTTTGTTTCTCGCAAGAAACGAAACCGGGAATCTTCATCGCCAATAGTTTAATACGTCCCAAAAACAATACCGCATATATCAGAGTAATGAATGTGAACAATGAAAACATTCAAATTAAAGAATTAAAGTTACGTCTGGAACCAATAAACAATTTCAACATGAAACCATTAGAATGTGAGATCAAAGTCAAAGATAACACATTCAGAATTCTTAATTACCTGAAGGAGAGAAGGACAAACAGTAACAGCTGGGAAAACGACTGAATTTTAAGACTAAAGGAAGAAATAATCATAGATGAGAGCATTATACCAGAGGAAAAAGACTCGCTTCTAGAAATTTGTACAGAGTACAATGATATATTTCACTTAAATGGGTACAAACTGTCCCATATAAAAGTAATTTCCCATGAAACTCTTGTCACAGCAAACCAAGCACCAATCAACCAAAAGATGTATAGACTACCCAAGACACAGGGCGAAATAATCAATCCGGGAAATATTAGAAAACGACATCATAGAACCCAGTAAGAGTCCATGGAACTCGCCACTGTAGGAGAGAAACGTTGGAGAGTAGTAGTCGATTTCAGGAAGCCAAACGAAAAAACAGTTAGCGATATTTTCCCATTGCCAAGGATCGAAGATATCCTCGATCAGTTGGGACACTCCCGTTATTTCACTACTTTGGATCTGGCAAGCGGTTATCATCAGGTGTTAGTACACCCACGAGATAGAGGTAAAACGGCTTTTAGCACAGCATATGGACATTACCAGTTCAAAAGTATGCCATTCGGTTTAATGGATGCACCGTTGACTTTTCAAAGGTTAATGAATTACATTCTAACAGGGTTACAAGGTATCGAATGTTTCGTATATTTATACCATGTAGTCATATACGCCAAAAACTTAGAGGATCACCACCGTAAACTACTAAATGTCTTCCAAAAGTTCAGAGACCACAAACTCAAATTACAACCAGAAAAATGTCAATTTTTACGTAAGGACGTAGTGTATTTGAGTCATAAATGTACAAAGGAGGGAGTACAACCCAATCCTGGTAAGACAGAGTGTGTCAGAAATTTCCCAACTCCCAAAACAACTCGACTAGTGCAATCATTTCTAGGTTTTGCCAACTTCTACCGTAAATACGTACCACAGTTCTCAGATATAGTAAACCCAATAACTAAACTTTTACGAAAAAATTCCAAATTTGTATGGTCTGACCAATGCCAAAAGTCATTCGAAAAAATAAAATACGTTTAACCTAACCCACCCATTTTAATATATTCCGATATTCCGAAACCATTCCACAACCACTTAAAATTCACAACATTTAAATCTTATAATGAGGCTAAGATAAATGAATTTATATGTGATGGTTGCATTTTTGTGGAATAGAAACGTTTTTACATTCTAATTCCTAATGAATTTATTATTTTATTGAATTTTCCTAAATGAACTTTATTATAATAATTTTTCTTTTTATACTTTATTATTTTATTAAGAACTATCTGTTTTTGTTAAATAGTTATATTATGAAACAATAATTTTGAAGAAATCTTGAATTCTTTTGTCTTTGTATTGTAATGTACTTAATTATTATAATGAAATGATTTATTTTAGTTTAATTTAACATTGTATTTTCGAATTTAATTGTTTAATAAACTTTAAAACGTATAAAAATATTAAGTTTAATTGAATTTTTGGATTTTGAAAACAAGATCTTCTTATGGCCGGCCCCTAATGCCGGAAGAATGGGACGGACATTGGTTAAATTGTGGCCGGACGAAGGTTTAATTGAATTTTTTGTATAAAAGTAATTGATTTTTGATAAACTGATTCCTAAAGATAACAAATGAAAGAATCATTTTTTTAAAAATCATAATTTTATCACTTTTTGCTATCAAAATTCGTCAGTTAAAAAACAAAAATTAGTTATTTGGCCGGACATTAGGTCATTTACCCTCGACGAACGCGACCCTAGAAGAACACTTTGAGTCGACGTAAGTGCTACCAAAGAAAATGTATTAGGAACAAGAATTCCAGTTCATACGGCAGATTTTACCCTACTTTTAAAACCTCTGATCAAGACACACAACCTCCAATCTAAAAATATTTTTCGAAAAGAGAATTATTCTCATATAGACTAAAAAAAAAAAGAATCAAAAAAAATCGTGTACATGTACGAAATATGTAAATACCAATTTTCATGAATGTATGTGTAAAAATATTACCACCACCTGAAACTAATTATTTGTTCAGGATTTTTTCTTTTTTCTTAAAAACTATTAGATTTTTTACGAATTTGACCGATTTTAAGCATTTTAATTTTACATATACTTACATTTAAAATACACGTGTTTGTATCGCAGTATATCAATTAGCACATGTTCGTATATGTATTAATTTATCTCAATATGAAATGCATGCTTTCTAATAGAAATAAAAGGTTCTTTACTTTTTATATATGTATGTATACACATCATATACAAACATTTATATGATCATAAAAAGTGTGCAAAAAAAACAATTTATGAAGATCATTTTTTTATTGTACCGAAGTATCAAGGATAATTAAATATATATACAAACAAACATGTACTATTATTATGATGATCGTATATTTTGTAATACACATGGGGTGGAGTTGATTTTTTTATATCATAAACTTCAAATTTTTTACGCATTTGACCGTTTTTAAACATTTTAATTTTACATGTACTTACATTTAAAATACATGTTTGTATCGCAGTATATCAGTTAGCTATAATACGTATTAATACATCATAAAAATAGTACGTGTTTGTTTGTATATATATTTATCCTTAATATATGAATACTTTCGGTACAATAAAAAAAATGATATTTCCACTTCAGACATTGTTTTTTTTTCACACTTTTTATGATCATATGAATCTTTGTATATGATTTGTGTACATACATATATGAAAAGTAAATAACCTTTTATTTCTATTAGAAAGCATGCATATTGAGATAAATGAATACATGCACGAACATGTGGTAATTGATATACTGCGATACAAACACGTGTATTTTAAATGTCAGTACATGTAAAATTAAAATGTTTAAAAGCGATCAAATGCGTAAAAATATTTGAAGTTCATGATATCATATCTACTCTGCCCGCACAGCACCTGTTTCGATCAAAATTTTTGGGGTAAAATAAAAGCATTTGATTGGAAATATATGTACTACTTATATATGGTGCTACTAAATAAACAAAGAGTATTAACATGCATTGTTAACAAATTAATTCAATTGAATTGCATTTTACATTGTTTACGTAGTAATCGGCCCATCTTATAAATTCATTCACATCACGATGTACGTTTACTTGTAACAAAAACGTATGTATAAAGCCAGACTTTGAACTTGATATTTCTTGAAGGAAAATTTGTTATCTGTTTGTTTAAATTTTCTTTGGAAATACTGAGATAAATTGCATTATTCATAATTGTGGGGCATCTTACTACTAATCTGACATTATTTTGTTATCGACTTACCTTGTATGTTTGTAACACATCAATGTTTATTAAATCCATACGGAGCTTTCCTTTTTATTTCATACTGTATTTCACCCAAATGTTCTGTATTTAAATACATTTTATTTTTAAACTTTTCACTTTGAAAAAATTTTGTACAGATAATTTCTGTTCTGCAAAACTACAACGATCATGTATTTTGGAAATTTAAGTTTGTTCAACCTTAAATAGTAAAAAAAAAATTAATGTGCATTAGAAATGTATAAACCAAAAAAACATGTAAAGTCAAATTATTAAACATATTGAACATTCTTACTGTTAATTAAGGGTTTAACATTTTAAATCCCATCAGAAACAGGCACTTTAAATGGCGATAGTGTAATAATAATGTAATAATGCATTTTCTGTTCGGTTAACTTTGAACTATTTGATTATTGATAAATTTTATCTTATGAACTGAATCAACAGAATTTATAATGCATGATATACCTGGATTCACTCTAGTAAATGCAATGCAATTGTTTTTCCTTATGGTGCTCTGAAAAAATTATGAACGTGTATTTAATTCGTGTAATGGATTCCAAATATCCAATTCTGTTGGTGCCGTTGATGATTATGACGACGTCCCACTAGTTCTGAATTCTATATTAATATTGTCCCTAAGTATTTTGATTGTGAACTAAATAGCACTTTGACTTTCAATGATTTGAACTGATGATGTAGTATCTTGTACATGTATTATTATTAATAGAGATCGATTTGCAGAACTGACATTACTTGTTGTTGTGCACTTATGGGGTCTTTTATGTAAATGTAATTCAATTTTAAGACAACACTTTTTACAAAATTCATCTGCTATCTGAAAATTAGAGAAAATAAAATGCAATATAAAAATTGAATTTTTTAAAACATTTCAAACATTACATGTGCAATAACTGTTACCTGAATACTAGAAACTTTACATTTTGTAATTTTAAGTTGATTCTTTTTAATATATTCAATTCGGCTTCAAGTGCTTTACGAAACCGCCATTTTAATAGTACATATTTCATTTGTTATGATTTTCTACGAAAATTTCAATTTATCTTTATTTTGTAAATTCATTAACCAGGTATCAATTAAAACAAAATATGTATTCAAAAAACAAATGTGTTTAAAATCACAAATTCACTACAACACAATTTATATTTAAATTTAAATCATCATTTTAAATCGAAATTTTCAATATAACATCCCGCATACTTTTTTTCTTCTTCTTAATGTAAACTATGAAAAAAAGTTAAATTGAAACTACATCTACACTAAACTAACTAAACTGAAACTGACACTCACAGGACTGCCTCATCTTTCACATTAAATCAAACCTGGCAAAATGAAAAATGCAGTAGAGGCCTGGTAATATCGCAGTAACTTTTCCAAAATAGTAGTAGATTTTACAAACTTCTCAAATATATATCGATTTGCACAAGTACGACTTGTTCAAGTGCATTAAGAGTAGGAGGCATCAGCTATATATTATCCAAAACGTCTCAAGTCAACAACTTCAAAATAAAACTTCCGTTAAATACGTTCAAATAAAAAAAAAAATATATGCAAATATGTACATTTACATTATATTTAACTGTATGTCATTCCATACATGACTGTATGAACAAACAATTTTCAGTTGCACTTCTTATTAAGAGGTTATAAATTCACCAAAGTCAGCTGATCATCATTTTATACGTAAATTTGACATTTGATTGAATTTGAATATGTCAATTTATGTCCTAGTGCCAGTTGGTAACTGAATTAAAAAGTATATATTCAAATAGAATTTCCAATTCATAAAACTGTCAAAATTCCGAACACATAAATACACATATATACAATGGGATTAAATGTATTTCGAAGATATTTCGAAGACATTTCGAAGACATTTTTTGCAAACATACAGACAATTAGTACTCTATATACATAAGTATATACGCTTTGACTGAAGTGAAATTAAGCCATGCTTTGAGATCAATAAAAATTTCAAATATATGTATATGTATGACGAATGCAAATCTTTTGAAAAGATAATCTCAAAGATAATACCAAAATATAATCAAATACAGTTATAAATTCGATATAAGAACTTTAAAGTTTCTCTAAAGTTTCAAAGATTTTAAAAGCTTCTCGTTGCCAGCTCGTTGTAACCAGCTAAATGGATTGCATTTTGTATGTGAACAATTTGTAAACCAAATATACAAATCATTTTTGAATTTTGTAGATTTATAATTTGTAAGAAAGGTTTATAATTTGTATTTAAAGCATAGGCACGGGTGAGTCATACAACAAAAAAATTTATGTTTATGATTTATGTTGCTACCGTGTGGTTATTGTTGTTTGCGTTTATAAAACAAAACAAACTAGCAATCTGGAAAAACTGGTGTGAAGAGAGAAAAAGACGAATTTATAAAAATTAAACCCAAAAGAATAAGAAGAAGCACCACTAACAACAAGAAGTGCCTATGTTATAAAAACGAAGTATAGATAACAGTGTAACATATTTTATGTTGTGTACCAGATTACCATAAATTCTACCAACAACACATACATATCATCCTTTATATAAATCATGCGCGCATATAATGCGTATACAGTTTATAAAAAGTATCGCGTCCACTGGCAATGAAACTTGCTGCAAGTTAATTGCAGCAATCAAATTTGCTAGTATCAAAAAATTTGAAAATCCAAGAATTATTATGGGGCTTCAAAAATTTTTTTAGCCGATAGAGCGGTTCGGGCGATGAAAGAGGGGACGGCATGAATGATGGAATGATTTAGTACATTTGTTGGTAGAAAAAGGGATGTCGTTTTTTCGTATAAGAATATTCAAAATAAACTCGAAAAATTTTAAGCCATGTACTTATTATATATACATATGCATGTATACGTATGTAATAATATATTACATACGAGTGTTTGTAAATATTTTCATACAAATTTGGTATCTTAACTATAAATACCGTCATCCTAAACAAACATAATTTTCTTTCATAAGAACATTAGAACACAATTTTGTAATGGTTCGATCATATATATGAACTTGAATTAAAGATCAGAGACTAGGATAGTAGTAAAAAATGTGTAATTTCAGATTAACATACATACATACATATATCGTACAATATTTCATATACATACATTACTTTTTTTTTTCACGTCGATTTTTGTTCATATTTTACACTTTTCCTTTACTTTTTATATCAGACAAGAAAATATATACAAGTACGATCTATAAACCCATAAATTTGTATACGGTCGAAAGATGTGTACGGAATATTGCACGTACATATGTATGTATATATTGTATTTATAATTAACAAAATCAAGTCATTAAGTTTATGGTACAATTTTGTATAGGGACATATATGACTCCACGTGGAGTGTATACTTAAATTACATACTTACGTATACGATATATAATGCATTCATACGATCATATTTTTATTTATCATTACCTAAAAAGTATGAATTTTGAATTCCCAAAAAATCAAAATTTAACATTAAACCGATCGTATTCAAAATATATTGTATTTCCCATACAATACATTACAATTTAAATTTACATTTTGTATTTCTATCCTCGTTTCTGATGTAATGAAATTTATGACCCATATGATCGTACAATTATGAAAAAATTATATTTGTTTAGGACGATAATTTGTTTGTTTAGGACAGAAGTTTTACACACGCATATATACGATAAATACGTACATTACAAAATATTCTTATAAATATTGCGCATAATATGTACACTTAAATTACATACGCACGTATGTGATAAATATGCATACATATTCACATTCTATGCTGATACATGGGTATTTTAGTGGGTACTGAATGATTTCTTCTGAAATAATATGTACACTTGAATTACATACGCACGTATGTGATAAATATGCATACATATTCACATTCTATGCTGATACATGGGTATTTTAGTGGGTACTGAATGATTTCTTCTGAAATAATATGTACACTTTAATTACATACGCACGTATGTGATAAATATGCATACATATTCACATTCTATGCTGACACATGGGTATTTTAGTGGGTACTGAATGATTTCTTCTGAAATAATATGTACACTTGAATTACATACGCACGTATGTGATAAATATGCATACATATTCACATTCTATGCTGATTCATGGGTATTTTAGTTTTTTTACATGGGTATTTTATTCTGAAAATTGCTTGCTTTTTTTATATATTTCAATACATTTTCTTATTTTACACCTTATTTTTTGAATAAAACGGTAGCACTGGGTACTGATGTCAGTACCCAGGAAGAAAAATTTTTGAACGTCGAATTTGCACTGCTTGCAGTATCTCCTAGTTTTGGATTTCTGCTAGTATATACTCGTTTATTGCGGGTTACGTGCAATAAAATCATAGTGTGGCAATAACTTGCAGCAAACAAAATATTGCACGTGTACGTGATATTATTTTGTTTGCAGAAGTTGTTTGCATCTTGCCTAAACTGATAAGGCAAGTTTTTGTATTACGTGCAAACAACATTTACGGATAATACTAAATGTACAATAATATTCGGGGAATAAACTATAATAAGTTAAAATAGAAAATTTTATGTGGAATAAATTGAAACCTTTTCCCTTCTTCTTCTTTTTAATTTTCCCTGAAAACTTTTTTTTTTCATCCAAAATCTTTTGTTTCGTTTTTGTTAACAATAAATCAATAAAATAAAATAAAACATACAAGAGGCTGCAACTTTAAGTTCTTGTCTTGGCCTTTTTTCATTTTTTTAATGTAAACTGCATTGTCTGTTCGATGGTGTATTTAGGCGAGACATATTCATCTACTGCAAGGTGCACAATATTGTCTAGTAAATGTTAACACTTCTCCAATATTTTGCATCGACTTGCATGCAAATCTTTAAAAATAATTGCAAGCAATCAAATGCCGCCAATTTTTGCTCTCCTGTAAACAGCACTGCAAAAATTTGTTGCAAAAACTTGCCAGTAATGTTTGCCAATGACGTGAGAGCTAGAATACACATGTTAAATCTATATATACATATGTACATATAGACTGTATTTCTTTATTCGTATCGTACGTTCGGTATATTCCATATGCATTTCTTTATTCAAAAAATATATTCCGAACGTTCTTTTCCGTGTTTCTTTATTCATTCGGAATATACAGAACTTATTCTTTTTAATCTTAGACTGATGATGGTATAAATGGAATAAACCCTACTTTTACTTTGTAATCTGTCAAGTATATGATACTGAAAGGGAAAATAGGGTTATGTCATAAAAAATAATTTAATATAATAAATAAACTACATTTTTTTATTTTATTTTTCATTTTTTATTATTTTTTAAAAACAAAAATTTCCAACATGAAAAAATCTTATTTTTTTATAACTCAAAAAATTAAATTATTTTTTCTCCAGCCATTTTAATATACCGTTTATTCTATTTTGTTTCTTTATTAATACTATTCCAAATTTTCCGGACAGTATTCTGTATATTCTATTCCGAGTACGGAAAAAATAAAGAAATCCACCCATACATATATGTATGTATGAACACGCACAAACAGGAGTTCGTAATTTAATGTACTTTTTGGTACGGAAAAAACCTGTTTCATTTTCTCTTTTTATAAATTTCTATAATTTTTTATTAAATTTTTCATATTCATATTTTCATACATACACATAAACATGCACAAACATGTCCTTGTTATTTAATGTATGTATTTTTTGGTAAGGGAAAGGCTGATGATCTCCTGAGTAAAACTTGTTTTTGTTTTTGATATTTTTCAAACATATACACTTTACTATCATTAGATTTCTATTATGTTGTATAATATACATATAAACCTGCTTTTTTTCTATTCCTATGTTTTCAATAATCGAATTATTTTATACTTTTACTAGCTGAAATGCCCGGCTTTGCCAGCCTGTTTTCGAACATCCTAAACCTTTTCCGAAAAAAGTTCTCTAACACTTGTTAATATTCTGGAACATTTTAAATCATTCTTGTAAAATCTTGAAGATTCTGAAACATTCATTTCCAATCATTCCCGAAAAATCAAAACATTTGAGACCATTCTTAAAAAATCGGGAACATTCCAGTACAACCTATAATGATTCAACACAGTTTCTAACACTTCTGAATATTTTGGAACATTCTAGATCATTCCTGAAAAATCGAGAATATTCTAAATCATTCTTGAATGATCTTGAAGATTCTGAAACATTCTTGAACATTCCAAGCAAATTCCCAAATAGCATTATATGTATCGTCTGTTATTTTTCTCACAGTAGAAACGCCCATTTTAAAAATTAAATGACCACGCTACTTCTGGTGCACATCCGTGTGCTCAGTACCTGATATTATAGATGATACATTCTGCATAAATATATACAAATATTGTATAAAAATTTGTTAATATCTACTTTTAAAGTGACAAACACAGCAAATTATACATATACATATATACATATGTATATTTATTACAATAGCTAGACACTAAATAACACTTAACGGGACGCGATGTTAGGTTCGAATACATTGAAACACATAAGGCAATCCGAAATAGACGTAAACTTGCGTTCGTCAAGTTTCGTTTGCTTCAAAATGTCAAATCTCCGTACGTAAAGTTCGGTAAGAATTAAATAATACGTGCGTAAATTCACGTAAGTATACATCTACTTAGGTTTAAAGCATTAAAAATTAGGGATCCGTACATTTGTACGTTTAGGCCTTTAAAAATTTTTATTTACAAAATTTTGTGAAATTACTCGTATGTAAGAAATGTTAAGTAAAACAATAATGAAATATTTTTTCTGAATTTAGTATTAAATTGTGTGGTCAAATTTATAAGATATTATCAAATTTTTTTTTTCAATTTATCAACTATGTACATTAATCATTGTTTATAACAATATATTTATATGTACACGATTCTATTTTGGTGCAAATGCCAAAAATACGTAGCGTTCATTAAGTTATATCGAACCGTCCCGTTGCGATCGGTTTGGTTTAGGATCTAGCTATTAACGTTAAAAACTCTTTAGTACATTTAGAAGTAAATCAAATTTTTCTGGATTAATTCTGGTTGCTTTAAAAAAGTATTCTACGTCTTTTGCCTGGATTTTTTTGAAGCATTTTACAAAAAATTAGTGATGGACACAATCGATGTTTTCGACTATCGATAGTTTTGCATCGAGTGATTTAAACTATCGATTATATCGACGCATCGAATGTCATATTGGTCCAATTCATACAATTTACATTTGCTTTGTCGATTTCGACTCTTCAAACACGAACATTTCAGTGGGGGAAATGTATACGACTGTTTATAAGGACGGTAGATTTTTAAAAGGAATGTAAAAAATCCATTTGATAAAAAATGTTTGATAATGTGAATTAGGCCGCCATTCATAATTAATTTTTTATAAAGGCTCTATAATTTTCAGGCTCCCCTTTTTACTACTGAGATTCAATTTAATCTATTACCTCCATCGCTGTAGATTGTAATTGTTATGTAGGCATTTTAACGATGAGACATGAGACTTTTATTGCACATCAGACGCACAGATGAATTCGATTGAATTCATTTCGGGTTGGAAAAAGTGAGACGTATGTCAGGTAGCCCGGTAGCCGCTGTTTTTTTATTTTATCATTTTTTTGACATTTTGTTTTCTCTTATATTCGTTTTTTCGAATTTCTATGTGTCCTAAAATAAACGACGTATCACAGAATTGTATGATTTTAGAGAAGTGGATGGGGGGGGGGGGGTGTCCTAGAACGATTGATTGATAAAAACAAACAATCTTAACTTCACGATACACTCGCTTTGTGATATAAATGAATTATGTATGTATAAATCTCTGATTAATATTTGCGACAAGAATACCATTTGGATAAACCAATTGGATTGGGAAAAATCGAATAACCCAATCAACAAATCAATCAAGTAAAGGTCCATAAAGAAACGTTTTACTACCAGCTGATAGTAATCAAGAAATTGAGGATTTTTTGTAGGCTGTAACAGAAAACTAACTCTGGAAATTTTAAAATATTTATTTCACTTTTTATGTACATACTACATACATAACTGTAAGACTGAAAGATATCTGAAATGAAGAAGGGGAAAAACAAAGATTTTCATATAAAATATGACTTTTATTCAAAAACGTCTTGTAGCCTTATTCTATTTTTTGTTAATAATTTAAAATGAACACAAATCAAATTTAAAGTTTACAAGTTATCTTCACATTTTAATTTTTACATGATATCTTTCACGTTTTCTCAACTACATACATATGAGTTACTCTAAGATAAACGTTGTGAATGAAAATATTTTGTAAATGCATCCCATACGTTTTTTGAATTACACTCATAAGATTTTATATATTGTTCACAACGAGTATTTTCAATAATACGTAGTGGATCAATTATATTTAATGCTCGCCTTATACTATGATGTACTCTAATGCCGAAATTTATTAAGACTTTTGGTTTGGTGCATTAAATGTTACAACTTGTAAATACTCAGCTAGTAATATTCAACCTTCTAACTACTTGTCTATCACATATTCAACAGTGTATGTATAACACAACGTCCTGAAAATAGTCATAAAATATGTTCAAAACCAAAATCTTTACTTAAAGCAGCATCTAATACTTTACATGCGATTACCATATTATATTTACCATTTTATATGTTTATTATATTTCAAACACTTTTGAAAAGTAGTTGCTTCATCGCAACAAATCCTGAAATCATCATGATCAGTCATCAATATCAAAAATGAATTCTCTTTGAGTTGGTTTTAACTGTCGAACTCCAAGGTGATATTTTGGTCTAAAAATATTTACGTTGTAAGGCAAATGATTTGCCAATTTAAATTTCTATACTCTTACCTTATATTAAAAACAGTTCCGATATCAATTTTAAATGAAATTTCTGTACAAATTTCTTTTTGCAAATCAGACTGACCTTCAAATAATAGGTATCGAATGTAAATATCATTCTATAAAGTAGTAAAGTGAATGATATTTCATGCTTGATGAAACTTGAATTTTCGGTTTAAAAAAAATATAATAGGAACAAGAAAATTTTAAACCAATAATTAATTTTAAAAAAGTGCAATCACCATATGAAACCCATCGATAAAATGATATACACATATAAAATGACATGCACACCCTTCGCCTAGACAAGACAAGATCAATGACTGTGACGATACAAGTCACCAGAGCCCCTGGCAGAGCACTAAAACGCCATATATACACTACTGCTGTAAAATCATTCATTGGAAAATTTAAATGCAGACAAAGTCCATTATTCGTGAAGGAATTGATTTCATCGATATTACCTACCAGGGAATTTAAGTATTTCGAGATTACTACAGATGTAAAATAAAGATTCATCTTAAAGTTTTCAGACACGTGAAAATTTGATTTTCGAACAAGATTTTTAAATGAATATTACAATATGTTTTTTTAATTATTTTCACATGACATTAGATACAAACTATAACACAATATCTAAATATTCAAAATTATTGATTAAAATTCATATCGCACACGATAAAAATATATTTATCTTCAAAAATTGTAAACACAAAAACCTCCATACAATTCAAAATTTTATTCAATAATATTTTAATTAAAACTTTTTGATTCGTCAAAAAAAAATATATTACAGTATATCTAAACATTTTCACTTTAAACAGATATTAAAATAATTGCATGACATTATTTATAAAATAGAATAAATTATTTAATTAGACAAATTATAAAGTTTGTTTATAACACATTAACCCAACAACACTTAAGAATTCTCAGAACTCATCGAGAAATTGTATTTTTGTAAACAAAATAATTCTCGGAACTCCCTAGCTAGATTCTAGAATGAAACGATGTAGTACATGCGGTCTATTCTGTACTTCGCGACTATCCTTTTTCATATACCTCTTTTTCTATACGCGGTCTACTTCTTTCAAAATGAACTGACCTGCACCAACATTGCATTAGTATTGGTGCAATTTTATATTGCTTATATGTGTTAGTTTTGGATTTTGGCTGCACTCACTCCCATACTGTGCCCATTCTTGTTTTAATCTCTATTCTTTTGATCCCGCATACTTTTTTTCTTCTTCTTAATGTAAACTATGAAAAAAAGTTAAATTGAAACTACATCTACACTAAACTAACTAAACTGAAACTGACACTCACAGGACTGCCTCAGCTTTCACATTAAATCAAACCTGGCAAAATGAAAAATGCAGTAGAGGCCTGGTAATATCGCAGTAACTTTTCCAAAATAGTAGTAGATTTTACAAACTTCTCAAATATATATCGATTTGCACAAGTACGACTTGTTCAAGTGCATTAAGAGTAGGAGGCATCAGCTATATATTATCCAAAACGTCTCAAGTCAACAACTTCAAAATAAAACTTCCGTTAAATACGTTCAAATAAAAAAAAAAATATATGCAAATATGTACATTTACATTATATTTAACTGTATGTCATTCCATACATGACTGACTAGCTAAATGGATTACATTTTGTATGTGAACAATTTTAAAGAGCATATATATAGAGTTTCCACTTGTCTGTATGTTTGCAAAAAATGTCTTCGAAATATCTTCGAAATGTCTTCGAAAAAATTAAAGTGGGAGACTACTATAGGCGTAGAACTTTACACATAGTTTGTGTGATGATGTATAGCATAAATATTTTTAAAATAAATGTAAAAGAGAAAAAGTAACACATTTGCAAAACGTAGATATGAAAACATGCTAAGGGGAAATAAAAACCAGTTGTAGGCGGTATCACATACACAAGTTTGTGTGATGGTGCTAAGAAATTCTTTTCATTGAGAGCGAGAAAAAAATTAATAAAGGAATAAATATTCCTTTATATTAATGTCCTTATATATTTCATATTTTCTTTTCAAATATATGATATCTTTTACTTTAAAGCGGTATAAGTTCAAAATTGTCAACATATTTAGAATTTTTTTATCAAAATTCTAAATAAATTATCGTACAAGAAAATATATTTATATATCCTTGGAGATTTACAAAAACAAACAATGCGGATTTTGTAGAAGTCCAAGTTTTTTTCCCATTAAATTTACTAGTAATTATAAAAGTAAAATTTAACATATGTATGTATCTAGAAATTTGAAAAATGGACTTGTTCCACTTTCAAAAAAATCGGCTCATGTTATTACAGATATTTGAAGTCTACCTGGTTGTGTTATATGTACAGTTTATATACGCATAACAATTATTCATATGCGGTTAATGCAATACACGTACATTTGCCTTATATGCATATATATATTATAGACTATACAAAATGAATTATTTAATGTATGTTGCAGTGAAGTATGTATTTGTATATATTATTCCTATTATAGGACATCCAGTTATATTTTACGTTTTGTTTAATATACCTATATATAGTATGTATGTTCAAAATCCTGTTTTGTTATTACGTATGTCGTATCCACTTCAAACATTGTTTACATGTATTAAATAAAAGCATAAGTATAATGTATATTATTTGAACAAATAAACAAATCCTTCTCTAGCAATTATATGTATACTCATATATAGCAATACAGCGTATGCAATATACCTACATATTTTTCTTCTTAAACTCGTAGGTACTACTTTATAAGATCGTGTATATAAATACTGTCTAGAAAGGATCATATACACATCCAATATAAAATTTTTACTATGTACATATATACTTATGCTTCTACATTGTATGATCACATACATCATAATAGTATAATAAACATTAAAACTTATTGGCCTATTCACATTATACTAGCAAGAGTAACCATCTGCTGGTAAAATAGCATGCTTTTTCTATTAACATTTAAAAAAGAAAAACATGCTATTTTTTACGTTACAATATGGTGAAAACTGCAGACATTTTATTTAAGATAATATAAATGCATATGTATTACAATAACTTTGTTACATTTCAATTATTTCCAATTATTTTTAATTTAATTTGAACATGAAAATTAAATATATTAAATCACTTTTTATGTGATTAATCACCAATTCAATTTGATATTTACTCTATTTTTCAGCTTCAGCATTTTGAACTTTTTAATACTATTTTTAAAAGCATGATATTCCACCAGCATTGGCGACATTACGCTCTTTGCATGCTATTTTCACTTGGTAGTTACTATTAAATGGCTACTGGCATAATGTGAATAGCGCATATATTGGACTTAACTTGATCGTAAGAATTTCGATGATTCTAAATTTTGTTTTGAAAAAGAAATTTACACGTGATGCATACATTTTGTTTGTGTTTTTTGGAATTTTGACAACAATGCTTTGCTTTTGTACTACATATGTATATTTATGAATGGAAAATGAAAAGTAATATGTATTTTATATTCACATGTATGCACATATAATTGTACATACATACACTATACAATTATAGTTCATGTTTTGAATAAGTGTATGTAATTCATTTTTGCTAGGTATTTTTTGTCCAGAAAATTTTAGCATTTTTTGGAATTTTGACAACAATGGGTTGCTTTTATTTTATATTTATTAATGGCAAATTACAGATAATACGTACATATGTCCATATCTGAAACGCACACGAGTGCACACTACATATAAAATGTATATATATACATATGTATATACATACATACATATGTATATATGTATGTAGTTCATGTTTTTAATAAAGAGTATGAATGTAATTCATTTTTGTTGGACATTTTTTGTCCAGAAAACTTTATTATATTAAACTATAAAATACATATACAATATAATATATTGTATAACAATTATACAATATACATACATATTATAAAATAGAAATATATTTTATTATATAGGTACATATATATTTTATATATTAGATTATATGTACATTTAACATGTTTAATATATACTATATGTTGTACGATAAGCGCATGATAAGTCTGATAACCTACATGCGCTATATATACAAATACTATATATTACATATATACATACATGCATATGTATGTATATACATATTATGAATATTTTTTGTCGCATATAAAAAACATGGAAAATCTGATATCATGAATACTACATACAAATACCACGAGATTGTATTGAATAGATACATATGTATGTTACATAATAATAACAAATAAAAATTTACATGGCTTATAATGACCGCATATGAATTATCGCTGTATTTACATGTTTGTAACATCTTTACAAATTTATAATTTTTATATTACTTTTCTCTTTTTTTCTTATTACTGAAAGAATACATTAACCATATGCATCAACACACAAACTTGTAATTTGTATAATTTCAGTTTGTACAGCTAATACCTCTTAACCCTGCCCCATGTGTACACACTAACAATTTTTCGAAGACATTTTTCCCCAATGTATATATGTGCATTTATGCGTTCTGGATTTTGACAGTTTTATTACTTGGAAAATCTATTTGTAATATATAGTATATGATCTTTGACAATTTGTAAACCAAATACACAAATCATTTCTGAATTTTGTAGATTTATAATTTGTAAGAAAGGTTTACAATTTTTATTTAAAGCACAGGCACGGGTGAATCGTACAACATAAAAATTTATGTTTATGATTTATGTTGCTAGCGTGTGGTTATTGTTGTTTGCGTTTATAAAACACAAAAAACTAGCAATCTGAAGTCTAGATAACAGTGTAACATATTTTATGTTGTGTACCAGATTACCATAAATTCTACCAACAACACATACATTTTATCCTTTATATAAATCATGTACGCATATAATGCGTATACGGTTTATAAAAAGTATCGCGTCCACTGGCAATAAAACTTGCTGCAAGTTTATTGCGGGTTGCGTGCAATAAAATCATATTGTGGCAATAACTTGTTGCACGAGTTAAGAGCGACGATCATTGTAATCATAATATATTATCACCATAATAATTGTGTTTTATCATTTTTATTCAATTTGTTTATAAATTCAAGATTCAGCATTTTCTTATAATTTTATTTAATTCAATTTCTCATAACTTTATATTGTAATATCATATTTCAATATTTCAGCGTCTAGTAAAAAGTAAAATTATTGTCGTTCCCATTAAAATTCTTTACTTTTCAAAAATATATTTTTTGTAATTTGGATTTGTTTGCATTTTATGTAAGGCACATGTATTATTTTTTTTAGACAAAAAGAAAAGAATAGAAATATTATTAAAATTAGCAATATACAAAAATTTGTAAATTTAAGTTAGTTCTATTTTGGAATTTGTCGAAGAAAGTTAAAATAAATTTGAAATTAAAAATTAAGATTCTTTTTTAAAAGATAAAAATTTTATTGAAGTTCTTAACTGGCGCAGTCGGTAGGATAGGGAAAATCACCTATCCACGGGATTAATAAAATAGTTATTGTATCGTACAAAATTTTAACGACGGTTTATCGTTTTTTAATTTTGTAATACCGACGGTTTATCGGTAGTGGTTAGAAAGACGTGCCAGTTAGAAAGACGTTCAGACACATCTCTGAATATAAATTCCTCTTAGCCGTAATTACATTCACATCAGTTTCATGAATTTGAAGGTGGTTATTTATCGTTGATAGTATTTCTGTAATTTCACTATGAAATTGTTCAATAGTTTTGTTGTTTTGTCTTAGGTTATGTAGGTCCCTAATAAGTGATGTTTCGCTACGTTTATCAGAATAATGTAAAATAAGGTTGTTTTTTATTTCGGCCCATATTAGTGGTGTTCCGTACATATTCAACACTTCGTTAGCAGGCCCTTCAATTTTATTACGGATAGCTCTTAACAAAATTTTTGCATATGATTTATCGACGACGTCTATTATTAATGAAATTATTTCTTCAACATTATTAATAAAGTCGTACAATAATCTAGGGTTTCCCGTAAATTTTGGCAGATCTTTAATTGCGTCAGGTATTCTTAGAGAATTAAACGCATCGTTTATGGATACTGAAGATGCTGAAAACCTTAATAAGGAAATAGAATCAATCAAGGTAAACCAAGGTATTCTAAAAAACGAAGTTAATAATCAAGTAGTATTAAATGATAAAATGATTGAAAGATTTAATAACGTGTCTGACCATATTAATAAACAGCAAGATATTATAGAAAAATATTTAAAACATTTTCAAGAAAATTTACATAATAAAGTTAAAAATGAAGAAGAAATATTTAAACATTTCCAGTATATCAATAAAATCAATTTCAATATAGATCTGTTGAACGATCATTTAACAAATATCGCTGAAGCAGTAGTATTTGCCAAATTGAACGTAATCTCTAAACACATCCTCAGTCCAACTGAACTAAATGAGATATATTGCTTTCTACAAGATCAATATATTGAAATTAAATCAGATGAAATGATATACGAATTTCTTGGTTTGCAAGCATACTACAATGATACAAATATTGTATTCAATATCCAAATCCCTGTAACTTCAAAAGAATCCTTTTCATTTTTTCATTTAATTCCACTACCTATTATTAAAACCCAAATAATTCACACCCCACCGTACATTATCCTTAACGGACTCAACTCACGGTATTTCGATAAATCATGTCCTAATATAGAAGGGACGTATTATTGTGAAAGAAGTTTCAGCAGAATCCAAACGAATGAAGCATCATGTATACCCAATTTGATCAACAATAAACCAGCCAATTGCAAGTTATCAGAAGATACAGAATTCACCACCATCTACCAACCAGAACCAAATCATATCCTGCTTATTAACGTACATAATGTAACTATTAAATCAACCTGTGGAACTCCAACTCATAAAATAAATGGAACCGCTTTGATAAAATTCCAAAATTGTTTTGTAAGAATTAATCAAATTACTTATGAAAGCAAAATTAATATATATTGGGACAGCATCGTATTGTATCCAGTTAGCTTTAATGATCTAAACATTTCATCAACAATAGAAAATTTAAGCTTAGAAAAATTAAAAAACTATCATTTTAAAAATCGACAAGCCATCGAACTTCTTGAAGTAACATCAACACAGAAAAGCAACTTTACATTTGGCACTCTTTCACTATTTGGGTTAATAATAATGGCTATTATCATAAAAATCATTAGATGCAAAGATAAAGGTCATGCTACAATCAACATAGCACATCAAGGTGAAGCTCCTTATGCACAGCATCATCGACTATCGCTTCATTCTAAGGGGGGAAGAGTTAAGAGCGACGATCATTGTAATCATAATATATTATCACCATAATAATTGTGTTTTATCATTTTTATTCAATTTGTTTATAAATTCAAGATTCAGCATTTTCTTATAATTTTATTTAATTCAATTTCTCATAACTTTAAATTGTAATATCATATTTCAATATTTCAGCGTCTAGTAAAATTATTGTCGTTCCCATTAAAATTCTTTACTTTTCAAAAATATATTTTTTGTAATTTTGATTTGTTTGCATTTTATGTAAGGCACATGTATTATTTTTTTTAGACAAAAAGAAAAGAATAGAAATATTATTAAAATTAGCAATATACAAAAATTTGTAAATTTAAGTTAGTTCTATTTTGGAATTTGTCGAAGAAAGTTAAAATAAATTTGAAATTAAAAATTAAGATTCTTTTTTAAAAGATAAAAATTTTATTGAAGTTCTTAACTCACGCGAATTAACTGCATATGTAAATTTCCACTTTAGTGATTAAAAAACAATTTATTTTTATTTAATTTTATTTTATTTAAATTTGAAATATTTCTTACAAATTCACAATTCAATGATTTGGATATTTACAGTTTAAAGACGGTCTTAAGACTAAAGTTTTTCAATTAACAATTTTATTAATTTCTATGGTAAAAAGTATGATATGACAATTTTATATTTTCTCATGAGAATTACACATGCAACTTGAGATTTTTGTTTTTCACAAAAATTCCTAGACGAAATCTGAAACTTTTGTTTTTCTTAATTTTTTATGAGAAAATGCAATTTATATTTTTATAAAAAAAATATTATTTTTTATAATTTATAAAAATATATTTATTTATGAAATTTTAACTCTTTTATTTGTTTTATGTTATCCGTTTGTTTTAGAACAATTTCTTCAAAAGTTAATTGTTCATTATTATTTGAATTATTTGAATTTTTATCTATTGGAATTACAAATTTACTAATAAGCTTTGTCACTTTATTGTTATATATTTTCTTCTCAATTTGAATTAAACACTTATGAAAATTTATAAAATAATTACCACTAAGTATAATTCTTCTATCATCACAAGAACTATTTAGTTTTCTTGATTTCATATTATTTACTATAACAATATCTTCCTCTATTTCTAAATATTCTTCTTCAAAATTTTGTACAAATTTGCAATTATTTTTGAAAATACAATTTTTACTCAATGAAAGTTCTCTAAATGATTTAATGAAAATATATTTTCTTGCATACTTTCTACCTGCTTTCTAATCCAATCTATTTTTATCACTTGATTAAAAAATATATTATCTATGTCATTTCTCTTTTGAATTTCATTAAGAGTAGCTAGCAACAGCTGATTGAAATCGAAATCAGCTCAGTCAAAAATGTAAAAATTAAAAATCTGTTGAATCCGTTAATAATTAAAAAAATAAATAAATTTGTAAATATGTTACGTCTGAATTCAAATGTATATCATTTCATCCGTAAGTACTAATGTACATATGTACATACATATATATGAACTATGAACTTTATTGATAAGATTTTCGATCGCATTGTGATTGTTCTGGTCTATTGTATTTAAATGTTGTTCTATGTCCTGTCTGTCATTGTCATCCATAGTCCCATAGATCCATTTCATTATTGTACCTCCGAAATTTATCAAACCGCGTGTTGTTCTATGAGGAATATTTGATTATTTATGATATCGTTATTGATTCCTAGATCAAAGGACTTAGATATTTGTTCTATGTTATTTATTACTTCTAGTATTTCGTTTGGATATATAATACGTAAAATAATGTCAAATTTGTTTACTATTTCTACTTCGTCTGTTTTTATTAAAGCATATCCAGTTTCGGATTCGATTTTGTCAATCACCAGATCCTGTTGGCTGAAAGGGATTAGCAGGATCAGTATTCCTATTGTTATCAGCATTTGAAATTTTTAAAGGTCTTTTGATATTGCTTTCGTGAACATTTTCAAGTTTGGATTTTCTAAACTTTGATCGTTCCTTATGCCTATTTGCTTTATAATTTTTTAAAAATCCAATATCGCGCTTTTCAACGTAATTTTCTCGATTCTTATTAACTTTTTCTAATGTTCGTTGTTTAAATTGAAGGATTCTTTCTTTTATGACCTTATGATCTACAACATTTTCTTGGACTTTCAAAGGGGTAGTTTTTATAGTCGAGTGATATGAATCATTATAAAATCTTACTGCTTTAAGCATTTGAATTCGTATTGGGAGTCTGTCTTCGAGATTTAAAATTCGAATACGTTCACTAAGAGTATTATGAAACCTCTCAACATCTGAATTTCCTGTATGATTATTGTTTCTTTTTTGTTAACAATTAACCAATAAAATAAAACATACAAGAGGCTGCAACTTTAAGTTCTTGTCTTGGCATTTTTTCATTTTTTTAATTTAAATTGCATTGTCGGTTCGATGGTTTATTATGGAGACACATTCATCTACTTCAAGGTGCAAAATATTGTGTAGTAAGTGTTAACACTTCTCCAATATTTTGCATCGACTTGCATGCAAATTTTAAAAATAATTGCAAGCAATCGAACGCTGCAAATTTTTGCTCCCCTGTAAACAGCACTGCAAAAATTTTAGAAGGACGTCTTTTTTCATTATTTTTCATGCCTTCTGTGGAAGGCAAATAAAATGAAGATGGAAGATCTTAAAAAGATTGAGAAAAGCAAGAAATTCTGGAATTTCACAATTTTTTATTAGCCGAACAAGAGCAACTACGTAATTTAATTTTTTTCGCTTTAGTTCAGTTTCGTTTTTAAGTTCGACTGTTGAAAATGTGATAGAATTATAAAGAAAAAAATAATTATTGTGAAAATAAAGTTTAAACAGAGTCTAAAAAAACAATGTAAGTAGCAGTTGTATACTCTTTTTTGTATTTAATGAAAAATTTTTATTAAAAACATTTAATTTTCTATCATTTCAGAAATAAAAGAAACTGTAGATAATTTTCACAAAGATGCCATTGCGCTGTGAAGAGCCTTGTAAAAAGTAGCTGATAAATTCGAAAAATGTATATATGGTACGTAATTTTGGTTTAAACTATAAATATTTATTTATTTTCATTAATTTCAATTTCGTACTTAATCCTTTCAGATGCTGTCAAAAGAAAACTTAAAATTGGGTGGATTACAAAAAAGGGATTGAACTCATTAAGGATTAAAATAATTATATGTTTTGTATTAAATTAAAATAAACTGTGTAATAAAATTTGTATTGAATTTGAAATTTTTGGTTCTTTCTTTATAAATAGAATTTGAGACCTTCCATTATGTTATAATACACCTTTCTAAGAAGACCTTCTATTCAACTTTAAAGAACCTTCTTGGGAAGGCCTTTAATTGTACGTAAAAGCAACATTTTTAGAAGGCCTTCAATACCACTCCTAAGTCCCTTCCTTGGAAGGCATGATTTCCAATGACATGCCTGTATAAAAAAGATATGAGCGAGGATACGAAGAGGAAGGGCTCCGTCCTTCCAAAAAAGGCCTTCAGGAGCCTTTTGGAAGCCTTCTTTTGCCCACTGGGATATCCCTGTAATTTAATGTATGTACTTTTTGGTAAGGGAATTGCTGATGATTTCCTGAGTAAAGCTTGTTTTTGTTTTTGATATATTTCAAATATATACACTTTACTATCTCTAGATTTCTATTATGTCGTATAATATATAAACCTGCTTTTTTTCTATTCTTATGTTTTCAATAATCGAATTATTTTATACTTTTACTAGCTGAAATGCCCGGCTTTGCCCGGGCTGTTTTCGAACATTTTAAACCCTTTCCGATAAACCTTGATAATTCTTGAACATTTTCGTGCATTCTAGAATATTCGCGGAAAATCGTGAATATTCCAGAACATCCTATATGATTCATAACATTCACTAACAATTGTTAATATTCTGGAACATTCTAAATCATTCTTGTAAATTTAAGATCATCCTGCAATGATTCAAATCATTTTCTATCATTTTGGAATATTCTAAAACATTCTAAATCATTCTTAAAAAATCTTGAAGATTCTAAAACTTTCATTTCAAATCATTCCCGAAAAATCAAAACATTTTAGACCATTCTTAAAAAATCGGGAACATTCCAGTACAACCTATAATGATTCAACACAGTTTCTAACACTTCTGAATATTTTGGAACATTCTAGATCATTCCTGAAAAATCGAGAACATTCTAGATCATTCTTGAATGATCTTGAAGATTGTGAAACATTCTTGATCATTTCAAATCATTCTGCAATATCATAAAACAGTTTTTTACTTCTTGAAACATTCTCCCAAATAGCATTATAAGTCTCGTGCATTATTTTTTTCACAGTAGAAACGCCCATTTTAAAAATTAAACGACCACGCTTAAACTTGTGGTGCACATCCGTGTGCTCAGTACCTGAAATTATAGATAATACATTCTGCATAAATATATACAAATATTGTATAAAAATTTGTTAATATCTACTTTCAAAGTGACAAACACAGCAAATTATTCATGTACATATGTATGTGTATTTATTACATTAACTAGACCCTAAGTAGCACTTAACGGTACGCGACGTTAGGTGCGAATACATTGAAACACATAAGGCAATCCTAAATACGTTCGTCAAGTTTCATTTGCTTCAAAATGTCAAATCTCCGTACGTAAAGTTCGGTAAGAATTAAATAATGCGTGCGTAAATTCACGTAAGTATACATCTATTTAGGTTTGAAGCATTTGTACGTTTGGGAGACAAAGCAGTCCGCCGCCTCGTGGTGTCTCCTGGACAAGAGTGGTTTATAAAAAAGAAATAAACTCATTTACAGTGCAATAAAAATAATATAATATAAATAAAACAACCTAAATCCATAATCATTTAAAAACATCCAAAATAAAATAGATTAGTAGAAATTATAACATTAAAACATCACCTTAACCTAACATAACCTAAAATAGTAAATCTTCTACAAAATGGACTGCAAAAAAATGGATAAAAGGCTCAAGTATAAAAGTGAAATAAAGTGCAAAGAAAAAAAGAGGAAAAAGAAAATAAGGAAAAGGTGATAAATTGTGAACAAAAAGTGACTACAAAAAGAGAACTCAATCATATGTTTACCCATTCGTTGATATATATAATAATTGTACTTGCATTAACAAGTGGAATTAACATATTATAAAACAGTCTTTTTAAAGATTATCCACCACTTTACAAGTACGAAAGTCCACAATCAACATCTATGAAACCAATAACCAAAAAGCTGTAATCAACGTATATTAAAACATTGCATTGGAACGCAGGGGGCATGTCACAAATGAAGAAGGATCAGATTAATCAAATACTACATGAAAATGAAATAGACTACTTCATAATTACAGAATCAAATATAGGACCAGATCAAGAGAAGTATTACAATATAGTACAATACAAATCTAATTTTCTATATAAAAATAGGCAGATTGCAAGTGGTATATGGTTCGGTATTAAAAATACATTTACACATACATTCCGAGTAGTTAAAAACATGATTATAGAAGAAAATGAAGATAAATCAGAAATAATAGAAATACACGTATGGAAAAATAACAAAAAATTTATTATATATGGTATATACAGTCCACCAAACAATAGGAATCTTACCCTAGACATAATACAAACAGATAAAAATACCATCATAACAGGCGATTTAAATGCACACTCCCCCCGATGGGGATATAATACTAACAACTGCAATGAATCTAATATATAATGACCAAGATCCGAAAACATATCTACATTATACTGGACACTCAATAAACCCTGACCTAGTATTAGTGTCATATGATATATTAACAGATACGACAAGAAAAGTACTGGTAGTGGGCACAGAATGATTATCACAGAAACAAAAATAAATTCAATTGACATATACAAATATAAAACCAAAACACTATGGAATTATAATAAAGCCAACTGGCAACAATTCACTACACAGTTAGAAGAAAATATAAACACAATAGAACAAACAAAGAATACTATCACAAAAATTAAACAATTTACAACATCATTAATAAAAATAGCAAGAAACACGATACCAAGAGGGAAAGTTAGAAAGTTCGAACCATTCTGGAATGCAAGATTAAAAGAACTAAAAAAACAAAGAGATAAGGCTGAAAAAGAAAAAAAAGAACATTTAGTAAAAGAATGGAGAAAAATAGACGCTAAATTTAAAAGAGAAATAAAAATAGCAAAAAAAAATAAATTTACACAATTCATTACAAACTTAGTCTACAGAATACAAAGTAATAGAGCGTATAAATACATAAATTACATAAACGGTAAATCAGAAAAAACAAATGCTGAACCGATAACAAACAACGGCAAGGTGATAGAAAATGATAAACAAACAGCTGACATTTTTAACAAATATTGCAAAAACATTGGCACAACAAATGCAAATTTAAATATAAAAAAAGATATTAACGACACAAGCAACATACATCACAACAAACATGACGAAAACAACTTTACTATGGCTGAGTTAACATTAGCAATAAAATCATTAAAAAACAAAAAAACAACCTGGACCAGACAATATATTGGTAAACCAAACAATAAACAACCAGGTAAACCAAACAATAGAATTGACAGCTATAGACCAATATGTTTAACGTCAATGCTAGCAAAAACAATGGAAAGGATGATAGTAAACAGATTAAATTATTATTTGGAAAAAAAGAACATAATAACTAAAGAGCAAATGGGCTTTAGACCAAACCGGACAACAATACACCAATCACTAAGATTAACACAGTACATAAACGAAACATATAATGAAAGACAGGACGTCATAACTATATTTGTTGATTTTAAATCTGCTTTTAATTCAGTAACAAAAGAAATCCTGCTTCTAAAAATGAAAAAGATGGAAATAGATAGGCGAATAATCAGTTGGGTTAAAGATTTTCTGTCACAAAGATTAATAAGAACTAGGTGGAAACAGACTAAATCTAGAAAATTAAGCATAAAAGTTGGCCTACCGCAAGGCACGATATCAAGCCCTACGTTATTTAATATATTTATAAATGACCTCCCATCAGCAGTTAAAGTAGAAGATGACATAAAGGTAGGAATGTTTGCAGATGATGTGGTCATATACTTCACAGAAAATTTAAATAAAATAACAAAAAAAGCATTAGAACAAAAAGTTAATAATAAACAGACTATCACAATGGTCAATAGATAACAATATGCAAATTAATATGTCACAAAAAACAGTATATCAAATTTTTAGCTTAAAACATAAAATACATAAAATATAAAACCTAAAAAACTATAAATTCAAAATAAATAATGATGATATTCAAAAAAGCAATGAAACTACATACTTAGGTATCACTCTAGACAATAAATTAAATTATAACAAACAAGTAAATCAAATAATTGATAAAGTGCGGAAAAGAACGAACATCTTAAAAAGATTAAGTAGCCTCAAATGGGGTGGAACAATGCGATTACTAAATGACACCTACAATATATATATAAAACTTGTCCTAAAATATGTGGGAGAACTATTAACGACAACGTCAAACAAAAACATAGATAAACTAGAAAATGCACAAAACAATGCTCTTAGAATAATCACAGGAGCTGTCAAAACGACACCGATACATGTACTAAAAAGAGGAACTAATAACATAGCAATTAAAGATGAATATAAAATATTGAAAGCACAACTACATCTAAAACTAACCTGAGATACTAACCATGATTGGTACAGAGAAATAAAAGAAACATCATCGCTAAAAAAATACAAAAGTTTTAAAGAAATAGTACATACAGAAACGCAAAATTTAATCACAGGTAAAATTGAAAACGACGCATATAACCTATGTAAAACAGAACTCACAGAAATATTATCCTCAATAAAATTATTAGAAAAAATAAATAAAAAAAATGACAATATCAACAAAATGCTACAACTAACACTAGACGTTATAAATAGTAAATATCCTCGTGATAAATGGCTTCATATTTACACAGTCGGCTCACTGACAGACAGCAATATGGGAGCAGGTGCAGGAATCTACCGTAAAGAATTCGCAAAATACGTCGCATTGGGTCCAAGGTCAACTATATTTGAAGCAGAGTTAACTGCTATACTAAATGCTCTACAACAATTAGCGTATAGAAAGTCGATTAACAAGAATGAAGCAATATTTATAGACTCAAAGTCAGCTATTCAAACCATAGTAAATTACAAGTTAATGGTGTAGGCACCCTGCATTATTTATCACACAGCTATTACATAGCGATGTATGCAATAGCAATATAGTTCTCATGCACAGTACAATACTTTACGCTAAGACTGTACTTATTACAATGTATGACACAAGATCTATGTATGACAATCAACTATTTGCTCATCATCTCCCTTCTCTATATACGAGAGAGGAAACAATAATTTAGGATGCCTACTATATGAACCCTATGAAGAATATTCTTTCTTCTTTGCCTGACTTTTATAATGTAAAGACGTACATAACCCCCGGATCAAAAATAATCCGGACTTGGTCAATAAAACACAAAGTACAAGTCTATTCATTAATATTTATTTTTTCCCCTTCAAAGTATTCTCCGTCTGATGCAATGCACTTGTGCCACCGTTTAATCCAATCCTGGAAACATTTTTCGTACTCACTTTTTGGGATCGCCATAAGTTCCTTCTTCGATTTGTCTTTAATTGCTTCTATGCTGTCAAAGCGGGTTCCCCGAAGTGGTTTTTTTAAGCGACTGAACAAAAAAAAGTCGCACGGTGCGAGATCCGGTGAATATGGTGGTTGATGAATAGTGTTTGTTGAGTTTTTAGTCAAAAACTCACGAATAACCACGGCTGTGTGAGAAGGTGCGTTATCGTGGTGTAAAATCCACGAATTATTTTGCCACAAATCGGGTCTTTTTAGACGAACTGCTTCTCGTAAACGCTTCATTACGCTTAAATAATAATCCTTATTAACTGTTTGACCTGTTGGTAAAAATTCATGATGCACAACACCACGATAATCGATGAAAACGGTAAGCAAAATCTTTTTCTTTGATTGAGTACGACGAATTTTTCTGGGTCTTGGTTCTTCTGAAGCGCGCCATTCACTTGATTGTTGCTTTGTTAACGCATCAAACTCGTACACCCACGTCTCATCACCAGTAATGATCCGTTGAATGAATGCAGGATCAGCATTTACTCTGGAAAGCATCTCTTCAGCAACAATAACACGTTCTTGTTTTTGTAAAAAATTCAATGATTTAGGAACCAATTTCGCTGCAAGTCGTGTCAAGCCCAAATCATCACTTAAAATGCTTTGAATTGTACCAAATGAAATTCCTGTTTCAGTAACCATCTCTCTGATCGTTAATCTTCTATTTTCCAAAACCATTGATTTAATCAGATCAACATTTTCTTTGGTTTTTGATGTTGAAGGACGCCCAGGATGAATGTCATCCTTCACTGATTCACGACCATTTTTAAAACGACTATGCCATTCAAATGTTGTTGTTTTCGATAGAGAACTATCACCATAACATTTTTGCAACATTTTTAGCGTTTCAGTAGCATTAATTTCATTTTTTACGCAAAATTTAATACAAATTCTTTGTTCAATTATTTTTTCCATCGCAAAATCGAAAGTAAGCAAAAACTTGACCTAAACAAAGTGCTGTCAAAAAACAACTGATTGACATATATAGCTCGAATTTGGAGGAAATGTAAAAAACAGGTATACAAACATAAATACTAAAAGAAATGCATCTTAAAATATTGGCGGGGGTTGTACATGAACGAGTCCGGGTTATTTTTGATCAGAGAGTATATATCTAGATAAAATGTTTAACTAATAAAGATTCATGTAATAGTTTCAAATACAAATTAGTTATTATAAAATAATATACTCATTTTTGAAAACACAAATTACGATAACATGTTATAACGTATTATATTTAGTATAACTTTAAAAATAAATACTTTTTTGTTAGGAGGGAGTATTGTAGGCACCCTGCATTATTTATCACACAGCTATTACATAGCGATGTATGCAATAGCAATATAGTTCTCATGCACAGTACAATACTTTACGCTAAAACTGTACTTATTACAATGTATGACACTAGATCTATGTATGACAATCAACTATTTACTCATCATCTCCCTTCTCTATATACGAGAGAGGAAACAATAATTTATGATGCCTACTATATGAACCCTATGAAGAATATTCTTTCTTCTTTGCCTGACTTATACTATATAATGTAAAGACGTATAACCAATAAAGTGCAATTATATAAATACACATTATTTTTTATGGTACCAAAAAGTGGTGACCCCGACGCTTTAAAAATCTTAATTTAAAAATAAATAAATTCAATTAATTTAATTAATTAATTTCAAAAAATTAAATCAAAAAATTTATTAAAAAATGTGAATTCAGTGAGTTCAGTGTAAATTCTTACTTTTAAATTAAGACAAAATTAAACTAGATATATATAGAAGTGGTAGTGGAATTTATAAAAAAAAAAAATAAAATATATTTAAAATAATATATTACAAAAATCTACACATACGTATATAACACATATGACTATTACAATAAAGTGTTACTACGTCATATAATCAAAAAATCACGTGCAGTTCTCATATAGCAGCAAATCAGGAAAATCAACGAAAATTTTTCAATTCTACAATCATGAATTTGAATAAATCTCATCTTGTTATTGGATTACATTAAGGGCATAATTACATCAGCAGTTTCTACAGGGTGTTCCTTCAACATAACAATTCAACATTTTTAAATTATTTTGTTATAATTATTTTTTAAAAAAATTTATATAATAATTAGAAAAATACTCATTTTTCAAATCCCTTCTTTTTTAGCTGTAATATTGACATATGTATGTGTATATATGTATACAGGAGAAACATATTTTTCTGAATCGAGATATCAAAACCATAAAAAACGTTTCACATTTTGCACATTGGGATCATCTGCAACACAAAATACATTCATACATTTGTATACAAAAAAAAAAAAAAAAAAAAAAAACTGTAAGTACATAACATTCTACATACTTAAATTTAAACGCATTCAAGGATACGTATTGATCCACGCGCGTTCATTTTATGTATGTTGGCTTAATCACTTATATCGTTAGCAAATATTTAATATCATTTCATACGTTGATCGTAAATTTTTTCACATTCAGTTTAAAATCGAACTCAAGTAACCAAATTTTATATAATTATGCCGGAAACCAATACGTCTTTTAAACCCACACAGGAAAATTCTGCTGGTTCTGCCGACGAAACTGATAATTCGCCTGGCACGGTTCATAACCAGTCAGATGATATTTTCTCACAGTCTGTTGCGCACATTAAAATACTTACTTTTTGGAATAACAGGCCAGATTTTTGGTTTCATCAAATTGAATGTCAATTTAGAATCAAAAATATTACACAACAGACCACTAAGTACGATTATCTGGTTTCAGCTCTCCCTCCAGAAACAATTGAAATAGTTTCAGACGTTATCCTTGATCCTCCCAAGGAAAATAAATACGAAATTCTTAAAAAAGCTCTTACAGGTCGAACTATTGAGTCAGAAGAGCGTCGTTTAGACGCATTATTGCATAAAATTGAGTTGGGTGATTCCAGGTCATCAGATATGTTTCGGCGAATGGAATCTCTGACCGTAAGTAACAGTTTAGTTAATGCGCATCTCCTTAGAAAGCTCTGGTTGAATAAACTACCTTCATATATTCAAACGTGTCTTATTGTTTTAGAAGACTCACACACCCCGGAAGATCTGTTCAATATAGCAGATAAGATTTCTGACTCATCAAACCCCGTTCCTTCGCAAGTTTCTGTTGTTCACCAATCTGACAGTCTTGTTGACACAATTAAAAGTTTAGAAGGTCGTATTAAACGTTTGAAGTTACATTCACAGTCGAGAAGCAAATCCAGGCAAAGGCTAGCAAATTCTAGAAGGCTCACTCCTTCCCGCACATACAACAAAGACTCCTTAACATGTTGGTATCATAAGAAATTTGGTGCTAAAGCGCAGAAATGCATCACACCCTGTAACAAGGCCTCATTAAATTTTAACAGTCAAAAACAAAAAAAAAACTAATAACTTCGGCTTCGTCTACGACAACGAAGCTGACCAAAAATTTTTGCCGTTTGTTTATCTACGACACATCTACTAAAATAAATTTTCTCATCGACACGGGCGCCGAAATATTCCTAGTACCCAAAAAATTTTTTCCAAATTATCACCATAGATCCCACTCGAATCTTGTCGCAGCTAACGGCGCTAATACCCACTTTTGGTTTCAAAGCACTCTGTCTCAATTTGAATCTCCGGCGCAATATTGATCATGTTTTTGTTGTCGCAGCGGTCGACAACGCTATTTTAGGTGCTGATTTTTTGCACAAATTTAACATTTTGGTTGACATACGCGGCAAAAGGTTAATAGACGAAAAAACCTCTTTGCATACAAAATGTTCTGTACAGCATATCGCATCAATTTCACCTAAATGGATCAATGAACAAAACGAATTTAGTTCAATATTAAACGAATTCCCTACGCTTAAAGCCCCACCTAGTTTCAAGGAAACAGTTAAGAACAACGTCGTGCACCAAACTACGACGCAAGGGACACTTCCTGCTTCACGTCCTCGTCGTTTGCATCCTCAAAAATACAAGGTAGCTAAGGATGAATTCGAATTAATGGTGAGATTAGGTATTTGTCGACCTTCATTCTCACACATAGCTTCACCTCTCCACATAGTCCCTAAAAAATCACCAAACGAATGGAGACCATGTGGAGATAACAGACGTTTAAACGCAGCGACGATTATCGATAAATAGCCTCTACCTTGTATTCAAGATTTCAACGTCAACCTTCATAATTGCACCATTTTCTCAAAAGTTGATCTCATACGCGCACATCACCAGATTCCTGTCGCTGGCCCCCAACAACCCCTTTTGGGTTATTCGAGTTTACGCGCATGCCTTTCGGCCTTAAAAACGCAGCACAAACGTTCCAGCGTTTCATGGACGAAGTCCTAACAGGATTCAATTTCATTTTTTGTTATCTGGATGACATATTAATAGCGAGTCATTCAAAAGAGCAACATAAACAACATCTTCGTTTGTTATTTACTAAGCTAAATGAATACGGGATAAATATAAACCCCGATAAGTGTGTTTTCGGAACCGAGAAACTCAATTTTTTAGGGCATATAGTTTCTAAAGAAGGAATTTACCCCTCGGAGGAAAGAATTTTAACAATTAGAGATTTTCCACCTCCCACGTCTTTCAAAAAACTTCAACGTTTCCTAGGAATAGTTAACTTTTACCACAGATTCGTACCCAAAATATCGCAACTAACTATTCCTTTATACGATTTATTAAAAGGCTGCAACCACAAACAAAACGCGAAACGCACTTTCACTTGGTCAGACATTCACGAAAACGCTTTCAATAATATCAAAAGTTGTTTTGAAAACCACTTATTACTCGCGCACCCAGATCCTAACGCAAAGATCAGTATATGCGTAGACGCCTCCAGCGATGCGGTAGGCGCTGTTTTGCAGCAACATAGCAACTCAAAGTGGGAACCTTTAAGTTTTTTCTCTACAAGGTTGAAACCAGATGAGAAAAGGTATTCGACGTTCGATAGAGAACTTTTAGCTACTTATTTGGCAATCAAACATTTTAGGCACATGATCGAAGCGCGAGATTTTACTATTTATACCGACCATAAACCATTAACCACAGCTCTATTTTCGAAATCACAGAAATCACCGCCCCAAGCACGACACCTTGACTTCATATCACAATTTACGTGCGACATAAGGTACATTAAAGGAGCAAATAATATGGTAGCGGACGCTTTGTCCAGATCGCACATAGATTCAGTAGAACAATTTTCTTTAAACACTGACACTTTTGTCGATGAACAAAAAAAGGACGTGGAATTGAAGCAGATCATTCAAAATAGCAACAACCACAACAAAAAATTTTCTTTCACATTACAAAAAATTCACATACCAGTTGATGATCAGGAAATCTGGTGCGAAACTTCAACGGGTGTAAACAGACCTTTCGTTTCTTCTAGCATGCGTTTTTCTATTTTTAAAAAGATCCACGAACTTTCACATCCGGGAATAAGATCTACCAGAAAGCTTATTTCATCTAAGTATTTCTGGCCAAATATGAACAAGGAAATTAACTTGTGGGCTAAGACTTGTTTAAAATGTCAAAAATCTAAAATAAACAGGCACGTTTCAGCACCACAGGGAAAATTCGAGGTACCTTTAGGACGTTTCGAACATATTCATCTTGATTTAGTAGGACCCTTGCCACCCTCAAACGGACATACGTACATCCTCACTATCAAAGATAGATTCAGCCACTGGCCAGAGGCAATTCCTCTTCGAAATATCACTGCTGAAAATGTAGCAAAAAATTTTTTTACTCATTGGGTCGCTCGTTTTGGTGATTTAGTAGGACCCTTGCCACCCTCAAACGGACATACGTACATCCTCACTATCAAAGATAGATTCAGCCACTGGCCAGAGGCAATTCCTCTTCGAAAGATAACTGCTGAAAATGTAGCAAAAAATTTTATTACTCATTGGGTCGCTCGTTTTGGTGTTCCATGTACAGTTACGACAGACCAAGGTACTCAATTCGAGTCCTTAGTTTTCAAAGAAATGTCTCAGTTATTAGGTACACATAGAATTAGGACAACAGCTTACCACCCTCAATCAAATGGGTCTATTGAGCGTTTTCATCGTCAATTGAAAACCTCTATAAGATCCAGCGTTGACCCAAAAAGGTGGTTTCATTGCTTCCCCTGGATACTTTTGGGAATTAGAGCATACTTAATGGAGGACCTTAAAGTTTCACCAGCCCATTTACTTTAAGGACAACCTTCGCGCTTACCGGGTGAGTTCATCTTTCCCAATGTTAAAAAAAAAACATTTCTATTAACAGTAGTTTGGCAAATGACCTTCAAATGGCCATAAGAAATATTAAGCCTCAGCATACTAAAAAACGAACCCAAAATAATATTTTTGTTCATAAAGATTTAAAAGATTGTTCACACGTATTTTTGCGTCAAGAAAATTGTAAAGGCATTTTAACCCCGCCTTATACTGGCCCGTATGAAATTTTATCAAAAGAAGAGAAACATTTTAAAATTTTAATTAACAACGAACCCAAAACGGTCTCAATTGACAGATTAAAGCCGGCATACATAATAAACGACACACTTGCAGATGATGCCATTGAAAAAACAAAAACAAAATCTAAAGCTAGGAAGGTAACATTTCACTTGTGATATATGCACACATGTAACCCCCGGATCAAAAATAATTCGGACTTGGTCAATAAAACACAAAGTACAAGTCTATTCATTAATATTTATTTTTTCCCCTTCAAAGTATTCTCCGTCTGATGCAATGCACTTGTGCCACCGTTTAATCCAATCCTGGAAACATTTTTCGTACTCACTTTTTGGGATCGCCATAAGTTCCTTCTTCGATTTGTCTTTAATTGCTTCTATGCTGTCAAAGCGGGTTCCCCGAAGTGGTTTTTTTAAGCGACTGAACAAAAAAAAGTCGCACGGTGCGAGATCCGGTGAATATGGTGGTTGATGAATAGTGTTTGTTGAGTTTTTAGTCAAAAACTCACGAATAACCACGGCTGTGTGAGAAGGTGCGTTATCGTGGTGTAAAATCCACGAATTATTTTGCCACAAATCGGGTCTTTTTAGACGAACTGCTTCTCGTAAACGCTTCATTACGCTTAAATAATAATCCTTATTAACTGTTTGACCTGTTGGCAAAAATTCATGATGCACAACACCACGATAATCGATGAAAACGGTAAGCAAAATCTTTTTCTTTGATTGAGTACGACGATTTTTCTGGGTCTTGGTTCTTCTGAAGCGCGCCATTCACTTGATTGTTGCTTTGTTAACGCATCAAACTCGTACACCCACGTCTCATCACTAGTAATGATCCGTTGAATGAATGCAGGATCAGCATTTACTCTGGAAAGCATCTCTTCAGCAACAATAACACGTTCTTGTTTTTGTAAAAAATTCAATGATTTAGGAACCAATTTCTCTGCAAGTCGTGTCAAGCCCAAATCATCACTTAAAATGCTTTGAATTGTACCAAATGAAATTCCTGTTTCAGTAACCATCTCTCTGATCGTTAATCTTCTATTTTCCAAAACCATTGATTTAATCAGATCAACATTTTCTTTGGTTTTTGATGTTGAAGGACGCCCAGGATGAATGTCATCCTTCACTGATTCACGACCATTTTTAAAACGACTATGCCATTCAAATGTTGTTGTTTTCGATAGAGAACTATCACCATAACATTTTTGCAACATTTTTAGCGTTTCAGTAGCATTAATTTCATTTTTTACGCAAAATTTAATACAAATTCTTTGTTCAATTATTTTTTCCATCGCAAAATCGAAAGTAAGCAAAAACTTGACCTAAACAAAGTGCTGTCAAAAAACAACTGATTGACATATATAGCTCGAATTTGGAGGAAATGTAAAAAACAGGTATACAAACATAAATACTAAAAGAAATGCATCTTAAAATATTGGCGGGGGTTGTACATGAACGAGTCCGGGTTATTTTTGATCAGAGAGTATATATCTAGATAAAATGTTTAACTAATAAAGATTCATGTAATAGTTTCAAATACAAATTAGTTATTATAAAATAATATACTCATTTTTGAAAACACAAATTACGATAACATGTTATAACGTATTATATTTAGTATAACTTTAAAAATAAATACTTTTTTGTTAGGAGGGAGTATTGTAGGCACCCTGCATTATTTATCACACAGCTATTACATAGCGATGTATGCAATAGCAATATAGTTCTCATGCACAGTACAATACTTTACGCTAAAACTGTACTTATTACAATGTATGACACTAGATCTATGTATGACAATCAACTATTTACTCATCATCTCCCTTCTCTATATACGAGAGAGGAAACAATAATTTATGATGCCTACTATATGAACCCTATGAAGAATATTCTTTCTTCTTTGCCTGACTTATACTATATAATGTAAAGACGTATAAGCAATAAAATGCAATTATATAAATACACATTATTTTTTATGGTACCAACAAATGGAAAATAAAACGATTAATGAAATTAGAAAAATATACAAAGAACTGTATAATAAGAGAACTTCAATCGTATTGCAGTGGATCCCATCCCACATCGGCCTACCAGGAAACGATAAAGCGGATATACTAGCAAAAAAAGGCACAAAAATTCTTCAAAAACCTACCGAATCCATATCACTTGAAAGAACACTCGATTACATTAACAAATACATTAAAAATAAGAGCATAGAGGAAGACAGAAGTTTATTACTTAATAAAGAGTACGAAAATATAGAGAACAAATGTAAAAAAATAGAAAAAGAATCAAGAAAGAAAGAAAGCAGTGGCTATATTCAGATTAGAAACGGGACATGACTGCCTCCAAAGTTATCTTCATAGATTTAAACTAAAACCAGACAACTGTTGCCCCTTATGCGGACAGCAAAATATGAATGCAGCACATTTACTAGTTTGCAGACGACTGGACCAGACACTCCAGAACAACAACGATTTAGCAACTTTATACTGGGAGGCCAGAAGGAAAATGGTGCAAGCCAATACCTAAATCCATTGTTAAACAACAACAACAACATTTGTACGTTTAGGCCTTTAAAAATTTTTATCTACAAAATTTTGTGAAATTACTCGTATGTAAGAAATGTTAAGTAAAACAATAATGAAATGTTTTTTCTGAATTTAGTTTTAAATTGTGTGGTTAAATTTATAAGATATTATCAAAATTTATTTTTCAATTTATCAACTATGTACATTAATCATTGTTTATAACAAGATATTTATATGTACACGTTTCTATTTTGGTGCAAATGCCAAAAATACGTAACGTTCATTAAGTTATATCGAACCGTCCCGTTGCGATGCGTTTGATTTAGGATCTAGCTAATAACGTTAAAAACTCTCAGGTTCTATAGTCTTTCATCAAGAATAGTTTGGTAATCGATCCTTTAGTAGATTTACATTTATTATTTACATTTAATAAGCAGATAAAGTTTTAGTGGATACCTGCACATATTGACATACCAGGAAATGAAAAAGCTGATAAATTATCCAAGAAAAGAACCAAAATCTTGAGTAAGCCGAATTATGAATTGAACATTAATCAGAAACTTAAACAAAACAATAAAATACTATCTAATACAGGTTAATTAAAAGACACTCTATTATGTGCAGGAAAAAGATACGAACATGTAGACAATCTCAAAGATCAAATCCAACATCTAGAAAGAAAAACAGCCGTAGTAAGATTTAGATTATTCACAGGTCATGATTGTTTGGTAGAGTACCTCTATAGAATGAAGATAAAGCCAGACGCTAATTGCAAAATCTGCAATACAGATGTACCTTTGGACAAAGAGCATTTGCTAATGAGCAAAAATTGAAACAGACAACTACAAGATGAAAAAAAAATAGAAGCACTCTACTGGAAAGCCAGAAATAAAATGTCGTAAGGATACAAAACGGACATAGGATAACAAAAACATATTATTACTGTAATTGCAATATTTTTTAAACATAATTATAATTAAAATAAAAATATGGCAGACATCAAAATATGGAAATTGTGAATACACATAATTTACATTATGTACATTTTGTATGAATGCTATTTGTTATATTTAAAAATTCGGCCAAGACGATGCTGGATAAGACAGGTTAACTTCAATCGTGATGAATGTGGGTTTGTTATAAAATGCTTCAAAAAAATCCAGATTGTTGTTCTGATGCTATTGATAACAGGATTAATTCTCAAGTGATTAGCAATCAACGCATGTAGCGCAGCTTTGGAATCTGAGAGGATGACAACTTTATTAAAGTCCTGCAATCTGAAAGTAAGAATTTTTAAGGCAATATCTATTGCCACGAGCTCGCCTTCGTAGTTAGATGCATCATCAGCTATTGGAAATATACATATTTAAAAAAAAAAAAAAACAAATGAAAACAAAAAAGTACCAAAGGGAAAAGTAAGGAAATTTTTCAGTTCAGATACGGCCATTGTCATTTTTGTTTTTGTGTAGTAAATTTCAGTTTTTTTTTTTTGTTTTTGTTTTTTTTTTTTTTTAAACAGTATTAATATACATATTTAAAAAAACTATGGAATTTACTACACAAAAACAAATATGACAATGGTCGTGTCCGAACTGAAAAATTTCCTTACTTTTCCCTTTGGTAATTTTTTTGGCGACCAAATTACATTTGTGTCAACTTTAAGTAGACAGCTGTCATTCACTTATTTGTTTACAAATATTTCTATTAGTAGTTTCAGCGTAAAAATACTTTCACAACAATATGAATTATCGCGAAACCATTATATAATTTGTACGTGGAAAATGCTCTGAAAGTTCATGTTCATCATCTAAAATGAATCGAGCGAATATTATAAAAGGTACATACGTATGTGTGTTAGTTTTCAATTTGCATTGCATGTGTACATATTACTACAAAAATTACTTATCAAGCGAAGTAAGCAACTGTCAAGTACAAGTCTACTGGCTGTGCCCTATTACACAATTTTCTTACTTTTCTGTAAGTAAGAAAAAAAGTAGACTTGTACTAGACAGTCGTTTACTTCCCTTTATAAGTAATTTTTATGGTAATGTATGTATTATGCCATTAGGCAGTGGCGGCTCTAGGCTGATTTTGTTGGTGGGGCCAAACACGATGTGGGTTTCCACTCCACCCAAGAGGTACCACATACAGAGCGTTAACCGATATTTAGTGATCGGTTTCTCTAAAAAGTTTTATTAAAATTACGTACATTCAGAAAATAAAAACAAAGAAACAAATCCGTATAAATTCGTGTATTAGAATTTTAACTGTATTAATTTTATAAAACTTTTCAGACCTATTTATAACACTTTTTTCACTTCAACATATGAACATTTAAACACAAACACAACTTAACACAAAAAAATTGAACAATAAAAAAAATAAATTACTTCATAAAACAAAAAACAAAAATTCAACATAATATAAATAAAAATAAATAAAACCTAACAAGGTAAATAAAATAAAATAAAACAATAAATTAATCATTTGTATAAATATTCAGCGCGCCTATTTTTCTGTAATGCAAATAAATCAACTACTTTCGCGTTAAAATTGGAAATTTCAGAAATATTATTTTTACATATTGATAAAACTGCTAATGAGTAACTGCTAAATTATTATCTTTTAAAAAAGCAAAAAGTTCTAAAACTGAAGTCATTTCTTGAAACATTGTGTTTGAATACAACACTGATAATTCATTTTTAAGCATTTCATGCTCAATAAAAGGGTAAAACTTTACAATGACTTTTAATTTTTTTTCAGGGAAAGCATTAGAATAAGTACAAAAATCTTTTGGATTGATAATATCAAAAGAGCAAATATGGTCAAAGTTACTAAATCTTTCTTTTATTTGAGTGATGATTATATCACAAATTTCTTTCCCGATAATATTAAGACTGGAAATTGAAGTGCGAATTCTTTTATTTTGATGTACAGATGACGAGTTATCTGTGCCACTGAGAGAATTTCTTATTGTATTAAGAGCTGTACAAAATGATTCTGTGCTTTTAATTGCTAAAGCACCATCTGTATTGCGAGATTGCAATATGTTGAATAAAATATCAACATGTGAAAAAACTTTGAAGAACAATTCAAGGAAAAAATTAAATTCATCGTCTTTAAGAAAATTTAAAAGGCCGGTAGCTTCACGTAAAGTGGTTGAATCCCATGATTCACATTGAATTAATTCGAAACAATGTATTAAATTGTCCTTATTTTCAAAAACAGATTGTACAGCACGAGAATGGAAGTTCCACCGAGTTTCAATTGTCCTAGTAAGGCCTATTTTTTGACACACTTCTAATAAAATATCCTTTCTTTTTGGAGAACAAGAGAAAAAGGTGGAAAATCCTGAAAGGTTAGCAAAGAAAATTCGAACTTCTTTAATGAAAGAAGCAGCTTGCTACAAAACTAAATTTAATTGATGTGCATAGCAGTGAACAAAATGAGCAAAGGGGTAATTATTTTTCAACAATTTTTGAACACCACCATGAACGCCACTCATAACAGCAGCTCCATCATACGTTTGTGCAATTAATTTTTTTTTTGATTTGAAATCTTTTATCGCGTTTGTGATCACATCAACCAAACCGTTAGCTGTACGGTCATGAATATCATTAAATGATAAAAAGCGTTCAACGGGTTGTTTATCTTTCACAAATCCCAAAGTAATTGCCATTTGTGAAACACAGGAAACATCTGTCGTTTCATCGGCTTGAATAGATATAAAATTTGCTGCTTCAACTTCATTTTTTAATTCTGAAAGATATATTTGCAAAATGCAATCGAGAATTTCATTTTGCACTGTTTTTGAAGTATTTTGGACTACCCGTTTATTTTCTAAAAATTGGTCCAATATATTATCAATAGATCTGGTGTATGAAACCATGTCTAAAAACACTCCTCGATTTAAACTGGTGCTTTTTTCATCGTGTCCACGAAGAGGTAAATTGTGTGCACCACAAAATTTAATAATGTCAATGACACGATTTAATGCATGTCGATTTTTATCGACAATTTCATTATGTCTTCTTATTGAAGCAGCATGTCCTGAGTCGAGTTGTGAAAGAATATTCACAGATCCTAACGTTTGAAAATTTAATGCATTTTGCAAATGGCAAGAGCTTACTTCGTGCTTTTTTATCCTTTCGGATAAGTGCTTCATATCTTTGAAGCCAGAAAATGTCCACGTAGGCTCTCCACCGAAAAGAAGACAATAAAAACAAAATAGTGAGTTCTTTTTCTCACTTGCGGTAAGCCAAGATTTCTTACCAAACCAACCAGTCGAGAATTTGCGTGTTCGATTTTTTTCTTGATAAATTATTTTGAAATCTACCGGTTGATGCGGTCCCAAACGTTTTATTTCAAATTTTTCTTCTAGCGAGTAAGAAGAAAAAGGTTTTTCTAACAAACTATCGACCGTATTCATACTGTTATAATTTATTTATTGTAGAAAAAAAATATGTAAAATTTAATGGAAAACGAATTAAATAAAATAAATTAAATACAAAAACATTAGAATAGAAATTATAAAATGAATCAAAAACAAACAAAATCACTTTTTTCTTTCCGCACAAGATCTTTTTCAAGATATTATTTATATTTAATTTTTTTGTTATACTTACCTGAATTTACCACTTTTGCACTTGAATTTCACTTTTTTTAAATTATCAAAATATTTTTATAAACTTAAACGCTTTTTAATACACCCGCACTTCACAACTGTAATAAATTGAATTGAATAATAATAGACAAACTAATTTTAACGGATTTGTTTCTTTAAATTCAAATTCTCTTATATTTGAAAAACAAAAGGAACTTAATTGTGTTTATAAACAAGTACTAATTACTATACTTCATACACTAATTCGATGCAGTTAAGGTCTTATAGAAGTATATGTGTCCTCAAGATCTACGAGTAGTATTACCACAATTTGTAAAGTTATCATATAATACGAGATGAATTTTTTAAATATCAATATACAGCGACGTAAAGCGGTACTATTTTATGTCATTTCCATAAGACCTTAACTGCATCGAATTAGTGTATGCAGTATAATTAATTAGAGTCTAATAACTCTAAGGTACATTTTCAATTTGTGTATATTTATCTCCTCAATTCAAACATATGTTTGTACAAATATTGCAATTTTTATAAGAGAAAATTCGGCTGCAAATTTGAATTTAAAATTTCAACCTGATTTGGAAGACAATTTGGAGAAAAATGAAGAATTGCGAGAACAATTACTAAGTTATAAAATTTACAAATAGTTTTATTTTATTTTTTGTTAATTATTTATTAAACATTTCAGTGTAATTTTTTAATACGTACGGGAGGAGATAGTGTGCAATACTTCATACGAAATAACTTAACGAAAATTATGACAGATCAGGCGGCAGAGCAGTTCTGTTGGATTGGCACAAAGGAAAAACAAAGTTTTAGAGTAATGTTTCTTTGCACTCTTATAAAAAGTGAGTTATTAATTTGATTGATTTTACCACATATTCATATATATATGCCTAAAAATATATTTTTTTTCCACTACATTCATGTTATACTCGTTTCCCTAATAGTGAAGAAAAAACTATAGAAAGGATAATAAAATCCAACTTCACTTTCGCGCATGATCGCATCCAAAAAAACGACGAAGTACAAATCAAATGTTAATAATAAAATGTAAAATTTAAAAATTTGTTTGCCTCTTTCTTTAACTAACATAAAACATAACATAGAAAAATTTAAAACAATGACAAGTGACTTAGATGATTTGAATAAAATAATTAAAGAAGCAAAGCATTCTCCTATATTGATAAGAAAACCATCATTGTTCACGAATATAATTTATGTAATAATTGTTCTACTATGTCTGTACTCTATATTTAAGTTATATTGTTATGTTAAGAAAATAAAAAATAATGTAAAACAACAAGAAAACCAAAATGTAATAATAAGATATGTAAATGAAAATGCTAATTCAATAATGTCAAACGAAGATCAAACTTCAAAACATAAAAGTTCAAAAACACATAAGTCAAAAAAATTGTCAAAATATGCATCTCGCGCAACATTAAGCGAAATGGAGTTCAATACTCAAAATTGATTTTAAATTATTTAAAATCAATTTTTCCCAAGGTGGAAGGTGTTATGTTCCCGTAACATAAATTTTAAAAAGTAAGAAAAAACAAATCGCTTTAGATTTCATTTGTTGCATTTTTGCTAAATCTTCAAATTATATTCAAATGCATATAATGTATGCATTAAACGAATTCAATATATAAAATATAAAATGTAACATAAAACTCCATATCCGCTTAAATGTAAACATAATGCTAAATTTGCAAATTCCTATGTACAAAATTGCAGTTGAACTCATAGTAACAAAGGTTTGCCTTCGTCTCATAATTCATATAATGTATAAACTCATATGTATTTTTATGCAAAGATACTTTGCGAATTAATATTAAGAATTCAGTCAGAGTTAAAATCAAGTCAAGTGCAGTTCTAATATCAAGTAATCATAAATCATAAATTCATAAAAATATTGTTAAGCAAATAACTTAGTTATTGTAATTGATTTCATAGATAGGTATAAAAGAACCTAAAAATAACTCATTATAATAATTTTAAACATTTATTAAAAAACAGATATTTACTGTTAAAAATTAATCTTCCAGCATCTTCTTGAATTTGTTGCTTGTATACTAATGACCATTATCACTGATGAATATATCAGGGAACCCATTTCGTGCAACTATTCTTTCTTTAAATTGTTTAATTAATACAGGGGTAGTAGCATCTCTTACGCTACGAATTCTGTTCATTTGGCAAACTTATCGTGAAATACTAGGATCATTGTATTTCCTTTCTTCGATTTGGGTAGTGGACCTATAAAATCAGAACTTACGACCTGCCAAGGTTTATTTGCAACCGCACTATAAATTTTTCCCGCAGGTGCCTTTTGACTTGGTGTATACTATGCACAAGATTTACAACACCGTACATAATTTGCGAAATCGCGATACATACCGAGCCAATAGAAGAGTCTAGCTATCCGAGCAATAGTTTTTCTGGTACCTAGATGTCCAGAAGTAATATTATCGTGATTCTCGTACAGAATCCTCTTCATATCATGCTTATCGATGCATCGTTTCCATTCAGGTTCAGTATCAGTTATACTAGATCCATGGAAATGTCTGTACAATATTCCATCTTGTATCATATAATCCGGATGATCTTTTGGTCGTTCTTCAAATTTTCGTTAATAATGTTACATAAATCAGCTTCGTTAATCTCTGGTTGTCTGGATAAAGCATCAGCTACTACGTTGTACTTGCCTTTTCTATACTTTATTTCAAAGTCATACTGCTGTAATCCAAGCGCCCATCGTGCCAATCTTCCGGATGGATTCTACATCGAATGTAATCATTTCAATAATTGGTGATCCGTTATCACCATGAAATAATAGCCTTCCAAATAAGGTCTCATTTTCCTTATTCCCCATACGACAGCTAAACATTCTTTTTCAGTTACACTCTATACACCCTACGGGGTGACCAATGAGTATATAGTGGTTCATCATCATCATCAATGGCGCTATAGCCCAAATCGAGCCAGGGCCTAATCATCTTTTTACGATGATTTTTTCGAGACGATTCTATTATACGTGCACCTATAGTTTACGTGTGTTGCGAACCACTGAGTTTGTTTGAAGTAGAGATTTAAACTCAATTTTGTATGATAGGGCTTACACCAATCATTTGTTTGCGTTACTTGTTGTCAGCAAGTAGACTCGATCGGTACTAGTAAGCACTTGAACCCATGAGCGTAAAGCTTATGGTACTCATTCAAAGCTGAGTGAACTTTTGGGGTAAGGTAGTTTCGATGCCAAGAGTGCAGACAAGTGATGAAAAACTTCGTCTGGAATCGAACCTGGGCCCTTGTGCTCCAGAAGTCAATACTCTACCTATTGAGCTACCGAAGCCCCGATATAGTGATTGGCACACTCTATTGTACGAGAGTATACGGCGGTTGGCACACCCTATACCTATTAGGTACGGAATACAGCAGTTGACATACTGTATGTGTATGTGGTGATTAGAAAGTATATAGCGGTTGGCACACTCTATACAATCTAAGGAGTACGGAATATAGTGTTTGGCACACTATATCTAGGTTAAGGTGGACAGTCGGTAAATCTATAGCGGTTGGCACGCTCTGGATTTATCGAGGGAATAGCACTTGTTGGAGTGTGCACCCTACCAAAGAGGCTATAGAGGAAATGAGCAGGGAGTTGTTGGGTTGTCCTGTCTCGTAATCTATTACCAGGTGGAATGTTCTTGGTCTATTGATCGAAGATGTGCTATAGTTCAAATAGACTGGTTTGTACGAAGATGTACAGTACCTTTCGCTGCTGTAGGAGTTTTTTGGACTTACTATGTTGAACAACGAATTATCAAGTGTATAAGTATGTAGCGTGTTATTCAAATAAGTCAAACTTGACTGCTTATTCAAAATTTCACGAAAATCTATATGTTCCAGGATTTTATCTTGTCCATGAATTATACCTTGAAAGGAAATATAACCTTACAACGTGAGTTTCATAAGAAATGCTGTATTTGTATTGAAAATATAAATACATTTGCAGTTTAAAAGTGAACCTAGCTTAATCATACCTTCCTAGTCACAATTAAGTATGAGCGCTATACAGCGCAAGGCGGGAGACACGCAGGCTCGAATCCCGACAGGGCCCCATCACTCTTCTTCTTTCTTTTTTTCTACGTTTATTTTATTTTTTTTTCTATTCTATTTTATTTTTATTTTAATTATTTTAATTTCTTTTCCTATTTCATTTGAAGGAAAATGTAACTTCGTTACAAAAATTATATTTTTATTTAATATAATAGTAAAAAATTAAATTTTTTAGCAAATAACTTTTTTAACAAAAAAAAAACAAAGTACTTTTAACTAAACTTAAAATATTTTATTTATTTATGAAGGTTAGAGTAGTAAATAAATTTACGACCTAACATAGTGAATTAGCACTGACTACAAAGTCTACGGCTAAGGATACAAAGTTTACTTAAATTCTAGGTGTAAAATGCTTATGTTATGAATAATTGAAAATGTTATATGTCCTTATAGAAATTTTTAATTTTAAGAAATTTAATAAGATTTTTCCAACTCTTTTCTGTGAGGATGTTATAACTATATGATTATTGGAGTTCAAAATAGGGTGTCTGGAATTGTTAACCTTACTGCAGTGAAATATTAAATGTGGTATATTTATAATGATTGACAGCTGTCACAATGGGGGGGGGGGGAGAGGAGTGGTTAAGGATGTGCCTGTGAGTAAGTTTGGTGTGGCTTAAACGGAAACGGCAGATTTTGATGCAATGAATACGGGAAATGGAAGAAGGATAGGTGACGATGTGCCGGCAACTATTGACGTAGGTGGACTACAAGTTAACTATCCAGTTTTGTGTTTGAATTTCGGAAATTTTATTGTTGACGGAGTTAAGGAAATCACGGCTGGAAAGAATTTTCAAAAACAGGAGTGGAAAAAACCAGCAACATGAGCTAGTCCATCGGCGAGGTATTGCCTTTTATACCAATGTGACTGGGAATCCAAATAGTTTTTATGAGATTGGAATGGGAAATGAGTTTGTTGTTGTTTGGTTAATAATATAAATGGAATTAAAAGGGTTATTGATGGCTTTTAATGCAGAGAGGCTGTTTGTGAGTAAGGCTGTGTGTTGGTTGTTTTTAATTGCAAAATTAATTGTAAAATTTTTAACTGGCGCCCGAACAGGGACCGTGAGTGATAACAGTGATAAATCAATGTAACCAGTCACTTAAAATAAAAGACAGTACATAGAAAAAAAATTTGACATTACCGAGTGCAAAATTTTAGTGTAACCACTCACTAATAATTATAAAAATAATTAAAATACATTATGTTACTGTAGTGTAACCATTAACTAATTTAAAGAGTAGTGACAAATATAAATTTTTTTTGATTATCATTTAACACTTTGAGATTTCACTTTATCTAAGTGGCAAGTAAAGGAGATAAAAACTTCTTGAATTCCGCGCAACATTAAAGATTTGTTGCGTATGAGTTTGTTGTTTGTTGTTTGGTTAATAATATTAATGGAATTAAAAGGGTTATTGATGGCTTTTAGTGCAGAGAGGCTGTTTGTGAATAAGGCTGTGTGTTGATTGTTTTTGATTGCAAAATTAATTGCAGCAAGAATAGCCATAGCTTCAGCTGTGAATATAGAAGCAAAATTGGGTAGAAAGGCATGCTGGATTATATTGCCTATTTCATCAACAACAGCGAAGGATGTGAAAAGTTCTGACTTGGAACCGTCGGAATAAATTGGTTTAAAGTGTAATGGAATATTGGAACGGAGTTCTAGATATTTTTGTAGGTAAATAATTCGAGGAGTATTGGGTTTTGTATGCGCGGATAGAGTAGACCAATGTTATTGTTACAGAGAAGCCATGGAGGATTGTGGAGGGGAGTGTGATTAGTATCTAAGGACAGGAGGTCAAGGAGGTTTTGGAGAGACAGTAAGGAAAAAAAATGGGTTTTTTAACTTTAAGAGTTTGCTGAACAAAGCGTGAAATGGGAGCCTGGAAGCAAACAGGCATCGGTGGTGCCACACCCTTTTCTGTAGGCAGCCTGATAGGGATTGAAGGCAGAACTGTTTTCTAAAAGCCAGTAAAGACGATTGGCAATAATTTTTTCTATAACTTTGCTGAGACAGCTGAGTAGAGATATGGGTCTGTAGGGTTTAAGGTCGGAAGAGGATTGATTGGGTATAAGTATGGTGATAACTGTGGCTATTTTCCAGGTGTATAGGATGACACCAGAATTAAAAATTTTATTGTATAAAGCGAGCAGTTTTGATTTAGCCGGGGAAGATAGGAAATTTTGTCTGAACCTGGTGCGGTGCCTTTAACCTGCCTTAAGGCAAGTTGTAATTCTGTGAGGTTAATATTGTCTTCTATTTTTTTGGATTTGGAATTAGGGGAAAGGTTTGTGTTTTGTGGATGGGTGGAAGAAGTATAAGGGTGGCTGAAAATTTTACTCCAATGGGAACTGAAAATATGGCCTAAGTCAGTGGAAGTGGGTCCAGGCATATTGTTAAGGAGTGTCTGGTAAGGGGGGGGGGGGGGGTTTACCTTCTCTGGCATGGACGATATTCTACAGGTTGGCAGTAGAGGTCGAGGGATTGATTTGGCCTGTAAATTTGTTAAAAGTTTGTTTTGGCTATTTTGACAAGCCTTTTAAAACTGGCGTTCCGTTTTTTGAATTCTACCAGGTTTGTAACAGAGGGATGTTTTTTAAAAAGGTACCAGGTCTGTTTCCTAGCTTGATTTATAATGTGGAGGTCGTTGCTCCACCAAGGGTGGGAACGGTTTCTAAGCTTGGAAAATGGGGTGGTTATTGAAATGGATGTGGTAGTTGCATGGAGAATGGCTTTTTTGATAGTGGCGGCCTCTTTGTTGATATTGTGAGAAATAGTAGCATTATTAGTAGGAAGGGTAAGAGGAGAGAAGAATGGGCAAGTGGTCGCTCCCAAAGAGGTCGTCTAGGATACGGAAAGTGAATTGGGGAGCTAGGTGGTAGGAGCAGATGCATAAATCTATGTGGGTGAAGGTGGTGTGTGTGGAAATATGGATAGGTTGCCCGTTGTTGAGAATCGTAAGATTAGAGTTGATAAGCCAATCTTCGATGATATGACCCCGTGAATTGTAGGAATTGGATCCTCATAAAGGGTTCCAACTATTGCAATCCAACTATTTTTTGAGAAGGATGGTTATACAGGGAGATAACTGAAAGGGATGGATTGGTGAGAAGTTCGGCGGCACATGTGAAGAGATCGGAGTTGATTTTGATATGTTTGTGGTATGCAATTTTTGATTGATATATCGACACCACTTTTGTTCTTGTTTATATTGCAAGGTAGATTGTGGGTGTAGGAAAGGTAGTTTTTAATAGGGGTCAAAGGTTTGTTAGTAGCTAAGAGTTTCTTGGAGAAAAATAATATCTGGTGAAAAGTTGCGTATTAGGTTAGAAAGATAGTTATAGTTGTTGTAAAAACCAATAATATTCCACTGCAGCAAGTTCATTTCGTGTGATTGAGGGTTTAAAGCATAAAAATAATGTTAATTTTTTTTATATAGACCATTTTCTAGTAGTAGACTATGGTTATTAGTAATGTTATTTGGTAATGGTTGGTTTGCCTTAATGCTATTGTTAGTAATATTTAGATTGAACTGTGTGTTAAAATTAGAATGTGTGAAGCTGATTGCGACGATGCTGCAGCTGTGTTTTGAAGTTTTTGGTAGACTAATGATTGTAATTTCCTTCGCTTTTCTATTAAAATGTCTCCTAATGTTCAGGCCACCTGTGTACATGCCTTTAAAGTCACACAGTGTGGCCATCACTTTACTCAACAATTAAAATTTTTATTTAAAAATATTTTAACAATAGAATTTAGAAGACCGTTGCTCTGCAACAACAAAAAAATATAAAAAATAATCATCGTTTGGTACCTGGAGCCTATAAAAGCAGCGGAGGTTTGTATTAAACATTCATTCCTTTTTCAGATATTGACTGAAAAACAAGGAAAAAATCTGGATACTGACCAGATATAGAAACAAGATATTGACTTGTTTTAACTGACTGGATACTGACCAGAACTCTTGTAATTGGATATTGACCAATTACAAAAGATATCCAAAACATTGATTTGGATATAACTAAGCATCTGGATATTGACCAGAATCCTTGTAATTGGATATTGACCAATTACAAAAGATATCCAAAATATTGATTTGGATATAACTAAGCATCTGGATATTGACCAGAATCCTTGTAATTGGATATTGACCAATTACAAAAGATATCCAAAATATTGATTTGGATATAACCAAGCATCTGGATATTGACCAGAATCGTTGTTATTGGATATTGACCAATTACAAAAGATATCCAAAATATTGATTTGGATATATATTGACTTCTGAATCTTGATCAGAATCAACAAGATTTTCTGCATCTTGACCAGAATTTTACAAGATTGACTCTTGTAAAAAGTGACTCTGTTCACAATCATTTCCTTACACAAGATTGTTGTACAAATTATTTTGGAATTTATTTTCAACATTTTGAGAATTCTGTCCGTCAACTGCGTCTACATAATCTTTGGAGGAATTTTATCTTTAGTATATTGAAGACATACGAGTATTTTTGAACTTATAATTTAAATATCAAATCATTCATCAAAAAATTCATTTTCATCTCATTATTTTTTATCTAATCAGAATTTTATATATATTTTTCTAAGCTAATTCATTTGTATTATAATAAAAATATACGATATAATACTTAACTATTGAAATCCATACATAACTTTTATTTTAACATCGAATTACTTTCTTTGTATATAATTGTTCGTAATTAAACAATTTTGAATTGTGTAATCTAAATAATTTTATATATTATTCAGAATTACATACGTATATAACATTTTTGAGCCAATTCATATACTTAATGTTTTGAAGAATTAAAATTTATATATAATCTGAATTTTTTCTATCAACTTGCTTTTTTTTTAATAATCAAACAAGATTTTTTTGAAATATATAGATTGTATAATTTTGTATATAATTTTTTGTAAAACTTTTTTTTAGTTCAAGTTTTTTTTTTGTTATTTTGAATAAAAGAAAATTATTATTTTTATTATTAAACTTAAACAATCTGGCATTTTTTATTTAAAGAAAACTTTGCTATCCTTTAACCAGCGTCCTATCTAATTTATTGGTGTTGAGCATAAGCCCCAACATTTTGGCCCTTCGAGCCGGATTGCAAAGTTTATTTAAATAAAATGTGTCCAAAAGTAATTGATATCAAAAAGGTTCTTAAGGCTCAACACGGCCTTAATACACAACTTACCAAAGCAATTGCAAATTATAAAAAATGCGAATCTGGTAAATGAACAGAACATTATATACAAAGTTATATTGAATTAGCTAATCATATTTGGGATAAATTTCAAACCAATCATATTACTATATATGAAAATGAGAATGAGAATGCCGAAGAATATCTTATAGGCGATCTTTATGAATCCACTGAATCATTGTATATCGAATTTATTTCTGATTGTAAAGAAGCTGTAGGGGAAATAATTCCTGGGTTACCTGTAGTTGAACAATCTTCAACATCTTTTCCTCAAATTCTAAAATCTGATATCAAATTACCTCCAATTACTATACCAAGGTTTGATGGTAGTTATCAAACATGGCGGTCATTCTTTGACTTATTTAGTACAATGATCCACAAGGATCCTAATCTGTCTAAAGTACAGAAATTACATTATTTGAAATCCTTTGTAACAGGTGAAGCTGAGCGTCTTCGCCAATTTGATATTACAGAAGTCAATTACCACAAAGCATGGGAATTTTTAGAAAAGAGTAATAATAACAAACGAATACTCCCTAGTAACCAAATCCGTGAGATTTATTACGAATATCCTGGGACTTTATCGTGTCCTAGTCCATGCGTCCAAGGAATTTTGTCTTGAATTTCCACAGAATTTTGTTGGATTTTCCTATGGAGAGTGTAACGTTGTCAAAAAAAAAGATAAAATGAACTCTATATTGGAAGAAAAAAAGACAAAGTCCGATATTTAAGTCAGACGTAAGCTGGAAACTGTCCTATGTTGGACAGCTTGGTTACTAGGCAGCTAGACAGCTTGTTCAAAATCATCTCAAACGTATAACTAACCAGTCAGTAATCAAGTCTGAGTCAGCACAATCCATTAAAAATCTTATAGATTCAACTGAAGAAACACTTCACGAGTTAAACTCGCTTGAAGTAAACACAGAATCTTGGGATCCACTTATCATACATATACTGGTGCAAAAACTGCCCAGTGATACACTTTACTTGTGGGAACGAGAACAGGGTGGAACCACTGATATACCCACATATGAACAATTTAAAAACTTTCTTGAGGCACGATTCCGAATGCTAGAAGCATTACAGTCTTCACATTCATTTCATCATCGTGTTACCTCACAATCCATGATCCCAAGTTACAACAAAGACACAAACATCCAAAACCGCAAAAATGCTCAGACATTTTTAACTAAATCTACACTTTGCTTAAATTGCAAAGGTAATCATCTAATTTTTTGTGTAAAAAGTTTAAAAATTTAAATCTTTCACAAAGATTACAATTTGTGAAACAACAAAAACTGTGCAGAAATTGTTTGTCTGCAAATCACACAACAAATATTTGCAGAAGCAAATACAGATGTTTCAAATGTAAACAAAATCATTACACGTTATTGCATTTTGAACAAGATGTTCGGAAGACGCAAAACACACAAACCAACCAATCGAATTTACAAAAAGAACCACAAGTACCCTCAACCTCTGTAAATAATTTTTTTAACACAAATCAACCAAAGATTTTATTGGCAACGGCCAAAGTAAAGGTTTACAACGCATATAATAAACCTTTAATATTGCGTGCACTTGTAGATCCAGGATCACAAGTATCTTTTATAACTAGATCTGCTTGCAAGAGATTAAAATTAAAATGTTCTAACACAAACATTAAAGTTGTATGTCTAGAAGCTACAAATACTGCAAAGGCTAACAAAAAGGCAACTATTGAAATTGAGTCTTGCCACACTAACTATCGTGCTCAAATAAATGTATTTGTAATTAAGCAAATTACTAATCAAACACCGTCTCGGAAACTTAATCTTAAATTAAATTATTCAAGGGCCCATCCTCTAGCAGATCCAGAATTTGACAGACCTGGATCTGTAGATCTTCTGTTATGAGCCGATGTATGTGCTTCTATACTTGAATCTGGTTTAATTAAAACAAATGATGAAAATCCTGTAGCCCAATATACACAATTAGGTTGGATTTTAATGGGATCCATTGATACCTATTAAAATAATTCCAAACTACATAATTTTCACATTTCAATAACCAATGATGATCAACCTTTAGATCAACTTTTGAAACAATTCTGGGAAACTGAAGAATTTTCTAATGCTCCCGTCCTGAGTGAAGTAGATAAATTATGTGAGAATATTTATTGTAAAACGGTGAAGCGAGATATAGATGATAGGTACGAGGTTTCACTTCCATTCAAGAATAATCAGTCTCCGTCTCTAGGTAAATCCAAATATATTGCAATAAGACAATTTCTTCAATTAGAAAAACGATTTGCTAAAGATGAAGATTATACTAATTTATATAAAGAATGTATTCAGGAATACATAAAGTTAGGTCATATGCATATTGTTGATGATGACGTTGATAATTCTGACGAAAAGTCAATAAAGCATTATTATATGCCACATCATGCGGTAATCAAAGAAAGTAGTACAACAAAGCTAAGGGTTGTATTTAATGTTTCTAGTAAGTCAAGTAATGGCAAATCTTTGAACGAACAATTGTTGTGTGGGCCAACAATCCAACCCAAGCTTTGGAATACTCTTTTAAAATGGCGTCGATATAAACTCGCATTTACTGCTGATATAGAAAAAATGTATAGAATTATTAAAATAACAGAAAGTCAGCAAGATTATCAACGTATCATCTGGAGAAATGATCCAAGAGAACCTCTCAAAAGTTATTTTCTGACCACAGTCACTTTCTGGGACAACATCAGCTCCATTTATAGCAATTCGATCTTTGCAAATGATGAAAAAACTAATTATCCATTAGCAAGTCAAACTATTCTCAATTCAACATATGTAGATGATATTTTATCTGGTGGAGATTCAGTTTCTGAAGCAATTAAGTTACAGTCAGAACTTATTAATATGCTTAAGAGCGGTGATTTCAAGTTAAGAAATGGGCATCCAATAACAATTCTATATTGGAAAATATACCATTAGAAGACAGAGAAATTAAAACTGAGTTGAACTTTGCTGAGTCAGAGTCAATTATGACCCTTGGTATCAAGTGGTTTCCTAAAACTGACATGTTTTCATTTTCAATAAATTTACCTGAACACAAGGAAACATATACAAAACGAACGATTCTATCTAAAGTTGCCTCATTATTTGATCCTTTAGGTTGGTTATCTCCAGTAATAATTATTACTAAAATTATTATTCAAACCTTTGGTTGTCTGGAAATGATTGGGATCACCCTGTCCCAACCACTATTTTGACTGAATGGTCACAATTTAAACAAAATTTGAAATTTATAGAACAAATACAAATACCACGATGGGTTGGTATTTGTTGTAATATTTCAATAAAAAAAAAAATGAATTTTAATTTACAAAATTATTTGTTATAATGTACAAAAATAAAATTCGTTTATTTCACAAATTTCAAGTTGATGATAATGCAACCTCATCCGATGACCGTCAAAACGAGAAGAACGATTCATAAATTAAAATTAATAATGTAACCATCAATTATTCAAAATGCTATTAGATGAGAATTACAATGAGATATACCATTACACCAAACTATCAAAGAGTGCGTGTATGTGTATGTGTAAATGGTATTCAAACAAATCGGATGAGATTACAGTACAATGTTCAATATTTTAAGCTATGCAATGTAAATAATTTATGTTACAAATCAAGCAATATACAATTTTAGTCAGGTAGAAATTTACAATTTATCAATTATGATTAACAGGCAATATGAGAACTGAAGAGAGAATACAATTAAAATATATGAGATAGTAAATGTAAATATAATACAATAGCTATAATACAATATAATACTAAATAATACTAAATCCATATATGTAGTACAATATAGTACAGTAGTATAGTACATAAGTAGTGTAGTATATAGTAGAATAGTAAATGTAATACAATAATATTAGATCCATTTCTCAACATCCCGTCCCCTCGCTGGAGAATCCAGCTAAGATATAGGTAAAGGTACAAGTTTCACCGTTGGACGCTTTAATAGACCAGTTTTGGTACGAACTGTGGCCACCCGAATTAAGCCATCGTCACCCGGATGCACTCAATCACCCGTCCCAGAACCCATGACGCTGGTGGTTGATTAGTGTCCCTTATAACAAGATCATCCTTTCTTAAGTTAGGTTGTTGAGTCTGCCATTTCGTTCGGTGCTGTAGAGACGTGAGGTAGTCACGATGCCATTTTTTCCAAAATCCACGGACCATGCTTTGTAGTAATTCCCAATTTTTTAAATGAGACGATGAAATGTTGTAATTTGCGTCTGGTAAAGTTGTATGAGGATATGTAAGTGTGATGTATGGTTTTTGTCTGTAATTTTATTTTTACATATTTTTTGTAACTTTTTGAAACTAATTTCTCGAATTCTTAACAATTATTAAAAAATTAGAAATTCGAATTTTTGAATTTTTAAAACCATATTGAAATCTGAAACGTAAAAATATATAGAAAAGCAGTAGGAGGAGAAGCAGTAGCGCAGGAACTAATCAGGCTCTTCAAAGGCAGCTTAGCTCTAGGCTACATACCCAAAGCCTGGAGGAAGACTAATGTGGTCTTTATACACAAACCTGGGAAAGATTGCTCTCAGGCAAAGTCGTATAGACCAATTAGTCTATCGTCCTTCATTTTGAAGACATTAGAGAGACTGGTTGAAAGGCATATTAGGGAAACCTGTCTGATTGAGAGACCCTTGAGTTCCAATCAACATGATTTTCGGCCAGTTGCAAAAATAGAGCATAGCTTACGTAACAGGGAAACCCCTCTGGGAGTCTTCCTTGACATAGAGGAGGCGTTTGATAACACCTCCTACAATTCTATCATAAGTTGACACACTTCACACACTTTGTCTTTTATTGGTTTTACGAATTCTATTTTAAGTTAAAAAAAAAATCACGAATTTTACGAATTAAATTTTTAAAATTTAATTTATCTATTTTTTTTTTTTTTTTGTTTTTTTTACACCCCGATTTGAAATTTGAAATTTGAAATTTTCGAACTTCTAAAATTTTTTTTTTTTTTTTTTTAAAAACAAAAACGAATCGCACCGCACGAATGACTTTAACTCACGTCTAACTAGGTCAATGTCTACCGTCAGAAGAAAGAAAAAATGATGGCCGACCACCCACGTTTTTCAAGATCACTCAAGATCATGGTGTGCGAATCGATATTCGAAAATTTGTTTAATCGATCGCACACGATGGATTCGTTCGATAATCTTGAAAAACGTTACAGACGGGGTGGCGCCATCTGTTAGCAATTTTGCAACATTGCCCCCCCGTTAAAAGCTCGAAGTTCCAACCGAGCTTAATGCATCAGCGGGACTCTAGGGTGTGAGGTTGCAGATAAGGCGGTAAGCCGGCGGGTCATAGATAGGCAGGAGCCAGTCGATCGCGGTGAACAACGGTCGTACGGCGAGAATCCTGGTGTCTGATACGGTATACGACATCAGAAATACACTCTATAATCCTGTAAGGGCCATCCCAGTCTCTTTGCAGCTTAGGACAACGACCTTTCCTTCGCTTGGGATTATACAACCAGACCAAGTCGCCAGGTTTGAAAGGGTTGGCCTTGGCAGAGAGATCGTAACGATCTTTCATCGCGCGGCTCGCTTCAGAAAGCTGCCTACGATTGAAGTCGTGGACGGAGGCCAGCCGGTCTTGCAGGGTCTGGATGTACTCAGGGACTGTAGTGGGGTGACGGTCCGGAGGTTCGCCAGTCAACAACTCCACAGGCAAACGGAGTTCGCGGCCGAGATTCAACAGGGCAGGGGTGTTCTTAGTGGACTTCTGGACAGAAGAACGGTAGGACAACAAAAGGAAGGGAAGGTAACTGTCCCAGTCCCCTTGGTGTTCCGACACGAACTTCGCCAGATAGTCAAGAATCGTCCTGTTGAATCTCTCCACAAGTCCGTCACTCTGTGGGTGTAATGGAGTTGTGTGTGTTTTCTCGATTCGGAACCGTTTCAACACTTCCGTGAACACCTCGGACTCAAAATTGCGCCCTTGGTCTGAGTGTAACTGTCGGCACAGTCCGAATCGAGAGAACACATTGGCTATCAATGCATCCGCCACCGATTCAGTGGTCTGGTTTTTAAGAGGAATCGCCTCTGGCCACTTGGTAAAGTAATCGACCATCACCAAAATGTATTTGTGGCCATGGTGCGATTCAGGCAGTGGTCCCAAAATGTCGACAGCTATTCGCTCGAAAGGTGCACCAGAATTTCGAATTTGCAATGGTGCCCTTTTCCGGGGGACAGGATCTTTTCTTTGTTGACAAATTTGGCAACGAAGACAATAGTTACGGACGTCGGCTGAAAGTCCCACCCAGTAATAGCGCTGGGAAATTTTTGCCAACGTCTTATCAACACCCAAATGTCCACCGGCAGGGCAATCGTGCATTTGTCGCAACAATTCGGACTGCAGACATTTGGGGGCCAGAACCTGAAGGCAAGAGGGGGTACCAACGCGTCGGCGACAGGCAATTCCATCTTCCAAGGAGAGGGAAGAGAACATGGACCAGTACGCCTTTAGGTCAGGATGATCCGCACTAATCGAATCTAAAGGAGGTCGTTCACCTTGTTCCAACCATCGTCGTACCACACTTAATAAAGGGTCGTTTCCCTGAAGCTCTTGGATATCTACACCATGTATGGTGGAAATGCGGACTACCAGAGTGTTCCTTTCATCGAGCCTACTACAGTAAGAACACGACGTGGCCTCGCATGGCCTTCTGGACAGACCATCGGCATTTCCATGGAGTTTGCCGGCACGATGTTGGATTTCGAAATCAAACTCCTGCAGTCTTTCAATCCAACGTGCAATTTGACCTTCTGGTTCGCGAAAATTCATCAACCAGCGCAGAGACGCATGGTCGGTGCGAAGAAGAAAATGGCGTCCCAGAAGGTAAGGCTGGAAATGAGCGATAGCTTTAACAACTGCCAGAAGTTCCTTGCGAGTGACGCAGTAATTTCTTTCTGGTCGACTCAGGGTCTTACTGTAGTATTCGATCACTCTTTCTTGGCCATCCTGGAGCTGTGACAGGATCGCTCCCCAAGCGTATTGGCTTGCGTCAGTGTCCAAAATAAACATGCCATCTTCAGAAGGTTGAGCGAGTATAGGCGCGGAGGTCAACTTGTCCTTTAACGCTTGAAAAGCAGCTTGACATGCCTCTGACCACTTAAATGTGGCACCTTTCTCTGTCAAACTGGTTAAAGGTTTTGCTATGGAAGAAAAGTTGAAAACAAAGCGCCTATAGTACGCGCACAGGCCCAGAAAAGATTGAACGTCCCTTTTACTGGCGGGAAGAGGCCAGTTCCTGACAGCTTCGATCTTTTCTGGATCAGTAGCTAAACCCTGTTCTGAAATGACATGTCCCAAGAATTTGACTTCTCGGCGACAAAGGTGACACTTCTTAGGCGACAACTTCAAACCAGCTTGTTTTAGCCGTTGGAACACGACGCTTAGGTTGACCAGGAGACCTTCGAAGGACTCGGAATGAACGAGTAGATCATCCAGATAACCCAGGGTGACTGTATAAGGGATGTCATGAAGGACAAGCTCCATGAGCCGCTGAAAAGTGGCAGGAGCATTGGTAAATCCAAAAGGCATGACATTGAATTCGTACAGTCCCGAACCAATACTAAAGGCGGTCTTTTCTTTGTCCGAAGGGTGCATTTCCACTTGGAAATAGCCAGACAAGAGATCAAGGGAGGCGAACCACTTAGATTTATGTACCTAAGGCTTCTAAAGTCATATCGATCCTAGGTAAAGGGTAGGAATCCTTTTTAGTGACTTCATTTAGCCGCCGGTAATCAACACAGAACCGCAAGGAGCCATCTTTCTTTTTAACAAGAACAACAGGGGAGCTCCAAGGGCTAGTGGAAGGCTGAATAAGACCTTGATCTTTCATTTCAGACACCATTTGTTGCGCTTCATTGCGCCTAGAAAAAGGGATGCGTCTAGGGGGTTGTTTTATAGGTTTGGCGAAACCGGTATCGATTTGGTGTTTTAGGATGGATGTTCTTCCCAAATCGTCCTTAGACAGGGAGAAAACGAACTGATACTCAATCAGCAAACTTTTCAGTGAAGCTTTTTGAGATATCGACAAACCTTCACTGCTAGATTCGAAAAGGTCCTCTAGTTCCTTGGGGAGCTCATTCACCATTGTTCGCGTTTGATGACAAGGAAGGATCATTGGGCCTGTCTCAGCCTGGGCAATGGGAAAGTCCCTCGGAACGATCACTGTCTCTGGGGTCAGGTTGCAAATTGTGGCTAACACCCTCTCATCAGACACTCTGGTCAGGGTCGGAAGCACGCTCAGCTGCTTAGGAAGTGAGCAAGACGCTGAGAGGCAAACATCTGTACCAGAGGCGAGAGAAATGTGAAGAGGTGTGACCACGTCTTGAAAAGGAGGCAACTCAAGTGTAGACAGAGTATACAAAGGGAACAGTTCAGGGCTCGACAGAGGAACCAGTTCTTCACCTATGTATAACAAATTCCTTTCCAAATCTAAAACGCAGCGGTTGTTTTTTAAGAAATCCATCCCTAGGATACAGTCGTCAAATATTTCGGCTACAAAGGCAGGGTGTTCAATAAGAAAATTTCCAGCCGAAATTCGGATCAAAACCTTTCCTTTAACGGGCAGAGTTTCGCCAGTGACGCTTTGGATACAGGCGGAAGAAGGTTGAATTCTCGCCATATAAGAGTTATCACGCAGTATTCGGGGGTGAACAATTGTTCGCGTGGCTCCCGTATCTACTATCATCCTGCAAGGGGTGTCATTGACCGAACCGGAGATATGCAGGTTAGGGCCGGTGGTCATGACGGTAATAGGGATGATGAGTGGGCCTAATTCCTCCACTGACTCCTGCCCAATGGGGTCAGTGGACGTCAGTTTGACGGTGTTGCGTTCTCTTTAACAGAGGCGCTTGGTGGACTAGTTCCACAGGCAGCTGACGTTGGTGGACTCGAGGCAGTGGCAGGGGGCTTCGTTGGAGTCGTCGCAGCGATAGAGGCCTTCGGTGCACAGCCTTTGATAGACGTGGCGCGTACGAAGGGAGTCCCGGAAGGTGCTGCGCGTGTAGGGCTATTACGGGCTGACGCGGCGGTTTGATTTATTACATTGGCGGAAGGCGAAGTGCGCGGCGGACTTTTTCGCGGTGTCGATAGTTCACGTCGTACGTTCACGGCTCGGGGCGAACGATCCGTGTCTACGATTTGAAATGAAACGACGTCGCCATCGTGTAAAACACGTCGTTCATTCCCGGACGTACGGAAATCCCCGCGAAGGACGAACACTTCCTGTCCATTGTCCCGACGCTTTATAAAACCGTAGCCCTTTTTACGGTGAAAGAATTTAATCGTCCCGATTTTCCGATCCTTATGTTCGTCGGCAGGAGGCTTCGGCGAAAATTTCGCAGGTCTACGCGTTGGAGCTTGTGTTAAAGCGTCGCCATGCTTGTGCTCCTTCAAGCAAGGCGGTTGGCTTTTCCCGACGGCTGTTGTTTTTTATCGTGCGAATCTCTTTCGCGTTCACGTACGGTGGCTTGATAGACGCGTGCACCTCTACGTCCGCTTCGCGTGGCGTCGCGACTGGCTTCCAACCGGATCGCCTAGGCCAGGGCGATTTCAACGCTCGAAGGGGCGGCATCGCGGACGCGTTGTTGAACGTCAAAGTATAAGAGGCCGTCGATAAATTGACCTAACGCTATACGGTCACGCGCTGATTCGGGGCAGTCCGGAAATGCTAAATTGACTAAGCGCTGCACGTCAGTCGCGAAATCCGCTAGGGTTTCTTTGTCGCGCTGTACCCGGCCACGAAGCTGTGAATGCGCCACAGACTGGTGGTACTGTAGGCTGAAACGGCGTTCGAATGCGCGATCCAACAAACCAAAGTCATCTTGCGTTGAACCGGGTAGTGTCTCGAAAAAGGTCAGGGCCGTACCTCTTAAGTAAGGTGCTAAAAACACGGCTTGAAACTCATGCGGCCATCCGTTGGCTCTGGCGACGGTTAAGAAATGGCGTTTATACGCGGACCACGGTTCTTTGCCATCGAACTCTCGCGGGGCGACTTTAATACGCGGTATTGAAAGCGGGATCGCATTATTCGTAGCGATGCTGCGGTGCGTTGACGAAGGCAGACCGGTAAACGTTACCGTGTTCACACGCGGGGCACAGGTAGATGGCGGTGGAATATTAGAAAGGCGCGGTGAGGCAGGTAAAAGGGTCGTCGCGTTGTGGCCCGGAATAATCGGACTCGCGTCGGGGTCACTTACCGGTGCGAATGGCTCATAAGGGGCAGACGGGGCAGCACCGAAGGCATCCTGGCGCCTGTGAAGCGCTCCTGCGGATAGGGTTACTCCCAAAGGGTCTTGCCGGGTGGAATTGGCCACACTCACCAAAGAGTCCGGAATTGGGCATTCAACTTGAGGCCGATCAACCGGAACAGAAGGCGCCGAAAAGTTAAATTGATTAATTAAACTTGAAAAATTACGGCGGTCTTGTTCGTAAGAAGAGGCGACAGGACAATTAAGAGACGGTGGCACAAAATGCTCCGCCGAGGAACGGGATTGCTCCCTAGTTGTTATTAGCAACTCCCTGAAAGTTTTCATGGTGGAAGTTAACTCCGTAATCATCCCTGCCTGCACACCCATTTGTGTTGTGATGTTCGTCAACACTTCCTTTAAATCACCATGAGAAGATGTTGGTGACAGAGGACGAACAGGGGAGGCATGGCCACTCAAATTGTTTTCTTCGTGGTTGGACATTATAAAAAAATAACGAGAGCGACTCGCCTTTATTCGAAAATTGCAAATAAATAAACAGAAAGGGGCAAGAGCAAAAATCACTTTAAACGTGAAAGTTTTCACTGCGCGTGATCTAAGTTCTATTACGAGAACTGAACGTACCCCACACCTGACACCAATGTTAGAAAATTTACAAGATTCTTTTGTTTTTGTATAGGGGTACGTTCCCGAAATGAACGTGGATACAAATTACCGGCACTTGTAAATTTCACGAAAATAAAAAAAAATTAATCGCGAATTTTTGTTAGCGTAAAGCTGAAACGAACAAATACACACGATTATGGTTCCCGAGAGGATTTTTATTTTATGTTTTTGTTTTGTTTCAACACCTGGATAGGCAAGGGGTGTTCAAGAAGAAGAAAAAAAAATCGCACTAAACACGTTTATTTTATGTTTTTTTTTTTTATTTTATTTTTTTATTTTTACTGTTTATGCTTGTTCTTAAACTTACCCTTTGTTTTACGGTCCTTTTTAATTTAGTTCGTCATTTTCTATATGTCCACTTTGTTATTTGATAGTTTTTTTTTTATTCGTTTTTTTTTTTTATATGGGCGCCCTTTAACACACTTCACACACTTTGTCTTTTATTGGTTTTACGAATTCTATTTTAAGTTAAAAAAAAAATCACGAATTTTACGAATTAAATTTTTAAAATTTAATTTATCTATTTTTTTTTTTTTTTTTTTTTTTTTACACCCCGATTTGAAATTTGAAATTTTAAATTTTTGAACTTGTAAAATTTTTTTTTTTTTTTTTTAAACAAAAAAGAATCGCACCGCACGAATGACTTTAACACACGTCTAACTAGGTCAATGTCTACCGTCAGAAGAAAGAAAAAATGATGGCCGACCACCCACGTTTTTCAAGATCACTCAAGATCATGGTGTGCGAATCGATATTCGAAAATTTGTTTAATCGATCGCACACGATGGATTCGTTCGATAATCTTGAAAAACGTTACAGACGGGGTGGCGCCATCTGTTAGCAATTTTGCAACAATATATTGTAATAGTTGTATATGGTATGCTTGTGTTACATCATGCGAACTGAAAGGTGCTACTCCGGCAATTACCTAACCAAAAATTATTTTGTGTGCTATTAAAGACGTACGTTTAGTAGTGATTGTGTGTTTTTCAAGAATGTGAAACATTTTGTCAGCTCCTAGTAGAATGTCAATTGCACTGGATTTAGAATACGTAGGGTCAGCAAAAGAATTATGTAACTTGTGCGGTAATTGCTCAATACTTAAATCCGAACTGGGTAAAGGTGATGTTAATTTGGTCAAAATAAAAGCATTCAAATCTATCTGTTGTGAATCGAAACGTGACTGGAGTGTTAAGTTGACTACTCCTTGTTATATCAATACCTACTGACGCTAACCCTGAAATTAGCAAACGAGCATGTTTTTGTTGTAACTTTAACCGTTTTACTAGTGACTCAGATATAAACGAAACTTGAGACCCGGAATCAAGTAATATACGACATAAATGCGAACGACCGTATATATTGTGAACGTTAACTACTGCTGCTGGTAATAACGATGCAAAATGTGTTGGATCTGATGGGGATGCATGACTGTTAACGACTGCATTGTTAACTTTGGAATTACTGTCATTGGTTGTTGTTGAAAGTACAGAAACTTCACCAACAGAATGTACCAACGTATGATGACGACGATGACATTTTTGACATGAATGTTTCGAATTGCAATTAGATGACAGGTGCCCATTGCGTAAACAGTTGTAATATAGTCGATGATCACGTACAAACTTCCGACGATTTGGAATGTTCATAGATTGAAATTGACTACACTGGAATAATTGATGGTTCGATTTAGGTTACATTTTGGACAGCAATTAATAGCAGATGATTTTGCATGAGTCCCTGAGGCATAGTTCGATTTTAACCCTCTAGTTGATGAGTTCGATTTTGAAGCAGAAGACAAACACTCTAAGGCTTGACACTTTATCTCTAAAACAGTAAAGCAATTGGCTAAAAGACGGAAATTCAATACTAGTAGTTTCTTCAGCCCAAGATTGACGAGTATCTGGATCAAGTTTGTTAAGAAGTAAATGAATAAACCATGGATCTCTACAAGTAGCTTCGTCACCTAAAGCATCTAAACCACGAATAACTTCATCAGCACCATCGGATAGTAGTCGAAGTGAAATAACCGATTCATGAGAAACATACGGTAATGACGTGAACGTTTTGATGAACGATGAAACAATTTGTCCTTTCTGATGATATCTATGCGTTAATCTTGCCCATGCTTGAGGATAATTGGCATCAGATACAGGAATGTGATGTAATATAGCAGCGGCTTAATCTTTCAAAAAGCTTTTTAGATAATGAAATTTATCACTTGGCTTCAAATTAGCAATATCATGAATAGTGGCTGTAAACAAATCGTGATAAGAAATCCATTCGTTATAGTTGCCTGAAAACGGAGCTGGTAACTTCGTACCTGAGGTTGAATCCCTAGACAAAAAAAACGTTAAATACTAGATAATCGTTCTAAGAAAGACGACTGCTGATTTGCTAGACGATTAACTACATCGTCATTGGCTGAATCGGTCCTTTTTCTTTTAGAAATTTCAGTAAGTAAAATTTCCTTTGATGAGTTATATTTGTTTTCAAAGGCCTGCAATTCAGGTTCAGGATCAGTATATAGTATACAGGATCCGTTGCATATTGATCCATTTGATCAATAATATTTGTAAATTCAGTCCTCGCTGCTTCCAATTTTTCTAATCGTGTTTCTAGTGCTGCTAGAGAAGTATCTTTATTGATTGATTCACAAAATGTAGCAATTCTTGTGGCTGTACCTTTTTTGTGGCGAGACTGTTGCTTGAGTGAAGCGAGAGCCATTGCAGTAGTAATAATATCAACAAAAGTCAAACCAAAATCCAAAGAAATTAAAGAAAGTATTATTGTTCTAACTAATAAAAGAATGACTTGCGCTCAAAAGTTCAATTCAAATCAATTTATTTAAATATGGTTGTATACAAAATGGATTCACTATCTGACCGGCAATGTTATTCAATATTAGAGTAATAGAACACGTGGTAATGCGAAAAACCCAAAAATGCCTCAAAAATACCAAAAAATATGTTCAAATTTTTCACAAATTAATTATTGAAATTAAGTAATTTCCAATTAAACAATATTAGGTTGCAATCACAAAAAAAGGCAGCACTGTAAGTGTCCAATTAAAATTGACCGACACTGTTCAAGTAATAAAGGTCAATTAAAGGACACTGTTTATATCACTTTCACAATTAAATTAATAAATTAATTCACAAAATTTAATTTTTTCAATGTATTTATTGTTTTTCTTTTTTTTAAATATCCTTTGGTTGACTTACGTGTCCTGAGTGCCCCAAAATGTCTTATGTATTATGCAGGTGGGTCAGATTTTGAATGTATTTTGATACCACCAACAAAATAATTGGAAAAATAATATCAAAATTGTTCAAAAAATTCACAAAAAAAAAAACACTAGTCGTGATATCCTTACAGGAGTTGCAATTTATTCACAATGGATCCCAAAGCCTAAGATTCTTTTGAAGGATTCGGCTCGAAGGACCAAAAAATGTTCACAAAAAAAATGAATGAAATTTCACAAAAATTGAAATTAAAAACCAAAGTTTCACGACCACGTTATAATTTTATTAAAACAAAAAAATTAATTACAATCTACACAAGTTTCAAAAATCTGACCTCACTCGAGGACGATTGAAACAAGAAGCACGAATAATTTTTCAAATTTATTTATTTATTTATTTATAAAGGTTAGAATAGTAAATGAATTTACAATCCTAACAGGGGGGGAATAGCACTGACTACAGAGGTCTACGGCTATTTGGGGAAGTAGTGTCAGACTCATACCCGAGGTGGGATTCGAACCCACGGCTGTTGGGATCGTAGACCTAGCACACTACAACTAGGCTACACAGCTGGTTTCAAATTTATTTTACCAAGTGTTATTACCTAAAATATCAAGTGAGATCAAATGTACAATATTAATTGATGAGCGAGAAAAAAGTAGGTACAAATTGTTTATGTGTAATGATACAAATTTGACAATAGGTAAAATGACCTAACTATTCAAATGATAATAACAAGCCAAGAAATATAAGAATAATAAAGTTAACTAAATTGAAATAATAAATAATTTTAGTGTTGCCAGTTTATTATCTTAACAGGAGATTTTTGCCTTTCTTGGGATGAGGAAGTCCTAGATATTAAACTTGTTTGGAAATCTCCAACTGCCTGTTGAAAAAGATGAGAGGTTTTAGACCTTCCATCGTCCTTTTCCTTGTGAAGGGAAAAGGGACTACATATGTCGTCCCCATAGCCATGGGTGTAAAATCCTTTATTGTTTAGTACGGTAATCAGGTCATCCACTACCAGATCCCACAGGAGTGGTGATATAACACCTCCTTGTGGGGTCTGTCTGGTGACCGACATCCGTATGTCCACTCCCGTCAGAGTGGCTTGTACTATTCCGCTTTTTAACATGTGGCTTATCCACCTGCATATGATGTTACTTACCCCATGTTTTTGAGCAGAACTTATGATAGAATTGTAGGAGGTGTTATCAAACGCCTCCTCTATGTCAAGGAAGACTCCCAGAGGGGTTTCCCTGTTACGTAAGCTATGCTCTATTTTTGCAACTGGCCGAAAATCATGTTGATTGGAACTCAAGGGTCTCTCAATCAGACAGGTTTCCCTAATATGCCTTTCAACCAGTCTCTCTAATGTCTTCAAAATGAAGGACGATAGACTAATTGGTCTATACGACTTTGCCTGAGAGCAATCTTTCCCAGGTTTGTGTATAAAGACCACATTAGTCTTCCTCCAGGCTTTGGGTATGTAGCCTAGAGCTAAGCTGCCCCTGAAGAGCCTGATTAGTTCCAGCGCTACTGCTTCTCCTCCTACTGCTTTTCTATATATTTTTACGTTTCAGATTTCAATATGGTTTTAAAAATTCAAAAATTCGAATTTCTAATTTTTTAATAATTGTTAAGAATTCGAGAAATTAGTTTCAAAAAGTTACAAAAAATATGTAAAAATAAAATTACAGACAAAAACCATACATCACACTTACATTTCATACAAAAACAATGAATTTACCAATTAAGCCACATTTAGCATACTCGTGGAGTATGCCTACACAGTAAAAAATATGTTGAAAAATACTGCAAAAATTGTGGTAATTTTTTACGCTATAATCATATAAAACACTTGGGTAGGTTGGAATTAACAGTTCTATATGGTATATTTCAAAAAGTGGTCCGTTTTTATAAAACATTTAAACCTAACTATAAAAATATGTAAAAATGAATAAACCTGATGTAAAATTAAATGTAATTTAATGTAAAAAGACATGTGCAATCATGTATTATTCAACGTGTTTTTTTACATTAAGTATAATAGTAAAATTCAATTGTTTGACTTGTACAGTCTTAATAAAGAATACTGTAATATTTAAAAAAAAAAAACGTAATTTTATATGTTTTTTTCTGTCATATTATAATGAATTAGGTAAAACTTGTTCGAACATGTTAAGAAAGAATTCAGTTTAACTCGAGGTAAGATTTATAACATAAATTTATAACTAGTTATTACATACATTTAATTTTATTTTATAGCTCAGTCATACGGAATTGAAGGTTCGAAACTTGTAGTCGCATCAGATGGAAGCCTGATTGATGATAATGAAATTTTGAAATTCTTGTCTTGATTATGATTCTTGGAGAAAACGAAACACGGGAAGCAGAAATAAGTTTTTCCCTTCCATCGTTTCTAGAAGCAGCTCCTATAACACTTGATCAGCAATGTAAGTCTCTTTCTATGTAAACACAAAACACTTGCATATTTGCATTTTTAGACAATTTTAATTTTTTTACATTTCTTGTACGTCTACAAGTTCTTTACCTTACAACGTCAAATACAGTAATTTCTACTCATTCGGCCTCAACCCTCACAATGAAAAGGATCAAAATAAAACATTTCCTGTCACAAACATACATATAATGCAGTTTGTGTATATAGACGGGTGGTGCAATTTGTGCGGATAGGTCAGTCTGTCCAGGGCCAATAATAAATCCCACGTCGCCTTACTGCATGTAAATGAGAACTCCTTTGTTTACGATTTAAACTTAAATATTATTTATTTTTCTCTACAAACCTAATCTTACAATATTTTCCCTACTCTAAGGCTTAATCCTATTTATTACAATATTCTTCTATCTAGATTATCGTACAATATCTTTCTTTCTATTACTGTTTTTCAATTTGCCTCAGAATCAATATACCTAACAAAATACACCTACAATGGAAGTTTTCAATACCTCTTACGAATCTATGTAACAACCCACAGAATTCCAATGTACAATAAGTGACCTCCAGTTACAGAGGTAATACCTAATATCAGATCACCAATAGATCTTTACCCAAATGTTACCTATAAACCAGGACCGTGAGGGCCTAAATATACTAAATCAGGACCGTGAGGGCCTAAAAATCAATGTCAGGACCGTAAGGGCCTATTATCGCTGTACAGGTTTTGGCACCGTATAGCACAGGTCTTGACACTGTATTGTACAAGTTTGGCACTGCTGCACAGGTCTTGGCACTGTGTCGCAGGTATTGGCACTGTACTATTCAGGTAATGGCACTGTATTACAGGTTTTGCATTGCAATATACAGGTAATGGCACTGTATTTGTGCGATATACGAGTCAGAACTTATTATGCTTGAATAACTACTTATGAAGCGTATAAGTATTAGCGTTACTCAAATAAGTCTATTGACTGCATAGGTAAAATTTTAGAGAAATAAACGTTATCCCAATTTTTACCTCGGCCACGAATTATAAGCGAGATAAAGTGTTACTCGCAAACTATGCTTAATATAAAATGTACTGGATTATGTAGTACAACAATAAGTCTGGTTTAATATGCGTTCGAAATCCAATCTTCATGTAAGCTTCGCTTTAGCTTACCGTGTGAGTGTCAACCCTACAAACCAGACTAGCAGGTTCGAGCCTGCAAATTTCCTTTTGTTTGTTTTATTTTTTATTTATTTTTTTTTTCTAATTTTCTTACATTATTTCTTTTTTTTCTCATATAGTTTAATATAGAACAATGTAAATTCGTTTCAAACATACATCGAACAAAGACTATTACCAGAATGATACGCCAAATGCGAGCAATTAAAACAGGAATGGCATTTTTTGACAAAAAAAGAAATAATTTTCGACCACTTTTAAAAACTTACAGAAAGCAACATTGAACATTTTATTGAAACGTTTACGACAAAAAAAAAAGAAAAAAAAGAGGATCATTGAATTTTTAAAAATTAAAGAAAATTCATTCGAGCGGTGAAGACTCATTTTTTCAGTATTCGGTAGCATACTTATTTCAAAGAAGACAAAAACAAATTAATCTCGTATTTTGAGATGAGCTAAATTTTGAGGACTCTTTTAATAATTTTTCTCATCTCTGTCACAAGCTATTTTAAACAAAAATTTTTTTTCAGATTGGGACATCCTTAGAAAATATAAATATACCAACTGCTCCTCCTTGGATTGCTGCAATAGGTTAGCCGTAAACTTTGTTTTATATTGTAAAATAATATATATGAGAAATTATTTACATTACAGATTCTGAAAGTGGGACAGTATTCTATATTTATGCTGACAGCACCGTCATAAATTCCTCCTGGCAATCGTTTTTGGAAGCCTTTGCACAAATATTCTGCCTGTACTTTGTTTTCAACATAGTCACCCGAGATAAATTTCGCAAGTGTTAGAGTTTTGCCAAAGATATTTTTTTAATATTCATACAGAAAATTCTCGTGGAGAAAAAAAAAATTAAGTGCCATAACCAAAGTAATAAGTGTAATATCTAAAATTAATAATTATAGTTAAATGCTATATATAGTATGTACATACATTAACCATAACATGAATTTAACATGAATGTATGGATATTTGCTCTTTTTAAAGAAAAATTAATTGTTATTGTTTTTAGTTTTGAATTCAGTTTTAAGTTTTTGTTAACTTTAAACTCCATGGATATTTATTTTGTTTTAATGTAAATGAATTGTTATTATTTTAAATTTCAGTCTATAACTACTAATCATAGTGTTCGGACTTTTTTGTTTCGTTGCTTCGCAATAAACAATAAAACACTACAAATCAATTAAATTATTGTTTTCTTTATTTTTTTTATTTATTGTTTGCAACGGTTTTTATTGCTTCTTAGTTGAACATTTGTAATACTTCCCAATTCTTTTGCCAAGTGTACTATTTTCTGAATAAACAGTACCGTAGTGCCGTTTTAATGTTACCAGTTTTAAAATGTCTCACGACCCAGGTGAAGGTTCTGTCCTCCACAATTACTGGGATATTTTGGATGACAGTGCCGCCCCCAAAGTCCCAAAAAAGAGAGCCAAAACGCTCCAACGAACATCACACAAAAAAGTCTCCAACACAAAGGGAGGGAGTACCATCAATCATTCCAGCATTCAAGATTTCCCTTTTCTGGGAAACTCAGGTGATTCAATCCACAAATTCAACTCTCAATCCAAATTCATTGTTATGAAAAATAAAGACGATAGGAAACCACTAAAAACAATCAACATCTTCAAACTCTTAATGGCAATTCAAAATATATCCAGCGAGTTTTTAGACATCTCTTTCACCCAGCAAGTCCACATTTTCCTACTTACAAAAAACAACAAACAAATTCAAGACCTTTTAAAAACCACCAAGTTAAACATAGATATCGAAGTTGAGTGTTTTGAACACCCAACGTAAAAAAAAAGAATTTTATTTTGTTACATTTTTGACTTATGTAAGTACTTCGGTAGATGTACGTTCGGTATATTCCATATGAATTCTTTATTCAAAAAGTATATTCCGAAGGTTCTTTTCCGTGTTTCCTTATTCATTCGGAATATACAGAACGTATTCTTTTTATTCCTAGACTAATGATGGTATAAATGGAATAAACCCTACTTTTAATTTGTAAGCTGTCAAATATATGATAGTGAAAGGGAAAATAGGGTTATGTCATAAAAAAATAAATAAATTACATTATTTTATTTTATTTTTCATTTTTTATTATTTTTTAAAACAAAAATTCCCAACCTAAAAAAATCTTATTTTTTTATAACTAAAAGAGTTAAATTATTTTTTCTCCAGCCATTTTAATATACAATTTATTCTATTTTGTTTCTTTATTAATACTATTCCAAATTTTCCGGACAGTATTCTGTATATTCTAATCCGAGTACGGAAAAAGTAAAGAAATACACCCAATATCTCTCTATATGGTAAAGATACAGGTGCAATATGATCTAGCTTATTTTTTTGTTTACTTCTTGCAATGTTATTTTTGTTGTTATTATTTTTTTTTTTTTTGATGTGTTGATTCTTTATTCTTATGTGCAAAGTGTATGTAATTGTAATTTATTTTAATTGAATGAATTTATTGTTGCATATTTTGTTACTGATTATTCTATTAATATGTTTTTTTTTGTGTATGTAGATATGTGTGTGTGAGTACCTACAGTAATTCTTAATCTTTTAATTTTAATGGCCGTGATTTGTTTTGAAACTTGACCTAATTCTGGGTGTTAGCAATTTATATGAATAATTTAACTATCTGTTTGTATGCACGTATATTATTTTATTAGTAAAAATTTTTCTTGATTTTGCCGTCGGTAAAATGCATTTTTTAAAATTTTTCATTTGAGGACCTATTGATAAAAATAATTAGTTATTGTTAATATTATTTTATAATTACGTTATTTGTATAATTTTATTGATTATTGCTTTTCTTTGCGTACCCTTTATTTCAGCCTAAAGGTACAAAAAATATTTTGGGTTGTTTGGTCAATTTTATTTTTTAGTGCATGTTAAAGTGCAATATTCGTTCTATCCCCTATTGAGGTCATAAGCGACGACGAGGTTGGAGTTTGGTTAGTTCTTTGCTGTTTTTTTTATTTATTACTTGTAATTGTACTGTTTCAATTTGTGATGGCACTATTAGTTTTATATTTTTTTCGGTCGTTTTTGCGATCTTACAGCAGGTGACCTTGATTTTCTTACTTATTTTTGTTATTATTATGCAACAGATTACGAACGCTATGAGGGTCAATACTCCAATTATTTTGGAGTTCTTCAATATCTTTCCCTTGTTCTAGCAATGGCCCATTATCATTTGTGAGGTGTTGTATCACATTGGTGTCTAGCTCCTTGGCCGCCTCCTGGGGCAACTCGATTTTGAATTAATGAATAGGTTGAATTTTAGTTCTTGCTCCGTATCTATCTGCTGGAAAGCCACTGTTGCCTCTTTGTTTCCGTCGTAGGGTAGGTATTTTCCGTCGATTGTAAATTTACAGGGTTCAGTTAGTGACACGACCCCGGTACCCGCCAACTGCTGTGTAAATTGTGTAGACTGCTGTGTAATTGTATTCTTAATGCATGTTTGTTTTGAAATAAGAATAACAAAGAATCTATTTCGTATAATTTTACTAAGGAATCTGTGAATTTCTTTAACATTTTTTGTTGGCAGTTAGATATAATTTTTCCAACTTTTCTTGTTATTACAGCTGTTAAACATGTTTCGTCGTTTTCACCGTTTACCCTTATTTGGTCTTGTTTGCATATAGTTACTGTTGAATGGATCCCTGTATTGCATTTTTTACAACTTTGTTTGAACTCATTGTTGTTGTACTCAATGTAGTTGTTATTTGTGGTGGTTAATATGAAATTGGCATTTACATTTAATATTGTGGTTGGTTGTTTGTTTATAAATTGTGGTAACGGATGGATTTTGTTTAATTCGTAGTATTCCTTAAAAATTAAGGGAATTTCAATCTTTACTATTATTCCATCGGTGTCTTCTACTGATTGTACCTTTACCACTTGTTTAATTAATGGAAACTTAGCTGTCGTCATGTATTTGTTGTTGTTGGATGTTATTTCATTGTACGTTTTGTTCAGTAGTTTGGCTGAGATTAATAATGGATGTAACTCATGTTCGTGTAACGCGTTTATGACAATAAATTGTTCGCTTAAGTGGTTATAAATCATTTGCAACTTTGTCCATATGAATAGTAAAATTTGGTTTACGTCAATTTGTGATTGCAAATGCGTTACCTTTGTTTTCACTTCCATGATGTTATCTGTTATTTTTCGAGTGAAATTGTTGACTACTTCAGCGAGGTGATTTTGATGTATTGTCAGGTTTCGTATGTAAGCCGTTGACTTATCGAAACTGGATTTTAATTTTGTCACCTGTTTTTTCATTAGATGCATGTTTTCGTCATCGTGTTTTTCTAAGTTCTGTATTCTATTGTAGATGTTTTCTGCGTCACTGGCATACATTGTTCGAAATAAGTATTTGCTAAGCTTGCCTACTCCATCGAAATATCCTCTTTTTTGCCGGTTATTTTGTTTCTTTAAGTAAAATTCAATTTCTCCTGTTTGTGTTTTTATTCGATTGATTATTGATGTTATTTCATTATGCCAGAAATCACAATTTTCCCGATGCTTCCCTAAGTGTTTACATGTATTGTACGCTATTTTTTCACAACTCTTTACAAATTCTATCGTTTTTTCTGGGTGTCTGGAAGTGAGTTTCGTCTATATGGTCCAGCTACTTTGATATATATATATGCCTTTCCTAAGGATTCCAACATTACCCCGTTTGAATTGAATTCGTTTATTCTAACCTGTCCTTGTACCACGGTGGTAAAGGTAATTGCAATTAATATCGTGGTAGCCATTGTTCCTACAGGAAAATGATTAATTTTCTTTATCAGTGTATTTTTAATATATAGTAGATGTGTTGGTGGCTAATTTTTGCCCTATTGTATTTAATTTTCTGCTTAACTCATTCTTTTGTATTTGTTTACATACTATTATTAATTTTTATAATTTCTATTTCAGTCGGGGTTACCAGTTGTACGATTTTTAATTTTTTATGTTTATGTGTTCTCATTATTCTCATGAATTATGCTTTGTACCTATATTTCATGTGTTATTCATTCTTCCTTAGATGTTACTCTTATTTTACTACCCTATTATGATTTTTCGCTTATGCATTTTATTTTTTCTATATTATTAATTTTTTTTTAATTTTATGTAATTGGTTTTTGAACGAATTGTCGTAATATCAGAATTTTCATCTTTCTTCAACGGCAATACTAGATTTGAATTTTTGCTTTCTGTATTGGTGAGATATTTAAAATTTTTTGCGTAATTGCATTTTTTCCTACCTTTATTAATGTTGATAGCTAATGTGAGAATTTTCGATATTAGAGTAATAATTGGTAGTTACCTTAATTTTTAAATTATTAATTTTATTTAGTCGTTATAATGACTGCAGTGAAATTGATTATTGTATTTTTTTTCTTTTTTAAAATAATTCGCCTTGTGTGTTTTTTTTTTTTTTAATTGTTATGCTATTTTGGAGTTTCGTGTTTTTTTTTTTTTTTGTTTTTTTTTTTTGATAAAAATGGTAAGTACTTAGCCGACTTTTATTATATATATTTATTTTTTTGTTTTTTATACATCTCGTTTTTTTTGAATAATAAATATTATTATTATTATTATTTTTTTTATTACGTTTTCACGCCTTTTTTCTAGTATTTCGCTTTAATACTGAAGATACTTTTTGAAATTTTGCGGGCTCCTAGGCGTGGTCCAGCTGGGATTACGTGGCCCAGTTTTGAGGACAATTTGGAGTGGCTTACTTCGGTCACTCCAAATCTAGAGATTTTAATTACTCCTGAAGAGGAGGAGTACACCCAGTCCTTTGGGGTTACCCCAACGGGTTTAGTGGTAAGTTCATATATTGTTTTCTTTTTTTTTTAAAGTGTTTTATTTTTTATTTTTTTTTTTTTTGTAAGATAGTACTATATGTAATGTCACTTAGGTTCAATTAACGAATTACGCTTCTTCTTTTTTTTTTTTTGTGTTTAGATCGAGCATGAGGTTTACATCAACGGGTACTGCGCCCGTGTACGATATAGGGATGACTTTGGTGAATTCCTAAGAGTTTTACATCGTCGGGGCTATTTGTCCCCACGTTACTATACTACCCTAGACGATAGGGAAAATTATAATGTATAAAAACAAATTATAATTGAATAAAAAATATTTTACATAATATTTGATTTATGCGTCTTACTGTTTATTGCAACGGAAAAATATCTCCAATTTCCCTTGACTACTGTCTTTTGTTGTTTTTATTTGTTTTTTATTTTATTTTTATTTTTTACTTGTCCAACTTCTTTCCTTCATTTTTTTCCATTCATTTCTATCTGTATGGGTAATTGTTGAATTTATTTGCTATTGATTCTGTCGTATGCTCATTGTTCAATTCTTTTTGTTGAATTTGAAAACGGTTAAATTGTTTATTATAACGATTCAAAAGTAATTTGCATATTTATCTGTGTTAGTAGTTACTCTGTGTTCGTTCTTTTTTTAGACCGTTCTTAATAAAGACGCTTTTACTGCTATTAAAATTTTTTTGAACTTCATATATTATTGGATTTAAATGCTAAAAGATTTTTCAACGGATATTCTATTTTGTTGTAATATGTAATTTTTCAATATATATAAAAAAATTCTGTAACTTGTAATTTTTCTTACTATCTTTCAATAAGTACATGTGTTTATAGTACAATACTTGTATGCCCTTAAACATAAGATCCTAGTTATTATTTTTGCTTTTTTTCAGTGCTTAATTTCCTCTATTGATATCAATAATTACAATTATCAATTTTCCCTACTTAAATTTTGTTTTTGCTAATTAAATCCAAAGTTCGTTATTTTATTATTAATATAATTTACCTTATATGACTGTACCAATCGTAGGGGAAAATGGGCGGTGCAGTTCAATTCTTTGTTTTGAAAATGCGTACATTAACTAAAAACGTGATCGGACAATTTTCGGTGAGAATTACTTTGCGCGTTTAAATAACGTATATTTGATACCTTGAAGAATAGTTTCTTCTATGGAAATAATGTAGCCAAAGTTATATGGGAAATTACGTAGCAGAATTGTATGGGAATTAATAATTATCAAATGTAGGTATGAGAGTCCAAATTTTAATTTTATAATGTTAAATTCATATTTTTAAAATAAAAGCAATAATGCATGATTATATGTATATGCATGCATTATGTTATATTATATTATATTATTTTTATGGGCTGTTATATCTGATATTATAACACTTAATGTTAATGAATTTGCTGGTGTTAATATATTTGTTGTCTTCTTATTTTTCCATTCTAATTATGCCTTATGCACTTTGTGTAAAATTGTTAATTCTCGTTTGTGCATGTTATTCTGAAATATGGAAAATTGCTGATAAAAGATAAAATAATATGATTTTGAACTATGTTGCTAACGAAAATTCGTATGCATACTTGTCTTTTAAACAAAGGATGAAATGATTGGCGAGTCATCAAAGTATTTATTATTTTTTTGTTAATTACATATTTTTTTGTCAATAATATTAAAATGTAGAAATTTGCGTTACAATTTGATATTTTTTATATAACAGAAAAAAAAAATAAAAAATAATAATAATAATAATTAAATATATTTGTACTACCCACAGGGTAAAATAGCATAAGTTGAACTACCTATGTATGATTAAAAAAAAAAATAATAATAATGTAAAGTCCACTTCACTAAAATTTAGAAATAAACTAATTATGTAAGAAGTTAGCAAATAATATGAAAACAAAAAAAAGCAACCCTTTAAAAATAATAAAGAAAATTATATTATATAATGTATACCAATACATATATGTTTACTAATGAATAAATGTTTAAACAGAAAAGAGAAAAAATATATAAAATAAATAATTACGAATAAATGCTTTACAAAAAAAATTAAATAAAATAAATAATTATAAATACATGTAAAAAAAAAGAAGAAGAGAAAGAAAGTATAAAATGAATAATGTAATATATGTAATGTAAAGATTATTATGACATGAGCACATTATGAGAGTAAAGAAAATAGAAATTTAATAACAAAACGCGTAATTATTCAAATGATTAATAAAATAATTAAGTTTGTTTTATTACAACTGATATATATATATATATATATATATATATATATATATATATATATATACATTAATTATTATATAATAGTAATAGTACTATAATAGATTACTAATAATAGTAATCTAGTAAGTTCTTTAATTCTTTTTTATTTTGTGAACAAAAAAAAAAAATGGAAATCAATGATATATAAAAAAAAAAATATAATAAAAAAAGAGGGGGTAAAATTAAAACAAACGGATACAATTATAATAATGTACTAATCAATTAAGTAATGTCATAAAATGTCATGTAATGCTTATATTTAGAATAAAACCATAAATGTACGAATATGATGTGTATATGAATTAAACATACAGCTTTTAATTAAAAAAAAAAAAAAAAAAAAAAAAAAAAACTAAAATTTAAATAAACAAAAATTGTAAATCAAAATACATCATGTTCGAATATAAGACAATTGTAACAATGTCATGGAATTTAAGTATAAATCTTAATGTTTTATTGTAAATATAAATAGAATAAAACAAAACGTTTTAGGCAAGTTCGATAAATGAATTGTGAGCACGATAAAACGAAATCTCTACGTTTTTTCTTAAATTTTTGAACAAAAATAAATTTGAATTTGAAAAAGTGTCATTTATGTGCATCTTGTTACAGTGCATTGTAATTACAGAGATGACACTGAGCGAAAATCTTCATAAATTTATATGAAGATTTTCTTTTCCAAAGGGGGATGATATGTTGTATGGAATTTGACAATATTAAATTTTTATACGCAATTCAAATTCCATTGCACAATTATCCATGTGAAAATGCATGGTCAGCTTAATGTTTAAAAGAATTTAAACATTACATGTATAATGGCCAGATCTAATGTGAATTCAAATTGCCATATATATTTTCAAGTGTATGTACATTTAAAATGTATACACTACCTCATATAACGAAATACGTTATATTGTATTCATATAGTTTCAATGTACATACTTGCAAAATATATACATTGTCTGATATAACGAAAATACGTTATGTTAAATTCATACATATCACACATACATACATTGAAAATATGTGTAACTAAATATGTTACTTTAAGATAATACCATTGAACATTTTTTCCACATGAAATATGCGTGATTGGATTAAATGTATATTTTCAATGTACCAACGGCGATTTCTGGTACTGTTCAAGGTGTTCACTGCACACACAAACAACATTGAAATAAAATGTATTCATAAAAGTAAAACATTTTTTATAAATTACATAGTTCAAATAATAAAGTTAAAATGTTCGAAAAATTAATATCGAAGATATTGTGCATATGCCTAAACACGCAGTGTTGTGTTACTACCCTTAACATTCAAAAATATTTGATTGAATATAATAAGAGAAATTATATTATATATGATGACAATATTAATTCTCTTCTCTAACTTTTTCAACGTATGAATTCAATTCAATTATATGGCAAGGTGTTCAGTTTTGAAAATACACATATGAAAATTTTCAAGTTTATATGGGCATAGTGAAAAAAGTCTCTAAGAATTTTAAATTTGTATGGTAAATTTGTGTTCACTTTTCAAAATGAACACTGAACCGACTGAGTGATATACGCAAATCAAACACAATACATATTGTATGTTGTATGAGTGATAGATGATTGCGTCAAAGCACTGTATAAAAATTATGTACGAAGGTGTTCAGTTTTGAAACAGCACATATGAAAATTTTCGAGTTCATATGGGCGTAGTAAAAAAAGTCTCTGCGATTTTTAGATTTGTATGATAAGTTTGTGTTCACATTTTAAAGTGAACGCTGACGCTTAGTGCTGAGTGCTGAGTAATATATGGATATGCATGCACTCTGTAATTTGTAATATTCTGTCTGGCCGACTATTACTCAATGTTCACAGTATTTATATGCGTATGTACATATATATGTGTGTATATTATATACATACGTATAATAATTCGTTATATGGAATAAATATGTATGATATCATATCATACGACGATAAAACTATTTCTATAATTTTGTTCTTGTATATATAAAGTATATGAAGGCGTTCAGTCTTGAAAATGCACCTAAGAAAATTATGTGGAGTAAAATTCAGGCAGCACTACATTTTTGTTCAAACCAGCGCTGCCGTTTTGAAATTTTAAAGAGGAGCAAAATTATTGGTTGAAGCGGAGTATTTAGCATGGGAAGGGAGTATAATTAAAAAATAAAATTTATTTCGTTTATATAATACATGAGCTATAAAAAACAACATACATATCAAAAACGAATAGAAAAACGATACTGTTTTTTTGCTAAACAATATGTAAACAAGAACATGAAATTCTGGCGCAAAATTTGTATGGTTTTTATAACTGACTGTCTGTGTGTATAGTTAGCTATAGCTTAGGGTTATGGAGTAATGCTATGGGATTGTATGCCAATAATTGGTATGGGAAATAATAATATGATAATATGAAAAATACTATGAATCAAAGTGATCCGTTGAATATTTTAAGAAATATTTTAGGGGAAATTGCCCAAAATATGGATTTGGTTCTGAATTTTCACTTCAAACAAGACAATGACACAAAAAACACCGTGTATAAAGTGCGTCATTGGATCATTTTTAATATTTCACATGTCCTTGAGACCCCACCGCAATGTTCTGAACTCTTATATTTGTAAAATAGTTTTATTTAGAAGCTCATGCCATTTTCATTGAAATCAAGAAGAACTTTGTCTAAATTCCTCATATAAATTTCTTATAAGGAACCAACTTCATCCAAAAAAAAAACATGTCCTAAAGTGAACACCCAACAGAAAACCCATAGCTTCGCCACTGCAATGTACATACATTTAAGATATATACATATAATACGTTATAATATGAATTAGTGGCAACAGTAGAGTTTACTTGCAAAAGGGTATAATGCAAGCTAAGCAAAATGTAAACAAGGGCATATCGTGTTGTGCAGTTTGTATTGTGGGAAGATGCATACACATATGTACATTGTTGTTTACGATGGAAAAATTTAAGCAAAGGAATTTGTGTAAGAAAAAGAACTCCTTTGCGAAATCAAAATAAGAATTCCTTTTTGAGTGTCGCGAGTCAGTTAGTGAGTTGATTTCAAAAGGTTGAGTTGAGGAAAGTATTCAGGAAGTGGAATAATGTAGTAACAAAAATTAATTTTGAGATTTCATTGTGAATTAAAATTTAAAAAAAATAAAGTGTGTTTTAATATAATGAATATTATTTAGAAAAAGAGTGTTTAATTTTTGATTCCCTAAATAAAATAAAAAATTAAAAGAACAAAAAATCCTCCCGTAACAACACATACTAATTTAAAAAACCGTGACAATAGTAATTTAAAAACATTTCCAATACCTAAATATAAAATAGTGGATTTCGTTCGTATAAGCAAGCACAAACATGTTTTTGAAAAAGGATATACACCAAACTGGACGATAGAAATTTTTAAAATTGTATCTATTTATAATAGGAATCCCTCTACATATAACTTAGAAGACTATCAAGGTAACCCAATAAAAGGAGGGTTTTATGAAAAAGAATTATTAAAATCGTATCATCCTAATATTTATTTAATTGAAAAATTTTTGAAAAAGAAAGAACAAGTTTTTGTTAAATGGTTACGATTTTCTAATAAACACAACTCATGGATAGATAAAAATCAATTATTTTAAAACATTTGATTATATGTATATTGTATTTATTTTGTAAATAAAACATGTATTTAATTTTTTAATATTATAAAAAATGTTTTTGATTCATTTATTCATTTTATAAATTTCACATTCCTCTTACTCTATAATACAAATTCATTAATTTTTCAGCTCTTTGTTGAATTCTTGGTACATCACAACAGATGCATGTATCAAGTCCTGAAGTAGTAGTATTTGTAGACATGACAATTATCATAATGAAGTCCATAAAACGAAATAACTTTTTCTTCTTATCATAAATTTTTAAATATGCTAAATATCTTAACACTTCTTGTTTATGTTCTTCAAGTATGACGTCATTGAAATCAAGTATGAAATTTTCTATTTTCTCAACGCTCATATTAGTTAAATTTATTACAAAATTTTACTTCTGACTTAGTCTTAGTTGATCTAAGATTAATGACTTAAACTTTTTTGTTAAGATATTTTTATTCAATATTTAATATACATCCATTGAATACATTTGTTTCATATTTTTAGCATTTATAAACTCAACATCACTTTTATGATTAGGATCATGTACAATAATTATCTCTACTTCTCCATTACTAAGAATTCTCTTTGTTTCAGATTCATGATATTTATAACAAACTATACTCAATGTTCGTCTCCTGAAATTGCTATCATATGTATATCGTGTAGTTAATTTTAGTAGTTAGGATATGTATGTTCTGGCCCAGTGGAGGAAATCAGTGGATGGGATCAAAGAACTATGACGTCATTAGCTTGATAACGTAATAATTGGTTTGTGTGCGAAAAGCGGCGACGGCATTTTATGTATAGGTTGAAATTGTATGGGTGTGTATGTGTCTGCATGACATCAGATTGTATATATATATATGTGTGTTTTGACGCCTTGTGTAGCCAAGATGTGCAAAAGTTGATGACTCAGCATAAGACCAGACCAGATGCATGTTAAACTTAGTATATATTGAACTTGTTCAAACGTTTAATATTGTTCACATGTTAATTTTAAAATATGCAGTTGAAGTTCGAATAGTGATTGTAATGTTTAAAAAACATAAAAAATCCAATCATTTTGAAGAAAAAAATTTTAAACGAATAATAATATATGTATATACGTATGTATGTTTTATTAGTAAAATCCTACAAACAAACATGATTACAATATTCTGTATACATCTTTTGATCGTATACGCAACAAAAATCTGTTTGGAAGGTATCCTCGGACATTTATTTTTTTAAAAATTCACTTTCTTTATCTTTCCATTGAATTTCCACTCTGTGCCCATTACTTATAACTTCAGTGTTAATCTGAAAATGTATACAGACATTTATGTATAAAATATTAAATGCGTAAAACAAATACTTAGCACACACTAAAAAATATACAAAATGAGTAAATAAACATAAAACATACCAAGTTACTTTCTAAAGGAAGGCCAAAATCTATCGAATATTGTTCTCTTTATTGTTCCTATGTAATAGAGGTCAGCCAATCTAAGTCATCGAACATACATATGTACATACATGGGCGTACCGAGCGTAGAGCAGGGTAGTTAGGGTAGGGAGCGTAGTTAAATAAAAAATAAATTCCATGTTCTTCCCAATTTAAATTTGTATCTTACCCTGCCCTTTAAATTTGTGTTATGTTTTAATCATTTTGAAAGTACGGTGTATAAAACCTCCTGTAGATTTTGATATTATCCTTTTTCTTTGTATAAAATGTAATATTTTTGGGTATTTCCTTTTTCAATTTCAATTTTAGTTTAATTTTTAAAAAAATATTGCAATCATACCTGGTTAATTTTCAGAAAAATTCTTTCGGCAAAACCCGTAACTCAAACATATCCATAAAAAATATTTAAACTCTTCTGCAGTTTGTGATAATACCTTTTTTCTTCGTATAAAATGTAATATTTTTGGGTATTTCCTTTTTCAATTTCAATTTTAGTTTAATTTAAAAAAAAAAAAAAAAACTTATTGCGATTATACCTGGTTAATTATGATACCTGTATTTGGTTCGATTACATACATCTAACCCATGTACGAAAAATAGTTTTGACAATAAATTTTTAATTAAAATGTAAAATGCGTCGGTTGCTTCTCATCCCCACTATTATTCTTAATGTTGAAGCAGTTGTCTACTCGAAGACTATTTAAGCAGACGCACTTTTAACAACATATTTTAATTAACAAACACCAGTTATTATTTAAACAAGGAATCTTATTCCACTTTAAAATTTACAATAAAATCTAAAAAAGTTATTAGTAAGTTAAAAGTTAAAAGTTCTAAGTAATTTTAAAAAGTAAGTAGTTATTACCTAGTGTGGTCATAACGTGAATTTATTGCCATCAAATACATATATTTATACCAAATGGATAGTAGGAAATTTTTTCAAAAAGGTAAGTTAAGATGCATTGTCGATATCGTAGCTTTTTACTGGTCAAGTATGCGACACCTACATACCTAGGTGATTTTTTTAGCATTTACATTTTTGGCATTTAGTTTTATTTTTAGCATATCAACGTACCATACTTGAATTTTCATTTCACGCCTACATAATATGGAAATAAGTTTTTTATGTCTTTTCTTTAGCGAGTACTCGTCACAAGAGAAAAAAGGGTCTAGATAGCAGCAGTGAAAGCGTGGATGACCATGAAAAAACTAGTGTGCCAAAATTATATGAAGGTGATACTGAACAACCGTCAAGTATATCATCAGTTACAGCAGTACCTGTAAATATAGCTGCCTCTGTTGATTTCTGTCCATTAACATATGAACAAGCTTCTACAGACAAAGTTAGTCTCGGAATTACAACGAGTGACGGCTGCCACAAAAATGATCTGGATCGTTATGTTGGACTAGCTACCCAGTTATCAACAGAAAAGAAGAAGGAGTTGTTGCAAAATTCGTGGGTTCCGTCAGAGAATTACGATTTTGTAAATGACGCAAGCCATTTGCGAAGGAAATTTCTCCACGCTTGGTAAGATAAATATGCACCGTGGCTAGTGTATTCCAAACGACTAAAAGGTGCTCTTTGCAAGTATTGCGTACTATTTCCTCCCGGCACTGGCACTGTTAGAGGAGTTGTGGGATCATTTGTAATGAGACCTTTTAAAAAGTTTAAAAATATGCATGAGTATTGTCGAAAACATGCTACCACCAACCTGCACCTAAGCTGTTGCGAAAGCTTTTCTCGAAGATGTACCTGTAGACGTCCAAATGCAATGTAGTCACCAAAAAGCGACAAAAAATTGGAGGTTCACCTGGAAAAGTGTCGCCGCAATGCAATTTACACTTCGCCAAAAATATAAAATGAATTAATAGGTATATGTGGTGAAGTTATTAGGGAGAATACCAAAAAGGATATTAAAAAAACCATGGCTTACGCAATCTTAGCTAACGAAACCGCAGATATATCTGGGAAGGAACAGCTATCAATAGGCTTAAGATTCTACGATGAAAACAAAAGGAAAATTCGAGAAGAATTTGTAGGTTTCGTTGAACTAAAAGCACAAGATGCCTCATCAATCGCCGAATCAATTGACAATTTTTTGACTAGTTACAATCTCCCACCAGAATATTGCGTAGGATTTGGTTTCGATGGCTGCTCTACAATGGCAGGCAAAGAAGGCGGTGTGCAAGCGATTTTAAAGAAGAAATACTTTCGCGCATTATTTTTTCATTGCTCAAGCCACAAACTTAATCTTGTGCAAACAGAGTACCTGAAATTAGAAATTCTATTGCCCTCATAAAGGACACAATAAAGTTTTTCAGGGAATCGACTGCTCGTAAGAATTGCGCTCCCAATTTATCACAAATGTGTGAGACGAGGTGGTCGGAGAAATACAAGTCTATTCGAAGATTTTCTCAAAATTTCCCAGAGATTGTGAAAGTCTTAGAAAATTCATCCACAAAGTAAAATTATGCTACAACTAAATCTGCGTTCCAATTGTACTCAGCGGTTACAAAGCCTGTGTTCATTGTTGCCTTAATTACAATAGCAAAATACTCAGCAGTGTTGGAACCAGTAGTTAATGATAAACAAAAATTTATCTGAAGACGAATTAAAAGATAAAGAAGTCGTTGACCTGTTTGACGAAGCCAGCATTTTTTTCCCAGCCCTGAAAAAAACACTGTCAATTTTAGGTACTATTCCATGCACTACAGCTTCGAAGAGTGAAGACTTGGCTTAGGAACACTATGGAAAGGCTGAGCGGATTATGCATGATGAGCGTACATCGACATTTTGTGAAAGAAAATCGTACAGTACAGTACATACATATGTATATATACGCGTAAGAAAACATACATGGCTGGCATATACACATATTGAATTAATATTGAAATGTGCCCATGTACGTATATATAAAAAGGAGAAAAGCTTATGATAAGACAATATTCATATATAATACAACACAACACCACAAGTCTATATAGACATCAAATCATATGATCTACATACGTCATATCACGTATTATCAGACATATATGCGTATATCATACTATCATGTATACAAAATATAAAGAATGTGTATAATTTAATATAAGAATGTGAAGACAAAAACAGGTTTTGCATTTATTCTAAATCAATTTTTGTAATCGCAAAATTCAATTCTTTTTGGTGAAAATATGATAACTTTGTGTAAACGATGTCCGCTTTTTTTGCATTGCTAATGGTATAAATCATAGCCGATAAAAAATGAGTTCAAAGTAGTTGATTCGAAATCACTTCAACGTCTATTCTTGTAATTGGTAAATTCTTTATTACTACCACCGATTAGGAATTAATCCCATATACTGATTCAGAATTGATTCCTGAGTGCGTTGAATAATCATTTTCATGACATTAATTCACATACTAGAAATAAGGTAGCTTCATAGTTCTAAACAATTGCTTTGTTTATTAAATGCGATTATATTATGAAATCGAAATAAAATCGATTTTGTATCGAAACTTTGTGTAAAAAGGCGGAGTTATTATTAAATAAATTCTGATCATCGATCCTAAACTGATTTTAAAGTTATTTACTTCATTAAAATTGTTTTTTAGAATTTGTGATTACATTTTAGTTATAGTAACCATATAAAATCGATAACATTTTCGATATCGATGTAACCGGTTACCGATATCTTGCTGGGATATGATTATACGTCTTATATACTTGTTCAGAGCTTTATGGTATCAGTCAATTCGATATAAAAATCGAAGTAGAGATTTCATATTGAAATTAGCTGATACTGTCATTTCATACCGGGTTGAGTGTTTACGTTCCGTAAACCGAATTGAAATTTCGTACCGAATTGAAATTTTCATTACGATTTTGAAATGTGTTTATGTATCCCTCAAGCCGGTACGAGTCAAATTGATATGACTCGAAACGGAATGAAATGCAAGCATAAACAAAGCTAAAAAGATTTTTATAGTGCGTTTATTTCAAAATTAATACATTTACAGTGCGTTTTCAAAGCATAGACACGGGTTAAGTCATGCTACATAATAATTTACATCATTTTTGTTTATGATTTATATGGTTGTTGTTTTTGTTTATAAATCGAAGTAAACTAACACCCTGGCAAAATTAACGTAAACAAAGAAAAAGATGAATTTATTCAAATTGAACACAAAAGAATACGAAGAAGCACTACTAGCAATACCACGTGTCTATTCTATGTTACAAAAACACATTTTAATCGATTTCTTTTATTTTATATGTATCATGTATTTTAAAAATTAGAAAGTAAAGTACCTTTTTATTTAATGAAAAACTATTACGGTAAAAGGAATCAGCTTGTAGCTTTTTCGTAATATCAGACAAAATGTATGTATGTCATGTAGTGATGAGCGAATAGTAACGATAATAGTTAAAAGTATTCGTTACTTGGAAACTGTTAGTAGTAACGAATAGTTAAGATAAAAAGTATTCGATGCTCGTTACATTTTTATTCTTGATTCTTTTAGCTTAATTTTTATTAAAATTTCCTTGGAAAATTTTTTTTTTTTTTGAAGAATTTTAAATAATAAATATTACCTACTACTTTATTATGATATTACAAAATATTTGTCAAAAAGTATTTATTCAAATAGAGTTTCCAAGTAATAAAACTGGCAAAATTCAGAACACATAAATCCACATATATACAATGGGAATAAATGTGTTTCGAAGATATTTCGAAGACATTTTTTGCAAACATACAGACAATTGGAAACTCTATATATATACTCTTTGGGGATACTGTCAAATGACAGTTGAAATTGACAACATGCATTTAACAATTAACTCTATTTAAATATATAATTTTTGAATTAACAAACAATTCGTATATAATCATTAGCCATTCACAGCGGTTAAATTAAATAAAATTATAGTTAGAACAATTATTTAAAAATATTCACTTAATTTTTTAAAGGAATGAGTGTTGAAATATAGGTAACGATTAAACAATAAAAAGTTACAAGTACGTTTTTAAAAATTAACGAATAGTGACGAATACCTAAACGTCACTATGTGTAAAAAATTACAAAAAAAAAAATTAAGTGAATGATAGATTTTCTCAGTAAAATATTTAAATATGAAAATTAAAGTGATACGTGCATACATTTGAATTTAATCGAATTCATATAAATATGTACATACGTTGTAGTAGGAGAAGATCATCCCTCTCTATTTGATGGTGTATAAACATTAGATTGTCATCATAATTAAATTATGCAACATTAGTTCTATAATATCTAACTTTTTTTTTTTATGTTATTAGTTATTACTATTTTCTGTGATTAGAATTTTTCTTATTAGGGCTCTTATAAATAAAAATTAAGTGTGTTAAGATCTCTACCCGATGTGCAGCTTGTCAACCTATTCATTATCTTACTTTTTTCTTGTACCTTGTTAGCTATTTCCTTTATGAGCTCTACAAATGTTAGTCTCTTGTCTAAAACCATACCTAGTTACTGCGTTTTATCCGTACTATTTATGGCTATATTATTTATTGTAATTTCTAAATCTGGTACTTGATGTTATAATGTAAATATTTGATATATAGTTTTGGGGCTTAGGTAGCTCAATAGGTAGAGTATTGGCTTCTGAAGCAGGCGGTCTAGAGTTCGATGCTGGTTGCTGGCGAGTGAAGAAAAATATAAAAATATTTCTTCTTCATTTATCTGTAATCAGCAGCACAACCTTATCGCTCCCCAAAAGTTCACTCAGCTTTGAATAAGTACCATAAGCTTTACGCTTATGGGTTCAAGTGCTTACTCTAACCGATCGAGTCTACTTGCTGACAACAAGATACTCAAAAACAAATGATTGGTGTAAGCCCTATCATACAAAATTGAGTTTATTTCTCTACTACAACAAACTACCACATTAAACTGTAGGTGCATGTATGATAGGAAATAGTTGTGAAACCTTCTACAAAAAAGAGAAGAGGAAGCTCAGGTTCATCGTGGACTGTAAAGGCTATGGAAGTAGAAGTTTTGTATATATACATATATTTATGTATATACATACATGTTATTATTTTTTAACCCAATTTTCTAATGTGTTCAAAACTATTTTGAATTTTAGTTTTAAATTGTTTCATAATTTCTGACTGTTTTTTTATCAGATATCCAAATAATTTATTTAAAACAGATTTTAAACTGCTTTGAACCAGCTTTAAACAGCTTTTAAACCGGATCTTCACTCCTCCTCACTACTCCTCCACACTCTTCACTGTGACTTTTCAGGATTGATTTAGAGTAATAAAGGTAAGAAGTAAAAATAAAATATATGGAGGGTGAGAAGATATAAAATGAATAATCATAACAAGAAATGTTTCAGTCGATGTTCATTGTTCAACACGTAAAGGAAAAGGATTTTTAAATTATTTAATAAAAACCCTCTGCTCAATTGCATAGATAACTCGTTACTTGTACACTTTAAATCAATATCCAGTAATCTTGTATACATTTTTTGTTTGCCTTTTGAAAACTACATACATATGTTCGTTGTTTGTAAGTTTTATATTATGAATTCAAACAAGTATAGTGACACTAGACATTTTTTAAATGGACAAGAAAATAAAAGTAAAAATGTTTACCATAAAATGCAATGAACTAGTGTGAAAGCAGCTTTAGCCTCTTTGTCCAACTGAACCAAAAGGAGGACAAAAGTATGAAAAATTAAAGTAAAACGGCGAACAAAATGTCTAATGTATAAAATGTCTAGTACATAAACATGTATGGATTTATGGAAACATGAATGAAAATATATTTATCATTTTATTCAAAATATTAAAGTTCTTAAAACTACAGTTTTTTTTTATATTTACATCTATATCCATATCTAAATTAAACAATTTGTAATGTCTCCAAGCTAAGGTGCTAACACCATCTTTTACAAATCTTTTATCATCTAAAAAACTTAAGGCTATTTTATTAACCATTTGTGTATAATTGTATGAATTTTCGATATAAATATATACATTTTATTACTATAAAATAACTTTTTCTTATATAAACAATCTCTGTAATATTCTAAACTTAAACTATTTACAGTTGTTTTCTTAATACCTTTAATTTTTTTAATATCTTTTGAATTTTCAACACTTAATGAATACATTTTTGCTCTGAGACCTATAAATTTTGTCATTATTTTACCGTTATTTTCGTCTTTCATCATACCCAGTTCTTTTTTATTTTTCATAGACAACCCATAAGGATTAACAAGAAGGTATTCAGAGATATCAAAGTAGGTGTCAATATCGTTCGTTACATTATTATAAAAATCTTTAGTCTGAATTGTGTATATAAAAGAATCTGTGTCCATAAGTAGATAGAATAGGAGAGTTCTGGCACCACCACAAAGCTCTCGATTAAGAAAGCTTTTGGTAGAAGATTTGAACTTAGATGGGAGCTTTGGTGTTTGAATTATTATGTGAATTTGAAAATTGGTGTGTGTCTGTGATCATAAAATAGATAAGGCAACGTATAAACACATTCACAATAAATAGCATTTAAAAATTAACTTTGTTTTCAGTCTTTAGGTAAGTTATTGGTAACAAGCAACAAAAAAAATATTAACTATAATGTTTTGGGCCGAAACATTTAAAGATCAACATGAAGTTTGTATTTGTCAGGGTGCATGGGCATATTTCAGAATAATTAATATAGATATTAAAGATGAATTATTACAAGTTTATTCAACACCTTTTAATGGAAATCGATCTTTAATACTTACGCTACGCAAAGGAGGGGTTTTTCCAACAAAATTTGGTTTTAATTTTGTATTTAAACCATTTCAACATGTTCGTATAGAGGTAATTGGTGGAGAAATTTCTGTTGTGGGTGGATCTTTTGAAGGGGGTGTAAGTGAAAGAAACACGACCCGTTTTCCTGTAAATTGTCCATATGGTGATGGAGATGATTGGAATCGTAGAGAGAAATTATCAACGACAACAAATATTGTGAAATCTGATATAAGTTTCGCAGATATAAATAAAAAAATGCCTGAGAAAACGATGCCAGAAAAAGTTCAAGAATATATGTCTGAAAAATACGGAAAAGCTGGTATTGATAAGATGAGTCTAGAAGATTTTGAAAAAGAAGCAAGAACTGCATCAGAATATTTTTTGAACAATCCGAATTAAATATACTAATAATTTTAATTTTATTGTTAGTCTTAAAGACAATTTAGATCAACTCACATTACTGAATATAAATTAAATTTCAATATAATAGAGTGAACAAAAACAATATTCATCATTTTTAAAATAATTACAGACCAGTTAACATTGAGTCTAATATATAAAAAGAGAAAATAAAAAATTTATTCATTCATTTATTTCTTCTGTGTTCCATTTTTAACACTATATTTACAGAACTAATACCAATAAAATTAGATGTCAATAAAAAAAATGAAGGAAACTTAGAATTTGCATTACAGTTACCAAATAATGATACTGTGCAAATTGATTTGTCTTTTAAATTACTTACATACAGTAACACATTAAATGAATCAACAGATGATAAAACCACATATAACGATGAAGCAATAACTACACCGATTACAACAACAACTACTACTACAACTGAAAATCCTGGACCGAAATATATCACAGTTCAGGAAGCTATTGAAGCGTTCAGGCAAGAACTTATAAAAAAAGAAAGAGATATTGCGGGAGTAATCGAAAGTAAGCATCCACTTTTTAGACATTTTAAACTTCAATTTCAAGATGATATAACAATCGCAATTCGTTGCACATACATATGATAGCAATTACAAAAGACGAATTTTGAATATTAGTTGCTATGAATATCATGAATATGAATATGAACGAATTTTAAGTAATGGAGAAGTAGAAATAATTTGAGCGCAAGATTTGGACTACAAAACAGACGTTGAATTGATTGACGCTAGAAATGTGAAACAAGTTTACACAATGGAAATTTCATAAATTAAATAATTATATATTAATCATTCAATTGTCAAAATATTTTAGTTTGTTGTTACTAGTCAGTGGGAATAGTTAATTAAATAAATAAATAAATAAATAAAAATATAAAAACAAATAAATAATAATAATAATAATAATAAATCAATGGAATTTGCAGAATTTGAAGACTTTTTAGTTGAATTTGGTGATCTATTATTAGAAGAACATCGAGATGAAATTTTACGATATTTAGCATTTTTGAAACCTTATTGCAGTATGGAAAGAGCAAAATCTATTTATGGTACACATTACTTATGTTGTCCATGGTCAAAAAATAACACTGTAGCAGGTCCTGATACATGTGAATGTATTAATGTTATAATGACTACCAGAAGATTATTAAAACTCATACATTTTTATTATAGATTAAAAAATAAAAAATGTAACAATTGTATTTTAAATAATGTTTTATTTGAAAAATAAAAGAATATAATACATAAAATTTACACTAAATCTTTCATGTCAATCCAAGAATTATAATTACTTGAAAAACCTAACCATTTAATAAAGGCTTTATTACCTTTCTTTTTTAAAATTTTTTCTACTAAATAAATATCTGGATAGGGGTTCCATAATAATCCTCTAATACATATGTAATAGGATTTGTATTGTTTATGGTTCGTATTTTGAAAATTTCAGTTGTCCAATTTGGTGTGTATCCTTTTTCGAATATGTGTTTATATTTACTAATTCGTACAAAATCTCCAACTTTATATTTTGGTTTCAAGAATATTTTCAAATTATTGTAAACTGTACTTAATAAAGTTTTTTCATTTTCAGCGTCGACATCACTAGGCTGCATTTTAATTGTACGATGATTTGTGTGGTTATATTTATTAAGTAAATCTTGAATAATATTTATCCATTTGTAATTGCCATTCATGATAAACTCTTTCCACATCATATTTTTTAAAGTACGATTAAAGCGTTCAATAATTGATGCGTTCAAAGTACTAAACGTTGAATAATGATTTATGTTATAATGTTTGATTAGATTTTGAAAATGATGATTATAAAATTCTTTTCCGAGATCGCTTTGTAAATTTTTTGGTGATCTTTTTGATGTTCGAAATACAATTTTCATAGCCTTAGTTACATCTATTCCATTTTTTGTTTTTAGTGGGATAGCCCATGCAAATTTTGAAAATGTATCAATCACTGTTAATAGAAATCGATAACCTTTGTTACTAGTAGAATATGCACCCATTTCAACTAAATCAATTTGCGATAAATCATCAATGCCTTTCATTATTACTCTTCTACGTTTAAAATTTTTCCGTGCTGTCCTATGCAATTCTTCAACTAATTTTCATTTGTTCATGTTGTTGTTAATGACAATACAAATATGTATGTTCAGTATTGATTATAAGGTTATTTTCAAAGTGTTTTCTTTGTTTGTAGGGTTTTCTAAAAACAATGTAGTATTTTGTAAAACTGAAGATATGTGTTCGTTGTTTAATTTACACTCGGTTAAGAACGTCTCTGTTTCACGTATTTTTCGATTTATAAGTACTTTAAAGTCATTTAAATCAGTCTTATTATTAGCTATTAAGTTTTCTAAATTACTTTTATGGTAAGTTATTAAATTTTCTAAATGTTTAATTTTATTCTCTATGTTCAGTTTTATTTCATCGATTGTAGTTACCATTTTTCCATTTAAATTTTTAAATTGTACAATAATATTACTTTCAATATATTCATTTTTTTTTAAAAAAGTTTTCTTCTATATCTTCTAGTCCATTTTGAAAATATTCCTTTGTAATTGCATCAAGACTATCTACTAGCCATCCTACTTTCTGTAAACGTTTATATTCAATGTCAAAATGTCCGTCAGATGTTAATTTGAAGCCTATTCCAGGTTGTCCTGGTAGACCTCGTTCACCTTTTATATGTCGTGATTTATTGTGTGAAAAACGTCCAAACTTATCAACACTCATATTTGCAATGATAATATGAAAGAGTGAATGAATTATTTAAAGAATAATATTTGGTTCACGTAATTCTTCAATTAATGATATTATTTCATTGTTATGATTAGAATGGCCTGCTTGTTGTGAAGCAATAAGTAAACGTAATCTTTCAACTAATTCATTCGGATCATCCCAGTATATGTAGTTAGGCTTATTAGTGTTTATTAACATAAGACCTTCGCCTCTTTTTTTAATCAATTTGCTTATAATTTTCCTATATTTTTCACTTGCGTTTCCTTTAATTCTGCTATTTCTGTCTGTACTAACTGTTCTAAAAACATTTGTTTCATTCAAAATGTTCTTATAGTTTTCAAGATCAGATGTTGTGTACTCTTCAGGATTTTTCATAAAAATTAATTCGTATAATCCTTGAGTAGCGGCACATTCATTTTTTCCAACAATTATGACATCTTCTTTGAACTCTATTTTATGATGTCCTATTTCAAAAGCATTAAGGTTTTCATTGTATTTTGGTCCAAAAGCTTTATCTACATTTCTGCTATTGTTCATATATTCCTTAGTGTAAAAAGCAGCTAGTGCTTTATTTTTTCTGAAAGATTCTTGCAAAAAAGAGCTTGTTATGTTCCCACATTGTACTCATAAAGTATATTCTTTTACACCATCATGAAAATTTTATAAAATTTGCTTAACATTAAATCTTCTTCATTGTTATAAAATCTTTAAATTAAAATTCATATATTTTGCTAATTTGCTAAAATAAAAAATGCATAATAACAAAATCAACGCGCATGTAAAATAAAATTAGCTTAAACAGCAACTCTTCACGTATTTTGTACATTATTTCTGAATTTATGTTAAGTTAATTTATGTGAAGAGCCAAATTTCAAAATTCCTTTGTCTGGATAGATTTCCGTTTCAAAGAACATATGCAAAATGAACTTTTTATAGAATTAAGAATTTCTTTTAATAAAAAATAAGTTTAGAACAGTTTCAACCGGCAACCAGTTTACTTCAAAATTGTACATAAATCTATAAATTGTAATTTGTAACTTGAAATCATAATAAAATTTTAAATATTAAAATTAATTTGATTATAAATAATTCTTGTAAATTTATACATTTGTTAAAATAAATTAAATTTATATAAAACAAAAGTAGTTGTTTAAAAATTAAAAATCAAATCGAGAAATAAATTCTATTAATTGTGAAAAAGTTCGTGTTGAAGTTTGAATTTTAAGAATTCCTTAACATAAAATTTTCTGGTGTCAGAAGTGGGATTCAAACGTATCGAACGATCAATTAATTTAACATTCTCGATTCAATAAAAGTTCTAAATGCTGAAAATTTTGACATAATTTTGATAATAAAATATAAAATAAAACAAAATAAAATAAATTTCAAGTAACCAGTTCAATTGCAAATTATTGTATACATACATAGTGTAAAACAACTATTATATCAAACAAATAGTTCTTAATTGAAAGGGTCTAGTTTGGGCGTTCATCAAATACTTCATCTTCAACTGCAGGAAATTGCTGCTCTTCATTCTATCAACAACAGTTTCTTTTACAACAAGCAACCGCAATATTGAAATCTCATCGGTGTTCAATAACAATATCGCTTCATCTACACTTTCATACAACCAATAATGACTGGTTCTTCACTCCTTACAACCCACATTTTATTGTAAGTATACTTAATCGAGACTTTATTACAGGAAAAACGAAATAAAATAAAACAGAATTTTTGAATATATATTTGAGTTTTAATTTTACATAAAATAAATGTAAAACCATAGAATTAATGTTTAAATTTCGTGTATTTTGATTTTGGTGAAATTAATTTTAGAACAAAGAATAAATCAAATAAATTAATTTTAATTGTTAATAAAAAAAAAAAATAATAATAATAAAAAAAAAAAATATTTTTAGATAATTTTAAAATTTTCCTTTGATAATTTCGTGAAATCTGAAATTTTAATATTAAATATACATATATGTATTAAGAATTAAATTTTAAATAAATATCACAAGATAATTAGATAACAAATTAACATTGAAAGTAGACAAATTAATTAGTGAGCGTATACCCACATATATAAAAAAAATATATATATATTTATAGAATTTTGGAAGTTTATTAGAAACTAATTTGAACAAATCGGAGTTCACATTATTTTTTTTTTAGTGCGGAAAAGGCTATCTAAGAAACAAATTTTTATATATCGTGATTACGAAATAATAAAAGAAAATGTCTGAAAGTGATAACGAAATAAAATCTGGTGGTAGTAATGAGACCGTGGTTTTTAACCCTCCTGTTGGTAATCGTGATTTGATCAATAATAATCCAGGTCCTTCACGCAATCGCCCCTCTGCGCCTGAATTTCGAGGTTTCAATTCTGTTGATATAAACACTTATAGATAGGGACAAACTGGTGCCTTTCCTAAATAATTGTGACTCTGCCTTTGGTATTGCCGGTGACAATCAAAGACCTATCTTATTAGCATACACTAAATCCCAATTAACAGGAAGAGCAGAGGCTGCATGTTCAAACCATGTTTTCAGAACATGGAAATCTTTAAAGGAATATCTAAAAAATATGTATTCAGATAAAAAACACCATGGGCATCTATTAATGGAATTGCTTAGTTGCAAGCAAAACTCTACTGAAACTGTTTCTCAGTTTATGTATCGTATTGAAACTGCTTTCAAAAAAGTCCTTACTTCCGTTCAACAGAATAATCACGATCCTAAAGAATTACCAGGTCGCATTGCATATATGAACGATCTTGCACTTCATACGTTTATATTAAATGTTAGACCGGAAATCTCACAAATGCTTCGTGCTAGGGAAATTTCAACATTAAATGAAGCTTTTAATACAGCCATAGAAGAAGAAAAGGTGATGATTCTTTTAAATAGGCAAAGATCGAAAGAAAAATATTGTCAGTATTGTAAAACTTCAACTCACAATACTCAAAATTGTTTTAAAAAGCCGCGTAACCAAAAATCTGATTCAAATCTCGTTAATAACAAAGCTAACAGTAATGCAAGGTTAGTTCTCAATTCTACTGGAACAAAATTTTGCAGATACTGTAAAAATAAGGGTCACGATATATCTGAATGCAGGAAAAGATTAAAAGCAAATCAGAATAAAATGCAAAAATCGAATCCTAATCAACCTTCCAATGTGCGTACAAATCCGGGAAACGTCAGAACTCTCGAAGCTTCTGCAGCGATCGCTCGGGAGAGCAATCATCTCGCTGCAATCAATATCAATTAATTTTGTCAAATGAAAATACAATCTACTCAAAAATAAAATGTAGAGAATCAAAATCTAATGTTTTAAAACTTCTTATCGACAGTGGTGCGAACATTTCCATAATTAAATTTACAGCATTAGATCCAAAATTAATATATTTCAAAGACGAAATTCTAACTTTACGTGGTATCAATGAAGAGGAAAATCCTATTCAAACCATCGGGTATTGCATATTAAATTTTATCATAGGAAATATAAAATTAAACCACAAGTTCCATGTAATCGAATCTGACTCAAACATTCCTCACGATGGTATTCTAGGTAATGATTTCCTCGAGAAATTTAAATCTACACTAAATTATGAGAATTGTGAACTCAAATTAAGAATTGGGGAAAATTCACTAGCTACAATTCCATTTTACTTTAATAATACCCAAATCGAAAATAAATTTATTCTGCCAGCTCGATCAGAAACCTTGATAGAAATTGACATTCTTAATCCTGAAATTAAAGAAGGAATTCTTCCTGAAGTCAAATTTCATGAAGGAATTTATCTCAGTAGGGCAATGACTACAGTAAATTCAAATAAAAAAGCTTTGGCAACCATTATTAATACTCGTAAAAATAGGGTACTCTTAACTAGTACAAAGGTCACACTTTTACCTATACCAAACGAATCTTTTCAATTTTATACTAACATAAATTCAAAGGTAAATAGAAATGAGTTACTCAAATCGAAAATCCGAGTAGATCATTTAAACGATGAAGAAAAAGAAAATGTTTATAAAATTTGTACTAAATTTAATAAACTTTTCTTCTTAGACGGAGATTATCTTACTTCCACCCCCACTATTAAACATTCCATTAACACGGGTGACACACCTCCTATAGCGTGTAAGACATATCGCTATCCACATTGTCACAAAGAAGAGGTGAATAGACAGATTGATGAGATGGTAAAACAAAAAATCATTAAACCATCAACATCCCCATGGTCTTCTCCACTTTGGGTAGTACCAAAGAAAAGCGATGCATCGGGAAAACAAAAGTGGAGAATAGTCATTGACTACCGGAAACTCAATAATGTTACTGTAGGAGCTTCCTACCCCTTGCCAAATATTAATGAAATTCTAGACCAACTAGGGCATAGTAAGTATTTTACTACTCTAGACCTTGCTTCCGGATTTCATCAGTTAGAGATGTCCGAGGAGGACAAGTGTAAGACTGCATTTTCAACTCCAAATGGCCATTTCGAATTCAACAGAATGCCATTTGGACTTAAAAATGCCCCTGATACGTTCCAAAGACTGATGAACGCAGTATTAACTGGCCTAGTTGGAACAGACTGCTTTGTCTACCTCGACGATATCGTCGTCTATGCAGTATATGCATCGTCTCTCCAAGATCATGAAGAAAAGCTTACAAAAATCTTTGAGCGTCTGGAACTCAACAACCTCAAATTACAACCCGACAAGTGTGAATTCCTTAGAAAAGAAGTCGCTTATTTAGGTCACGTCATTACTAGTGAAGGGGTAAAACCCAACCCTGAGAAAATTAGAGTAATTAAAGAATTTCCGAGACCGAAAACGACTAAGGATTTAAAGTCCTTCCTAGGCCTCATCGGGTATTATAGGAGATTTATTCAGGATTTTAGCAAAATTTCAAAACCCCTTACCTCTCTTTTTAAAAAGGGAAGCAAATTCGAATGGAACTTTGAACAAGAGAATGCTTTTATTAGTCTGAGAGATAAACTTACTAAAGAACCTATTCTTATCTTCCCCTATTTTTCAAAAGAATTTATTATCACTACAGACGCCTCAAATACAGCAATAGGTGCCATATTGTCGCAAGGCTCTATTGGCAAAGATTTGCCAATAGCTTTTGCATCCAGAACGCTCAACAGAGCGGAATCTAATTACAGCACTATAGAACGTGAACTGCTAGCTATAATATGGGCAGTGAATCATTTTCGTCCGTATATTTATGGTCGAAGGTTTAAACTTGTAACTGACCATAGGCCGCTAGTATGGCTCTTTAACTGTAAAGATCCAGGCTCTAAATTGGTACGTTGGCGCCTCAAACTCGAAGAATACGATTATGAGATCATTTACAAACAGGGTAAAATAAATTCAAATGCTGACTGTCTCTCACGCATAACTTCTGCTGATATAAATTTATCAGTTCCAAAAGATACTTACGAAGACTACATAAAGTTCTATTACAATTCTCTTGATCCTCAAGTGTTTAGTTTCAGTGAAGTTGATTCACATTTAACGAAATCAAAAAATGATATTGCATATATAACCAGTGTTAGTAGTGTATTTATGCGGGTTCTGAATCACCGGCTCTGCCGGCTCATGACGTCACAAAGGCATTGATCTTGTCAAACAGCTACAAAACAGCTAGAAAACAGGTCTTAACAGCTACAAAACAGCTAGAAAACAGGTCTAAACAGCTAAGCTGTTTTAAACAGCTGCTGGAAAACAGGTCTAAACAGCTACAAAACAGCTAGAAAACAGGTCTAAACAGCTAAGCTGTTTTAAACAGCTGCTGGAAAACAGGTCTAAACAGCTACAAAACAGCTAGAAAACAGGTCTAAACAGCTAAGCTGTTTTAAACAGCTAAGTTGTTTTGTAGCTAAGCTGTTTTGTAGCTGTTTAGACCTGTTTTCTAGCAGCTGTTTAAAACAGCTTAGCTGTTTAGACCTGTTTTCTAGCAGCTGTTTAAAACAGCTTAGCTGTGTAGACCTGTTTTCTAGCTGTTTTGTAGCTGTTTAGACCTGTTTTCTAGCTGTTTTGTAGCTGTTTGACAAGATCAATGCCTTTGTGACGTCATGAGCCGGCAGAGCCGGTGATTCAGAACCCGCATAAATACACTACTAGTGTTGACTTTAATGAAGGAAACAAGTTTTCTGTCGAATTGCTAAACTTATCTGATAACAAAGAACTAATTGAAAACACTGCTCATGATATCTATTCAAACTGTAAATCAATTAACAAACACTTCAAAAGAAGTATATATCATTGTTTCATCAAACAAAATTTCTGGGAAAAACCCTATTTATAAAGATTTCTTCTATACAATTCAAAATTTAAAGGATCAATTAGTAAAAGACAAAGTAACTTGCATATCCTTTCCAAATTTTGAAGACCCAATAAATCAATTCAAGTATCAAAAATTAAAACCCATGATCCAATATATATTTAGAAATACAGAAATACAAATTATTATACATCTCGGTAAGATCATAATTCCATCTAAACAAGATATTCCCCAAAATTAAAAGAAAACCACGATGATCCACATATAGGTCACAGTGGATTTCATCGCACTTACAAGAGAATTAAGTCTATGTACTATTGGCCGAAAATGAAAAAAGAGATAAGAAGGTACATAAAAACTTGCGAATCATGCCAACGAAATAAAACGTTGAGGAAAACTTTTAAAGCACCAATGGAGATTACCTCCACCACCACTTATCCCTTCCAAAAACTTTGTCGACGTCGTAGGTCCTCTCCCAATTTCTGAAAAGGGTAATAGATTCGTTATAACCATGCAAGATGACTTGACTAAGTATTCTCTTGCCTATGCCGTTCCAAATCACGAAGCTGTAACCATTGCAGAAACCTTGTTGCATTTCGTTAGTCATTTTGGAATTCCAAACTCGATACTTACAGATCAGGGCACTGATTTTACATCCAAACTAATGAAGGAATTTGCTAAATTGTTTCACATGAAACAAATCCAAACAACAGCCTTCCACCCACAAAGCAATGGTGCACTTGAGAGATCACATTCAACTTTAAAAGATTATCTCAAACATTATCTGAATGCAAATCTAAATGATTGGGATGACTGGCTCCCTACTGCTCTATTCTCTTATAATACTGCTGTGCATAGTACTACCAAGTTTTCTCCATACGAACACTTATTTGGAATCAAACCGAGATTACCAAGTTCACTAAATCAAGAACCCGTATTTAAATATACTTATGATAACTACGTTGAACAATTAAAACTTCGAGTGCTCACTTCACAAAAGATCGCTAGGGAAAATATGATTCAATCAAAACTGAATTCTAAAGAAAATTTTGATAAAAAACTTAACAATCCTACTTATGAAATTGGACAATTAGTGTATCTTCAAAATAATACTCCTAAATTAGGTAAAAAGCTAAGTCCAAATTTTAACGGACCATATGAAATCATAAAAATACATGACAATCAAAATGTATCAATAAAAATCAAAGGAAAAGAAGTTAGAGTTCACAAAAACAGACTAAAGCCTTCTTCATAATCATTCCAGGTCTCTTACATTGTGTATGGGTCTTAACTTCAATCTGGAACGATTGACGAATAATAGCGGAATATTTTTTGAAAATAACGGATACGCTAAATTTCATAGCTCTACTTGGAAATTGGTCACTTACCTAAATCTATCCATCTACACCGAAAAGTTGGAATTAGTGCAGACCACGTACTACAGATCAATAAATCTTTGTGGCAAGATAAATAATGACTCTGATAAGTATTTTTGCAAGCAATCATTAAACTTAATAGAAAACCAAATACCTACCCTTCAAAGTAAACTAGAATCTTTACAGAATCTGATAGGTCAATCTCGTCAAAGACGGGGTTGGTTCAATGGGATAGGAACAGTTTTTAAAACCGTTTTTGGCACTCTAGACGCGAATGACGCTGAATATTATGAAAATGCAATTCATCAAGTCGTCGATAGCGAACAGGCAAGTCTAGATTTAATGAAAGATCAAGTTCACGTTATAAGAAGCACGATCATGAGTTTCAATGAAACTATCAGTAAACTAAAAATCCACGAAGAATCTTTCAGTGACTACATTCACAAAATTAACAAGTTCAGTGAACTCGTTTCGAATGGACTATCTGAATTACGAATGAAAGATCTTATTGTGCAGCACATCGCTTTACTTAACTACTTATCTAATGAAGTAACGGAAGAAATCGATAATCTAATAAACGCTGTTCTCTTCGCAAAAAGAAATACACTACATCCAATTGTAATTACACCTATTAAGCTAGTAACTGAACTAACTAATAATACAAAATTTCTTCCAAAAGAACTGAAGTTCCCTGTTCCTTGTGATTTACAAAACGCTCATACCTTATTTAATATTGTAAACCTCCAAGTATATTATAAAAATCCTAATTTAATATTCATTATAAATGTTAATTTAGCTGAAGATAAATACTACGTCCTATACAGATTATTACCTCTACCAATTCCACACTCTGTACATGGTAGTAGTTACGCATACATACAACCAAGTTCAAATTATTTAGCTATTGCAAGTAACCATATGACTTATGCAGTTCTTCATAGATTAGACAATTGCAAAGTCCTAGCTAACGAGCATTATTTATGTAAAAATAACATAATTTACCCGACAAATCAAAATAATAATTGCGAAATAAATTTATTTATGATGAGTCAGAAAACTATTCCAAAAAATTGTAATACTCGATTACTTTACGGTGATGTCGAAATAATACAGCCTTTAAAATTTAATAAGTGGATATTAATCACATCTAAAACTAAACCTTTAACTATATTATGTGATGGCGTAAACAAAATAGTTGACAAAAATATTGCAGGTACAAATTTATTAACCTTAGGAAATTCGTGCGAAGCTTATGTAAACGCGAACAGATTAGTACCAAACCACGTCATAACTACAGAATATCATTCTGTCATACCCACCATTAACATCATAGAAGACGATTGTTGTGTTGAGAGAAAGTTAAATTTCTCCCACGAATATCTTCATTTACACCCAATTTCGTTACAAATGTTAACTTAGATGGTCTAAAATTCGTTTCGCACAATTTGGATAAAATAAATAAAAAGATAGAAGATGCGGAAAAGTATCCACATTTAATAAAATATCCTTCCATGTATTCTATAATTATATATATATTAATTTCTTTAGTTTTATTAATCTTATTATGTAAAATGTATAAAATTGTAAAATTAAGGAAAAACAATAATAACACTTGTTTAATTAAAACGACAAACAAATTTTGTAATAAAACGGCTACAGAAGTTTGTCCTACAATGGAATTATCAGATGAGACAATGGTAAAGGAAATGGAGCATAAACAATCCTCTCGTGCACAAAAATCGGATACTACGCAAATTGCAACGCGAACTTCCAAAAACATAGATATGGAATTCAATTTAGAAAATTGATTTCTTTAATAAAATTAAAAATAAATCAATTATCTTAAGGGGGGAGGTGTTATGTTCCTACATTGTACTCATAAAGTATATTCTTTTACACCATCATGAAAATTTTATAAAATTTGCTTAACATTAAATCTTCTTCATTGTTATTAAATCTTTAAATTAAAATTCATATCTTTTGCTAATTTGCTAAAATAAAAAATGCATAATAACAAAATCAACGCGCATGTAAAATAAAATTAGATGACCAATGAAGATTTTTAATGTATTGAGAAATAATATTAGATTGCCCTTTTATTTATATTTTTATGAATTCATCAAATCCTTTCTTATATCGTCCGTCATCTATTGAACAATCTTTATTAATTACAACGAATCCATAGTTATCTTTCCAACATTCTGAGCATATATTTTTAAATTTTTCAAAAGATATATCAGTATTCACATGGTCTTTATATATATGTTTCAAATTCATATCATCTTGTTTAAAGAAAATTATGAAATTCGCATTATCTCTTATTAAATGCTTGGGAATATGTGTATATGTTTGACAAAGATAAAAACTGTCAATGTCTTTATGACGTCCCATACAAAAAACAAATCTCATATTATTTTGTTTTTCACATGCAACATCGTCAAAAGTAAAAACTGAATTTTGTTTAGCTTCTTCAAGAGCTAACACTTCACTATTCTCTGAAAATGTATAGTAACCAATTCCTTTGAATGAGGTTATAATTTTTTTCAGATATTCATATTTCGGTTGATACAAAGATTTCGAATATAAATAAATATTTTCAACTTTTAAACCATTTGGATGTTCAAGTAAACATAGCATCACGTTGGTTTTTCCACAATTTGATGGACCTGCAATAATTGCTCTTATATTATTTGGCAACAGTATACTATGTTTCTTTTTTTTTATTTATGTCACATTCAAAGTCAACGTTTTTAACTTGTAATTTATCACGTTGTTTTATTAATTTCATTTTGCATACTAAATTGATTATAACGTATAAAGAATATTTATAGAATATTTTTTTAGACATTTTGATCACTTCAGCTAGAAATTCGAAACGAAACAGTTATAAAATGATAGATCATTCACGAAAATTGAATAGTTGTCGTATAACGTATAAAGGAAAAGGTTTAATTAATTCTGCGATTAGTAATCTACCGTTTGAATTACATTTACCAGGTCATAATTTTTGTGGACCTGGCACAAAACTACAAAAACGTTTAGTTAGAGGTGACAGTGGAGTAAATCCACTTGATGATGCTTGTAAGGAGCACGATATAGCTTATTCTAAATATAAAGACGTACATAATAGACATATTGCCGACAAAATCTTAGCAGGAAAAGCGTGGGAAAGAGCTACTTCTAATAACGCCAGTTTAGGTGAACGAACAAATGCATGGTTAGTTACAAACGCAATGAAAACGAAAGTAAAATTTGGAATGGGTCTTGTAAAAAGAAAATAAAAGAGTAAAAAATTAAAACATAAAATACAAAATGGAAAACAACTATTCAGAAAAGCCTTGAAAAATGTGAAATCTATTTTAAATAAAAATAAATCAGAAGACATGACTGATACTATAAATTTAGCTTTAAAAACGGCTAAAAATATTGTTAAAGGAAAAAAATCAAAGGTTGAAATACCTAGAATCATACCACTACCTAAAATTGGTGGTGTTTTACCTCTTTTACCAATATTTGCCGGTCTTTCTGCAATTGGTGCATTAGCTGGTGGCGCTTCACAAGTTGCTAAGGCTATAAATCAAGCGAAAAATGTAAAAGAGCAACTGGTTGAAAATGTAAGACATAATAAGCAAATGGAAGCTATTGCAATAGGAAAAGGACTTTATTTGAAACCATATAAAAAAGGATTAGGACTCTTCTTAGCACCACATTCAAAAAACTTTTAAATCAGCTACCTAATAGAGCTTTAAGTGAAACTGATATTAATAAATATGCAAACTATATTCCACATTTTAGAGGTGTTTTTATGCGTAATGAATTACCACAATATCCTCGACTTAAAGAATGTGGAATTATTAATTTGGATGTTTCAACTGGTGAAGGTACTCATTGGGTAGCATATTCCAAAAATAATGATCATGTAGAATATTTTGACAGTTTCGGTAATCTACAACCACCTAAAGAAGTTATTAATTATTTAGGAAATAATATTAGATATAATTATTATCAATATCAAGACTTTAATTCAGTAATGTGTGGACATTTATGTTTAAAATTTTTATATGATTGTATAAAACTGAATAAAAATAAATTATAAATAAAATATAAAGTTTTAAAATTAATTTATTTTGTTATTGTCATTCATCATGCCAGTAACATTAACTTTAAGTGGAAACTCATCAGTGTTAAATGCAGAATATTTTCCTCCATTAGAATTACCAAGTGATTGCATGTGTGGTTTAGTTGATTTTCAAACATATAATTCAATACCTAATATAGATAGAAATAATAATTTATTTTTCATTGGAAATGAAAAAATTGAAATACCTATGGGATCTTATGAAGTTGATGATATTGCGGCTTACTTACAAAAAGAGTTACAAAAAAGAAAAAAGGAGTACAAACTCGAAATTGGGGCAAATAACAATACACTCCAAACAGAGATTAAATGTAATGAAAAAATCTACTTTAACCGAAAGCAAACTATCGGTAAACTGCTAGGTTTTAGAGAAATCATATTAGAAGCAAATAAAACGCATACATCTTCATTACCCGTAAACATAATAAAAGTAAATGTAATTCGCATAGAATGTAATCTCATTACGGGTTCATATATAAATAACCATATCGCACATATTTTACATGAATTTTCACCAGACGTTAGTCCTGGGTATAAAATAATAGAAGTACCAAGAAATGTTATTTATTTACCAATAAACACCAGACAAATAAGATCTATAGAAATAAAAATTCTTGATCAAGACGGTGATTTAGTGAATTTCAGAGGTGAAACAATAACAGTTCGTCTTCATTTAAAGGCGATATAAAAATGTTGATATATATTCTAAGAGATAATAAGTTTTTAACTAGTGCATCATCAAGTGCAAGTCTTTCAACACCGTATTTCACAAATAATAAAAAATTACCAAAATCACGATTAACAGAAATTAATTAAATTTTCCTTAAATCATTAGGCTATAAAGTACAAAAAAAAAAAATAAGCTATATATTAAATATTTCAAATCCACCCACAATTGATGAAAGTATTGTGAAAAAAGAATATCACAATTATACATCATTTTCAGTATCATATCAAAAACTATTTTATTTCATCACTAGATGAAATTAGAATATCAATACAACATCAAGATTTATATATATTACCTAGTGAAAGTTATATATACATTGAAGGAGCTATTACTGCCGAAGATGGAAAAAAATTGGCTGCTACTGATTCAAAACTTAACAATAATTGTATGTCTTTTCTTTTTGATGAAATACGATATGAGCTAAATGGTGTTGAAATGATCGAACAAGAAATTTAGGCTTTACAAGCACATTGAAAAATTATATTTCTCTAACAGAGAATCAAAGTAAAATATTGTATAACGCAGGCTGGTCTCCAAATTCACACATTTCAGTTTCTGATGGATTTTTCAACTTTTGTATTCCATTGAAAATACTTTTAGGATTTGCTGAGGACTATACTAAAATTATTGTTAATTCACGTCATGATCTTATTTTAACTCGCGCTAGATCAGATAATAAAGTTGTGCATACTTCAAAAGATTTTAAACTTAGCATTCATAAATTACTTTGGCGTGTACCGCATATAAATGTTTCTGATACTGAACGTTTATCTCTTCTCAAAATTATTGACGGAGGATATCCAATACAAATGAGCTTTAGGAGTTGGGATATGTATGAATATCATGTGCTACCAACAGCATCTAACCATCATGTATGGACAATAAAAACTTCATCACAACTTGAAAAACCAAGATTCATTATTTTTGCTCTACAAACAAATAAAAGTAACATAAAAGATAAGGATAACGCATCATTTGACCATTGCAATTTAACTGATATTAAAGTACATTTGAATTCAGAGACATATCCATATGATGATTTAAATGGTAAATTCGAACGTGAACGGTATGCTTTACTGTATGATATGTACACAAGATTTCAACAATCGTATTATGGACGAGATTCAAAACCCCTTTTAAAATGGGGTGAATTTAAAAACTTAGCACCAATCTTTATTATTGATTGTTCACATCAAAACGAAGCTATTAACACAGGACCAGTTGATGTTAAAGTAGAATTTAAAGCATCAAGTAATTTTCCCGCTTCAACAACAGCTTATTGTTTATTACTTCATGACAGAATCGTGCAATATAATCCACTCACAAATGAAGTTCGAAAATTGGTATAAAAATATAGCACAGATTAAAATTTATTCACTTCATTAGAGTTTGCTGTTCTTTCATCATCATCATCATCCAATTTGAAATTCTATAAAAATGGAGACACCGTCTATAATAATAGATGTACAAGGATTTAGAGGAATTGAGAACAGATTTTATAGTAAAAGAATTAGCGATTTCATATAATTATAAAGAATTCCAGAATTTTATAATTAAACCTGAAATTCATGAATCTGAAAGATTAAGAAGACTATAAGCGCTCTCTCAACATATTAACCTATACTCTGATGAAGAAATGTTTAGTAGTTCTTCTTCAGAAGGAGAAAGTGATATTGAAGATGAAGACTTTACAGTGCGCATCGGATATGAATGCTGGAGTTCAAATAATTTATATTTTTGTAATGATTGTATAAATTTGATGGATAATGAATATCAAAATAATGCAAGATATACAATTGTCAATAGGATAGTAATCTATGAAGACTTTATTACTCACATCAACGAATTAATACCAGAATGTGGTAATTGTCATCAGCAATTAGATTATTATATTTTATAAATTGCATGCATAATTATGTGTGAAAAATAATAAAAAAAACCAAAGTTTTGTTTTTTTTTTTTTTAAATCAGATTTATTCAATATATATATATTATAAAATAAATTAAAAATTTTTTAAAACTGCTTATTGTATTACATTTATGTACTAATCAGTATAATGTTCATAAAATAAAAAATATTTTACTTTTTATACAAAATAAAATTTTTGAATATCCCTATGGCCCCAAGCTAAAGTTTCAATATTTTTATTTGGTATTTTAAATCTTTTATCATCATTGTTTTCTAATGCGATTTTATTCACTAATTTTGTATATAAATTATGATCTTTACTTGTTATTATAAACATTTTTTTCTTTATTTGCAATGGACTATCATGTAGACATTTTTCAAAATCATTAACAGTAATTTCATTTTTTACTACATTTTTCTTAATTCCCTTAATTTTTTTATTTATATCATTTTGTGTAATGTAGCAATATGTTTTAGATTTTAAACCATAATATTTTAAAATTAGGTCGCCGGCACATTCGTCTTTAAATTTTCCTAAAATTTTTTTATTTACTTGTGGTATATTATAAATGTTATTTGTATTATAATCACTCGTATCAAATTTTTCTAAATTCAATTTCATGTCTTCATAGAAATCATCTGTTTTAATTTCATATATAAAAGAATCTGTATCCATATATAACAAATGAGATTTGTCACCATAATCTTTTTTAATATAATTATAATGAAAATCATACATTAGCAGTTTTGATATTTCCAATATACTAAAGCCAATAAATATTGGTTTATTATAGAAGATTTTAGTCTTGTTCATTTGTATGATAATTAAATTTTCATTTACAATTTTTCTACTTTTAAAGTGAAGCATTTTTATTAAAGATTCTGCCGACAATTTTTTACCATTTTCATTCCATTTTGTAATAATTTTTACATCAATGTGTTTATCAATATTTTCCATGGCTTTTCCAAAAACACTATTGTTTTTAAGTTTGTAATAATCTTTTTCGAATTTATTTTTTGCTTTCATTCTCAAGTTATTATTTAGATCTACTATATATAAGGTTTTAACCAAGCCTTTTGCTCAAATTCTAAAACACGATGAGTTTTTTTTATTATCAAACCAAAATCTAGACATTGTTTTAAATTTTTGTAGTGAATAACGTATTTCGTTTTACTATTTAGACTAGCTATCAGTTTTTTATTTTTTTAACTCACACATGAAGGAACAACATTTTCAACGCAAAACGGTAATTCATTATGCAAATTATGTAAATGTTTTGGATACTCTAAATCTACTTCCAGTATGTATCCTTTTTCATCAAAATCGTGTATATCTTGAACGTTAAATTTAGCTACTTCATTTTCATTTAACCATCTAAAATTTTTTATAAGTAAACTTTGGGACATTGCCCACCCATAAAGGTTATTAGCGTCTAAGTAGACAATGTATTTTGACGACTTAGAGCTATTGAAATTGTACATGTATTTATTGTTTGCTTCAGCATATTTTTTTATACATTGACAAATACCACCTCTTATAGAATTTCTTATAAAATGAAGCATTTCAACGTCTGTAAATAACTCTAGTTCTACGCCAGTAATTTTTAGCAGCGCATCCCAACTTAGTCCAGGTAAAGTATAATAATGACATGGATCAAGACTATAAGTGTGCATGCTCATATCTCGAAAATTTTCGAAGACGTCAGCCAACAGAAGTACATCTGTTTTTAAATACAAATCACTATAATCGCCTAAATTTTTTATGTTAAATTCATTCCAAATGATTTGTGCTCGCTCATAATCAATATCACTAATATTCTCAGAAATAAGTGAAGAATGAAATTTTGATTCTGGTGGTAAACATTCATCATTAAAACATGAAAAGTCAGTTACATTTTCATAAGGAAATATTCCTTTCTGTCGCATAAGTTGAAACTTATTTTCATCTTGAAAAAAATTTCCTTATAAATCTTAACTGTGAATCATCTAAATTGTTAACTAAATTATGAAGGCTTGAAGGCAAAAATCTTAAAGAATCAATAAATCTAAGCTTCATGCTATTTAAATCATCAATTTCAATGTATATATTAAAAGATATATATTTTTCCATGCTATTTGCTAACACGTCAACATTTTCATTTACTAATTCTTTTGTAACAAAATGTGAATCATAACCAGACAGATTGTGAAAAACAATTGGAATGAAATCAGGTCTTTGATATTGTAAATTACAGTTATTATGAGCAACACCTCGGAATTTACCTGTGAAATGGTCATGGTCATACACCCTATCTTCACCTAGCTCTTTTTTACAAATATGACAAATTTTAGTTTTTTCACAATTTTGTCTTTGTAATTCTGATAGGTTTTCTATTGGAATTGATTTATTTGAAATTTTAAATATTTCTCTTGCATGGGATTTTATTCTATTCATGAATATTTTCATACAATCTTTCCCTCTATATAATTCAAAGTGATTTAAGGAACTATCAAAACTGCAAACCATGAAATAGGCGAAACTATATGGTTCATGGATATGGATTTCCTGTGTGTATGAAATTTCATCATTACGTGAACATGTTCTAATTGGTTTTAATATGCTTTCAAGATCTGCGTATATGACAAAAGGAACTTTTAATTGTTTTTCTATGCTTCTAAATTTTAAAATATTGTTCGTTTCATTCGGAAGAACAGTACGTGTTTTATTACAATCAATTAGACCATGTTCTTTTAGTTTATTTTCGCTTTTAAAAGATAATAGGCATCCATCACAAAACCATTTTGCTCCATTATGCTTACTTAATTGAGTGCTTAACAATCTACTTAAATTTTTAATCAAACAATAGTGACTACTTTTGTCATTTTGTAAATATAGTAAATTTACATGTTTTTCTTGTTTTTTCATAGTATAATATAATGGCCTTACAATTTCGTGTTCATTTTCTAAACCGTAAACATTTATGCTTATATTATTATTTTTTTCAAATATTTTTATATCTCTTAACTTAACTGGGAAACTCATACCTTCAAGATTCAAAACATTCGAGTAATGTGGATATGAGTTGGTTCTTTGTGGATTAATAGTTGTTGGAAATAAATATGCAACCACAGCCCAAACGAAGCACATGTCATCATTATTTTGAATGTTGACTATAGATTTTTTCTGTTTAATTTGTTTTGGTAGTTCAATATATGAAGATGATTTTAAAGGATTATATTTATTAATATTTATCTCCAAAAAACATGGCTTCTCTAAAGCCCATCCAGAATCACGTTCTTGAAATTCTTCCGATTTTTTAATTATTTCATCACTAAATTGTTCATAAATATTATTTATATCAGTAGCTTTTACAATTATTTGATTTTTCGAATTAAATGATTTCATTTCCGATATAATGTTATTACTATCATCATCATCATCATCATCATTATCATGAACTCTTTTTACATATATCGCAAACAACTCAATATTAACTTTAAATGATGACATCATATCAAACTGTTCTTGTAACAATTTAATAATATCATTTTTTCTGTCTATAAAGAAACCTTCAATATTTGGTTCATCTTTAAGAGCTCTAACACGAAAACGAACAATTCTTGATTTGAAAGCTGAACCAATTTTTTCAATACTATTCAATAGATTTTAAATGACCAAAATATTTACTTAATTCTACACTTTTGTTGCAAATATCGCAATGAACTTTTTTTTCATTATTTTGTATATCCATTTCCTTCTTCTCTGTTATTGCATGATCTAGTTTTAGTTTTTTTGATTATGTCGATGGTAACGTATTGTTATTTGATTTTTCATTTAATTCATGATTTAATTTATGGCAACTTTTAATGTGTCTTAATTTAGAGTCTTTGCGTGAAAAACTTATATCACACAAATCACACTTAAACATTTTAATTGTGTATAAAATAATAAATGTATAAAATAATTTAGTGAAAAATTTTTTTTTAAAAATCGTATTAAACAATTTTCACGACGATTAAAAATTTGTTAATAATTTATTTAATTTCAACCTTTTATTAATTTTTAAGCAAAGATAGTATTTTCAACTGTTTCAATTCAAACAATAAATCAAACTGAACAATTTTTTCTTTAATGTTAAACATCAAATTTATGAAAAACCATTTTTTCATATTCATGGATACAGAGTTCAAAACAAAAAAAAAAAAAAAAAGACAAAATTATTAACCATATTTTTTCCTGTACATATGTATATGCATGTATGTATTTTGCAAAAAGAGGAAAAAAGAAAAAAAACGAGAAACTACAATTTTCAAACTAAAAAAATTAAGTACAAAATATAATAATCAAACCCAACAAAAAAAAATCAAATATATGAAAGCCATTTTTTCATGTACAGAGAGTCAAAGTTCAAAACAACAAAACAAAGTTATTAACCACATTTTTCCAGTACATACATATGTATTTTGCAAAAAGAGAAAATAGAAAAAAAAACCGCAATTTTTCAAATTAACAATAATAAAGTAGAAAAAATAATAACCAAATCCAACAAAATAAAAGTATTAAAATACTATATAAAGCAAAAATTTAAAAATCCAAATTTTACTTAGCTAAAAATGAAAAAAAAACAAGCAAATAAAGGACAAAACAATAAAACAAAATTATTTATTTATTTTTTTAAAACACTTAATTATAAATGTAGCACTTTATGAATTTACAACTTTATATACTTTTATTACAAAAAAAAAAAAAAATCAATATTATGTTATCAAATATTATGTTATATAAAATATCATAGAATAAAAATATTTTATGAAGTATCAACTTCATCTTCATCGTCATCAATTTCTTCAGCGACAATTATATCATCACTTTTATCTTTTTCAATTGCTTCTTCTTGATAAAATTTAATTTTTCTAATATTTCCTGGTTCCTGAACAACATAATAGTTTTTCATCTCATTGATATCATTCATCACAGCTTCCTTAAAAATGTTGATATATTGTGGTGGTAGAAAGAGGTTCAAATTCTCCAGCTCCAACAATATCCTTTCACCAAAACGAGTATTAATTTTAACACATTTTAAAATTTTATATTTTTCCACAGCGTTTAATTTCGATATAGAAGTAGCCGGTTTATAAATATTACCATTCAATAATTTCAAAAAATTTTTACTTTTTTTAGTTTTTATTTCTTTGCGTTTAGTTTCCATTATTTTTCTAAATAAAATTTATGTTAATTTTTTTAAAAAAAAGTACGACTGCTTAAATATTTATAATACGTTTGCACCGAACAAAAATTGTAAAGCAATTAAATCAGTTTATAACAAATTATTTTTTATTTGTTATATATGTACAGAAAACAAATGTTTTCTACTTTTTTTTATTTCATTAATTTCAAAAAAGAACATACATGACATTAAACATTAATAAATTATTCAAAAAAACATTTCTTATTAACCGCAAACTTCCTTGATAGTAGAAATTCCATTAACATATACAATAAGTGCTAAATCTTTCTGAATAATTTTTCCCTTCATTTAATTTTGCATAATAAAGTATTTTTTATATTAATTTCTAATATATAATCTACATGTTAGTTTTTTTTTTGTTAAAACTGATATGAATAGCCCATAAATAATGAACAATGTCTTTATTATCGTTATCATTACTTTTTGAAGAACAAGAGATGTTTATACATTTGTATTATACATATACCATTATTTCTATGTAAGCATTTGTAATGTATAAAGGTAATCATATTTTTTTATTTATTAATAAACACACACACACATACACACACACACACCAATTTTCAACTTCACATAATAATTCAAACACCAAAGCTCCCATCTAAGTTCAAATCTTCTACCAAAAGCTTTCTTATTCGAGAGCTTTGTGGTGGTGCCAGAACTCTCCTATTCTATCTACTTCCATATAATTCACTGTGATATTTTGATTATATTTTGGTTTTATATAATCATAATGGAAAATATACATTTTTAATTTAGATAATGCAAGAACACAAAATCCGAGATATATAGGTTTATTATAAAAAGTATGCATTCGATTCATTTGAATAGCAATCATATTGCTTGTAAATTGAGTTGAACTTTTTAAATTCGCTATAGCAATCAAAGCCCGAGCGCCTTGCTTTTTACCTATATTCTCCCATTCTGTTAAAATTTTTAAATCTTTTCTTTTATCAACATTTTCATTGTTTTGCCGTATGCTGCGTTATTAAGTAACTGAAAAAAATTCTTTTCAAATGTGTTTTTTGCAATTGTTCGATAGTTATTATTTAGATCTATATATATTTTTAACTAAGCTGATTGTTTAAATTGTAATATTCGATAAATTTGTATAAGTTTTAGTCCATGTTTAATACATTGCTGAAGGTTTCTATAATGAATAACGTATCGCTTTTTGTTTGTTAGATCTGTTATTATTTTTGAATGTTTCGCGTTTACCGTTATTTTATTCTCAGCACAAAATGGTTAATCATTATGTAAATCATGTATTGACTCAGGATATTCTAAATCTACTTCTAATATATATCCAATTTCTGAATATTCAGAAATATTCATTACATCAATATTTTCAATTTCTTCTACCCATTTAAAATCTCCGTAAGGAAGATATTAAGACATTGCCCACCCATATAAATTATTTGCATCTAACTACATAAGATCTGTTGATGGCTTTTCTTCGTCATATCCTTTCATATACATATTATTAGCTATAAAATGTCTATGACAACACTGAGTGATATCTCCTCTGATACTTCGTTTAATAAATGTATGCATATTAATATCTGTTAAAAGTTCAAGTTCGATTTTTGTTACTTTTAACATTGCATGCCATGATAATTCTGGAACAGTATAATATTGACAAGGATCTAGAGAATAAGTATTTTGACAAACACTTCTAAAATTTTCAAATACATCTGTTATTAAATACAGTTCTAAATAATTCCAAATATTTTGACCATTAAATTTCTTCCTTACTTTTCTAGCATGATCATAATATTCATCTGAACAATTGCTATTTGTCAAATTTTTCTTGTGGAGATAAAGATATCTCTTCCAGACGTTCCCACGAATTAATATATTCATATGGGAAAACACCTTTTCTAGGAACTACATTAAATTCTTTTTCATTTGTGAAAAGTGAACGGACTTAAACATGTCAATAGATAAATTTTTAGCTAAAGAATCTAAACTTGATTGCATAAAAATTCTTTTTGAAAGTGATACATATAGTTCCTTATTCAAAGGAGTAACATTTATATCACCTTCGAAAGAAGATAATTCCTTAACGAACAAATGACAATCGTAACCAGAAAAGTTATGAAAAAATATCGGAAAAAATTTAAGCACTCTAAACAATAAATTGCATTCATTATGTGCTGGTCCTCTATATTTTCCTGTTAAATGACAGTGATCTGCAACTCTATCATCACCTAAATATTTCTTACATATATGACATTTTCTACTTATAATTTGTTGTTCGAATTCATCTATTGTTAAACTATTCAATGGCATAGATTTTGAAATATAATTATTATATAATTTACGAATATCGTTAATTACAAATTCAACAAATTTTTTAGCACAATCTTCTCCTTTATAAATTCTAAGTTCACTTAAACTATAATTAAAACTACATTTTATATAATAAGAAAATGCATACGGCACATGTTCTTGAACATCTGTTGCTGATGGTCCTGATAGATCTGGAAAACAGGTACTTACATTCTTGAGAATACATTCAAAATCAGGATATATGACGAACGGCACATCAAGTTGTCTAATATAATGTTTAAACTTTAAAATTGATTTTTCTAGTGATGGCATCTTCGTTACTTATTTATTGCACTCTCCTTTGTGAATGTTTGAAGCGTCTGCAGTATAAAAATGTACTAAACACCAATTACATATATAAATTTGACGGTTGGATTTCGTTATTTGACTTTTAATTAATCTATAAATAATAAAATTGAATTCTATTAAAATACTTAGTAAAAAGTATAAACTAATATATTAAATAAATTACCTTGATACATTTTTTATCCAGACATAATGATATTTATCTCTTTTTTGTAAACGTATCAAATTAATATGTTTACTTTTTTCTTCTTGCGTGCTATAATATGGGCCAATAATATTACATTTATTTTCTCCTTCATATTCATATCCAAATACATTGATGCTTATTGTAGGATTTAATATTTCAAATTTTTTACAATCGTTCACTTTAAATGGAAACTGTAAATCACCGAATTCAATTTTAATTCTATTTTTTAATATTATTGCTTTTGATTTTATATCTTCAATTTGATATGATGAAATTTTATCACTATGATTCTCAACTGGATCCAAAGCAGATATGATAGCCCATTTAAAACAATATTCATCATTATTTTGCACATTGACACAAGCTTTTTTATCTGCTAAAAACTTTGGTAAAGGTAAGTACTGAGATCCTTTTAAAGGTTTCCATTAATTAATATTAATTTCGATGTGTATGATTCTAATTAATGTCCAACCACTCTCTTTTTCTTGAAATTCTTCCATTTTTGTATAAATTTTACCACTCATATTCATATAAATTTGTTCTAAATCTTCTTTTTTTTGAATAATGCTCATTTTAGACTGAAAAGATTTTACTGGTATTGTAAAATCATCTTCTTCTTCGTAATTTCTTCTAGTTATTGTAATATATTATCCAAATAATTCCATATAAAATTTAAAAGCTTCATGCTTCAGTAATAAATCTTCTAACGCTTTTAAAATGATCAGTTTTGATTGATTAAAAAACTTTATAGGATCTAAAATAGGTTCATCTCTATTCTCTAAAACATAAGACTCAATCCTTTCATCAAAACAACTTTTTAAAACTTTTAAATATTCATTTATAGGTTCAGCAGCATTTTTTTTATGACTATTTGTTCTCAAATAAGACCAATTTTTTTCATTAACTTCTTTTTTACATAAATCACAAAATTTTTTTTCTAACACTTCTGTTGAATTTCCACTACTTTTAGATGCAATTGGCGCATCAATGTTCACTGTATGTACCGTTTTTAAATGTCTTAGTAAACTATCGTGTCTTGAAAATTCTTTATGACAAAGTGCACAAGCCTTTTCAATAGTATGATATGTTCTTTTATGTTCTAAACATTTATCCTTTCCACTTAAGTGTTTTTCACAAATATCACACACTACACGTTCACCATGAGCGCTTTGAATGTGTCTATTTAAATTTTTTTTAAAACCTAAATGTTTTTTCACATACTTCACAAAGAAATTCAATCTGTACTTTTAATATAAACCAATAAAACTTTTGAATGAAGAGGAGGAGGAAAGCGTTGAGCATCTCCTATGCACTTATATGGCGCTCTCTAGAAATAGAGAATTGTTTCTTGGAGCTACCTTTCAAGATCTCTCTTGTTTAGGAGAGATCTCTGTCAAGAGGCTTCTGGGCTTTCTCTTTTCTTGCTTGGGAGCGAGCTGGCGACCACCTCTACCTACCTACTACCTAACAATGTTGTAACAATGTATATATTAGTTAGTAATTTATTATAAATTAGTTTAAAAATGTTTAAAATAATGCTTTAACGATGCTTTAATTTGAAATGATCCAAACCTTATTTAATTTGTTCCTTTTAATTTCACAACGTAACAAAATTCTTCTAACAACAAAAATAAGAACTATTAGTAAACAATATTATATATGTTTTGAACAATTTCAATTCAATAAGGTAAACACGCATCTAGTCTTTTGATGACTCATCAATTTTTTGCACATCTTGGCTAAACACGGCATCAAAACACACACATACATACATATAAATTTACAATTTGCTAATGATTCGATCATATAAATGAACGTAAATTTTTAGATCAGAGACTAGGAAAGTAATAAAACTGTGTAATTTCATATTAACATACTACATGTTATGTATATAACATTTAAAAGGGTCTTTCAAATGTTGGAAAGAAATTAAGGTTTATTAATTAAAAAGATTCGTGGTTTAATTTTAAAGCTTTACTCAGTAAAAATATCACTATAACTAGGTTCACAATATTAACTTAAATTAACTGATATATTAATTTTTTATTTTATATCAATAATTTGTACCGAACCGAAATACTGTAATCAACTTGATGTCGAATAAAAAATCTTTTACTTGTAATTCTTTCGATTTTATTCTGAATACTTTACGGGCTAATTCTGCTATGATAAATTTAATTTAACTGAATTTTTTTCTAAGTTTTATTTAAATATTTATTTTCAAAAATATTTTAAGTTGAATTAAGTTTAAGTTTAAGTTTAATTCACAAGGGTGAGAAGAGGTTGGGTTGCTTCGACACTGCAGCTTAAGAAAGCTTATTGTATCCCTCACCCTTTGTTTGTCTACATAAAGGCATTTATCCTTTTGGCAAGGAGAATAACGTACTTTATGTAGTCTAGATTTGAAAGATCTTCGAGATTTCTGCCCTCAGTGGTCTTCCATCTCCATCTTTCTAGTGCCAAACATTCCTTCAGGATGTGTGTAGCTGTTTCTTCCTCTTCAAGACATAGCCTACAGTCTAGGTTATTCATATTGAAGCCTAGTTTTTTTAGGTGTACTTTAAACTTGTAATGTCCTGTTATTAGTCCAATTGCAAGTCTAATAACTTTCCTTTCACATTTCAGTGTCAGGTCTGAAATCGCTCTGTTCGGTTCTTTTATAAGGCCCCCAGAGCGTCTTTTTCCTCCATCAGAAATCCAGTGAATTTTATGCTGGTTTTGTACCCAATCATTCACCTTTTTCCTAATGAAGTTTTTAGTAATTCCCAGGGCGGGCTCTGGCCCCATCAGGGGTGTACTGGATCGCTTCCTGGCCAACTCGTCTGCTTTTTCATTACCAGCTATTCCTTTATGACCTGGCACCCACTTCACCAAAATATTGTTGTGGTTGTTTGCCAGTTCATTAAGGTTTATTTTGCACTCTAGTACTACCCTAGAGTTGATTTTAACACTTTCCAGTGCTTTAATCGCCGCCTGACTGTCCGTGAGAATGAGGATCGTTTTATTTCTATATCTCCTTCTTAAATTCTCTAGGACGCACAGGTTTATGGCGCATACTTCAGCCTGGAACACAGTGGCATATTCCCCGAGTGGGATTATTATATCCCTTCTAGGTCTTATCCCATGTATTCCGGCTCCCGTTCCTTCACCTGTCTTTGATCCATCCGTATACCAGATGAGATCTCCCTCCAGGTGACTGTCACGCGTTTCCTCCCAGCTTGTTATCTGGGTGAGGAATCTCTTTTCAAAGTTCATAGAAGTTTCAATGAAATCATGTCTCATTTCGAAACTTCTATCTTTGATTGTTTGTAGAATACTGGTATGCCCGGCTTAAACCAGGGGCTTCCAGTGTCTGTTCATATACAGCCTATACGCCGCTATCCTAGCTTGCCCCTTGATAACGAATTCAAGGGGAGGTACGTTTAGTATAGCTTCTAAGGCTGCCGTCGGGGTGCTTCTGAATGCTCCCGTTGTACACAGAAGGGCCAATCTTTGAATTCGTTCCAATTCAATTTTGGCCTTTTTCTGTTCTGTTTTGGGCCACCACACCAGTGACCCGTAGCTTATCATAGGTTTTAGGATCACATCGTACATCCAAAGTACCATATGTGGCCTAATTCCCCATGTATTACCGAGTGCCCTTTTAAGATTGAAAAGGGAGGTTTTTGCCTTTCTCGTAATTTCAGTCAGCTGCTCATTCCAGGTCAGTTTACTATATAGGATGAGTCCTAGATATTTAACTTGTTTGGAAATCTCTAACTGACTGTTGAAAAAGATAAGAGGTTTTAGACCTTCCAACGTCTTTTTCCTCGTGAAGGGAACAAGGGCGGTTTTAGCTGGGTTTACCATCAGGTTTTCCCTGCTACACCATTGCTCCACTATTTTCAGAGCCTTCTGCATTAACTCTGATATCGTATTTAGGAATTTTCCCCGGGTTATGATGACTATGTCATCCGCATAGCCCTGGGTGTAAAATCCTTTATTGTTTAGTTCGGTAATCAGGTCATCCACTACTAGATCCCACAGAAGTGGTGATAAGACACCTCCTTGTGGGGTCCCTCTGGTGACCGACATCCGTATGTCCACTCCTGTCAGAGTGGCTTGTACTATTCTGCTTCTTAACATGTGGCTTATCCACCTGCATATGGTGTTGCTTACCCCATGTTTTTTTAAGTTGAATAATTTATTTTAAATCAAGGACGATTTCTACGGTAATTTTCTTTTACGACTTTACTGTTTCAAATCCAAATTATAACTCCGATAATCGTAACTATTTTATCAATAATTACAATTATCAATTTTCCCTACTTAAATTTTGTTTTTGCTAATTAAATCCAAAGTTCGTTATTTTAATATTAATATAATTTACCATAAATGACTGTACCAATCGTAGGGGAAATAGACGGTACATTTCAATTCTTCATTTGCATATTCTTTATTTAGTATTGTTGTTCGTTTTTCTTTTGAGCTTTTCTTAATGTACGCAAGTTTATTGCACTTATTAGCTGGTATTCAATTATGTGCAATATGAACTTTGTATGCCAGTGCAGTGCACTTATCAATACATGCAATTGTTACTATGAGCGTAACGTTAATAAATTTGCATATGTCAATATTTTTGTTGTTTTTTATATTTCCGTCCTAATTATGATTTACCTATGTACTTTGGTTAAAATCATTAATTTGCTAGTTCTTGTTTTTGTATTTCATATGAATTTTTTCATGTTATTTTGCAATATGGAAAATTACTGATAAAAAGGGTTAAATATAATTTTGAACTATGTTGCTAAGGAATATATATTGAAACATATTGGCATATATACCTTTGCGTACTTTATTTTTTTGAAACCAATTCTGAACTTTAATATTAAATGAAATGATTGTTTAATTGGAAAGTCATTGCAATATTTATTTATTTTTGTTGATTACATATTTTCTTTGTTAATACAATTAACGGATATGAGTTGAATGAAAAAAAAAAAAACAAAATAAAAAAGTAAAAATGCAAAAAAATAATTAAAATAAAAAATAAAAATGTAAACCAGCCGAAACTGAAATCAACCTCACACACCATGCCGCCAATTTTCCGAGGGGGGAGGAAATGTTTTATAAAAAATATCAAATTGTAACACACTTTGATAAAACATTAGATATATTCAATAATTTCATTCATTTTAAAATTACTTAAACAATTCATAAAGAAAATTCAAAATTATTTCATAAATTATTTCATAATTCTTGAAACATTTCATTAAAAGGAAATTCGGGCATTCAACTCATATCCGTTAATTGTATTAACACAGAAAAATAAATAACAAAAAATAAATATTCCGATGACTCGCCATTTGGGCAACCAATTCATTCTTTATTAAAGTTCATAATTCGTTTCAAAAAAATAAAGTACGCAAAATTATTATGCCAATATGTTTCCATATAAATTCTTTAGCAACATAGGTAGCAATTCTGGATAAAAGTTAAGAGACTCTTAGCCTCTTATTCTATTAATTTAGTATTCTGGGTAAGTTAAGAGATGTCACTGATCAGCTGATCTCTTAACTTTTTGGAGACTTTAGTTAATAGATTTTTGTATTCTAAATAAGAGGATAAGAGACGGTTCTAACCTCAAAAGTCTATTAACTTAGCAGATCATTGTCAAGGACCTGCTAACCTCTTAACATTTATTTGACATATCTCTTATCCTCTTAAAACTTAAATTCTCCACGTATCTGCTACCTAGAATACCAAATTTATAAAAAATTTTGAAAAGTTAAGATATCTCTTAACTTTTATCCAGAATTGCTGCCATAGTTCAAAATTATATTTAACCAAAGAATATTAAAAATTTAACAAGAATTCTTATGGGGCTTCAAAAAATTTTTCAGCCGATAGAGCGGTTCGGGCGATGAAAGAGGGGACGGCATGAATGATGGAATGATTTAGTACATTTGTTGGTAGAAAAAGGGATGTCGTTTTTTCGTATAAGAATATTCAAAATAAACTCGAGAAATTTTAAGCCATATACTTATTATATACTATATATGGATGTATACATGTGTAATAATATATTACATACGAGTGTTTGTAAATATTTTCATACGAATTTGGTATCTTAACTATAAATACCGTCATTCTAAACAAACATAATTTTCTTTCATAAGAACATTAGAACACAATTTTGTAATTGTTCGATCATATATATGAACGTGAATTAAAGATCAGAGACTAGGATAGTAGTAAAAAATGTGTAATTTCAGATTAACATACATACATACATATATCGTACAATATTTCATATACATATATTACTTTTTCTTTTTCACGTCGATTTTTGTTCATATTTCACACTTTTCTTTTACTTTTTATATCAGACAAAAAAATATATACAAGTACGATCTATAAACACATAAATTTGTATACGGTCGAAAGATGTGTACAGAATATTGCACGTATGTATGTATATATTGTATTTATAATTAACAAAATCAAGTCATTAAGTTTCTGGTACAATATTTGTACAGGGACATAACCCCCGGATCAAAAATAATTCGGACTTGGTCAATAAAACACAAAGTACAAGTCTATTCATTAATATTTATTTTTTCCCCTTCAAAGTATTCTCCGTCTGATGCAATGCACTTGTGCCACCGTTTAATCCAATCCTGGAAACATTTTTCGTACTCACTTTTTGGGATCGCCATAAGTTCCTTCTTCGATTTGTCTTTAATTGCTTCTATGCTGTCAAAGCGGGTTCCCCGAAGTGGTTTTTTTGAGCGACTGAACAAAAAAAAGTCGCACGGTGCGAGATCCGGTGAATATGGTGGTTGATGAATAGTGTTTGTTGAGTTTTTAGTCAAAAACTCACGAATAACCACGGCTGTGTTAGAAGGTGCGTTATCGTGGTGTAAAATCCACGAATTATTTTGCCACAAATCGGGTCTTTTTAGACGAACTGCTTCTCGTAAACGCTTCATTACGCTTAAATAATAATCCTTATTAACTGTTTGACCTGTTGGTAAAAATTCATGATGCACAACACCACGATAATCGATGAAAACGGTAAGCAAAATCTTTTTCTTTGATTGAGTACGACGAATTTTTCTGGGTCTTGGTTCTTCTGAAGCGCGCCATTCACTTGATTGTTGCTTTGTTAACGCATCAAACTCGTACACCCACGTCTCATCACCAGTAATGATCCGTTGAATGAATGCAGGATCAGCATTTACTCTGGAAAGCATCTCTTCAGCAACAATAACACGTTCTTGTTTTTGTAAAAAATTCAATGATTTAGGAACCAATTTCGCTGCAAGTCGTGTCAAGCCCAAATCATCACTTAAAATGCTTTGAATTGTACCAAATGAAATTCCTGTTTCAGTAACCATCTCTCTGATCGTTAATCTTCTATTTTCCAAAACCATTGATTTAATCAGATCAACATTTTCTTTGGTTTTTGATGTTGAAGGACGCCCAGGATGAATGTCATCCTTCACTGATTCACGACCATTTTTAAAACGACTATGCCATTCAAATGTTGTTGTTTTCGATAGAGAACTATCACCATAACATTTTTGCAACATTTTTAGCGTTTCAGTAGCATTAATTTCATTTTTTACGCAAAATTTAATACAAATTCTTTGTTCAATTATTTTTTCCATCGCAAAATCGAAAGTAAGCAAAAACTTGACCTAAACAAAGTGCTGTCAAAAAACAACTGATTGACATATATAGCTCGAATTTGGAGGAAATGTAAAAAACAGGTATACAAACATAAATACTAAAAGAAATGCATCTTAAAATATTGGCGGGGGTTGTACATGAACGAGTCCGGGTTATTTTTGATCAGAGTAGTATATGACTCCACGTGGAATGTATACTTAAATTACATACTTACGCATACGATATATAATGCATTCATACGATCATATTTTTATTTACCAAAAAAGTATGAATTTTGAATACTCAAAAATTCAAAATTTAACATTAAACCGATCGTATTCAAAATATATTGTATTTCCCATACAATACATTACAATTTGAATTTACATTTTGTATTTCTATCCTTGTTTCTGATGTAATGAAATTTATGACCCATATGATCGTACAATTATGAAAAAATTATATTTGTTTAGCACGATAATTTGTTTGTTTAGGACAGAAGTTTTACACACGCATATATACGATAAATACGTACGTTACAAAATATTCTTATAAATATTGCGCGTAATATGTACACTTAAATTACGTACGCACGTATGTGATAAATATGCATACATATTCACATTCTATGCTGATTCATGGGTATTTTAGTGGATACTGAATGATTTCTTCTGAAAATTGTAAATATTGCTTTTTTCATACATTTCAATACATTTTCATACATTTTTGCATTGAGTTTAGTACAGATAATATTGTGAACTTTATTTTTTGAATAAAACGGTAGCACTGGGTACTGATGTCAGTTCCCAGGAAGAAAAATTTTTGAACGTCGATTTTGCACTGCTTGCAGTATCTCGTAGTTTTGGATTTCTGATTTAACCCTTTTTACCACTAATTTTCCGTATTGCAAAATAACATGAAAAAATTCATATGAAATATAAAAACAAGAATTAGCAAATTAACGATTAGATTTTAACCAAAGTACATAGGTAAATCATAATTAGGAACAAAAATATTAGGAAATATAAAAAGCAACAAAAATATTGACATATGCAAATTTATTAACGTTACGCTCATAGTAACAATTGCATGTATTGATAAGTGCACTGCACTGGCATACAAAGTTCATATTGCATACAATTGTATACCAGCTAATAAGTGTAATGAACTTGCGTACATTAAGAAAAGCTTAAAAGAAAAACGAACAACAAAACCAGATACAGAATATGCAAATAAAGAATTGAAATGTACCGTTTATTTCCCCTACGATTGGTACAGTCATTTATGGTAAATTATATTAATATGGCTGCCTAAATCCAAAGAGACTCTTAGCCTCTTATTCTATTAATTTGGTATTCTGGGTACGTTAAGATATGTCACGGATCAGCTGATCTCTTAACTTTTTGGAGACTTTAGTTAATAGATTTTTGTATTCTGAATAAGAGGATAAGAAGCGTTTCTAACCTCAAAAGTCTATTAAATCAGCAGGTCATTGTCGAGGACCTGCTAACCTCTTAATATTTATTTGACATATCTCTTATCCTCTTAAAAGTTAAATTCTCCACACATTTGCTACCTAGAATACCAAATTTATTGAAAAATGTTAAAAGTTAAGAGTTAAGAGAATTTAAAAGCTCTTACCTAGAATTGCTACCTGAGTATCAAGAAGAATAACATAATAAAGTTCAATAATTGTAACATAAAGATTAATAATTTTGAATTCAGAAATAAAATTAAAAATTTTTCTAGTAGTAGCATACTTCCAATAGTTCATTTAAGTTTCACAAAATCAATTAACAACATTACTTTGGAAACATTAAATGTAGAAAATGTTAAAAACAGAGAAAAAATAAATTATGTACAATTTAAAAGTAAAATAGCACATTACAGTTTCATAAGTATCAATTTAATTATTATTGTAATATTACTTGGAATTATTTTTGTTATTTTGAAATTTAGGGTAATATTTGAAAGAAAAAGTGAGGTCATAACAAAAATTGAATTGGTAAACAGAGATCCGCATTCACCTTTAACTCGTCATGAAAATGATCAATTTGGCTCAAACCATTCTATTCCTCAAATAGAACCATTTGCGGAGACCGCGAATGCTCTTGGGATTGTAGGAGTAATATAAAATGCAAATTTTTCATAAAAATAAGATAAAAACAAAATTAATAAATTACGTTAATTTCCGTTCCCACAAATTTTTCGAAAAACAAAATTATCAAATATCAAAAGTTTTATTCACATAAAAATTGCTGATTTTCTGAGAATGCTAATTACATTTTCTTGTGAAAACCATAAAGTTCACTTCTTCTTTCAAATGCTAAAATTTTTGAAATTAAAAAAGAAAAGATAAGAAAAATTAAGAAGACAAAAAGTCAGTTCTGTTCAGTAAGCCGCGATTGTAACTTGTTCTTAAAAATTGTTAAAATTACAAGTAAATACTGTATATGATTATATTGAAATCACAACGAAATTGTAAATTATACACAATGTATGCATATATATAGAGACAATACGTGCATGTGCATATCTAAATATTCCAGTAAATTAAGTTAGTTAAATTATTAGATAATTAATAACTTAATAATTAGTTAATTAATAAGTGATATAAAGTGTAATAACTTATTGTTATTATTGTTAGTGTTAAATAAAAAAAAAGGCAAATAATATTAAAAAAAGAACCTGTTTCGTCTAATGACGAAACTGTTATATTCAATCCGCATCAGACTGCAAAATTTGGCTTAGAAAATAAAAAGCCAAAGTTCAGTGAAGAAGTGCAGTCACAAATGATGTTATTGAAATTGAAAGAAAGAGCGCTTCATAAAAAAGAGCAAGAATTACAGCAGAAAGAAGCAGCCATCGCTTTAAAAGAACAACTTAAAAAGAGCATTATTAAGAGCATTATTAGACAAGGAAATTTTTTTAACGAAAAAAGATGAAGACGTTATTACACATTTTTCTACTTTTCGTAGAACATTCGACGTGTGCACAGCAGTTGCAAGTGCTTTGTGGGGAGATTTTGTTGAATATCTTCTCAATGTTTTAAAAATAAATATTAATAAGTAAGTTTTTTATACTTTTTATATGTTATTCATTTTCAATATATTAACTTTTTTACTTTATTTACAGTGTACATCTAGAATTTTGGGGATGCAACAAAATTCTTCCAAAATATGAGAACGAAGTAACTTTTCGTTCTTGGTTTGAAAATACTGTATAATCGAATGCGAGGTTATACATTATACGGTCAACAGGAAAACGGATAGACACCAGCACATCAATCATTTGTGCGTGTTTCAATCAAGGCTGCATGTCCAACTCGATGCCAGGTCCACATGAAGCTGTAATGTATAATTTTGTAGAATATAATCATATTATAAATTTTATTATAGAAAATAATTTATATTGTTTTGCAGGTAAGCAAAACTGTTTTTCAATTGGTTGCATTTTTTAAAACCAATTTGCTAACAATATCATATATTTTTATTATGTGTTTGTTTTTTATTTTTTATTTTATCCATTCACTTTATCATATTATTATACATTATATTATTACAATAAAAATAAACAAAATATATAAAAAATAAAAAAAGTTTTGTTTTTATTTTATTGATATGTATTTTCTCTCATTTTTAATCATTGGTTAGTTGATTGGTTTTTGTCAATGTTTCAAGAATTTGTTTTCAACTTTGATTTGTTTCATTATTTCCGGCTAATACAACTTCGTGATCATTTGCTGTTATTTCTTCAAATACATCCTGTAATACGAGAAGAAACAAAACATTATTTTTCAGCATTTTACTTTTCAAGTTTTTTTTATTTTTCAGCTATTTATTTTCAGCTGCTATTTTTAAAGAAATATAATATAACTTACCATTTCAACTATTTCAATTCCATCGAAAATTGAATCGAATTCTCCAAATTTATACGAATAATCCTCATTGAATTCTTTATAAAAAATAATGTATCCAGGATTTTCTCTCACGATTTGTATTAGTTCGTCTTCTATATTTGGCCACTCAATGCCAATTGGAGGTCGTCTTGGAGCATCGAGAATGTCTTCGATTTTTCTTATAAGATGTAAAATGTTCTTTCTATAAAAATAAAAACAATTTTATTTTGAAATAAATTTATTCTTCAACTTACCCAAGAAATATATGAATCAAATTCTTTAACAAAAAATGTATCCTTAATACTGCCATCGACCATCCTTAAAAAATTACATCAATGAAGTCTCAATGACTTTAAAAACTTAAGATCATAACCTCCATAAACATACCATAAGGTATACAACAACCAATTAAGCAATTACCTTACCTCTTACTATAACGATGTAGCCATTACAGCGTTTTTTTTTTATAACCCATTACGTCATGAATTCTTGTTAAGCCACTCCTCATTCACGATCCATATAAAAGTCGTTTCATTTACTTTGAAAAGTCGTGACAAAGAAATTTGGTTGGCAGTAAAAGTGCTATCGTCCAATATAATAAATCGTGTTTTACTATATGGTTTTATGTTTGAAAAATTTTTATTTATTAAGAAATATTTATTATTCAATAAAATACAAGTATTTAACAATAATTATAGTTATTGGTTGTAATTACTGAAGAAATGAATAATTTTGAAATAAATGTAATACTAAAAAAAAATTCAAAAATATTGCTTTAGTCTCTTAGTTTTCTTCTTTCTATCTTATTTCTTCATTCGATGAAGATTCTGTATCAAGAAATATCATTTTACCTTAAACAAATTTTAAACACAACATTTTTACATTTGAAACGACTGATTTTGATTTGGTTCGACCAAGTTTGACAGGAAAAAGTCGAAACAACTTACGTGCTACCATGATAAATTTGTAACGACTTCGATTGTTGTCGACAAAAATCAGTCGAAACAACTTACGTGCTGCCACTCCTGCTCTGAGGATCGATTCTATCTCATCGACATAGTGAGAATGAGAAATTTCCACGATTTTTTTCACCGTTCCGATTCTGACTTAATAAGAAAGTGAAAAAAAAAGTCAAATTTTTCTCATATAAGAAAAAAACTTTTCATCATTGTTTCGTTCGTGAGAAAGTGAAAAAGTGAAATATTGTGTTTTTCTACATTTATAAAATTAAATATTTTAAAATTAAATAAGAACAATTTTTAAGTATAAATAATATATGTGTTATAAACTTAAAAAAAAAAATTAATAATATAAGTAAAATATTTTTACATATATTTGCTATATATACATATGTATGTACATAAATAATCCATACATGTGTATATATTATAGATAATGGATGCAACAAGTAGCAAAAGAATTATTGGGAAGAGCCCATCCGAAGACCAAAAATCATATTTGGTCGATTTTTTAGAAAAAAATGTCGACTTTGCCAATGATAAGTAAGTAAAAAAAAACTATATAAATGTAAAAACAAGTGCATATAATTATCTATCTTTTTAAAATAAAGATTCGAGTCTGTCGACGGAGCTCGTAAAAAAGAAGCAACATGGCAGAAGTTAAGCGAGGAGCTTAACGCTATAGGAGGCGCCATTAAAAGTTGACCAAAATGGCGAAAATTTTGGTCCGATTTAAAGTATTTGTTTTAAAATATATGTGTTTTGCACAAAAAGCAAAACATAACCCCTTTTTTCTTTTTATTTTAACTAACACATTATTTTATTATTTTTTCACCATCATTTCCTTTTTCACATCTTTTTTCACATATTATTTTTCACACTTTTCTCATTTATTATTTTTCACTTTTTTTATTTTTCACGATCATTTTTTATTTAAATATTTATTTAATTATTTATTTCAATATTTATTACACACACATTACACAACACTACTGCACTTGTCATTATTTGACAAGTGCAATAAACATAGAATTTATTGTTTACATTGTTCCATTGTTTACACTGGGAAACAATAGAAATACAGTTTACCCAGATCGTATATAAACGAGATGAAATTCAACAGAAATCATCATTTTTGATCAAATTTTCAAAGTGAACACTTCACTAATTCCTTGTCTGCTTATTCAGTCTCAGCGAATCTTAACTGAGAATCAAGAAGGACGTATCTTAATCCTTCGAACCTCTAGAGCCTTTTAGCGAATCTTAACTAAAAGGTACCCCCGATTTAAAAAGACAGCGAATCTTAACTGGATCGTTAAATAAAAAAATATGTATTTTTCTACTAATCCGGATTCTAGCGAATCTTAACGAGAATCCAAAGTACTTTCGTAGTGATATCTCAAGCGAATCTTAACTTGAATATCATCTACATTTAAACCGATCTTCAGCGAATTTTAACTGAAGATCCGGTATATTAATTTTCAACCTAGACAACTTCAGTAATTTTACTAAGTCTGTACTAACACAAATTACACATATAACTTATAATTTTAAAATTCTTTTTTTTTTTCTTCTTTCTTTCATAGACCGCCCTAGAAGTCGAAAGGTGGAATAGGGCTAAGCACTGATTTCATTTAAGATATTTATTTAGTTTATTAATCTTAATTTTATTTATTGAACTCTTTTTTATTTATTCATCTTTTTTTTGAATTTTTTTATAACTTATTGTATGAATTTTATTTGCTTGAATTTTTTATTTATTTACTTATTTTTATTTTGCTTTGAATTTTATATTTTTTTTATTTATTTACTTATTTTTATTTGGCTTGAATTTTTATTTTTATTTATTAAATTATTGTTTTCCTAATTTTAAGTTTTTAATAAAAAGTAAGTTTAATAACGTTTAAATCAAGACTTTTTCATTTTACTGCCCAACTCCCTAATTCTGATTTACGAATCAGCTGCACTTCATACTTGTTATTAATTAACATTGTATTGTCAATGTCTGCCATTTCTAGGTATTAAAAAAACAGAGACGGCAATACAATATGTGAATATGAAAAAAATATTTTCTAGTATATATTTTCAGAAATTATACTAAAGAAAAGTGCGCTGCCATCAATGAAGCAGAAAATAGAAGTGGTGTCAACGGTCCCAGAAAATTAAAGGCGCTGACGGACCTAGAGTACAGGATTAAGGCTGTAATAACACCACAGAGCATTGTTGGCGATTCTGCCGTGATGGAACTGGGGGTAATTTAAATTTTAATAATAAAACGTAGAGATTTTTAATAATGAATTTTATAATACTTTTTTAGGTTACACGAAACGAAAGGGAAGATCTGACAACTTCAGATGAAGAGTCAACTGCAGTTGAAGAGGCGACACAGCCAGCTATATTTGAAGCTGCTCCAGATGAAGAGGACATCCAGCCAGCTCAAGACAGTAATTTTGTCAATCTGGTGGAGGCTCAAGTCCAACAAAGTGGGAGTAGACGTAGACAGACCCGGGACCGTCTCCAAAATAAAAACTTAAATAGTGATATAAGGGAATTAATAGATTTAAAAAAACAGAAATTAGTTATGTATAAAGAAAAATTAGAGTTAGAAAAAGAAAAATTAGGATTAGAAAAACAAAAATTATATAGAAAAACAAAAATTAGAATTAGAAAAAAAAAATAATATAAGATATATATTTATTGTTTAAAAAAGATTCAAACTGTTTTATTCAGTATATACAATTGAACCCAATAATTTCTATTTACAATAAAATAATTTTTATTTTAAAAAGTTAATTTGAAAAACAAGAATTCACAATATTATTCAAAATTCTTCTTCCTTCTTGTAATATTTCATCTAGGTCAATTACTATATGCTCAATTGTACTAGATTCATCTTCATAAAAAATAAATTCCTCAAATGGGATTTTAGAAAGCATCAATATATTATGCAACACAGCACAAGCATTAATTAATTCCTGCTTTTTCTGGAGAATAATACAACGTACGTTCTTTAGATAAGCATCGGAATCTAGATTTTAAAATACCAATACACCTTTCGATGATGCTTCTTGTTACTTTATGTGCTTTGTTATAATTTTCTTCAATCCAACAAGTAGGTGATTGTATTGGTGTCATTAACCATGGTTGAAGAGGATATCCACTATCACCTAACAACCAAAAATTTTGATCACCTTCTGTGTACCTTTTTAGTTATAAATCACATAATAAAGAATATTAAATATTAATGTATCATGTAAATAAACATTGTATGTTATACAAAGTATATATGTATGTACCTATTTTGAAGTAAAGTTTTTAAAGCTGACCTTTTCCAAACGTAAGAATCGTGTGTCGTTCCGCCAAAACGTGCATTAACGTTTAAAATTATGAAATCTGCATCGCAGACTATTTGCACGTTTTTCGAATGTCCGCCTTTTCTGCAATAGTACGCGTGTTCAATATTTTTCGGCGGAGATATAATTTTAATATGCGTGCCATCTACTGCTCCAATAATGCCAGGAAAAACTGCTATATCAAAGAATTTTTGTTTGCTGTTTAAATATTCTTGTTTTTCAGGAAACATTACGTATTTAAAAGCTATTTTGTTTATGGCATCAGAAACTTCTGTAACACAACGACTGACTGCTGTTTGAGACTGTTATGTTCCATACATAATATTGGTATTTCCGTTCACATATACTACACATATTTGCATATATCATATTATAATTCATTATTTCTTTATCAAAATTTCATTTTTGCTTATGCAAAGATATATAAAGCAAAATTGCTGAATTTACAAATTTTGTACACAAGTGTTACTAAAACTCATAATGCAATTTCTATATTGTACGATGCAATTTCTATATTGTACGAAATTGCTGTCCTAAGGTCTGGTTGAATTCCGTTCTTCAAGTTTCAAACATTATTCTTAAAGTTATTAAACTAAATTAAAATTTTAGAGTTAGAGTAATTGTAGATTTCTTAAGGTTCAGTCGTATCTTTTATAAGTTCCAGTAGCTAAGATTTACATTCATAATTTGTATGTTACTCAATTTCACTGTGTTTGTGATTGTGTTTAATAAATTTATTGTAATTAAATAAATTTCAAATTATTAAGAAATTATAATTAATTGTGAAATAAATAATTTTGAAAATAATAACAAATTTGAAATTGAACTTGTAATTTTAATAAACAGTAATTTCTATAAATAAATATATTAACAATATAAACGAACACATCAATACAAGAGTTTTAATGTAAAGTTCGTTGACAGTATAAGCAAAAGTGAAATCCATAACAAAATTGGTGTCAGAAGTGGGATTGCTTATAAATCTGTCACGAATTTATAAATAAATAAAACTGGTGTGTGTGTGATAAATAATAAACACATAAATTTCACAATTTGCACTCTCAACTAGAACCACATCTCAACACAAGAGTCAAAAACTTTTGGTCTATTTCATCAATCAACCTCATATAATTGTGTCCCTGCAGCCAAATAACTTCATTGGTCAATCTTTCATCTGTATACCAACATCGATTTACTGTCATTTTCAGGAAATGGTTTTCAGGACAACAATTGCCTTTATTTTACTGTAAGTACAAATTTTATTCTATTAAACCGTGTTATAAAATATCAGAACTATAAGTGCACAACAAAAGGAAATAAGAAAGCGGCCCTAATCTCTGTAAGGAACCTTAATTTATATGTAGTTATTTATATAATAAAATATTATATTCAATAAAGTTGATTAAAATAAATTTTGACATTTTAATTGTAAATAATTAAAATTAATATTTAAATAAATATTGTGAATTGAATAAATAAAACAAAAAAAATGCCAATGACTAGAACTCAATCACAAAGAAAAGAGGAGAAAGTTGAGGTTACAAATAATCCACTCACAGTTAATCCAAATACCTCTCATAATATTGACACTGTATTAAGTGATCCAATTACAGCTTACGGTTCGGCTAATACGGCAGTTCCTGATGTATTTCGAAGTTTCAATCCTTTAGATATAAATACATTATTCAAATTTATTAAACCGTTCGATGATGATCGCGCAAAAGTAGTGCCTTTTCTAAATAATTGCGACTCAGCTTTCTCTCTCGCTAATGAAGATCAGCAAGTTATTCTCTTCGCCTATACTAAGACTCAGTTAACAGGTAAAGCAGAAGCTGCCTGTGCAAATTATGTTTTTCGAACATGGGATTCTCTCAAAGAATATTTAAAAAGCATGTATCTAGACAAAAAACATTATGGTCACTTTCTTATGGATTTATTAAGTTGTAAGCAAGAAACTAATGAAACAATTTCTCAGTTTATGTTTCGCATCGAAAATGTATTGAAAAGAGTTTTGACTTCAGTTCAACAAAGTAATCATCCAACTGAAGAATTACCTGGTAGATTAGCTGCGATGAATGATCTTGCGTTGCACACTTTTGTTCTAAACGTGCGATCTGAAGTCAGCCAAATGCTTCGCGCCAGAGATATAAAATCGCTTAACGAACAGCCTTTAACATTGCAATAGAAGAGGAAAAGGTCTTACTTTTAATGAATAAACAAAAAACTAGCAATAAATTTTGTCAAGGTTATCAAAAATCTGGCCATAGTATCCAAAATTGTCTTAAAAAGTCACCTCAAAAACTTTCGAAGAAAAATGCAAATACTTAAATCGTTCTACATTCCATTGGTGCAAAATTTTGTAATTATTGCAAAAACAAAGGGCATGATATTTCAGAGTGTAGAAAACGAATGCGGGCTAATCAATATAAAAATCAAAAATTTGGTCAAAAACAAGGTCCTAATCCTGCCGAATCTCCCAAACAGGGAAACATTCGAACACCAGCAGCATCTCGAGGCACCAGCAGCAGTACCCCGGGAGCTGAACCATTTCGCTGCAGTGAACATACATTAATTTTTAGCAATTCAAGTATAATTTATACAAAATTAATCTGTGCTGAATCAAAAACGAATTGCTTAACTACATTAATAGATAGTGGGGCCAATGTTTCAATAGTTAAGTCTTCCTCTCTTAATCCAAAAACAAAATATTTCAACGATGAAATCCTAACCTTACGTGGAATAGCCGAAAGCATTAATCCTATTAAAACTATTGGTTATTCCAATCTGAATCTTTTATTTAACGATAAACGGGTAACTCACAAATTCCATATTATTGCTTCAGAATCAAATATTCCATACGATGGAATACTCGGAAACGATTTCCTTAGTTTCTATAAATCCGTATTGAATTACGAATCTCGCAAGCTTGTTTTAAATTTATGTAATAATTTTCTGATGTCGATTCCATCCTTCTTAAATAATAAATCTGAACAAACTATTTTACAAGCCAGATCTGAAACACTGATCGAAATAAAAGTTCTTAATCCTGAAATAAAGGAAGGAATTCTACCTGAGGTACAAATTCTAGACGATGTCTATTTAAACAGAGCCATTACTTCTGTTAATTCCCATAACAAGGCTCTTGCGCAATAATTAATACTCGTGAAAATAATGTGCTTATTACAGCAGCAAAGGTAACCCTTCAATCAATTCCTCAAGAGATATTTCAATTCAAAATAAACCCTAATTTTAGTCTAAACCGAACTGATATTCTGAAATCCCAAATTCGAATGAATCATTTGAATTCAGAAGAAAAGGAGAGTTTAATCAGAATCTGTAGTAAATTTAACAAACTCTTTTTCCTTGAAGGAGATACTCTTACTTCAACTTCTGCCTTAAAGCATTCCATTAATACTGGCGACACGCCACCAATTGCAAGCAGTGCTGCCATTTTGGCATAAATAATGCCAGATGTGGCATATTTTCTTCTTATCTAGCATTAAAATCTTTTGAAGAATATGCGGGCATTTTTTTTGGCATTTTTTTCTCTTCATCCTTGCATACATTATGCTAGATTTTTGCGTGGTGCAAATTACAAGTCATGAACAAAAAGTTTTGTTCTTTTTGTTAGAATAAAAAAGGAAAACGGAGTGAAACTTCTCTTATCACTTTATTACCGACAGTTTAATGTTCTTTTTCTTTTGACTGACATTCTTGTAAACTAAGCATATGATTATACGTATGTATATACTTATGTATGTACAATATGAAGTGAATTGTTCATTTTTTATTTTGTCTTTCTGTGTAATATACATACATATGTACATATATTCGAGTAAGTAAATATCGTGGTTTTTTGGTCATTGTGATAATCGAAAAATATGGACAGGTAAGTTTTTTCATTATTTATAAATTTACGATCTACGAAGCTTATTTATAAATTTTAATTAATTTGTACTTTATATATTAATATTACTAACTATACATAATTTTATTCAATAGAACGAAATAGAACGTCCATTAATTTGCTAAACAGCATTTAACTTTTATTTTATCAGGAACTTTCACAATACCTGAAGATGTTCTTAAATTTATAAAAAAATCATGCAAATATGAGAAATTAAATGCGGATGAAGGAGATATCCTTATAAATGAAATATAAAATTTTATTTACTTCTATTTATTTTAAAAAAACTTATTTTTTTCCATTATTTTTGTTTTTATTTTATGCTTCGTTTTTGTTAACTAATTTTGTTATTTTTTTTTTAATCTGCAATAAAATGAACAATATAAAATTTATTTTTGTAAAATTTATTCATACACATATAAGAGCAAATTGGAAGCAGTAAAAAAATGATAGTAGAAAATAGAAATAAAAGCAATTTGGCATAAAGTTTTTTTTAAACAGAAATCAGCATACTTTTAGGGATTTTTCTAGTTTTGGTTTAGCATATCCTGGCATTATTTTTTGGTCGATTTAGCATATTTCAGTCTCTACAATCTGGCAACGCTGATTGCAAGCAAGACGTATCGTTTCCCTGAATGTTACAAGCAAGAAGTCAATAGGCAAATAGACCAAATATTAAACCAAAACATAATCAAACTATCCACTTCACCGTGGTCATTTCCTTTATAGGTAGTCCCTAAGAAAGCTGATGCTTCTGGGAAACAGAAGTGGCGTATAGTCATAGACTATCGGAAGTTGAACAACGTAACAGTTGGCGACTCCTTCCCATTTCCAAACATAACAGAAATTCTTGATCAACTTGGTCATAGCAAATACTTCACAACGTTAGACCGCGCATCTGGGTTTCATGAGATAGAAATGGTAGAAAAAGACAAATGCAAAACAGCATTTTCGACCCCTAATGGTCATTACGAATACAACAGGATGCCGTTTGGTTTGAAAAACGCTCCTGCCACCTTTCAAAGACTGATGAATTCAGTCCTTTCCGGTCTAACCTCCATTCATTTTTTCGTGTATCTCGACGACGTAGTTGTCTACTTGTCTTCTCTTCAAGATCACGAAGAAAAATTAACAAAAGTATTTGAACGTCTCCAGGCAAATAACCTAAATCTTCAACCCGATAAATGGGAATTTCTAAGGAAGGAAGTCGCATATCTAGGCCATATAATTTCAAATGAGGGCGTTAAACGCAATCCCGATAAAATTCAAATAATAAAGGAATTTCCTCGTCCTACTTCAGCAAAGCAAATAAAGTCATTTCTTGGACTCGTAGGATATTATAGACGTTTCATACAAGATTTCAGCAAAATTTCTAAGCCTTTGATTTCACTGTTAAAAAAGAGAACTAAATTCGAATGGAATTTCGAGCAAGAGGAATCATTCAATACACTTCATAAAAAAATTAATCGAAGAACCTATCCTAATATACCCAGATTTTTCGAAAGAATTTTTGATAACTAAAGATGCTTCCAACATAGCAATCGGAGCTGTCCTTTCCCAAGGACCAATTGGAAAGGACCTTCCAAAATCCTTCGCTTCGAGAACCTTGAATAGAGGGAGTTACTTGCTATCGTATGGGCGGTGAATCACTTTCGCCCATATGTTTATGGTAGGAAATTTAAATTAGTAATTGATCACAGACCTTTAGTTTGGCTATTTAACTGTAAGGATCCTGGTTCAAAATTAGTGCGATGGCGTTTAAAATTGAAAGAATACGATTACGAAATGGTTTATAAACAAGGGAAAATTAATTCAAATGCCGACTGTCTTTCTAGGATTTCTCCTACAAATATTCATATTCTAGATGTTTCAGAAGACACTTATGACGATTACATCCAATTTTATTATAATTCTCTCGTAACCAATATCTATGACTTCGTAGAAGATAATTCTCATCTGACAAAATCTCAAAATAATATCGCATACATAACCAGTGTAGACCTACATGAAACAAAAAAATTTTGTCTTCAATTCATGAACTCGTCCAATAATAAGGAATGTCTTCTAAATTCTTCTCATGAAATTTATTCAGCCTAAAAATCAACGAATAAAATCACACAAAAAACAATATACCATTGCTTTGTAAAGCAGAATTATTGGGAAAAAGCAGCTTACAAAGATTTGTTTTATACCTTGTGTTTTGCCCAAAAAGCAAAACATAACCCCTTTTTTCTATTTACACTAACGCATTATTTTTTTCACCACCTTTTCCCATTTATTTTCACATATTATTTTTTCACATCTTTTTTCATATTTTTTATTTTTTCACATTTATTATTTTTCACACTTTTTACATTTATTATTTCCTTCACATTTTCATTTTTTTTTTCACGATCATTTTATTTCAATATTGATTTAATTATTTATTTAAATATTTACTTCAATATTTACAACACACACAACACCACTGCACTTGTCAAACTATTTATTTCATTATTTGACAAGTGCAATAAACAGAACTTATTGTTTACATTATTCCATTGTTTACACTGGGAAACAATAGAAATACAGTTTACCCAGATCGTATATAAACGAGATGAAATTCAACAGAAATCATCATTTTTGATCAAACTTTCAAAGTGAACACTTCACTAATTCCTTGTCTGCTTATTCAGTCTCAGCGAATCTTAACTGAGAATCAAGAAGGACGAATCTTAATCCTTCGAACCTCTAGAGCCTTTTAGCGAATCTTAACTTAAAAGTATTTAACGAGACAGCGAATCTTAACTGGATCGTTAAATCAAAAAATATTTTTATACTAATCCGGATTCTAGCGAATCTTAACTAGAATCCAAAGTACCTTCCTAGTGATATCTCAAGCGAATCTTAACTTGGATATCATCTACATTTAAACCGATCTTCAGCGAATTTTAACTGAAGATCCGGTACAATAATTTTCAACCTAGACAACTTCAGTAAGTTTACTAAGTCTGACTAACACAAATTGCACATATAATTTATAATTTTTTTTTTCAATTCTTTTATTATTTTTTTTTCTTCTTTCATAGACCGCCTTGGACATAGAAAGGTGGGATAGGTCCAAGCATTAATCTGCTTTAGTTATTTACTTTGCCTTTTAAATTCATCATTTAATTCATTTTAGTTTTTTTTTGTTTTATTGTTTATTCATCTTTTTTTGAATTTTTATTTAATTATAATTTACTATTAATTTGCATGAATTTTTTTTAAATTTTATTTTATTAATTGAATTTTTTTATTAATTTATTTGCTTGAATTTTTGTTTTATAAATTGTTTTCCTAATTTTTAAGTTTAAATAAAAATAAGTTTTATAACGAATTTAAAACACGACTTTTTTTCATTTTTGCTGCCCAACTCCCTAATTCTGGTTTACGAAACAGCGGCACTTCATACTTGTTATTAATTAACATTGTATTGTCAATCTCTGCCATTTCTAGGTATTAGAAAAACAGAGACGGCAATACATTTTTTGGTCCTTCGAGCAATAGTGCAACCAGAATGGGACGTGGCAGTAAAAAAGTGGAAGTCGCTGCCATCGTTAAGACTGACATCGTTAAGACAGACGTTAATACATCTTTGCTTGAGCGACTTACACGATCGGCAAATAACTTTGACAAAAATTCAGGAAAACAATTTACCGAATCATACTACAAAGCAAGATTAGAATGCTTTGAAGTTTTATGGAAGAAATTCCAAGCAAATCATATACTCATCTATGATAATGAAGAAGAAAATGATGAAGCTGATACATATATCAGCAGCGATTTATACGAACAATTCGAGAATTTATATCTCGAATACATTGTAAAATGCAAAGACGCATTAAAATAATTTGAATTAGAAACAAAAACTGAATATATAAATACATCTCAAATAGACCTTGAACATACAGAAAAAGACAATATTCAATTAACTCCTATTCCAATACCAAAATTTGATGGTAATTATAAAAATTGGAGATCATTTTTCGATCTATTTTCTTGTCTAATACATAAAAAAGCAAATCTTGCAAATGTTCAGAAATTACATTACCTTAAAGCTTCAGTAACCGGTGAAGCTGAAAAATTGCTTAGACAGTTTGACGTCACTGCCTCAAATTACACCAAAGCATGGGAATTACTACAAAAACGATACAATAACAAACGTGTGCTAGTGAATACCCATCTCAAAACCTTGTTTGGCCAACCAGCCATCAAAATCGAAACCTCAAATTCGATCAAACACTTGCTAGATCAAACTGAAGAAGTTCTACACGAACTCACAGCTTTAGAGCTCCCAACAAACCATTGTGACGCAATACTAGTACATACACTTGTACAAAAACTTCCTCTTGAAACTCATGCATTATGGGAACAGCAACAAGGAAATAACACAGAGATACCTACGTACTCTCAATTCAAAAAATTTCTAGAAGTGCGCTTTCGTACTCTTGAAGCCATTCAAGAAATTAACAAAACAAGAACTTCTTTCCAAACACAGTCGACGTCAAAAAATACAAACAACTTTTTGAACACGCACAAATGCAAAAAATGCAATCAAAATCACATTCTGTTCAGGTGTCCTATATTCAGAAAATTAACTACCAAACAAAAAATAGAATTTGCCACACAACATAACCTATGTAAAAATTGCTTAAATGATTCACATAGTATAGAAAAATGTCCAAGCAAAAACACTTGTGCAATATGCAACAAAAAACACAATAAATTATTACATGTACAAAAAACACCAAATGAATCCACAACAAGCACTTCTACAAACTTAACAGCACAAAGCCATACACAGAGCACAAAACTTGCTTTACTAGCCACAGCGCTAGTAAACGTAAAAGATAACAATGGCAGAACGACTCAATTAAGAGCGTTATTGGACACGGGTTCACAGACATCTTTCATCTCAAAGTCTGCGTGTAAAAAATTAAAATTAAATTGTGTTCCAACTGATACACAAATATCAGGTTTAGGAAAAACACAAACAGCACATGTACAATATAAAACAAAAGTATGTATGAAATCAATTCATACCAATTTCAAAACAAATGTTGAAGTTTTCGTAATCAATCAGATTACTGGTAAAACACCTAGTACCATAATCAACATCGAAAACTGCAAACATTTGTTAGAATTAAAACTAGCAGATGAAAGATTTTTTGAACCGGGTCCAATAGACCTCTTATTAGGTGCTGATATATATGCAAAAATATTACAAAATAATGTAATAAGAGGGAATAAAACAACACCTACAGCCCAATTAACCTTGTTAGGATGGATTTTATTTGGGTCTGCCATATCAGACAGCAATACAAAAACGTTTCACACGGTAACATCACCCACAGAAAATTTAAATGAACAATTACGAAAGTTCTGGGAAATAGAAGAAATTCATACTTCAAAACCACTAAAAAAGGAGGACATACTATGTGAAGACAATTTTCAAACAACCCACACAAGAAAAAGCGATGGAACATACAAAGTAGAACTCCCCTTTAAATCCAAAGTAGGCCCTGAATTAGGACAATCAAGGTCAAAAGCCATAAGTCAACTATTAAGTCTAGAAAAAAGATTTGCTAAAGACCAGCATTATTTTCATTTATACAGAGAATGTATAAATGAATACTTAACAATGGGGCATATAAGGGATGTGATGACAGCAGATATAGAAAAGATGTACAGGATGATCTGGATCTCTGAAAAACATCACAATTACCAACGAATTGTTTGGAGAAAATCACCCCATCATAAAATAAAAGATTTTTTATTAACCTTTTTAGCTTTAACAACCGTCACCGTCGGAACCACACCAGCACCATTCCTTGCAATACGAACATTGCAACAATTAGCAAAAGACGAAGCTAAGAATTTTCCAAAAGCAGCCAAAGTCTTACCAACTTGTTTCTATGTTGATGACTGTTGTCTAGGATCCAATGATAAGAGTGAAGCGTTGGAATTACAATCTCATATGATAGACATGTTAAAAACAACAGGTTTTCATTTGAGAAAATGGACCTCAAATTCACAAGACTTGTTAATCAACATATCATACGAAGATAGGGAAATGAAAACCTCATTAGAACTTACTTCACAAGAGTCGTTCAAAACTTTAGGTCTCCATTGGTATCCAGGTGAAGATGTTTTCCAATTTAAAATTCAATTACACGAACAAAAAACAAATTATACAAAAAGAACCATTCTGTCTGAAGTAGCGTCTTTATTTGATCCCTTCGGGTGGTTAGCACCATGTATAATTATAGCTAAAATATTAATTCAAAAACTCTGGATATCAGGCTGTATCTGGGATGAACATCTCAACAATCATCTATCAGATGAATGGTTAGGCTTCCGAAATCAAATTACCCAACTCCAAACAATCAAAATTCCTAGATGGACAAAATTCCACTCACACCATAGAGCAGAACTCCACGGATTCTGTGATGCATCAACACGAGCATATGCAGCAGTAGTATATTTAGTTATCTATCAAAATAACGTAAAAATTAGTTCCCTTATAGTTCCCTTATATATTATCTCCAAACTCATAAAACAAATACAAACTGATATGGATCTCCATAATATCCAAAAATACGCCTGGTCTGACTCTGAAATAACATTAGCTTGGATTAAAGGGTCACCATCAAAATGGAAAACATACATAGCAAACCGTGTTGTAGAAATCCAAGATAATGTCCCACCAGAAGAATGGCGATATGTTCCATCAGCAGACAATCCAGCTGATTGTGCGTCACGAGGAATTCCTCCGGAATTACTACCATCCCTTACATTATGGTGGTCAGGTCCCAATTGGTTAGTTAATACTCAAAATTCATGGCCAATACAGCCCAAAATTATCGAACCTAAAATAGAAGTAAAATCATTAACGACATTTTTAAATATACAAGAACCATCATTATTATTTAAGTTTTAATTAATTCTAATTTTTAAGTTTAAATAAAAATAAGTTTTATAACGAATTTAAAACACGACCTCTTTTCATTTTTGCTGCCCAACACCCTAATTCTGGTTTACGAAACAGCGGCACTTCATACTTGTTATTAATTAACATTGTATTGTCAATCTCTGCCATTTCTAGGTATTAGAAAAACAGAGACGGCAATACACCTTGCGAAACCTGAAAAATCAATTGATTAAAGATGAAGTTAATTGTATATCAATGCCAAATTTCGAAGATCCGATCAATCAATTCAATTATAGTAAAGTAAAAGGTATAATCCAGTACATATTTCGAAATACCAAAATCAAAATTATTATTCACCTTGGCAAAATCATCACACCTACTAGTGATGATATCCCCCAAATTTTAAAAGAAAATCACGATGATCCACTTTCTGGTCACATAGGATTTCATAAAACATATAATAGAATTAAATCTACGTATTTTTGGCCTAAAATGAAAAAACAAATTAGGAAATATATAAAATCCTGTGAATCTTGTCAAAAAAAATAAGACGCTAAGGAAAACCTTCAAAGCACCCATGGAGATTACTTCAACTTCTTCTAAACCATTCGAAAAATTGTGTCTGGATGTAGTAGGTCCTTTACCAATTACTGAACACGGTAACCGTTTCTTAATCACAATGCAAGACGATTTAACTAAATTTTCACTTGCTTACCCCGTACCCAATCATGGAGCTGCAACAATAGCTGAAGTATTACTTCTATTTATCAGTCATTTCGGAATTCCTAACTCAATACTTACGGATCAAGGTACCGACTTTACCTCAAATCTGATGAAAGAATTTTCAAAGTTACTACATGTAAAACAACTTCAAACGACTGCATTCCATCCACAGAGCAATGGAGCCCTTGAAAGATCTCATTCTACACTTAAAGACTATTTGAAACACTATCTAAATCAGGGATTAAATAATTGGGACGAATGGATCCCAACAGCGATGTTTTCCTATAATACTACTATTCATAGTACAACCAAATTCTCTCCGTACGAATTACTTTTCGGGTACAAACCCAAACTACCAAGTTCGATAAATCAAGAGCCTGAATTTAGGTATACTTATGACAATTACATTGATCAACTGAAATTCAGACTTTCTACATCGCAGAAATTAGCTCGAGAAAATATCATTAAATCCAAAACAAATTCAAAGGAAAGATATGATAGAACAATAAATAATCCAGAATATATCGTAGGGCAAATGGTTTATTTAAAAAACAGTAAAACTAGATTAGGAAAAAAGTTAAGTTCTAACTATGAAGGGCCGTATGAAGTAGTCAAAATTTATAGGAATCAAAATATAACCTTAAAAATAAAAGGAAAGTACGTTGTGGTACACCGAAATAGATTAAAACCTTCTGAATAAAATTCTCATTACAGATTTCTGAATTTAGCTTCTGCGTCACGATTCCAATTGGAACCAATAGGCAACAACAGTGGCATTTATTTCGAAAACATTGGATACGCAAAATTTCATAGCTCAACGTGGAAAGTCATCACTTATTTGAATCTATCTTTTTATATGAACAAAGTTAGTTTAGTCCGCAACACATATCAGAGATCTTTAAACATTTGTGATAAGCTAAACAGTAGTTCAGATACTTACTTTTGTAAACAATCTTTAAATTTAATAGAAATACAAATACCGAATTTAGATTCAAGATTAAATTCTCTTAAAAATTTGTTAAGACATACTAGGCAGAAAAGAAGAGCAGGAGGCTGGTTCAACGGAATAGGTTATGCTTTTAGAACGCTTTTCGGTACTCTTGATGCGGTTGATGCGGAATATTTTGAGAATGCCATTAACGAAGTAGCACAAAATGAACAGGTCAGTTTAGCTCTAATGAGAGATCAAGTTCAAGTTGTCAAGACTACGATAGCAACTTTTAATGAAACTATCAGCAAATTAAAAATACACGAGAATAGTTTAAATGAAAATATACGGAAATTTAACAAGTATAGCGAATCAATTTCCAATCAAATAAGTACTCTTCGTTTTAATAAAATAGCTACTCAACACATTGGTCTATTAAATTTCCTAACTAATGAAATCAATGAAGAAATTGATAATTTAGTCAATGTTGTCCTTTTTGCTAAAAGGAACATTTTACATCCTATGGTAATAACTCCCATTCAATTAATGACTGAATTAACTAATAACATTCAATCCTTGCCAAAAGGGTTATATTTTCCTCTACCGTGCGATTTAGAGAACGCTCATACATTATTCAATATTGCAGATCTTCAAGTATATTCAAAGGATTCAAACTTAATCTTCATTATTAACCATCCATTATCAGAAGATTATTACTATAATCTTTTTCATTTACTTCCGTTGCCGGTGCCGCATGAAGTTTCACACAACACTTATGCTTACATTCAACCGAATTTCCCTTACGTCGCAATATCACAGAATCATATGAATTACGCAGTAATACATAATATAAATGAATGTAAAACTTTAATTAACGAACATTTCCTATGTAAAAATAATATTCTATATCCAACTAGTCGAAGCAGCGTTTGCGAAATTAATTTTTTCATGATGAATACAAAGAAAATTCCAGATAATTGTAATACGCGATTTTTATATGGCGATATCGAATTAATTCACGCATTAAAATTTAATAAATGGATTATAGTCACTTCCTCAGAGAAACCTTTAACTATTTTATGCGATAACCAGAATATAATTGATAAAAATATTGTAGGAAAGAATTTACTTTCCCTCGAAAATTCTTGTGAAGCATATGTAAATTCTAACAGATTACTACCTTCCTACGTAATTATCACCGAATTTCAATCAATAATACCAATGGTCAATATAGAGGATGATTGTTGCGTTCAGAAAAAATTAAATTTTTCGCATGAATATCTTCAGCTTTCTCCTGTCTCTTTGAAAAACGTTAATTTAGACAGTCTTAAAAAAGCAAGTCATAATTTAGAACGAATTAATCAAAAAATAGAAGATGCAAATAAACACCCACATTTAATAAAATATCCAACTATGCATTCTTCAATGTTATATTTTGTACTTTCAATAATGATGTTATATGTAGTATATAAAATATGTAAGCCTTCACGTGATGTAAAAAATAAACATAATTGTACAATAGAGTTAACAAATAAGTAGTATAAATATGTTGGTTCTGGACCATACGGGGTTTCAGGGATATGACGTCAATAGGTTGTGACGTCATTTGTGGTTAATCGAGTCTCAAGTAAAATAATTATCCTGCGGTTAACCGAGTTTCGAATAAAATAATTATCTTGCCGTCAACCGAGTTTTCGAGTAAAACACTTTTTGTGGTTGTAGATTTTTTTTGTTTTCAAATTTTCCTTGAGAAAATTGAAAAACGAGTTTTCACAGAAAATTTGGGAAAACTTTTTGTATAAAAAGGGATAAAATTTTAAAACTTAAGATATACTATATATTAGAAGTGGACTTAAATTATTTTGGTGATTATCATGATGATCATAATGATTTACCATTCTGTGCAGAGAACAAAGTAATGCAAAACATGCTAAACTTATTACAGATTTAACAAGTAAAACATGATATGTAATACATTACAGAAATCTTTAACAATGTGTAAAACATGGTTTAAAAATTGTTAAAATTCATGGAATTTTACAATTTAAACAATCAAATTGGTTAAAAAATTATATAGATTTAAATAATCATTATCGATCGTTAGCAACAAATAAATTTGAAAAAAATTTTTTTAAGTTACTCAATAACGCTGCGTATGGTAAAACTATGGAAAATGTTGACAACAGAAAAGATGTTAAAATTTTAACAGAATGGAAATATAAAGGTAAAAAATTAGGCGGTCGAGATTTAATTGCAAAGCCTAATTTTCACAGCGCAACTCATTTTACAAAAAATATGGTTGTAATACAAATGAATCGAATGCATACTTATTACGATAAACCAATATATCTCGAATTTTGCGTTCTTGAGCTGTCCAAATTAAAAATGTATAATTTTCATTACGATTATATGAAAGTAAAATATGGTAAACATGTTAGTCTAAATTATATGAACACAGATTCTTTTATTTATACAGTTCAGACTGAAGTCTTTTATGAAGATATGAAAAATGACATTGATAAAAACTTTGATACTTCAGAGTATGCTGTTGATAACGTATAGGGTTTTCCTTTGAAAAATAAGAAAGTGCTGGGTATGATGAAGGATGAAAACAATGGTAAAATAATGACAGAATTTATAGGACTTAGAGCAAAAATGTTTTAACTAAGTGTTGAAAATTCAAAAGATGTTAAAAAAAACTTAAAGGTATTAAGAAAACGAGTGTGAATAATATTAGTTTACAGAACTATAGAGATTGTTTATATAAAATGAAATTATTTTATAGTAATGATATGTATGTATATAGGGTTATTTCATTAATTATCGACCAATTTTCATCAAAGTTTGGACACGACCTCCTCCGATTTGTTTGAAAATTTGCTGGTTGGTAAAATATGTGAAAAGTAAAAAACTAATTTTTTTGTTTTGCAAAATATTGCGTTTTATTTTAATTATTACGTCATTAAATTTTAAAAAATCAGTGTGCTAGGGCATCTTTAAAAATCGATATAAAATCGCGTGGTGGTCCCGGAGCCACAAAAGTCATATCAGTAGAAAGAGGAAGATTTAAGGAATATGCAAGAAAATATATCAAGGATAAAGGATGCAAAAAGGATATCAAGGATACCAAAAATATCCTTTATTTGAAAATATCTCAAAAAATGGTATTTTGATTTTTTTTTAAATTTATTAAAATAAAGTGCGTAGGGTTAGCTTCAAACGCCATAAGTTTGAATTTGGGCAAGCCATGGGTTCAGACATAAGAATTTTTGATGTTTTTTTATGTTCATTACAGAATGTATTTAACTGTAGCAATAATATAAATACCTCATGTCTAACTGATTATCGTTATTACTGAAGTATTCGTACTACACATCAGTGCTTAGTTTGTGCTTTGTTTTTTTTTTTAATTTTTGAAATTTTTATGAAATATGAGTGTTCAAATAATTTTTAACACCTGTTGTAATCCTTTTAAAATTCCACATCATCGTCCTAAAGTAAATGATTTAAGACCAGTGTTACCATGGATGTTTCAAAAAATATCACAGTTGAATCTTGGTGAAAAAATTTGTTCTCAGTGTCGTAAAAAAATTCAACAATTACCAGGAACATCGAGTGAACACATTAATATTATGGGAGAAGAAGTAGAAGACCAAAGAGAGTACGAATTGAGTCAAGTGCAAAATTGGAATACCTTCCACAGGAACAGAAAGCAGAGGAAGCCACAACACATGTTTACTTTGACAAAAGTTTACTACTGAAGAGTATAAATGATTGCTTTTTCCACTTTGGAGAACCACAACTTGCCCGTAGACGCTTTGACGACATAAAATACATTAAAGAGAAAATGATCTCGTTAATTAAAAGCGTATGTGAGAAACTATTGAATAAAATTATAGAATTTGAAGAACGTAAGGATCAAGCGTGTGAAAACGAAATTTTGAAAAAAATAAAAGAAAAGTATGATGATACAGATGACAAGGACACAAAGTGCATGCTTTTAGGATTATTACCAGAAGACTGGACGATAAAACAAATCATGGAAAAATTTCCAGATACAACCCACTACCTCGTGAAAAAAAGCAAAAAACTACTAAAAACAGAAAATATTTTAAGAACACATACTCGTGGGAGGAGAAATACAGACGTTGCAATAGAAAAACTCGTTGTAGATTTTTATTGCAGTGACGATCAAAGCAGACTTATGCCAGGAAAAAAAGATTTTGTTTCGATGTGGGTAAGTTCAATGAAAATAACAAATAATTTGAAAAAATATTTGAATACAAGATGTTTTTTCCTAGGTTGGAGATAGCAAACAGCATGTTCAAAAAAGATTGGTGCTGGCAAATTTAAGAGAAATTTATAGGAGTTTTAAGGACACGCATCAAGGACTTAAAATAGGTTTTACAAAATTCGCCTCTCTACGACCAAAAAACTGTATACTAGCTGGAGCTCATGGCACGCATACTGTTTGTGTTTGCAGCACCCATCAAAATTTCAAACTAATGTTGGAAGGATGTAAGATCAGTCAGCTGACGAAGGAAGAAAAAGTCCACATTTCACATTACAAAACCTGCTTAGCAATTACGAAATGTAATCCTCCTCAAATATCATGTTTTTTTGGAAACTGTATGGAATGTCCAGGATATTCATTTCTAAAAGAATATTTTTACCATATTTTTGATAAACATGGTATTGAAAACATTACTTTCAAGCAGTGGACGGCAACTGATCGTTCAAGATTGGAGTCTAAAATAGAATCTGTTGAAGATTTTGTGGACAGCCTAATTCAGAAATTATCCAGTTTAAGTCGGCATATTTTCATAACTGAACAACAAAACAAATATTTAGAGCACACTAAATTAAACCTTATAGAAGATGAATCATAGTCATAATAGACTTTTCAGAAAATTATTCATTCGTTATTCAAGATGAAACTCAAAGCTATAATTGGACCAACGATCAAGCAACAGTGCACCCATTTGGGATATATTTTCGAAACACTGAAAACCAAAAGCTGGAAAGCACTAATTTGGTCGTAATAAGTGATTGTTAAAAACATGATTTCTTGGCTGTTCAACTCTTTCAACAAGAACTATTAGCATTTGTAAGACGAAGATTCGGAACAATTAGAAAAATATTTTACTTTTCTGATGATTCTGATGGACAATATAAAAATAGGAAAATATTTTACAAACTTTCTGAATGTTAGAGTAAATAGCAAAATCATACAGAATGTACTTTGAATATAACTACTTTGTATATTACTGTATAATATTGTATTGAGTAGGCTATTGTTTAAGTTGTAAAAACTATAAATACCAATGTCAACTTGTTTGTACTTACTTATTCAAGTCATTAGAAATAAACTATTCATTATAAAATCATTTATAATCTTTTATTTCTAACAAAAGGTTATGGGCCCAGATCCCAAATTTAATTAAATATTATATCAAAAATATTAGTACAGGTCGAAAGTAAAGTCGCGTACTAGTACAAGAAAAATTGTGTGGTTTAGTTTTTTGCAGTAAATCAGTTATTTTTTTTTTTTTTTCAAAATGAGTATTAATAATTTCCAGATAGAAAAATTAAATGAAAATAATTACGAGGTCTGGAAAATATTAATGAAAAGTGTATTAATTCAAAATGAATTATGGTCGTATGTCGACGGCACTGCAAAAGAACCTAGTGATGCAAAAAATATTCCGAATTGGAAAAAAGCGGATGAAAAGGCTTTGGCAATGATAATGTTGTCTATAAAGCCAGGGCAAGTAATTCATTTGAAAAATTGCAAAACGTCAAGTGAATTATGGGAAAAAATTAAAAATCTTTATCAATCACGAGGACCTAGCAGAAAGGTGACTTTGTTCAAGAATCTTCTTCAGACAAAAATGTCTGAAGGACAAACAGTTTCTGAACATATGAAAAATTTTTTCGAAATAATAGAAAATTTAAATGAAATTGGAATTTCATTGGAAGAAGACATCATTTGTATCATTCTACTTTCAAGTCTACCAAAAAGTTTTGAAAATTTCGTTATTGCAATAGAATCTCGTGATACTTTACCAAGTATTTCGATCATGAAAACGAAAATTATAGAAGAAGGTCAACGACGGACACCAGAAGAAAATATGAACGCACGTGAAAATCAAGAACAATCTTATTTTAGACGGACAAACCACAAAAATAAGAGTGATAGAAAAAATTTTTTTGGAAAATGTTATGTACTATATGTGGAAAAAGAGGCCATTATGCAGCTGTTTGCAGTCAGAAAAATCAAAAGGGACAAGACAAGGATATTAAACGAAGAAATTCATCATTTGCATTACTGAATTCTGCAATATTATCACTATCAATGAAAAGATGTTGGATAGTAGATAGTGGATCTACTGTTCATATGTGTTGTGACAAGAGTATGTACAAATGGATAAAAGAACATAAAGAGCGAATCGAGCTTGCAGCGAATAATTTTATTGAATCAACAGGCATAGGAGATGTGTTAATTAAAACAAAAAGGTCAGATATTACTTTGAAAAATGTTTTGTATGTTCCAGAACTGAAATCAAATTTCATATCGGTAAGTAAAGCCAATGAAAACGGTTGTGAAGTTATTTTTAATAATAAAAATGCATTAATCAAATGTAACAAAGAAACAATAATTTGTGCTAAAAAACAAAGTAATCTTTTTATATTTGATAACTTTTTTGATAAAAATAAGTTATTTTCGTGTGTCGATAAAAACAGTTTATTATGGCGTACTAGATTTGGCCATTTAAATAATAAAAATATTGCCATTTAACAAAAAGAAAAAATGGTTCGTGGACTGAACGGAAAAATTTCTAACAATAGTATTCAATGTGAAACGTGTATTAAAGGAAAAATTAAAATGCAATCTTTTTCTTCCCATTCCGAAATTTACACTAAAAACGTTTTAGAGCTTGTGCATACGGATGTATGTGGTCCTATGCGAAAGCAATCAAACAGTGGTGCGCGATATTTCATATTGTTTATTGACGATTTTTCACGAAAGATTTTTGTATATTTCTTGAAACAAAAATCTGATGTATTTTAAAGGTTTAAGATATTTAAAGCTGAAGTTGAAAATTTTACCGGCAAAAGAATAAAATCTATTAGAAGTGATAACGATACTGAATACGTCAATAATATTTTTCAACAATTTTTAGTAGACAATGGAATAAAACACTAACTTACAGTCGCATATACTCCACAACAAAACGGCGTCGCAGAACGTGCAAACAAAACTCTTGTAGAAATGGCACGTTGCATGTTAATCGAGTCAAAACTACCAGAGAGTTTCTGGGCTGAAGCAGTTAATACTGCAGTTTATTTGAGAAACCGATCACCAACAAAATTAAGAAAGAAAGCAACTCCTGAAGAAATATGGACGGGTATTAAGCCAAATGTCTCACATTTAAAACCATTTGGTTCTCGAGCAATTATTTTAGATAAACGACCAAATAAATCCAAATTTCAATCAAAAGGTATTGAATGTATATTGGTTGGGTACTGTGAAACAACAAGAACTTACAGACTTTGTGAAGAGGGTTCAACTCGGATACACAAAAGTCGAGATGTCATATTTTTAACGCAAAAAGGTGATATGTATAATTCTTTCAATAATACTAATGATTATATAATTGTAGAACCAAGTACTTTGGAAGACAAAAATGAAATTATTCAAGAAGAAAATCAGGAAAACTTTGAAAAGGAGGGAGAAAATGAGAAATTAGAGACCGAAAAGGAAAAAGAGTATATGGATGCAGAACAAGACATCACAAAGTCAAAAATTGAAGAAGTATCAAATGAAAACTATGTTTTTATAAATGAAGCCGAAAATGAAGATATCCCAAATCAAATGAAAACAAGAGGTCGATCACGTTTAATAAGAACAGGACTTCGGGGAAGACCTAAAAAATTGCGTCCAAGTTTTATAAGTTATGTGAAAAGTGAAGATTTTAAAAATCCATCAACTGTACTAGAAGCATTATCAGGAAGTAATAGAGAACATTGGAGAAAAGCAATGCAGGAAGAGTACGATTCGTTGATGAAAAATGGAACATGGGAATTAGTAGATTTGCCTAAAAATAAATTCCCAATTAAATCAAAATGGTTTACAAAAACATTGTGCAAATTCAAGACATGCAGAATTATTAAAAGGTTTAGGCATATATAATTAGTAATATGATTTTGAGGGAAAGTGTTAGAGTAAATAGCAAAATCATATAGAATGTACTTTGAATATAACTACTTTGTATATTACTGTATAATATTGTATTGAGTAGGCTATTGTTTAAGTTGTAAAAACTATAAATACCAATGTCAACTTGTTTGTACTTACTTATTCAAGTCATTAGAAATAAACTATTCATTATAAAATCATTTATAATCTTTTATTTCTAACACTGAACATGAAAATGAATTTGGAATTTCAGCAGAATGGAATTTTTTCAGTACATCACACGGTAAAAGCGTTTGTGATGGACTTGGAGAAACATTAAAACGTCTTGCAACTAAAGCCAGTTTGCAAAGGCCATATGAAGATCAGATAACAACACCAATTCAGTTATTCGAGTGGGCCGAATCAAATATTAAAAATATGAACTTTGTTTTTATATCTTCTGAACGATACCTACAGGAGGAATTACGATTCAAGCAACGTAATTTAAAGTTGAAATTATTACCATCAACAAGGAAAATGCATCACATTACACCAGTAAATGAAGGAGTAGTACAAGCGAAGGTATTTTCGTTTTCAAATGATTTTATCCAACATAGGTTAAATTAATTTAAAAATATTGAATAGTAAAAATTTAATTAGAAAATTGTGTATATGTTTATAATTTAGTTTAATGCTACAAACAAATAAAATAAAATATAAAGTTTTGAAAAAGTTGATGCACTGAAGTCATCTATATTATGAATATTTACATCGTTTTTTAAAAATTTTTCAATCGTTTTTTTTCTTTTCTTCTCCTTTAACATAAACGACTATATTTTTTACATTATTAGTTAGAAAATCTTTAACGCTTTTGAAACTGATTGATCCTTCATTCCACGATTGTCCATGATGATTTGTACATAACCAATTATTTGTATCTTGTTGTTTTTTAAGGTAAAGTTATAAAACTATAGGGTGGTTTTATTAAAAAATGTTGAAACTCATTAAAATTTAAAAAAAAATTGCAAGCTCTGAATCCTTGTATGTCAATTATAATATTTGTATTCATTTTGATGTAATTTATTATTTCTGGTTTATATGTGGTCAATATAAATTTTTAAAATGTACTAAAAAGATATTAATTGCTTTTTTCTTTTTATATAAGTTTTCGAAATTCACTTGTAAGAGGGTTATATTCAACTATACGATCATGTAAAAGTAAACAGAATGCACTTGTTTTTTCTGGAAAATTAGCTGATGCTTTAAATTCAACGTTTATATCTACTGATCCAGTTTTGATAGCTTCGTTATGATGTGAGCAATCAATAACAATAATAGTCACTGAATTTTTAAAGTTTGTTAAATTCAACAATGGTTGAATCACCACAAGGATAAGTTTCTGAATTTAAATGAACTTTAATATCTGTTAAATTACAATTATCAAATAATGTATTGTCTTTATTTGATTCATTATTTTTATCTGTTTGAAGAGCAAATATAACGAATCTAGGTTTTTCTAATTGTGACGATGTTTTTGCTGTCCATATATGATAGTAATACAGGATATTCATGTAAATCCCAACTTCGAAAAGACATTTGAATTGGTTTACTATTATTAATAACTTTTAATAATGAAAGACGAACAGTATCACCAACATTTATATGAGGTACTCTCCATAAAAGTTTATGAATTTGGATTTGAAACTTTTTATCTATCTTCACTACATTAATATTAGATCGAGATCGAATTAAAATTAAATCATGGCGTGCATTCACGATAACTTTTGTAAATTTAAAATTTTTTAACGAAATTGCATTTAATGGAGACCAACTAGCATTAAGTAATAATTTGCTTTTATCTTCGTTAAGTGATATATAATTTTTTAAAGTACTTGTGTATCCAGTATTTCGAGAATGATCAATTTCTACTCCATTTAATTCATAACGAATTTCTCCGAATAGAAATGCCATAGCAATATTATTCAATTGAGCTGCATCTAACGTTTTACTATCAGGGGCAGTTAGAGATCCTTCAATGTAAAGAAAACTTTCACTAGGCAATAAAATTAAATCTTGATGTTAAATTGATATTCGTATTTCATCATTGCTTTGAAAAGATGTTGAGTAAGGTGCGTAACTATGATATTCTTTTTTTACAATACTTTCATCGAAAATTGGATGCTTAGTAATTTCTAATATTTCACTCATTGTTCGTATTTCATTATTATTTTAGTACAAATCCAAGTGATTGTAAAAATTGTTAATTAGGTTTTGTCAGAGACATATATTATAGAGATAACTCATTTTTGAAATTTACGCTAAAATTTAAAAAAACCAGTGTGAAAGATCAAATGAAGTAGAAGCTGGGTAAAGTTCAACATTTACCAGCTTGGAAGTTCTACCCATATGATCTTTCTATTAAGCTACAGGACTTTATATTACAGCCATATGATAAGTCACGATTTTACACACGTTTGATTGTGTGAATATTTAAATATATGACTTCAATTATTTACGTATGAATGAACACTGGGTCTTTCGTTTTGTACAATACATTTTGTTTTTGTATTCCTAGAATTATGATCGGATCTAAATTTTTTTTTCAAATTAAAATTTGCAGGCATATATTTTGTTTGTGTAATTTAATTACACACAATTTTTCTAATTCTGGACTATTTAATTGTTCATGATCATGAATATATATTGTTTGTGTATTCTTTAAAGTTTGAATACAAAATTTTAAAAGCCAAAAATTGAATATTGAGTTTATGAAATTTTGTACGGCATAATTATAATTCGCATGGCGTATATTTTGTTTGTGTAATTTCATGACCAAAAAATTTTCTGATTCTAGTTTTTGATCATGAAAATGAATAATTTTTGATTTTTGTTTTGTAAAAGGAAAGTACGACAATGATCAACAATTCTAATTTGCACAGATGTTATCTGTCTTGTGTTCACAGGCAAATAAATAACATTTCTTGGAACTTCTATTATTTTATACCCAGGACCAACATCTGGTGAAAATTCATATAGTGTGTGTACTTTTTTATTATTTATGTATGACCCTGTAATTGTAGTACACTCTAAACGACTAACATTCACTGTAATTATATTTACAGGTGAGTCTGATTCATGAATTTTGTTTGATACCAACTTTTTCGGATTAAATCCTAACAAAGGACCGATAGTTCTCTTTCTTTCAAAGTAGATTTCTTTATCACTTTTAATTTCTTTTTTGTTTAATATTTTATAGCGATGATGATATGTTAAAATAGGATCTAAATATGTACTACAATAAGATATTCGTTTACGAAATCTTTCGCGATCTCTTGCACATGTTTCCCATACTCTAATACGACTTTGTTGATAAGCATATTTCCAAATAAAGAGTAAATGAATTTTTGGATTAAAATCAAAATGTACTTTTTTTCTTATTGTATATATATATTTTTTTTTTATTTATTCATATAGTTATATAAAAACTTGAAACATAAATGTCCACAATTAACTGAGTTAAATTTCTGATATCTATTATAATTATATTTAATATTACTACCTAAATAATTTATTACTTCTACAGGAGGCTTAAGATTTCCATGACTATCAAAATATTCAATATGATTACATTTTTTATAATAAGCTACCCAATGAGTTCCTAATCCAGATGAAGTATCAAAACTGATAATTCCACATTCAATACGTGTCGGCTTTTGTGGTAATCCATCTCGCATAAAAACACCTCTAAAATACGGTATATATTTTGAAAATTTACGTATATCGTTCTCATTAAAAGGTCTATTGGGTAGCTGTTTTAAAAATTTCCTTTATGTTCCGGTGATAAATAAAGTTCTAATACTTTTCTATATGATTTTAAATGTAAACCTTTACTCATAGCGATCGCTTCTATTTGTTTATTATGTCTAACACTTTCAATCAGCTGTTCTTTAGCGTTTTTAGCATTATTGATAGCTTTTGCAACTTGTGAAACACCTCCTGTTAAAGCGCCAATAGCTGATAAACCAGCAAAAATAGGTAAAAGTGGTAATACACCTCCTGTTTTAGGAATTGGAACTATTCTTGGTATTTCAACTTTTTGTTTTTCGTCTTTACTATACATTTTGCTGCCTGAAGTGCAAGATTTATAGCACTTGGCATACTTTCTGGTTTATTCTTTTTAAGCATACTTTTTACATTTTGAAGAGTTTTTCTACACATTTTTTCACTACAGAGTTTATTTTTTTTTTGTTCACGTTTTCTTTTAGTTTTAAGAGATAATCCCATTCCGAATTTTACTTTAGTTTTCATTGCGTTTGTTACTAACCAAGCGTTTGTACGTTCTCTTAAATTAGCGTTATTTGACCGAACTCGTTGCCACGCTTTTTCTTCTAATATTCTATCACGTGGTGGTGAACGAGGTCCTCCAAGTCAACCTGGAATTAGATTCAAGTTAACTCCTGAAAGAAATTTTGATATAGAATATAAACGTTTACAAAATGTAGGATTACCAGTTAGTGATTTTGATGCTGTAACAAAAGAATTTCTTCGAGGTGAAATAACAGATTTAAGAACAAATCTTTCAGATGAAATTGATGATAGTAGAAGTCTCTTAGTAAAACAACTACGTAATCTTGATGAAAATTTAAACTTTAAGATAAAAGAATTTAAAACAATTTTCACTGAAAAAATACAAAAAATAGAAATGTTTGTGAATAATTATCAAGCACATTTTCTTGAAATTGAAAATATTTTAGAAAGAGTTAAAAATTTAGAAATTAATATAACTAGTTATGATACAAATTTAAGTGAAAATAAAAGCTTTATAGAAACAATAAAAAATTAGAAATTGATTTAAATAATTATTACAAAGATTTTGCTGATTATAAAAAGCTCTTGCAAGACACTTTATACATTGAAAAGATAGATAAAGATGAATACGTTGTTAAAGCAAAATTATCAATATTTAAAAAACATAATATTCAGTAAATAAATAAATAAATATATCTTTTATGTTGAAATTACATCCTTTATTAAGAAAATGACTAAAAGACAGCTAGTTGAAGAATTGCATAAACCACCTCGTAGAAAATTCATTCGAAGAAAAGTTGTTACAAAAGGATTAGATGATCTTTGGCTAATTGATTTAGTTGAAATGGGTACATATTCTACCAATAATAAAGAATATCGCTTTTTATTAACTGTAATTGATACATTTTCAAAATGTGCTTGGGCGATTCCTCTTAAAAGTAAAAATAGTGTAGACGTCACTAAAGCAATGAATAAACTTTTAACTTCATCAAATCGAATACCTCGTAATTTACAAAGTGACCTCGGCAAAGAGTTTTATAATGAAAATTTTCAAAATTTAATGAAAAAGCATAATATTAATCATTACTCAACGTACAGTACAATGAAAGCTTCAATTGTTGAACGCTTCAATAGAACGTTAAAAGGATTAATATGAAAAGAATTTAGTTTTAAAGGATCATATAAATGGATTAATTATGTACAACAATTAATTGATACATATTATAGTACAAAACATCGTACTATAAAAATGAGTCCTAGAGATCTCATTAGTCTCAATGAGTTAACTCATCTAATGAAAAATTGTTATTAAATACAGTTTAGAGTAATTTAAAAACATTTCCAGTACCTAAATATAAAATTGAAGATTCTGTTCGTATAAGTAAGCATAAACATGTTTTTGAAAGAGGATATACACCAAATTGGACAACAGAAATTTTTAAAATTGTATCTATCAATAATACAAATCATGTAATATATAATTTAGAAGACTATCAAGGTAGTATAATAAAAGGAGGATTTTATGAAAAAGAATTGTTGAAATCAAATCACCCTCATATTTATTTAATTTAAAAAGTTTTAAAGAAGAAAAAAGATTTGTTAAATGGTTAGGATTTTCTAATGATCACAATTCATGGATTGATAAGAATCAATTATTATAAAAAAAACTTTGTTATATAAATATTGAAATAAAACACATATTTAATTTTAATAAATGTATTTTTTATTATTTATTTATTTATTAATTACATTCTTCTTATTCTATAATATAAATTGATTAATTTTTTAGCCTTTTGTATCATTTTCGAAACATTCCAACAACTGCAAGTATCAGATCCTGATGTTGCATTATTTTTAGACCACGGACAATTAACATAGTGAACTCCATGTATAGAATTAGATTTTCAGCAAAATTATGGAGTATTCAAGCATTTGTCTCAATATTTTTGAGTGTTGCACGATCAGAAAAATATTTCCTTTTTCAAAGTCCTATTTCGTCTTATGTCAGAGACTTTTCTCTTCCGATTGTAATTTTTTTTTTAAACTAAATTGCACGAAAAAGTTCGAAATAACCCGAAAAAGAATATTGAACACTGGTTCATTAAACATTTTTATATATTATTCACTTCGAACATAAAATCGGAGTAGTGAGAGTAATTAGGTGTCGCGCCGGAATTAAATTTTTTTGAAAAAGTCCTTCCTATAATTTATGGATTGCGAATTTCGACCATTTACGAGTTTCATAAAATGTGTAATCTATCCATAACGTGTATACTGGTTCAAAAATATTTTGAAATATACCTAATATTTAAATAAAATATTTAATAAATTAAAGTGAGAGTACACTGGTGTCGGAGAATGTAACTAGCTGCAGAGATAAGACTGGAAATGTCGCATTAGAAAAGAAGGCGATACTTGCAAGATGGCTGAAGCATTACGAAACGTTAAAAACTACAGAGCAATTACATTGTTAAATGTATTATAATAAATCGTCTCGAATATACTACACACCAGACTGATTGCCTATGCAGAAAGTATAGTTGGAGACAACCAGTGTGACTTCATGAGAGGCAAGTCTACAATATATCAAATCATTACAATTAGGCAAGCGATGGAGAAAATGAAGAAACAAATTATACCGCTGCATCTTGTGTTTGTAGACTTTATAACTCCATATGATTCGGTACTAAGAGAAAAATTGTATGATGTGGTGGAGGAATTCCAGATACCTCATCCCCTTATTCACCTCGTCTGCATGACAATGATGAACGTTGAATGTTGAATGTTGAATTCAAGTTCAGAATAATTTATCGGACACCTTTAGCACGAGAAAGGGATTACGGTAAGGAGAAGCACTGTCATGTTTGCTATTTAACTAAGTAATAGAAAAAATAATAGGAGCTCCGAACATAAATACGAACGGCACAATATTTTATTGGTGAATGGCGACGACATAACCATCCTTAAAAAAAAACTGCGGAAGGTGTAAAAGATATATTCACATTAGCGCAAAGCAGTTTGGTCTAATCGTTAATGAAGCAAAAACAAAATATATGGTAATAGAACGCACAAGACAAAGGGGAGTAAACAGGCGTGTCATTTTTAATAGATATAACCTGGAGATAGTGGATGAGTTTAACAACTTAGGCTCTCAAATAAACGTCGAACGAGGTGCTCAGAAGAAATAATCAGAAGAATTTTCCTAGAGAATAATTGCTAGTTTGGACTGCCAAAACATCTACGATCACACCACATATCGTGAAGAACTAAGCGGAAATTAAACATGACGTTGATAAGACCCGGATTAACCTACGGCTCAGAAACATGGACTTTGACGACAGCTGACGAACAAAAGAATAGAGAAAGAACATAGATTGAAAGAAATAAAAACAATATAAAAAAGACAAATTTAATTGTGAAAAAGAAAATATGCAAGATTCGCCTTTTTCTGTACTAAATAAGTAAGCATATCAAAAAGTTATCTCCAATTTTTATAATCACCATCAAATTTCAGTTTTGAAATTAGGAATAACTATATACTGTCCTTTTCAATGAGGCCAGATTCAATTTGCGATGTACTTCAACTTTTGTGTTTAGTTTCTTTTTCAAATAATTGTAATTATTTGCGTTTAACGTAGTATTCAAAATTCAAGGTATAATTTTACAAATTCAAGTTCGTATCAATCACCACTAATATATGTATTAAACTGCACGTTCCTCGCCATTGTCATAAATGAGAACATAATTGTTTTGGAATAGTTTTTATAATTTTTCAAAGCATTCTAGTTTAGCTTTTAAATATAACTAACTAAATTTTTTGCCCGATTTTCTATTATAATTCCTTGTCAATCGTGTAAGTTACTCATACAAATACGTCTGAGTCTTTACGATGGTAGAAACTTGCATCTTTTTACAATCACGTCCCATTCTGACTGCACTTAACAACTAAGGACCAAAAAATGTATTGCCGTCTCTGTTCTTCTAATAGCAAAAAGTAACAGAGATTAACAATAATACAGACTGAATTGTTCCCTTTTTTAGCAAACGTAATAAATAAAATAACTGCAAATGCCGCTTATTTTCAAGTCAGTATTAGGGAGTTGGATTGTAAGTGAAAGATTATTAATTTAATAAGTAAAATATTTATTCATTATATTCAAAAACAAAGACGACAAAAATTCAATTGACGTAATAAATAATTTGAAAAGTAATGGCGAAAGAAATACAAAACATTAAAAATAAAAGATGTATATAAGGAAAAATTGGAACTACAATATAATAAAAAATAAAAAAATAAAGGAACAAACAAAAAATTGAAATCAAATTGAAAAAGGTGAAACGAAATAACAGAAATAATATGATAGTGATTATGATTCTTTTGTCCTGTTATAAATTTATTTATAATTTTTCAGGTATATTTTCAATTAGAAACTTGTTCGTCATAAGAAACAAAAGAAGGTGAATGCAATATTTAAAATATTAGTAGTAAGGATATGTATGTTCTAGACCAGAGCAGGGTTCTTGTGCCATTTTATGACGTCATTATTTTGATGACGTAATTGTTTGAGAAAAAAAATTACTACGATGGGTGGATCGTGATGAAATGAGGGGTGGTTTAAAAAGAATTGATGACGTAATGGGTTGAATAATGACGGCGCTGAGTGTATTGTGTTGGTGATAGGAGTGGTTTAATTGGAGTTAATGACGTAATGGTTTAGGAAAGATAATGGTGGTTGTGAATAGATCGTGTTGGTGAAAGGAGTGGTTTAATTAAAAAATTTGTGTAGGTGATGTAATTATATAATTGGCTGTTTTTTACTTTATGGTGTGTTTGGTGGGTAAATGATCTTAAGTTTTAAAGTCTTTGTGATGTCATTGACGTAAATATTTTTCATGGTGGGTAGGTGGTGGTATTAAGGGTAGGTTGAATGTGCTTTAAGTAATGTTCAAGGTTTTTTCTAGTGTTGTTGTTGTTGTTTTTTCTAAATGATGGGAACCTGAAAAGTAGAGTGAAGTCATATGTAATGTATTTGTTGTTGTGGTAATTATTTAAGAAAAATAGAAAAACCCGGGTGTCAGGTTTTTTTACTATGTATTTGTTGTTGTTCAATTAGGAAAAATGAAACCAAGGTTGAAAATTGCGAAAATATGTTCAAACTTGTTTGCAATGTAGTTGTTGTTTAATTAGGACTTTACTTGTTATTGTTTTATACGATGAGAACCTGAAAAATCGAAGTGAATAATGTATACTTGAAAACAATATAGTGGGATATATTGTGTTTGTTGTTGCGCAATTAAAACAGTTGTTGTAAGTAAAAATTTTTGGAATATAAAAGCAGAAGATATTTTGTCAAATAATCATAATTAAAAGAAGTATTATCTAGATACATACTTTTTTTATTTTTGTAGTATTTGATATATATATACATATATACAGCATACATAGGTAAGTTAAAGAATTGACTTTAAATTAAATAAATTATTTAAATATTTTTTTTTATTTTTCAGAGTTGAATAATTTACACATCATAAGGATAATAGAAGACATCTTAGATGCTCCGAGAAAACCTCCAATTGGTGTTGAGTGGCCTAACATTGAAGAAGATTTTATAGTATTTGTCAAAGAAAATCCAGGATATATATTTTTCAAAGAACACAACGATGACTGTTGGATTAAATTCGGCAATTTCGATTCGAGGTTTCATGAAATCGAAATGGTTGAAATGGTAAGTTGTATTATATACTTAAAAACAGAAGCTGAAATAAAAAGCCGAAAAATAAAAATCTTTAAAATAAAATACTGAAAAATAATGTTTAATTTTTTGTTACAGGATATATTTGAGAAAATATCAGCTAATGGACATGAAGTCATATTAGCTGCTACTAATGCAAATAACTACAAAGAAAACATCAGCAACCAACGATTGAAAAAAAAAATAAAATAAATGTGTAAGAATAATAAAAATAAAAATTTTCTTTTATTTTTATATTTTAATGTACTATTTTTAACATAAAATTTTAAAATTAAATATATATTTAAATGTATACTTATAAAATACTTTATAAAAATATTTAAAATATAAATAAAATTAAAAAAAAAAAAAAAATTCAAAAAAGATAAACAATTTCTTCTACATGCAAAACAATACATGTTATTTGTTAAAATACTATTTGTAAATATATTATAATCTGTAAAATTATACACTATTGAATTTCTTGCTCCAATTATTGTGTTTGATATACATCTGGAATCAAAACAAGTGTAGGCACTTGATCCAGTGTTCGGAATCCTACTACCTGTGACCCTAAGCATATACATCTTGGCGTTCGGCGATATTGTTGTTCTTATCCATGCCAACAAATAAATAGGATTTTCAAATTTTTGAGGCAACCTACATATTACTGCCCCAAAAATGCATCTGCACACTGTGAATTATATTAAAGAAAAAATTAATATACTGGAAATAACAAATGAAATATTTAGAAAAATATAAAAACTTACCTATTTAAATTTATCTTTATTGAGTGAGGAATATGCTCCACAAAATCTCCCCAAAACGCATTGCCTATGCCAACACAAGCGTTGAACGCATCGCTAAATGTTGAATAATATGCTTTGATTTTTTCGTCTTTTTTTTCAAGAAAATTTCTTTATCAATCAGATTTTTTCTTGATTTTTTAGACTAATTTCTCTGTCTTGAATGTTTTTTTGTAATTGTTGAAGTCTGCTTTTTTCCAATCTTCTTCTTTCAGTTTCCATGCTTTTTCTTTTAATTTATAAAGCAATTGTTCATTTGTTTCTTCTTCTTTTTTTGTATTATCATTACTGCCATCAAGTTCTTGTAGCTCTTTTTCTATTTTAGCCCACATTCTCTCATCGTCAGAATCATCTGACGACATAACTTCTTCCTTGATTGGCTTTGGCACTTGAATTTTATTTGTTGATTCTTCCATTTTTATGAAACTTATACACACACACAAATAATAAACGAATGGCAATTGAATATAGAAAATAATTTCAACAAATCGAGCTTTTCAAAAAATTAATACAACCAAAAAACAAATAACTTAAGAATTTTCAAATTTGTTGTTTTTTATCTTTATAGAATTTATACATTTACATTCATACATACATTTGTATGTACCGATTTAGAAAATGAAATCGTTAATTGATCATTAGAATCGTTTTCGACTTTTTACATTCTGACTATATCAATCATTCATCAACACAATGCTACACATTAATGATAAACTGGCGTATATGTGAAATATGTATGTTCATGTTTATAGTATACTATATATGTATGTATTTGATACAGGTGCACATACTCTATGAGATGGCATTTATATATTATTCATGTGCGTACATACATACATGTATGTATTATACATGCGTGTGTAATATAATACATACTATTCTAAATCTATTATAGTATACATACATATGTACATTTACATATGTATATATTCTATTATAATTACGGGTTGAAATTTATGAATTAATAAATCAGTAAATCCAATATAAATGTTTTTATCAGTTCAATCTCTATGGTTACGAAGATGACGAGGGTGGAAGATTTGTGTGGCTTTTATTGATTAAGTGAAAATAAAATCCTATGTGAACGATAATTCTATTTTAGAAATTTATTCACATTCATTCAATTTCAAAACATATGTTGTTGTCCGTTTTCTCTTAAAATATTTTTTCAGAGTTGCAGCACTGGTTTGGGATGGAAAAAGGGGTGGTGTTGGGATCATCCTGTAGAATTTTGTATTAAACTACACTTATAAATTACAAGATTAATTGTTTTTCACCAAGATTAAATATATAAGAGGTGGATTAAAGAAGATTCAAAAATTTGGAAATTAAATTTAAAAAATTTTTAGGTGGTTTTATGTTTAGAAAATGGCTTAGGTTTATCAGATTTTTCTGAATCTTTGAACCATTTACAATTCTTTCGTATAAGAACAGTAATCATAAAATCTAAAAGATTGAAATGATAATTGTAACATCAATGAACCACTCATCCATATTTTTCGTTTTTTCAATGATCACAACAAATAGACCTAACAGTTAAATGCATCGATTTACATATTTTCAGACACTTTTCTATTCCAATTTTAAAACATCTGCTGGAATAGAATTAGGGCAAGCAACATAATATAAAATTTGTTTAAATTTTCCTACAATTTTTAGCGAACGTTTTCGAATTGTTGCTTACATTTTCCAAACAATCAATTTTGTCATTTGTATTAATATGGTTTTCTTTTGACAACGTTAAAGAAACATTATTTAATTCTTCAATTTCAAAAATAATTTTCTTTCTTTCATATGTTTTTCTTTTAGCAGAAAAATCGAAATTAACTCCATAATTTTCGGGACTATCTTCAACTTCAGAATTTACATGCAATGTGAGAACAGCAGAATTTTTCAATTTTTTGTTTCCTAAAATCGTAGGTTTCAAAAAGAATATTGCATATGTAAGGACGTTTTCTGGTCCTAATATTATTTTTGTCAAAATCTCTAATTGTTTTCTAAATTTTAATTAATTTCTGTACCTCTTTTGAGAAATTCAAAAAATCTTCTTTCCGGAAAAGATTGCAAAGTAGCTTGACAAGAACCAATCACACATTTATTTCTACGCCAAGACATTTTTATTTAAAAAATAAAAGCCAAAATTCAATTAATATTAGGGAATTTGTATACAAAAATACGGATTAATATTTAAAATGGTAAATATCTAGATCCTTGTGCACACGGTCGCTCAGAGTGGTCCCGGCCCATCCATTCACAGGCCTCTCACACGGGCGGGGGCGGTTCGCCGGGGCGTGTAAATTTGTGGGGCGATCGGAGGGTATGCGTGGTTGGGGGTGGCCCGTCGGGTCGTGCGCATAGCTGGGGGCGGGCCTTAAAGCATGTGGATAGGCCGATGGGTCGTTAGAGTGAGTGGGGGTGGGCCGGAAGAGTGTGTTAGAGGGTGAGTGTGATAAAGGGATGCTAGGTGATTATGTTTTGATGGTTAAAAGTTTTGTGTAGAAGGGTAGGAGGACAAAGGATGAACGTAAAAATTCGAATATTAAGTGTGTATAGATTATTGAATATTAGATGCTAGATGATGTGATCTAGGGACTGATAGGGCCCAGAGGGTATCATTAGATCATGGGGACCTATATACAACCCATGTACTATCTGGCTGATGGACATTTATATACAAGAGGTCCCTGAAAATTAAATAAAAAATGTTTAAATGAATTTAAAAAATATTCATTTTTTATCTGCCTGTCGTTCGCCCCCACAACACGGGTTCCACTTTTTGGTGATTGGGGCAGATTTATATAACCCTCCTCTAATTTGTCCACTCATTTTTACCCACTTTTCCCCCTCCACTACAACTATTTAATCATTAAAAAACCTAAAAATTCAAAACACCTCCCCCCCCTTGTCCATCCACAACCTAAAAACACTTGATCAGTGTTGTACTCGACCCTCTCTATCCCCCCACCGAATAACCACTCTGAGCGACCGTTTGTACCCAGATCTAGCTATTTACCTTTAAAATATACAACAATAACTAGTTTGTATTGAAAAATAAAGAATTTGCCTTAAAGACATTACGCCAATAAAATGAAACATACATATATAAATACATATGGTTATATACATAGATAAGTGTGTCCATATGTATAACTACGATATACGTATGCTATATACGATATACATATGTATACAGTCAGTTCAATTAACCGACAACAAAAAAGCATGATCGTGCAAATAGAAGCACGCATATATATTGTATGTATATCATACCTATACATATACATATATGTATGCTTTTATTTTCCACGATCATGCTTTTTTGTTGTCGGTTAAATGAACTGACTGTATGTGCCTAAGAAAAAGAAAAACAAAAAACTGAAAGCTTTGTCAGTTAATATATATTAATATTAAAGGATCATGTCTTCGCTTATCATATCATATCTTGTCGGTTAATCGCAATTCGTATGTGGTAGAATAATGAAAGAATTTATAGGTCTTAAGTCAAAAATGTATTCAATAGATGTAGAAAATAGTACAATAGTTAACAAAGCAAGAGGTGTTAAGAGAACAATTGTAGAATATTTAAGTTTAAAAAATTATAGGGACTGTTTATATAGAAAAAAAAATTTTTATGGTAGCGTGTTAGTTTTTAGGTGTCATATACATACGTTATATACTCGAAATGTACATAAGATATCATTAAGTTATATAGATGATAAGCGACATGTGAATGAAGATGGTGTAAGCACTTATGCTTGGGGACATTATAGGTTAAGTGAAAAATAAAAAAGAGTAGTATAAGTTTATATATAATTTTAATAAATTTTATTGAAAACAAAAAAAAATTACAATGTTTCATTTAAATTTGCATCTACATAATGTATAAATAAAAATAAATAAATAAATATAAATATATAGTAAAAATAAATATATTTTGCAAAGCACAACGACCGCCATGTATAACACATTGTAGAACATTAGGATGGTGTTGATGTAAAGTATGTAAATTTGGGCATCCTAATTCATAAAACTTATGAACTATAATTTTTTTCTTAAGTTTTTCGTTTATATATAATCTTGTTTCTATACCCTTAACGTAAATTATTGCGTCTTTCAGGTTTTTTAATAAAAAAAAAATAAATTCTAAAAGAAATTGAACCTTCATACCAATTTAATCCGTGATAATTTCTTGTTAACCAATTATATTCTGTTAAAGATGAATACTTGTAAGGCGGTTTAATTAAAAAATGTTGAAACTCTCGTACATTATATGATATTGCTAATTCTTTTACAATGAATCTATTATTTTGAGTTTTAAATCCTTGTATATCTATGACGACAATACTTTTCATTTTATAAGATGTTTTATCTCCGTTGACAAACTAATAACTAATTTGCAAATGCTCATGCTTCTTCTTTTATTATACTAATTTTCGTACATCACCATTAAGTGGGTTGTATTCAATTATTCTATTATGTAAAATTAAACAGTATGCATTTGTTTTTGCTGGAATATTACCATCTGTTTGCAGTTCTATTCTCACATCTACTGGACCAGATTTAACAATTTCATTTTGATGTGAACAGTCAATAACAGCAATTGGTGCTATTTCTTTAAATTCACTCCATTTTAGTAATGGATGGTTTTCGTTACCATAGTATGATTTTTGGAATTTCATATACATATCATACAGTAAAGCATACCGTTTACCGTCATACATAATATTTAAATTATCATACGGATATGTTTCAGAATTTAAATAAACTTTTATGTTAGTAAGTTTACAATGATCGAATTTACTAGCATCCTTCTCTTTTCTATTTTGTTTGTCTGTTTGTAGAGCAACAATCACAAATCGGGATTTTCAAATTGTGATGTAGTCTTAACAGTCCAAACAAGATGATCTGTTTGCGGTGCGCTAGGATATTCATGCAAGTCCCAGCTTCGAAAACTTATACGAGATGATTTTCCATTTTGAACAAATTTAAATAAACGAAGTCTTTCTTCACCTGATACACTAAGATGTGTTATTTTCCACATCACTTTTGTAACTGTAAGTTTAGAACCCTCGATTGTTATTTGAATTGCATTTAAGTCTGTTCTTGCACGAATTAAAATCAAGTCATGTCTTGCATTTGTGATGATTTTTTTTTAAATCTTCTGTGAAACCTAATAACATTTTCAGAGGAATAAAAAAACTAACATTTCCAGATGTAGGATTTATAGTTTCGTTTGGTGACCATCCTGCATTGTGAAGCATAGAACTTTCGTTTTGATTTAATGATATATAATTTTTCAATGAAGTAGTAATTCCAACATTTTTAGTACGATCAATTTCGACACCATTCAACTCATAACGTATTCCCTCAAATAAATATGCTGTACAATTATTGTTAAGTTTATAGTCAGCTAAATCTGTACTATCAGTTTTTTTCAGTGTACCTTCAATGTAAATAATCCTTTCACTTGGAAGTACATACAGATCTTGATTTTGTATTGAAATCCGTATTTCATCATTATTTTTAAAAGAGTCTACAAAAGGAGAGTAAGTATGATACTCCTTTTTTGTTATTCGTTCATCAAAATAAGGTTGTTGTGATATATTCAGTATATCACTCACTATGAGTTTTTAAAACAAATCCCAGAGATTCAAGAAACTTTTTGTTTTGAATTTTGAATTTTAGCTCTCGATTTCGATGTTACTGCTTTAAGAGTAGAACTAGAACTAGCCACATTTCTACGATGTAATGGATTTATATTTATATTTTTGTTATAAAGAATCATTTCTTTTTTTTTATTCTGGTTTGAAATGTAATCTGATTGTAATATTTTCGTCTCTGAAATTTATTAAATTTCCGTCTTGATCAAAAATTCTAATTACGATCGATCTGATTTGTTTAACATTAACTGGTAAATAAATTACATTTTTAGAAACCTCTGTTATTTTATACCCTGGGCCAACATCCGGTGAAAACTCATGAAGAGTATGCACAGGTATATTATTACAGTACGAACCTGTTACAAAATTACATTCAATTCGTATAGTATTTACTTTAGAGATGTTTACTTGTTACGTCAAATACATGTAATACATTTGCAGGTAATTCTGTTTTAGTAAATCCTAGAAGTTGACCAATTGATCGCTACCTGTTGAAGTAAATGTTTTCTGTACTTTCAATTTCTGTTTTGAGTGTGTTGTTGTTTGCATGACTTTCGACTGTAGGTTTACTTTCTGTTTTTGCCAGCTCTTTCTGCAAATAATTGGCAATTTTATCAACTTCATAAGACCCCACAGGTAAAATAATAACTTCATTGCCTATATGAAATAAATTATTGTTAAGATCAAAGTTGGGAATTGAATTATAAGTATGAAAGTCAACTAGTCCGCAAACATAGTTGATTGGTAAATCTATAGGAGAGAAATATTCTGAGAAACGAACTGAAGTATTTGCAGAAAGAGTTAATGTAATTGACATTTAAAAGATGTGAGTTAAGTGATTAATTTTGTGTTGTGAACCTTCTATTTAAACCGTTGATCATATACTTTTTGTCGATGAGCAGGCGTAGGAATTAGAATTAGAACTTCGCTAGTTTGAATAATTCGTCTATTAAACCTTACGCGATGGCATGCGTAGTTCCACTTGTGTAAAAACAAATTTGTACTTGAGATTAAAACACTCCTTTTTCGCCATATGATAAAAAATATATTAAACAAATTTACAAAAGTTCACTTTATTTATATATATTCTTTACATTTGCTGCACAGAAACTTTAAACACAAATGTCCGTAGTTAACTGAATTATAATTTTGTTGTCTTTTGTAATTATATCTTATATTACTACCTAAATATTTTATAACCTCTAAAGGAGATTTTAAATTCCCATAGCTGTCAAAATATTCAGCATAATTATGGTTTTTGTAATAAGCTACCCAATGCGTACCTGGTCTACTTGAATTATCTAAATTTATAATTCCACATTCTTTTTTCCAAAGCTCTTTTGGTAATTTATTACGCATAAAAACACCTCGAAAATATGGAATAAATTTTGAACATTTATTTAAATCAAGTTCGTTAAGAGGTCTATTAAGTAGCTTATTTAAAAGTTTTTTGGATAAGGTGTTAAGAAGAATCCAAATCCTTTTCTGAATAGTTTCAAATATAATCCTTTCCCCATTGCTATTGCTTCCATTGTTTTGTTATGTCTTCGATTTTCTGTCAACTGATCTCTCGCATTTTTGTCTTCTATGATTACTTTTGCGATTTGCCCTGCTCCACCAGATAGTGCTCCTGCAGCTGATAGTCCCGCAAAAAGTGGAGCAAGAAACGGTAAAACACCTCCAGTTTTAGGTACGGGCATAACATGTGGTATTTCAATTGATGGTTTTTTTTTTTTTCTTTAAAATATCTTTGGTTGCTGTTAGAGCCAATTTTATTGCATTTTGCAGCTTATTAGGCCTATGTACCTTTATAATTTTACGGGCATTTTGAATAGCCTGATGAAAGTTTTTTTTTCTTTTGATTTGACTGTTTGTTTTTTAGTTTTAGTTTTAATTTTAGCTTTAACACCCATTCCAAGTTTTACTTTTGTCTTCATTGCGTTCGTTACAAACAAAGCGTTTGCACGCTCACCAATACTAGCGTCTTTGGACTTTACTCTTTCCCAAGCCTTTTCTGCTAAAAGACGATCAGCTGTATGCCGACTGTCGTTATCAAGATGTTTTGAATAAAATATATCGTGTTCTTTACAGGCACCTGGGTCTGGTTATTAGTTGGTCTCCTCTTTCTAATCGTTTTTTAAGTTTTGTACCAGGACCGCAATAATGATAGCCAGGAAGATGTAAATCAAATGGAAGTTTGTTTATTAATGCATTAAGTAATTCTTTTCCTTTCATTTAAAATTTCATTTTCCTTTCATAAAAATTAAATTTTCTTTTCCTTTTGTTTCATTTTCATAATCACCTTCAAAATTATTTTCTGATTTTTCTTTAAGTTTTACATTAAGTATTTCTTTAAGAGGTTGTGTAATTGGTTTAAATGAATTTTCAAGTTGGAAATAATTTTCTGCTAGTAGTTAGGATATGTATGTTCTGGACCAGTGCAGGGTTCTTGTGCCATTTGATGACGTCATGATATGAGAAAAAAATGACTGCGATGGGTGGATCGTGAGTGTATGAGGAGGGACTTAAAAAGAGTTGATGGCGTCATGGGTTGAATAATGACGGCGCTGAGTGTATTGTGTTGGCGATAGGAGTGGTTTAACTGGAGTTAATGACGTAATGGTTTAGAGAAGATTCACAGGATCGCGTCAGATGTTAGTGCGTGAAAGGTGGTCGTGAGACTTCGATGTTTCATGACAGCTCTGTAGATATCGGGACGATGTGAGTCATTGTTTCTAGTGGTGATGTATATACCTTGCGTTCTAAATGAAACCGAAATATATTCTTCACGACACTGGCAACAATACTCAGAATCGCTCTCCTTGTCAACTGGTCACGAGTCACGACGAACATTGAGCCTTCCGAGTCTCACGATGTCTTCACGTCGCCGACACATCACGTGTCTTGGTAAGCGCGCATTAATGGGTTGTGTTTACTGGCATGATGACCAATGTCGGTATCGTAACCTGACAGCATCAGTTCATTGGTTGCAATGCGGTTTCGGTCACATATCACTGAATAAGTGATAGATTAGATGTGCCGACACTCGTACCAACTTGACTTGGATGGATCAGGGCAGGTGAAGATACTGTGCATTGTGAGTGGTGACAGTGAACATGAACCATTTTTACGTGTAGCTCCGATACTGAGCACCGTCAGTGTTCTGTACCACAGGAGGGTGCATGCTTGGTGTGACTCGTTCTCGTGTTGCTGGACTGTTGACGCAGTTCGCGACCTCGCTAAACACCGTCTGAAATCGCTTAATTAATGGATATGTAAACAAATAGTTGATTATATGATATTTAAAATACATAAGCGATTTAATAATTGATTTTTTTTTCTCTCTTTCTCGAAAAATACTGATTCGACAGTATAATGTATATATTGTTTTTTTTTTTTTTTTTTTTTTTGATAATGATAAAATTTTGGTGCGAAATTACGGAATTATGTTTTGATTTATGGAATTTATACGTTGAGTTAGTGGGAGCTTCTGTTTCTAAACACACTTGTTATTCGTTTCGTGTGCGTTGTTAATAAAACATTAACAAGTATTGTCCGGGTTCTTGTGGACATATTCGCGAGGACGTCCGTTGCTGCTTGTTGATATCTTTGATCACCGCGGTTGCAATTCATTTCTGGTGTTATCCAGATACTTGTGGACATATTCGCGAGTACGTCTGTTGCCGCCTGTAAATGGGTTACTTCAGCAAAACGAGCGTAACATATGAATCATCAATAATCCAACTTTTCTGCGTTAATGAAATACGATTTAAATACACAACAATTTTTTTAATATCATTAGTCGAGTTTTGGTGATGATGGGATGTTTGCTTGGTGGAGGTGTTTTGTAATTGTTCAAGTATATACGTTCAGATGGAATTAGTTTTTTTTGAATCTGAATTGTGTTTTAAGTTGGTGTATTCGACGTGTCTCTCCTCTGGAGCAACCAAATATGAAGATATAGATTTTGTTTTGTTTTAATTTATTCTGAGTCAGACACATATTGACGAATATAATTTACACGATATTGAATAATTCCAATATTACAAATAACGTTAAAAATTCGCAAAAATATAATAGACGTGTCGTATTCAGACGTGTCGTCAAATAATATTGAAAACGTAACAAAAGTCACATTTTGTCCGCTTCTTGCCTCCCTATTGAAGAAAAAGGACTTGAAAGCATGCATTTGCAACGGATTTCGAAAATGTGGACTTTACCCGTTTAATCCAGATACCCTTGATTACAGCAAATGCATGAATAAGAATATTAAAAAATACGGAAACCATAATGACGTTTTCGATCATTTGGATAAAACAACAGAAATAATCAATATGATATCAAATAATCTCGAATTTCAAGGGATTAATCCTAATGTGGTTATTGAAGAAATTAACAAATTAAATTCAAAAAACATCAATATAACATCAAATAACACCAACATAACATCAAACAACATCAATATAACATCAAATAATGAATCAATAGACAACAGTTTATGCAATGTTTTTGCTGATCTACCATCAAGAACTTTTGACTTAGAATTAGATGTAAGTTTAGTAGAAAATTTAATAAAATCTGAAGATGTACTTAAAAGCGTAGAAACTCCAACATGCTCCAATATAAACGTGCCTTTAACACCTACAACACGTCAAATTTTAATAATTATGACGATTTAATATCAAACGACGTTGCTTCGTCACATTCACTCCATTTATTCATCCTTCGTCTTCCCGTGTAACATCTAGGCATAATTCTAAAGAATTTTCACCAAGTCTAAGCAAATATCTCTTATTGCCCCATTCTAAGAATACAGTCAAAAGAACGTTTCGAAAAAAGGAGTACAGGTCATGTGCAATATTATCTTCCGAATGAAGGGAAATACATTTGGAAAAGGAAGCCGAAAATATTGAAAAAACTAAAAGAATACAGAACGAAGAAGAGAAAATTTAATGCGCCCAAATGGGATCACTTAAAATGCACAAAGAGAAGAAATATTGAATGTTTTTTTGTTTGTATGGTAATGTACTTAATTATTATAATGAAATGATTTATTTTAGTTTAATTTCGTATTTTTTTGACTGAACATTGTATTTTCGAATTTATTTGTTTAATAAACTTTAAAACGTATAAAAATATCAAGTTTTAATGAATTTTTGAATTTTCAAAACAAGATTTTCTTATGGCCGGCCCCTAATACCGGAAGAATGGGACGGACATTGGTTAAATTGTGGCCGAACAAAGGTGAAACACGACTTTTTTAAAACTAATTTTAATTTTGCATTTTTTGTGTACAAGTAATTGATTTTTAATAAACTGATTCCTAAAGATAACAAATGAGAGAATCATTTTTTAAAAAATCATCATTTTATCACTTTTCGTTCTAAAAATTCGTGAGTTTAAAAACACAAATTAGTTAGTTGGCCGGACATTAGGTCATTTACCCTCGACGAACGCGACAATATAAAAATCATTGAAGAACACTTTGAGTCGACGCAAGTGCTACTAAATAAACAAAAATTATTAACATGCATTGTTAATAAATTAATTCAATTGAATTGCATTTTACATCCTTTTCATAGTTATCGGCCCATCTTATAAATTCATTCACATCACGATGTACGTTTACTTGTAACAAGCACGTATGTATAAAGCCAGACTTTGAACTTGATATTTCTTGAAGGAAAATTTGTTATCTGTTTGTTTAAATTTTCTTTGGAAATACTGAGATAAATTGCATTATTCATAATTGTGGGGCATTTTAGTACTAAGTAATCTGACATTATTTTGTTATCGACTTACCTTGTATGTTTGTAACACATCAATGTTTATTAAATCCATACGGAGCTTTCCTTTTTATTTCATACTGTATTTCACCCAAATGTTCTGTATTTAAATACATTTTATTTTTAAACTTTTCACTTTGAAAAAATTTTGTACAGATAATTTCTGTTCTGCAAAACTACAACGATCATGTATTTTGGAAATTTAAGTTTGTTCAACCTTAAATAGTAAAAAAAAAATTAATGTGCATTAGAAATGTATAAACCAAAAAAACATGTAAAGTCAAATTATTAAACATATTGAACATTCTTACTGTTAATTAAGGGTTTAACATTTTAAATCCCATCAGAAACAGGCACTTTAAATGGCGATAGTGTAATAATAATGTAATAATGCATTTTCTGTTCGGTTAACTTTGAACTATTTGATTATTGATAAATTTTATCTTATGAACTGAATCAACAGAATTTATAATGCATGATATACCTGGATTCACTCTAGTAAATGCAATGCAATTGTTTTTCCTTATGGTGCTCTGAAAAAATTATGAACGTGTATTTAATTCGTGTAATGGATTCCAAATATCCAATTCTGTTGGTGCCGTTGATGATTATGACGACGTCCCACTAGTTCTGAATTCTATATTAATATTGTCCCTAAGTATTTTGATTGTGAACTAAATAGCACTTTGACTTTCAATGATTTGAACTGATGATGTAGTATCTTGTACATGTATTATTATTAATAGAGATCGATTTGCAGAACTGACATTACTTGTTGTTGTGCACTTATGGGGTCTTTTATGTAAATGTAATTCAATTTTAAGACAACACTTTTTACAAAATTCATCTGCTATCTGAAAATTAGAGAAAATAAAATGCAATATAAAAATTGAATTTTTTAAAACATTTCAAACATTACATGTGCAATAACTGTTACCTGAATACTAGAAACTTTACATTTTGTAATTTTAAGTTGATTCTTTTTAATATATTCAATTCGGCTTCAAGTGCTTTACGAAACCGCCATTTTAATAGTACATATTTCATTTGTTATGATTTTCTACGAAAATTTCAATTTATCTTTATTTTGTAAATTCATTAACCAGGTATCAATTAAAACAAAATATGTATTCAAAAAACAAATGTGTTTAAAATCACAAATTCACTACAACACAATTTATATTTAAATTTAAATCATCATTTTAAATCGAAATTTTCAATATAACATCCCGCATACTTTTTTTCTTCTTCTTAATGTAAACTATGAAAAAAAGTTAAATTGAAACTACATCTACACTAAACTAACTAAACTGAAACTGACACTCACAGGACTGCCTCATCTTTCACATTAAATCAAACCTGGCAAAATGAAAAATGCAGTAGAGGCCTGGTAATATCGCAGTAACTTTTCCAAAATAGTAGTAGATTTTACAAACTTCTCAAATATATATCGATTTGCACAAGTACGACTTGTTCAAGTGCATTAAGAGTAGGAGGCATCAGCTATATATTATCCAAAACGTCTCAAGTCAACAACTTCAAAATAAAACTTCCGTTAAATACGTTCAAATAAAAAAAAAAATATATGCAAATATGTACATTTACATTATATTTAACTGTATGTCATTCCATACATGACTGTATGAACAAACAATTTTCAGTTGCACTTCTTATTAAGAGGTTATAAATTCACCAAAGTCAGCTGATCATCATTTTATACGTAAATTTGACATTTGATTGAATTTGAATATGTCAATTTATGTCCTAGTGCCAGTTGGTAACTGAATTAAAAAGTATATATTCAAATAGAATTTCCAATTCATAAAACTGTCAAAATTCCGAACACATAAATACACATATATACAATGGGATTAAATGTATTTCGAAGATATTTCGAAGACATTTCGAAGACATTTTTTGCAAACATACAGACAATTAGTACTCTATATACATAAGTATATACGCTTTGACTGAAGTGAAATTAAGCCATGCTTTGAGATCAATAAAAATTTCAAATATATGTATATGTATGACGAATGCAAATCTTTTGAAAAGATAATCTCAAAGATAATACCAAAATATAATCAAATACAGTTATAAATTCGATATAAGAACTTTAAAGTTTCTCTAAAGTTTCAAAGATTTTAAAAGCTTCTCGTTGCCAGCTCGTTGTAACCAGCTAAATGGATTGCATTTTGTATGTGAACAATTTGTAAACCAAATATACAAATCATTTTTGAATTTTGTAGATTTATAATTTGTAAGAAAGGTTTATAATTTGTATTTAAAGCATAGGCACGGGTGAGTCATACAACAAAAAAATTTATGTTTATGATTTATGTTGCTACCGTGTGGTTATTGTTGTTTGCGTTTATAAAACAAAACAAACTAGCAATCTGGAAAAACTGGTGTGAAGAGAGAAAAAGACGAATTTATAAAAATTAAACCCAAAAGAATAAGAAGAAGCACCACTAACAACAAGAAGTGCCTATGTTATAAAAACGAAGTATAGATAACAGTGTAACATATTTTATGTTGTGTACCAGATTACCATAAATTCTACCAACAACACATACATATCATCCTTTATATAAATCATGCGCGCATATAATGCGTATACAGTTTATAAAAAGTATCGCGTCCACTGGCAATGAAACTTGCTGCAAGTTAATTGCAGCAATCAAATTTGCTAGTATCAAAAAATTTGAAAATCCAAGAATTATTATGGGGCTTCAAAAATTTTTTTAGCCGATAGAGCGGTTCGGGCGATGAAAGAGGGGACGGCATGAATGATGGAATGATTTAGTACATTTGTTGGTAGAAAAAGGGATGTCGTTTTTTCGTATAAGAATATTCAAAATAAACTCGAAAAATTTTAAGCCATGTACTTATTATATATACATATGCATGTATACGTATGTAATAATATATTACATACGAGTGTTTGTAAATATTTTCATACAAATTTGGTATCTTAACTATAAATACCGTCATCCTAAACAAACATAATTTTCTTTCATAAGAACATTAGAACACAATTTTGTAATGGTTCGATCATATATATGAACTTGAATTAAAGATCAGAGACTAGGATAGTAGTAAAAAATGTGTAATTTCAGATTAACATACATACATACATATATCGTACAATATTTCATATACATACATTACTTTTTTTTTTCACGTCGATTTTTGTTCATATTTTACACTTTTCCTTTACTTTTTATATCAGACAAGAAAATATATACAAGTACGATCTATAAACCCATAAATTTGTATACGGTCGAAAGATGTGTACGGAATATTGCACGTACATATGTATGTATATATTGTATTTATAATTAACAAAATCAAGTCATTAAGTTTATGGTACAATTTTGTATAGGGACATATATGACTCCACGTGGAGTGTATACTTAAATTACATACTTACGTATACGATATATAATGCATTCGTACGATCATATTTTTATTTATCATTACCTAAAAAGTATGAATTTTGAATTCCCAAAAAATCAAAATTTAACATTAAACCGATCGTATTCAAAATATATTGTATTTCCCATACAATACATTACAATTTAAATTTACATTTTGTATTTCTATCCTCGTTTCTGATGTAATGAAATTTATGACCCATATGATCGTACAATTATGAAAAAATTATATTTGTTTAGGACGATAATTTGTTTGTTTAGGACAGAAGTTTTACACACGCATATATACGATAAATACGTACATTACAAAATATTCTTATAAATATTGCGCATAATATGTACACTTAAATTACATACGCACGTATGTGATAAATATGCATACATATTCACATTCTATGCTGATACATGGGTATTTTAGTGGGTACTGAATGATTTCTTCTGAAATAATATGTACACTTGAATTACATACGCACGTATGTGATAAATATGCATACATATTCACATTCTATGCTGATACATGGGTATTTTAGTGGGTACTGAATGATTTCTTCTGAAATAATATGTACACTTTAATTACATACGCACGTATGTGATAAATATGCATACATATTCACATTCTATGCTGACACATGGGTATTTTAGTGGGTACTGAATGATTTCTTCTGAAATAATATGTACACTTGAATTACATACGCACGTATGTGATAAATATGCATACATATTCACATTCTATGCTGATTCATGGGTATTTTAGTTTTTTTACATGGGTATTTTATTCTGAAAATTGCTTGCTTTTTTTATATATTTCAATACATTTTCTTATTTTACACCTTATTTTTTGAATAAAACGGTAGCACTGGGTACTGATGTCAGTACCCAGGAAGAAAAATTTTTGAACGTCGAATTTGCACTGCTTGCAGTATCTCCTAGTTTTGGATTTCTGCTAGTATATACTCGTTTATTGCGGGTTACGTGCAATAAAATCATAGTGTGGCAATAACTTGCAGCAAACAAAATATTGCACGTGTACGTGATATTATTTTGTTTGCAGAAGTTGTTTGCATCTTGCCTAAACTGATAAGGCAAGTTTTTGTATTACGTGCAAACAACATTTACGGATAATACTAAATGTACAATAATATTCGGGGAATAAACTATAATAAGTTAAAATAGAAAATTTTATGTGGAATAAATTGAAACCTTTTCCCTTCTTCTTCTTTTTAATTTTCCCTGAAAACTTTTTTTTTTCATCCAAAATCTTTTGTTTCGTTTTTGTTAACAATAAATCAATAAAATAAAATAAAACATACAAGAGGCTGCAACTTTAAGTTCTTGTCTTGGCCTTTTTTCATTTTTTTAATGTAAACTGCATTGTCTGTTCGATGGTGTATTTAGGCGAGACATATTCATCTACTGCAAGGTGCACAATATTGTCTAGTAAATGTTAACACTTCTCCAATATTTTGCATCGACTTGCATGCAAATCTTTAAAAATAATTGCAAGCAATCAAATGCCGCCAATTTTTGCTCTCCTGTAAACAGCACTGCAAAAATTTGTTGCAAAAACTTGCCAGTAATGTTTGCCAATGACGTGAGAGCTAGAATACACATGTTAAATCTATATATACATATGTACATATAGACTGTATTTCTTTATTCGTATCGTACGTTCGGTATATTCCATATGCATTTCTTTATTCAAAAAATATATTCCGAACGTTCTTTTCCGTGTTTCTTTATTCATTCGGAATATACAGAACTTATTCTTTTTAATCTTAGACTGATGATGGTATAAATGGAATAAACCCTACTTTTACTTTGTAATCTGTCAAGTATATGATACTGAAAGGGAAAATAGGGTTATGTCATAAAAAATAATTTAATATAATAAATAAACTACATTTTTTTATTTTATTTTTCATTTTTTATTATTTTTTAAAAACAAAAATTTCCAACATGAAAAAATCTTATTTTTTTATAACTCAAAAAATTAAATTATTTTTTCTCCAGCCATTTTAATATACCGTTTATTCTATTTTGTTTCTTTATTAATACTATTCCAAATTTTCCGGACAGTATTCTGTATATTCTATTCCGAGTACGGAAAAAATAAAGAAATCCACCCATACATATATGTATGTATGAACACGCACAAACAGGAGTTCGTAATTTAATGTACTTTTTGGTACGGAAAAAACCTGTTTCATTTTCTCTTTTTATAAATTTCTATAATTTTTTATTAAATTTTTCATATTCATATTTTCATACATACACATAAACATGCACAAACATGTCCTTGTTATTTAATGTATGTATTTTTTGGTAAGGGAAAGGCTGATGATCTCCTGAGTAAAACTTGTTTTTGTTTTTGATATTTTTCAAACATATACACTTTACTATCATTAGATTTCTATTATGTTGTATAATATACATATAAACCTGCTTTTTTTCTATTCCTATGTTTTCAATAATCGAATTATTTTATACTTTTACTAGCTGAAATGCCCGGCTTTGCCAGCCTGTTTTCGAACATCCTAAACCTTTTCCGAAAAAAGTTCTCTAACACTTGTTAATATTCTGGAACATTTTAAATCATTCTTGTAAAATCTTGAAGATTCTGAAACATTCATTTCCAATCATTCCCGAAAAATCAAAACATTTGAGACCATTCTTAAAAAATCGGGAACATTCCAGTACAACCTATAATGATTCAACACAGTTTCTAACACTTCTGAATATTTTGGAACATTCTAGATCATTCCTGAAAAATCGAGAATATTCTAAATCATTCTTGAATGATCTTGAAGATTCTGAAACATTCTTGAACATTCCAAGCAAATTCCCAAATAGCATTATATGTATCGTCTGTTATTTTTCTCACAGTAGAAACGCCCATTTTAAAAATTAAATGACCACGCTACTTCTGGTGCACATCCGTGTGCTCAGTACCTGATATTATAGATGATACATTCTGCATAAATATATACAAATATTGTATAAAAATTTGTTAATATCTACTTTTAAAGTGACAAACACAGCAAATTATACATATACATATATACATATGTATATTTATTACAATAGCTAGACACTAAATAACACTTAACGGGACGCGATGTTAGGTTCGAATACATTGAAACACATAAGGCAATCCGAAATAGACGTAAACTTGCGTTCGTCAAGTTTCGTTTGCTTCAAAATGTCAAATCTCCGTACGTAAAGTTCGGTAAGAATTAAATAATACGTGCGTAAATTCACGTAAGTATACATCTACTTAGGTTTAAAGCATTAAAAATTAGGGATCCGTACATTTGTACGTTTAGGCCTTTAAAAATTTTTATTTACAAAATTTTGTGAAATTACTCGTATGTAAGAAATGTTAAGTAAAACAATAATGAAATATTTTTTCTGAATTTAGTATTAAATTGTGTGGTCAAATTTATAAGATATTATCAAATTTTTTTTTTCAATTTATCAACTATGTACATTAATCATTGTTTATAACAATATATTTATATGTACACGATTCTATTTTGGTGCAAATGCCAAAAATACGTAGCGTTCATTAAGTTATATCGAACCGTCCCGTTGCGATCGGTTTGGTTTAGGATCTAGCTATTAACGTTAAAAACTCTTTAGTACATTTAGAAGTAAATCAAATTTTTCTGGATTAATTCTGGTTGCTTTAAAAAAGTATTCTACGTCTTTTGCCTGGATTTTTTTGAAGCATTTTACAAAAAATTAGTGATGGACACAATCGATGTTTTCGACTATCGATAGTTTTGCATCGAGTGATTTAAACTATCGATTATATCGACGCATCGAATGTCATATTGGTCCAATTCATACAATTTACATTTGCTTTGTCGATTTCGACTCTTCAAACACGAACATTTCAGTGGGGGAAATGTATACGACTGTTTATAAGGACGGTAGATTTTTAAAAGGAATGTAAAAAATCCATTTGATAAAAAATGTTTGATAATGTGAATTAGGCCGCCATTCATAATTAATTTTTTATAAAGGCTCTATAATTTTCAGGCTCCCCTTTTTACTACTGAGATTCAATTTAATCTATTACCTCCATCGCTGTAGATTGTAATTGTTATGTAGGCATTTTAACGATGAGACATGAGACTTTTATTGCACATCAGACGCACAGATGAATTCGATTGAATTCATTTCGGGTTGGAAAAAGTGAGACGTATGTCAGGTAGCCCGGTAGCCGCTGTTTTTTTATTTTATCATTTTTTTGACATTTTGTTTTCTCTTATATTCGTTTTTTCGAATTTCTATGTGTCCTAAAATAAACGACGTATCACAGAATTGTATGATTTTAGAGAAGTGGATGGGGGGGGGGTGTCCTAGAACGATTGATTGATAAAAACAAACAATCTTAACTTCACGATACACTCGCTTTGTGATATAAATGAATTATGTATGTATAAATCTCTGATTAATATTTGCGACCAGAATACCATTTGGATAAACCAATTGGATTGGGAAAAATCGAATAACCCAATCAACAAATCAATCAAGTAAAGGTCCATAAAGAAACGTTTTACTACAAGCTGATAGTAATCAAGAAATTGAGGATTTTTTGTAGGCTGTAACAGAAAACTAACTCTGGAAATTTTAAAATATTTATTTCACTTTTTATGTACATACTACATACATAACTGTAAGACTGAAAGATATCTGAAATGAAGAAGGGGAAAAACAAAGATTTTCATATAAAATATGACTTTTATTCAAAAACGTCTTGTAGCCTTATTCTATTTTTTGTTAATAATTTAAAATGAACACAAATCAAATTTAAAGTTTACAAGTTATCTTCACATTTTAATTTTTACATGATATCTTTCACGTTTTCTCAACTACATACATATGAGTTACTCTAAGATAAACGTTGTGAATGAAAATATTTTGTAAATGCATCCCATACGTTTTTTGAATTACACTCATAAGATTTTATATATTGTTCACAACGAGTATTTTCAATAATACGTAGTGGATCAATTATATTTAATGCTCGCCTTATACTATGATGTACTCTAATGCCGAAATTTATTAAGACTTTTGGTTTGGTGCATTAAATGTTACAACTTGTAAATACTCAGCTAGTAATATTCAACCTTCTAACTACTTGTCTATCACATATTCAACAGTGTATGTATAACACAACGTCCTGAAAATAGTCATAAAATATGTTCAAAACCAAAATCTTTACTTAAAGCAGCATCTAATACTTTACATGCGATTACCATATTATATTTACCATTTTATATGTTTATTATATTTCAAACACTTTTGAAAAGTAGTTGCTTCATCGCAACAAATCCTGAAATCATCATGATCAGTCATCAATATCAAAAATGAATTCTCTTTGAGTTGGTTTTAACTGTCGAATTCCAAGGTGATATTTTGGTCTAAAAATATTTACGTTGTAAGGCAAATGATTTGCCAATTTAAATTTCTATACTCTTACCTTATATTAAAAACAGTTCCGATATCAATTTTAAATGAAATTTCTGTACAAATTTCTTTTTGCAAATCAGACTGACCTTCAAATAATAGGTATCGAATGTAAATATCATTCTATAAAGTAGTAAAGTGAATGATATTTCATGCTTGATGAAACTTGAATTTTCGGTTTAAAAAAAATATAATAGGAACAAGAAAATTTTAAACCAATAATTAATTTTAAAAAAGTGCAATCACCATATGAAACCCATCGATAAAATGATATACACATATAAAATGACATGCACACCCTTCGCCTAGACAAGACAAGATCAATGACTGTGACGATACAAGTCACCAGAGCCCCTGGCAGAGCACTAAAACGCCATATATACACTACTGCTGTAAAATCATTCATTGGAAAATTTAAATGCAGACAAAGTCCATTATTCGTGAAGGAATTGATTTCATCGATATTACCTACCAGGGAATTTAAGTATTTCGAGATTACTACAGATGTAAAATAAAGATTCATCTCAATCTTAGAAAACAGAACGTAGATTTATTAGAAAAATGATCTTGAAATACTATATTTTTGGTTCTTGTTCTCGAGTTACTGGTGTTTGTTTTACGTGCACCGAATTACGTGAACAGTTAAAAAAAAGAGAAGGAAAGTTAAAAAACCCATTGTCATCACTTATTCATGTATTTACAAAAGGAGATACAGTATTGACAACCACAGCACAGCTTGATAATATAGAAGGTTTTGGTATCTATATTACAAAAGAATATATCTCTATTTTAATATATCTATATTTAATATATCTATATTTTAATCTCTATTCTTTTGTATATTATATGTGATATGAAATTTTCATGTATCTCAAAGCATGTTTTTTAAATTAATTAGTGTTAGGCACTATCGATAGCAAATATCGATGTATCGATAGTGTCTTTCGGAAAAAGTAGATCAATATATAGTTTATAAACTATTTGATGTTTTTAAAAAAAGTAATTACTGAATTTATATACTAAAAACAACATTATTCTTTTAAATGTGTATGTGAAAAAAATGTAATTCATTTTCCTTGATAATTTAATAACATGAAATAAAAAAAAAATCAAACAAAACAAAAAAGTCTTATAAAGTTCAGTTCAAATAATCTTAACCTGAATTCTAAATACATACACATATTTATACTGTTTTAAATTTAATATTAATTTTCTTCAAAAATTTTTAAATTACTATTAAAAAACAAAAGTTTTGACACTTTTTTCTGAAAGTAAATTTCTTCGATTTGTGAATAATTCATCTGCTTTGGAGAAGAGTCTTTCGGAAAGCACAGATGTAGCTGGAAAGACAAATATTTCAGTTGTAACTCATAGAAAAAAGAAATACTGTTTTATTTCGACGTTTTATTCGATAGTTTTGAACTATCGGTGCTCGATTAATCGATAGTTTAAATCACTCGATGCAAAACTATCGATAGTCGAAAACATCGATTGTGCAGATCACTTTGATTAATAACTCTTTTCACTTTAGTTTACAATTGGCACTAGGACATAAATTGACATATTCAAATTCAATCAAATGTCAAATTTACGTATAAAATGATGATCAGCTGACTTTGGTGAATTTATAACCTCTTAATAAAAAGTGCACCTGAAAATTGTTTGTTCATACAGTCATGTATGGAATGACATACAGTTAAATATAATGTAAATGTACATATGTGCATATATTTTTTTTTTATTTGAACGTATTTAACGGAAGTTTTATTTTGAAGTTGTTGATTTGAGACGTTTTGGATAATATATAGCTGATGTCTCCTACTCTTAATGCACTTGAACAAGTCGTACTTGTTCAAATCGATATATTTTTGAGAAGTTTGTAAAGTCTAATACTATTTTGAAAAAGTTACTGCGATATTTCCAGGCGTCTACTGCATTTTTCATTTTGCCAGGTTTGATTTAATGTGAAAGATGAGGCAGTCCTGTCAGTGTCAGTTTCAGTTTAATTTAATTTAGTGTTGTTTGAATTTAACTTGGTTCGATGCAGAGTATAGAGATATAGAGAAAAATGTTCCATATAAAACTTGATTTACAGTTATAAAAATTTCCTATACGCGTTATAAGGTGTGAAAGAAAAATAAAATTTTGTGGCTTGGAAAAGTCGATAGCATTATTAATGGCCATAAGGATCCTTAAGAAAGATAAAGAAATCAATAGAAAGCGGGGCATGACATTTTATGATTTTTGTTTTATTTTTTACAAATAATTTTTCTACATTCCCAATGCTTACAAAATTTAGCAGTTTATTTCTCTAATTTTCTCAATGCTGAATGACGTAGTTACAAATCGGTGTGAATACCAACACATTGACAGCCATTTAAAAACATTCATAAAAAAACGCACGTGGAGAACATATGATTGTACAACTACATTCGCAGGTAATATACTCTATCGGTGTAAACCACTAATAGTGTCGCACCTAATATCGCCATTTAAAAAACGCGTTCATAAAAAATATGTAAACAAACAAATATTACACATACTTAACCGAAATTCTCTGCTGAGTTTAAGAAAGTGTTATGTGTTTCTTTTTCATATAAAGGTTCTTTTTTATAACTTTATGCTTCTATTTATGGCGGGAGCTTCACGTACAGGAAATTTTTTGTTTTTCTTCGTTGCATGGGGAATAAAACAATGAAAACAAAAATAAGTCCTTGTTACTTCTGTGACGTCAGAGGCATTTTTCTCTATATAACTATATTCTTTGGTTTGATGTTTGTTTACATTAAGAGGAAGAAAAAAAGTATGCGGGATGTTATATTGAAAATTTCGATTTAAAATGATGATTTAAATTTAAATATAAATTGTGTTGTAGTGAATTTGTGATTTTAAACACATTTGTTTTTTGAATACATATTTTGTTTTAATTGATACCTGGTTAATGAATTTACAAAATAAAGATAAATTGAAATTTTCGTAGAAAATAATAACAAATGAAATATGTACTATTAAAATGGCGGTTTCGTAAAGTACTTGAAGCCGAATTGAATACATTAAAAAGAATCAACTTAAAATTACAAAATGTAAAGTTTCTGGTATTCAGGTAAAAGTTATTGCCCACGTAATGTTTGAATTTTGAAATGTTTTAAAAAATTCAATTTTTATATTGCATTTTATTTTCTCTAATTTTCAGATAGCAGATGAATTTTGTAAAAAGTGTTGTCTTAAAATTGAATTACATTTACATAAAAGACCCCATAAGTGCACAACAACAAGTAATGTCAGTTCTGCAAATCGATCTTTATTAATAATAATACATGTACAAGATACTACATCATCAGTTCAAATCATTGAAAGTCAAAGTGCTATTTAGTTCACAATCAAAATACTTAGGGACAATATTAATATAGAATTCAGAACTAGTGGGACGTCGTCATAATCATCAACGGCACCAACAGAATTGGATATTTGGAATCCATTACACGAATTAAATACACGTTCATAATTTTTTCAGAGCACCATAAGGAAAAACAATTGCATTGCATTTACTAGAGTGAATCCAGGTATATCATGCATTATAAATTCTGTTGATTCAGTTCATAAGATAAAATTTATCAATAATCAAATAGTTCAAAGTTAACCGAACAGAAAATGCATTATTACATTATTATTACACTATCGCCATTTAAAGTGCCTGTTTCTGATGGGATTTAAAATGTTAAACCCTTAATTAACAGTAAGAATATTCAATATGTTTAATAATTTGGCTTTACATGTTTTTTTGGTTTATACATTTCTAATGCACATTAATTTTTTTTTTACTATTTAAGGTTGAACAAACTTAAATTTCCAAAATACATGATCGTTGTAGTTTTGCAGAACAGAAATTATCTGTACAAAATTTTTTCAAAGTGAAAAGTTTAAAAATAAAATGTATTTAAATACAGAACATTTGGGTGAAATACAGTATGAAATAAAAAGGAAAGCTCCGTATGGATTTAATAAACATTGATGTGTTACAAACATACAAGGTAAGTCGATAACAAAATAATGTCAGATTACTTAGTACTAAAATGCCCCACAATTATGAATAATGCAATTTATCTCAGTATTTCCAAAGAAAATTTAAACAAACAGATAACAAATTTTCCTTCAAGAAATATCAAGTTCAAAGTCTGGCCAAAAGAATAGAGATTAAAACAAGAATGGGCACAGTATGGGAGTGAGTGCAGCCAAAATCCAAAACTAACACATATAAGCAATATAAAATTGCACCAATACTAATGCAATGTTGGTGCAGGTCAGTTCATTTTGAAAGAAGTAGACCGCGTATAGAAAAAGAGGTATATGAAAAAGGATAGTCGCGAAGTACAGAATAGACCGCATGTACTACATCGTTTCATTCTAGAATCTAGCTAGGGAGTTCCGAGAATTATTTTGTTTACAAAAATACAATTTCTCGATGAGTTCTGAGAATTCTTAAGTGTTGTTGGGTTAATGTGTTATAAACAAACTTTATAATTTGTCTAATTAAATAATTTATTCTATTTTATAAATAATGTCATGCAATTATTTTAATATCTGTTTAAAGTGAAAATGTTTAGATATACTGTAATATATTTTTTTTTGACGAATCAAAAAGTTTTAATTAAAATATTATTGAATAAAATTTTGAATTGTATGGAGGTTTTTGTGTTTACAATTTTTGAAGATAAATATATTTTTATCGTGTGCGATATGAATTTTAATCAATAATTTTGAATATTTAGATATTGTGTTATAGTTTGTATCTAATGTCATGTGAAAATAATTAAAAAAACATATTGTAATATTCATTTAAAAATCTTGTTCGAAAATCAAATTTTCACGTGTCTGAAAACTTGAGGGAGTTCCAAGAACTTCAAATTTCGTATACGGATAGGTAAATTTTATATGATTTTAAAACACCAGGGAGTTCCAGGAAAACGTGGTTAATACAAATACAACAAACATGTGGTTCTACATTTTTGAGTGATTGTTTTCTTCTCTTTTTTTCAAATGGGATATATAGAACTATTACATTTTGGCATTCATAGTGAATTTTTTTTTGTTTTTTAATGCTTTTATGTATTGTTTTTTTCTTAGAAAATATCAGCATCTCTTTTGGTTTTTTTAGTCTAATTTATCTTTCTCTTCTTGTACGTTAGTATCTATATTCTTTTGGTCTGGCTTTATACATACGTGCTTGTTACAAGTAAACGTACATCGTGATGTGAATGAATTTATAAGATGGGCCGATAACTATGAAAAGGATGTAAAATGCAATTCAATTGAAATAATTTATTAACAATTGTTATGTAAGGATGTCACGCCCATAGCATATACGACACCGTTGGGCGCCATATATGTTATGTAAGGACGCGGATGTTATGTATAATGTGTGGTTTAATAAAGAAATGTATCGTCCTGAAATTTAAAATTTTAACGGAAATATTTATAAACATGAATTAAACATGTGTTCGCGAAACTAAATAAAAATGTACTTAAACTTGACTTGCTGATCATTATCGTTTATACCTCAGCATGCTTGTACCGGCCTGCTTTGCTAAGTCAAGGGAGGGGAGGGGGGGGGGGGTGGGATCATTAACATAAAAAATCATGCCGAGGATTTGATGAAGTTCATACGAAGAAAGAGAAAAAAAAACTTACTACTGAAAGGTGAATGACGTATTTATCCGCGAAGTGATTGTATACATGAAATTTTATAGAATCACTTTATATGAGACGGTTCTCATATAATATGTAAACGTACAGGTATAAACCGAACGAACCTGTTATTGATCGAACTTCAAAATATCAAATCTTTAAAAGAATTTATCAAGACGAATTTATGATAAAGGATCGGGTTGAATATGCACGGAGAGAGGGGTCCACGAACCAACGTTCGGTGACGATAGGGATACTCACCAAGCGGAGGATGTTACAGCCATCGTTGGTGCACACGAGCACATCTCATCCTCCTTTACAATTACGACGTTATATTAATCAAAACATGACTTCTTTCTAAGGTGCAGATGATTCATAAGAATAGCAAATGAATATTTAAATTTGTTTTTAATAATAAAAAAAAGAAAGTATTAATGTAAAACGTTATCTGTACTGTTTATTGTGAAATAAAAAAAAAAATAGACCATTAAGCCTATGAAATAATAAGACTTTCATATATTTTACAAATTTCGTTTCTTATTGTTATTCATTTATTTTTTTTTTTTTTCTTGCTATCTTTTAACATGGATAAATTCCTAAAACTTGGAACATTAAACTAGGTGTAGAATAAGTAATACCAGAAATCCAAAACTAGGAGATACTGCAAGCAGTGCAAATTCGACGTTCAAAAATTTTTCTTCCTGGGTACTGACATCAGTACCCAGTGCTACCGTTTTATTCAAAAAATAAGGTGTAAAATAAGAAAATGTATTGAAATATATAAAAAAAGCAAGCAATTTTCAGAAGAAATCATTCAGTACCCACTAAAATACCCATGAATCAGCATAGAATGTGAATATGTATGCATATTTATCACATACGTGTGTATGTAATTTAAGTGTACATATTATTTCAGAAGAAATCATTCAATACCCACTAAAATACCCATGAAGCAGCATAGAATGTGAATATGTATGCATATTTATCACATACGTGCGTATGTAATTTAAGTGTACATATTATGCGCAATATTTATAAGAATATTTTGTAATGTACGTATTTATCGTATATATGCGTGTGTAAAACTTCTGTCCTAAACAAACAAATTATCGTCCTAAACAAATATAATTTTTTCATAATTGTACGATCATATAGCTCATAAATTTCATTACATCAGAAACATGGATAGAAATACAAAATGTAAATTCAAATTGTAATGTATTGTATGGGAAATACAATATATTTTGAATACGATCGGTTTAATGTTAAATTTTGATTTTTTGGGTATTCAAAATTCATACTTTTTAGGTAATGATAAACAAAAATATGATCGTATGAATGCATTATATATCGTATACGTAAGTATGTAATTTAAGTATACACTCCACGTGGAGTCATATATGTCCCTATACAAAATTGTACCATAAACTTAATGACTTGATTTTGTTAATTATAAATACAATATATACATACATACGTGCAATATTCCGTACACATCTTTCGACCGTATACAAATTTATGGGTTTATAGATCGTACTTGTATATATTTTCTTGTCTGATATAAAAAGTAAAGGAAAAGTGTAAAATATGAACAAAAATCGACGTAAAAAAAAAAAGTAATGTACGTATATGAAATATTGTACGATATATGTATGTATGTATGTTAATCTGAAATTACAAATTTTTTACTACTATCCTAGTCTCTGATCTTTAATTCACGTTCATATAAAATACCCATGAATTTATAGTTAAGATACCAAATTCGTATGAAAATATTTACAAACACTCGTATGTAATATATTATTACACATGTATACATCCATTTATATAGTAAGTACATGGCTTAAAATTTCTCGAGTTTATTTGAATATTCTTATACGAAAAAACGACATCCCTTTTTTCACCAACAAATGTACTAAATCATTCTATCATTCATGCCGTCCCCTCTTTCATCGCCCGAACCACTCTATCGGCTAAAAAAAGTTTTGAAGCCCCATAAGAATTCTTGTTAAATTTTAAGTATTCTTTGGTAATACGTAATTTTATAATAATCATAACATGAATAATTAAAAAAAAAAATTCTATCAATTACAAAATATCTGTTTTTTTTTTTTTTTTTTTTGAATAATTAATACTTTCTGTAATCTGTATCTTAACCGAGCTCAGGTTTGTCCTCGTTGGCATGCTTCATGTAGAGTAGGCAATGTTGATTGAAGTACTGACGACCAGGGATGAAATGTTGTGTTTGTTGTTCATGTATACGTGCTGTAGCAGCTTCTTTATTTTTATTTTATTTTATTATTTTTTTTTTTTTTGTTTTTTTTTTTTTTTTTTTGTTGATATATATATATATGCTTAAATTATATATGTATAAACTAATATTTAATTAACCTAACCACTAGGATTTTAATTTTAATTTGCAATTTTTATGCTTTCACCTTTATATTCATATTCATTTTGAATTTGTAATTTAAAAAAATTTAAATCAATGTTCAATCAGTTAAATGTTTGAATAGATTCTTCAAATTTTTGTTTTCTTGTATTGTTTTTAAATATAATTTTCAATCTTAATCATTCTAATGAATTTATCTACTGTTTAAGCTAATACTGAATTCTATTTGTTACTAAATATTTTAATTTTTTTTTTTTATATAATCAATTTATTTCATTTATACATTAGATTTATTTTGTTTATTTTTTTTTTTATATTTATTTTTTTTGTTCTTATTTACTAAAAGAAAATCACTTCATATATAAAACTTTCCATTTTGTTTTTCTTTTTTTCTTCAATATTTTACGTTTACGATGAATACTTTTCTTTTACAATGTGTTAATTTTAAACTCCGTCTGATAAACAAATGGATTTTCATGAAAATATATAGAATTTCTACACATTTAACCAAATCTTGACATACACCCAATAATTCAGCTAAATTAATAACAGAACTTGTAAATAATGCATTATATTTATGTTCTGAAGGTATGGTTTGCGAAAGATATAATGCACTTGATCTAGCGCTCCAATGCCATTTCTTGGTTGGAAGACACAAAAAACTTCATAATCAATTGGATTGATTCCTTCCATAATTGAATCTGGTAATGGTTTAAGACCTTTACCATAATATGCTCACTAATTAAAATTCTTGCCATTGGGATAGTATGAATGATAAAACCAAAAAAAATAAATAAAATTTTTTTTACACAGAAAATATCGAAAACACCAATTCACCTTCATCTTATCGTATTTAAGTTAAGTCATTCTTATTTTTATTTTTTTTTCTATGAATTATTTAACATCTATATTCTTTGATTCTTTATATTTCACTTATTCCTATCACCAAATCATTAATTATTAATATTTCTTTTTTATCTTTTTTTTTTTTTACCGGCACGTATTTTTTGTTTTTTTCTTTTTTTTTTATACTAACTAACCACCACATGCGTTTTTACTTATTTACTTTTTTTTATTTATTTATTTTTTTTTAAAAAAAAAAAAGGAAAAATTCACGTCACTTTTAAATTTAAACTCTTCATTCTTATTATTTTTTTATTTCTCAATTAATAATTTTAATTTAATTTTCAACAAAATTTTTACTCCTGACCGACCACGTTTTTTTTTTTTTATGATATAAATTTTTTTTCTTTTTCTTCATTTTTATGTCTTGATTTCAAAAAAAAACTTTATCCCTTTTTATATGAAACCCGACTCTAAATATAAATTTTTCATTTTTATTTTACTTTTAATTTTTTTTTCTTTTTACTATTAATAAGTTAATTTAATTTTCAACAAAATTTTTATTTTTCCGTACGCGTGTTAATAATTTTTTTTTTCGATGCTGACTCAACTGACTCAAAAAACCGACTCCACTTTATTTGTTTTTTTTTTTTTTTTGTTTCAAGCCTTTTTTCCCTACTCCCATCTCCCTTTTTTGGTGTTTTTCTTATTTTGAAAAAGTTTCCAGAATGTTCTGGATAATCTCTTCTCTCGCTTTTTCACATACAAAATGTATGTGAGAAGATCACCTGACCTTTTGAAACAATGAAATTAGCGGCAACCGATCACGCCATATTTCATTATTTCAAAAGACAAGTGCATTATCTATATATAAATGTGTAATGTGAGTGAAACAGAAATATACATCATTTCCATTTCAAACGTGATATTATTCGAAAATGGCAGATCACGGTAATGCCAGATCTGTCTTTTTCGAATAGCACCAATGGCTTACATTACACAATGCATGTTAATACTTTTTGTTTATTTAGTAGAACTTGCGTCGACTCAAAGTGTTCTTCAATGATTCTTATATTGTCGCGTTCGTCGAGGGTAAATGACCTAATGTCCGGCCTACTAACTAATTTTTGTTTTTAAACTCACGAATTTTTAAAACGAAAAGTGATAAAATGATGATTTTTTTAAAAATGATTTTCTCATTTGTTATCTTTAGGAATCAGTTTATTAAAAATCAATTACTTGTACACAAAAAATGCAAAATTAAAAATAGTTTTAAAAAAGTCGTGTTTCACCTTTGTCCGGCCACAATTTAACCAATGTCCGTCCCATTCTTCCGGTATTAGGGGCCGGCCATAAGAAAATCTTGTTTTGAAAATTCAAAAATTCATTAAAACTTGATATTTTTATACGTTTTAAAGTTTATTAAACAAATAAATTCGAAAATACAATGTTCAGTCAAAAAAATACGAAATTAAACTAAAATAAATCATTTCATTATAATAATTAAGTACATTACCATACAAACAAAAAAACATTCAATATTTCTTCTCTTTGTGCATTTTAAGTGGTCCCATTTGGGAGCACTTATCGCAGCCTTTATTTTTAAGATCGTCTTCCTCTACATCGCTAACTAAATCTTTATCACAACTTGAGCACTTAATTTTGACCTGTTGCCTAGACTGCTTTTTTGCTTCGGTCATCTTAAGTTTTTATTTCTTTTTTATTAAATTTTCTCTTCTTCGTTCTGTATTCTTTTAGTTTTTTCAATATTTTCGGCTTCCTTTTCCAAATGTATTTCCCTTCATTCGGAAGATAATATTGCACATGACCTGTACTCCTTTTTTCGAAACGTTCTTTTGACTGTATTCTTAGAATGGGGCAATAAGAGATATTTGCTTAGACTTGGTGAAAATTCTTTAGAATTATGCCTAGATGTTACACGGGAAGACGAAGGATGAATAAATGGAGTGAATGTGACGAAGCAACGTCGTTTGATATTAAATCGTCATAATTATTAAAATTTGACGTGTTGTAGGTGTTAAAGGCACGTTTATATTGGAGCATGTTGGAGTTTCTACGCTTTTAAGTACATTTTCAGATTTTATTAAATTTTCTACTAAACTTACATCTAATTCTAAGTCAAAAGTTCTTGATGGTAGATCAGCAAAAACATTGCATAAACTGTTGTCTATTGATTCATTATTTGATGTTATATTGATGTTGTTTGATGTTATGTTGGTGTTATTTGATGTTATATTGATGTTTTTTGAATTTAATTTGTTAATTTCTTCAATAACCACATTAGGATTAATCCCTTGAAATTCGAGATTATTTGATATTATATTGATTATTTTTGTTGTTTTATCCAAATGATCGAAAACGTCATTATGGTTTCCGTATTTTTTAATATTCTTATTCATGCATTTGCTGTAATCAAGGGTATCTGGATTAAACGGGTAAAGTCCACATTTTCGAAATCCGTTGCAAATGCATGCTTTCAAGTCCTTTTTCTTCAATAGGGAGGCAAGAAGCGGACAAAATGTGACTTTTGTTACGTTTTCAATATTATTTGAAGATATATGCCATTCTGACACAGTTTCCTTTCACTCTGATTTTAATGGCTTGAACACACTAACATTGGCTGGCTGCATAATATGTGTTATGTTTGGTGGAAGAGCATACAGAATTATGACTTTACCAATCTGTGGACATACATTAAAACTAGTTTCGTTCTCATTAAAAATTCTTTTTGGATCATCTAACATTTTTTCTTCATTTCTGCTCTTCAAATATGTTTTTAAGTTCTGGAACCATGCTCGAATGGATGCTTCAGTAACCAGTGCCTATTTTGAGTTAAAGTTTCTGGCGTACGCTGCGTTATTTCAAGGTGGCGTTTCATAACTAAATCAAACCATTTTCTCCCTGGTCTTCCATTTTTAAACGGTGTTTACTACTAAGGTATTACGTTTTTTATAATTTTTGTTTTTATTTTGTCACTTCACAGTGGTAACGTTGTTTTTTTCCTTTTTCGTTTTAAGACCTAAAATCACTATGATCTCACGGTGATAGTGATTTTACCATATGTTTTTATTTAACACTTCGATACTTTACACAGTTTTACACGATGTGTTAGAAGAGTTTTTTTCCTCTTTTTTGTTTAAAAAATAAATATATTTTGCCACTAATCACTTTATCTACTTTTTGCTACTTGCACAAGATCGGAATACTGTTCGGGCGCCAGTTAAGGTGTTTTGTGATTAAACCACTTGAATTTTATAATTTTGACCTTTATTGATCGAATTCTGAACTATTTCTCATTACAATTTTCAATTTTTCTTATAATTACAATTTTGTTTTCTTATTTACTAAATTTCGATTTACCAATCAGAAAAAAGAAATTCATTAATATTTAATTAACCAATCAAAGAATAGAATTTATGCAATTCAGCAACATCGACATTTTCCCTTATTAAAAACATTAATTGTTATTGAATGGTATTTGGACAAAGTCAGCAAAACGTGTAACAGAAATTTATGGAAATTTACAGAAATTAAGGAATTGCATTTTGAATTAACGTAATTTTGATTACATGGCATAAGACCGGATGCGCGTGTGCATTGAACTATGAAATGTGTTAACTCCTCCCTCCTTAAAAGATCCGCGTCCCGAGGATCAGAAATTTAAGGAAATAGGCTGTAACCCTTGTTGACTTGGTGTTCCATCTACTTGCGTTGTCCGTGTAAGGAATGTTATTTTACGTTGGTCCCTAATTTTCTTGAGTACAAAAATGACAACTATAATTACAATAGTTGTTATTATACCCATGTCTGTAGCGGTTGCTGTTATATGCCTGAAAAATAGTTTTTGTAATTTTTCTACATTATTCAAATGTAGGTTGTGCAGGAGTTTTAAGTCAAGTCTGACGCTGTTTTCCGTTATGTTTGATTACCATAATGGGGGTAGGATTTGTGTCGTGTGCACTTCCGTACTTGTGAAAATTTTGTTCTTGATTCTTAAGGTTTCGTTACGATAGTGGATCAAAATGTTGCCTTCAAGATGTTTATTGGAACCGTTACTTAAGAGTTCTCCCTCAAAATTATTCAAGAAGATTGTATTTTCATTTAATGCTTCAATCTCTTCTTCGTTTGTTTGATATTCACATTTAGCATTACCACCCTTCATCAATTGGCTGATGCAGTGAGTTTCTGGAAGAAGCTGGATTTGGTTAGGTTTGCAAATTATCGTATTCCCGAAGTTGGTACATTTTTCCATAATACCAAACGATTTTCCCTGGCTTGTTAGTAGTTCTTTATATTCTAAATATGTCTGTTTGTTATTTTGTATAGCTGATCGTATTATTATGTGGTTGTAATTTTGCTCCCCAGTCTTCGGCATTGAAATTATGTATAGCATCACTGCATCCTTCACTGTTATAGTAGGTTTAGCATATTCTATGGCTTCTATATCACTGGAGTATGGCAGCGTTTCCATTTCTGTTATCAATTCGCCAATTTCTTTTTTATCAAGCAGGTTTGTATTAATTATTTTTCCCTTAGCTAATTGTACAGCTCGTACAATTTCTTTTAATTCTTCCATGATTATTGCAAGTTTGTTGAATAATATCTGTAGATGTTCCTCTTCCGAATTCCCTTCAATGCGTCCGACAATTTTGTTGTATTCCTGAAGAATCTGTTGTGTTGTTTCCGTCAAAATCTGGTTCACTTTATACTGTTCGTTATTATTTTCGATTATTTTATCCTGGCTCCTTACGACTGTGTCCCAATCTGTGGCATCTGGTGTTCCAGCGATCCACTTCCAAGCTGACCCAATCCAGTTGATAGAACGTTTGGCTTTTACTGAGTGTCCTTTGAGCTCCGCTACCAGTCTTTTTACCTGTTGTAGCTGATAACTAAGTTAAGGTTTTATGGCACTTCTAAAGTTAACTCTTTCAATTAAAGGTGAAATTCTAACTATTGCGTTTTCGTAGTTTGTGAGATTGATAATGTGGACTAATTTGAAATTTTCGTTTATGACTCGTCCCTCACCCTGTTTTACGGTTATTATAGGGGTAGTATACTTGTATATTTCAAACGATGTTACGAGAATCCAAAGGAGAGAGCTGAAAGAAAAAAAAGGATGTTACGCTTTAATGTCTTTTATATGGGATTTGTGAATCCGTCGTCCTGCTGCTGTAGTGACGGTGACCGTGTTGTCTTGAGCCACCGTGTCCTTTTTGTATTTGGGTTTGTGTTTACCCTGTATTTGCTTGATTGCTACGTAAATTGTATCTCCAGGTTTGTAAGTCTTAGGTTTTTCCCTCTTAGAGTTGATCCTGTTTATATTGTTCTCCTGATTCCTTTTGATGCGTTCCGCTAGATCCCCATTTACTTGATTTTTGAAATTAATCAGGGTTTGATAGCTAAGTCTTTGTGATCTACCTAGGAAGACATCACTAGGCTTTTTCTTTGTAATTGAATGTATCGTGTTGTTATACCCATCGACAGCTATATTGATTAATTCTTTAAAAGTTAACTCTTTATATTCGTTTTGTAGGCAACGGACAATTTCAATGATTGTCGAGTTCAACAGCTCCGTTGACTTCGCTTTTCTGGGATGGTGAAATATACACCTGGATTCCTAATGTTTTTAAATAGTCGGATATTATAGGACTCATAAAACTCCTTTCATTGTCCATTACAAGTATCTTTGGAACTGTATAGTAATGTAACATTTTGATAATTTTCTCTCTTAAGTGCAAGACTGATTTATTTTTTATATGAAAAAGTTTTGTAAATTTTGAAAATTTTTCAACACAGGAGATAAATTTTTCATTTTTCATTTCAAATATGTCAACGTGGAGGATTTCTGATGGATAGGTAGGAATTGGGGTTTGTTGTAATTGTGGTTTAGGAGGATGACGATCATATTTGTTAGTATTGCACACCTCACAATTTTTTGTATATTTTTTTACCAACATAGACATCTTAGGAAAATAATGTGTTTCCAGAATTTGTTCCTCATTTTCCTTCCAATTCCTGTGTGCTCTTTTATGTTCTTCCTGGATTAATCTAAATTTTTCCTCTTCATCGTTAACGTCCTTTACCATCTTTTGTGTTATACGTATCTTATAATTAGTAAGATGTTCTTTGAAAATTTCTTGTAAAGACTGAATATGTTCTTCAGGTATTTTTATTCTATTGATAACCGTTGGTTAAAGTTTCTCACGCAAAACTCGTGTTAAACTTTCTTTGTTTATAACGGGCATAGTTATGTAATACCTGTGATACCTGGGATGCGGTTCCTCCTTAAATACTATTACACGAGGTCCAGCTTTTTCGCCGATAATTAATTGGTTTTTGAATACATTCAGAGGCACCTCGCAGTGTGGAATATACCCTGTGTTGTCCTCTTTCGCACTGTGTATCGTTCCTAAGTCTGATGCTAGAGTGTTAATTTGCTGTTTAGTCCTTGACAGTGCGTCTGCGACCTTATTCGTGCGACCAGGCTTGTAAATTAGCTCATAATTGTATTCCTCTATTCTCGTCTTCCATCTTTTTAGTTTTGCGTTGTTAATTTTGTTGCTAAGGGAGAATGTCAATGGTTGATGGTCGGTGAGAATTTTTACCTTTTTTGCTCCATACCAGTAATTTCTAACGTGATCCAGTGCCCATACAATGTCTAGCATCTCTTTCTCATTTGTGGCGTAGTTCTCTTCTGTTTTGTTTATTGAACGTGAGACATACGTGATAGGTCTATCTTTCCCAATTTCTCCTTGGGAAAGTACCACACCAATCGCATAATTCGATGCATCCGTAGTCAAAATAAATGGTTTCCCGAAGTCTGGAAAAATAAGGACTTCCGAAAACATGAGCGCCTCTTTCAAGTGATTAAAAGCTTTAAGTTCTTTTTCATTGAGGTGTACTTCAACTTTTTTTGATTGACTTGATTTTATTTGAGCATGTTCACCTCTCGTAAGGTTTGTCAATGGCTTGGCAATTTTAGCATAATCCCTGATGAAACGTCTATAATATGAAGTTAGACCAAGAAACCTCTTCAATTCTTTTAGGTTCGTTGGAGGTTGTATTTTTTGTATTGCTAGAACTTTTTTTGGATCAGGTTTTAGACCCTGGCTACTTACAATGTACCCTAAAAATTTTGTCTCAGTTTTCAAAAATTCCGTCTTATCTAAGTTTACCTTCAGGTTAGCCTTTTCGAGTTTAGAAAATATTTTTTCAACGTTTTTTAAGTGTTCTAGTTTCGTTTCACCTCCAAATATTATTATGTCGTCAATATAGACATAACATATTTTACCAATATATTCCTTCAGTACGTCATCAATCATTCTTTGAAATATGGCCGGTGCGTTTTTTAGGCCAAATGGAAGTCTTGTGAATTCATATTTACCATTTAGAGTTGAAAAGGCTGTTTTTGGAATGTCGGCTTCTTTCATTTTAATTTGATGGAACCCAGACGTTAGGTCAATCGTTGTAAAATATTTTGAATTTCCTAAATTTGCTATTGTATTTGTTATGTCTGGAATTGGGTACGTATCTGAAATTGTTACTGCGTTCAATTTTTCCCTTATTAAAAACATTAATTGTTATTGAATGGTATTTGGACAAAGTCAGCAAAACGTGTAACAGAAATTTATGGAAATTTACAGAAATTAAGGAATTGCATTTTGAATTAACGTAATTTTGATTACATGGCATAAGACCGGATGCGCGTGTGCATTGAACTATGGTATGTGTTAACTTACATCATTCTCGAAAAATCGAGAACATTCTAGATCATTCTCGAAAATTCAGGAACATTCCAGAACATCGTGTAATGATTCAAAACATGTTCTACCATTTGTGAATATTCGGGGGCATTCCAGATCATTCTTGAAAAGTTAAGATCATCCTGTTGTGATACAAAATATTTTTTACCATTTTTGTATATTCTTCATTATTCTATATCATTCTCGAAATATCTCGAAGGTTCTGAAACATTCTCGATCATTCTAAATCATTCTCGAAAAATCGAGAGCATTCTAGATCAGTGGAAGGTCAAGGAGAAAAGTGAGGATTCACCAAAAAATCGCTGTCTTTTTATATATACATATATATAAATTTCGTATAATGTAAAGTCAAGGCCGGCCGTAGTTAGGTACATGAATTCTATATCCGGCCAGCGTTGAGCGAGCATAGGTTTACGAGCAAAAAAAATATTTCTTATACCGGCCACTTAATCTATATGTATATAAAGTTTTACTATAAATATCTTAAAATAAGATTTAAAATCTTTGAAATTTCAAATTAACCATGTTGCTATTCACTCTCTCCGTCAAATACTGAGACGAATTCTGCAATACCACAAGACCACAAGATGTTCGAACATTCAGTTTTTTGTAATTCTTAGGGAGTATTAAGAAAAATTCACAAATTGATAAAGAGATTTATGGGACGAGTTCCATATAATGTCAAAATCTTTCCGGTATGCGATTATATGTCATTATATAAACTTAAGCATGAAAACCTTGGAAATTATATACAAAAAAAAAAAAAAAAAAAAAAAACAAAAATTGTTTGTTTTACTTTTCATCTCGTATTTAAATTTACTTTTAGTTTTGCCTGAATAAATTTAAAAATTTCAAAAAAGGAGTTTATATTTTTATTCAATGTGTCTTGCCATGAAATGGCGAAGTGCTTCTTTAGTCGTAATATTATTTTCTATTTCGTTAGTATTATTGATGATATCATTTATTGTAATTTAAATTTTAATATTAAGATAATAATATAATTAAAGTAATAATAATACACACTTATATGAAAAAAAAAATACATATGTATATATACATATGTATATAGTATATAAAATATAAAAAGTGAAAAATTTGAATTTAGAAAGAACAAAAAATGTTTGAATTGCTTCGACTCTTCCATTCCAATCTCCAACAACATTAGCTCCAACATACACCTTATTATTATTAAATATTGTTCAATCAAGAACTTGTTTATATTTAGGTGTCCTAGTCCAACCTTGATAGTTACGTAATGCTCCTTCCACATTACCTTTAATTAATAATTCTTTAGTTACATATGCTAATGATTTATATCTTGTTGAACCAGCTGCTGGTAAGTTTGTTGAAAATCCATAATAAGGATTACTTCCAATTGTTTGTGTATGCTGGCAATAATTGAAATGTTTTTGCCCAATTAAAATCATCAAATATACTCATAGATTTTCCTATAGTTATGTATGATGTTAATTCTGAGTTTTTAGCTTGAATAGTAGTTTATGTCATTCTCAAAATTTTATCTCTTTTATCTACAATTAAATTACTCCAATGTATAAATAGATAAATAGCATTATTTTTATTTACATATGTTCCGAATACATTCAATGTAGTCTTTACTGTATTTTCATCAATAATAACTTCAATATTAAGATCATCTTTTATTCGTTGGTAAATTTTCATTGCTGCATTCTCTGTAATCGTTTCTCTTTTTGCAAAGGATATGTGAGTATTAACAATCCAAATAATAGGTATCATTATATCTGTCATAATAATATCTGTACGTAAATAATCTAACACAGTTCTCAGTTGACCAAATGCTGAGTTTTCATTAAACGGATTTGCACTATGTTCAGCGTTATAAGATAGTATAGTATTGGGTGTACAGGCAAACGCTTGCAATGTACTTACTGTTTTAAAAACATTTAAAATTCTTAATTGTGCTTGTTCTCTAGATATAAAGAATGTCTCAGATGCTCCTGATGTTAGTATTTCACTGATCATCAAACTCAACCATTCAGATCTATCTACTGGTCGAGATAAATTTAATGCTTTTAGTCTGATCCATGTTAATGAATAAACATCTTTGTAAAAATGTGGACTTCTAATACCATTTTCGTCATTAATGTTATAATTAATTAACAAATTTTTTAATTGGTTTTAAAAAAAGTAGTAAAGTAAGTAATATTATGGTAACTTTTAAAAGTGCACGCACTCCAGGTGAAGCGTTTCTCGTACATGATGCGACCGTTGTTTCATACGAGTCTTCAATTTATATATTTAAACTGTCTGCAACTCTAAAAGAATATTTTATCTTTATCCTTTTAGAATTTTATTTATATTTATATGTTTTAAATGTTATTTATATTCATAGTTTTATTTCGTACTTTCTACTTGCAAATGTAGTCCTCAAAAAGAAAGTTTTTTTCTTCCTCCTTTTGCCCCGCTTCGATTTGCAAGTTTTTCAGTCGCAATATGTTTTTTATATCGCGTATTGTCTTATTAATGAAAATTGATGGTATGCTCTTACATGATTTAAAACTATTCAACTCTTATTAATAAAAAAATCAAAATTGTCATTTATCACATGGTTTTACCAAAAATTCCAAGTCTTTTACCAATTTTATTCCAGGTATTTTTAATAATATTCTGTCTGTAATAATTTGGGTGGCATGTATTCTAAACAACTGCTGATGGCTCCACCAGACTAACTAATTTTTCCTCAGTTTCATCTGGTAAAAATTATTAACTTTAATTTAAACTTAACATTTTAAACAAAAATAAGTTCATCAGTTCAAAAAAACACTTAGTTATTTTATGCCATTTTGTTGAATTAAAAATTTGCTATGTAAAAACTATTCAAGTTAACTAAATTGATAGATGTACTTTCTCAACCTCTCTTTTTGGCTATTTTAAGTTAAATTTGAAATTTATTACTACGTATACTGAAGGATTGAAAAGTCGAACAGCGCATTTGGTCATATGAAATCAAAAGATTGAGTTCAGATAGGATCGAAATATTATGTAAAAGTAGTAGACCTAATCAATAAATGTGTAATTTAAAAATAACATTATAAAATTCAATACTAACAAATACAATCCTGCGATCTTTTGAACTTCCCATCTATGTCTTTACGACACATTTCACTCTATTCAAGTTCAAAGTCTGGGTCGGATTCATTTGATCCGTTCTCCGTATGAACGTGATTTAATAAGGATTAAATTGTGATTCAGTCCCTCGTGATACAGTATACAATCCAACTGGTTAGGTAGAATGTGAAATTTACTTGAAATGAAAAAGTGCAAACACCTGTGAACAAAAGGGTCTTATAAATTTTTATTGCTTGGGATTTCCAATATTTACACCAATTTTTCATAGAATTGTAGACAGTAATAAAATAATTATAGCACTTTTTCTTAAATATCTGATATTAAGGCGGTGCAACTGGTTAGGTACAATAGGGTATTTTCGGATTTTATGAGTTTCTAATAAAAACAAAATTGTTTCTAGTGTTTTCATTTGTTCATTTATTGCTTTTTAATAAAAATTAATAATGAGTGTGTTTGCCATTATTTCGAATTACTTCGAATATCTTATTTGTACAGGAATCATACAAATTTGTAATTATTCCGATTGGAATATTATTCCAAGCGTTTATTATTGAGTTTTTTAGGTCCGTTATATTGCTGTATTGTTGGCCATTCGCATAAATTTTTCTGCTTAACTACCCCCATAAATTTTCAATGACGTTAAGGTCTGGTGAAATCGCTCCACTCTAACACACTAATATCTTCTTCAAAAAAAAAACGTCCTAAACTCTCTAGCAGTGTGTATTGGTGCATTATCTTGGTGGAATATCCACTGCGTTCCTCCTATTTTTTCGTCAATGTTCGCAAATGACCTACGAAGCAGTTGAACGTATTTTGCTGCATTCTGTTTTCCTTTCAAAATTTCCAATTCTATGGATCCTTTACACCATGCTCACGATAATGCCGACGTTCTAAACATTTTGTTTCCTTCCGCAAATCATGAAAAAAATAAGAAAACCCATCTGGACCGTCTAAACAAAACCTTTTTTCATCGGACAACACTACCGTTTTCCACTCGTCCGTCCACGTTAAATGATTCCTTGCGAATTTTAACTTTTTTTTATTGGAATTTTAAATTTTATTGATATTGGAAACTATAATATGTTCAGCTATATGTATGTATGTATGTATTGTGTAAATAACGTATACTATATATGATGAACTCAGCGTTTATCATGATTGTGATAGCATAATTCAAAGGAATTTAATATATGCATTTATATCATTGTACCGGATTATGCTATCACAACATCCCTTCCCCCTTTTCAAAAGAAAATTCAAAGAATTTTCGTTTTAAATCATTTACAGTTATAAATTATTTTTCCTTTTAAATCATTTTTTCAAAAAAAAAAAAAAAAAAAAAAAAATAAAAAAAAATATTTTTTCTTTATCGGTGTTTTAAGTCATTTTGGTTTACAATATATACTATATGTATACAACGTTTGTTACCTTTTTTTATAAAATTTTTTTGATACACTGGAAGAAACAAAAAAATCGTTTAGAACTAACGAATTTTATAAAACTAATAATTTTATATTATATTTATACTATATTCTTTCTTATTTATTATTTGTAGGTTTATATATATTTTATTTCCTTTGTATAAGTATATTTCTTTATTATTTTTATATTTTTTAATTATTCTTTTACTTTTTTTTTGTTTTTAAATTTTATTTTTAAATAAACAAAATCTTATAATGTATGAATGATTTTATTGCTTTATGATTTTATTGCTTGATTATCATATTTATTATATATTTTATTTTACATTTGTCTTTTAACATCGTTAAACTTAATGCAATTTCACTTAAGATGTTTCAAAAGCTTTCAACTTTTCTTGTTACGTCAGGGGTATATAGATATATATATATATATTTTTTTAACATCTGTATTTAATACATTTTCATTAGGTAATTTAAGTGCCGCAATACAATTGCCTTTATTATTCTACATTTATTTAAAAAAAATGTTTTTCTAATTCTCTATGTTTTGTTTTCTAAATTTTATTTTATTTTATTTTTATCAAATTTTATTTTTTTGTTTAAACTATATTCTATTTACTATTTGGTTTCATTTGTATACTCATATATATGTATAATATGCATATAATGTATTTGTTTTGCATATTTATTCTTTTGATTAATTTTCATTTCTTTTTTTTTTCCAATACTCTACAATATATATTTTTGAAATTTATTATTATGTATTTAACCTTTTTTTTTTTGTTTTTTATTCGCATATTTCTAAATATATTTATATAAATTTCCTTTTATTTTCAATTCAATTTGGACTTATTTGTACCTATATACTTATGATTTTTCGTTTTGGTATTTTATTTTCGTTCTGTTTTTTGTATTTTTATTTTTTTTTATTTTAAATTGCTGTTACTCCTCGGGGGAGTGTAGCGCCTCCACAAACACTTTCCATCTTACTTTGTTCGTTGCTAACTTTTTAATGTCGTTCCACGTTTTATTCATTGCTGCCAATTCTTCCTCAACCGTCCTCCTCCATGTCCTTCTGGGCCTACCTCTTTTTCTATGTCCCTGTGGGTTCCATTCGAGTGCTTTCCTTGCTATATTGTTGGCTGGTCTTCTGAACGTGTGACCGATCCATCTCCATTTTCTTTTTTGAATTTCATGTTTGATTGGTTTTTGATTGCATAGTGCCCATAGGTTTTCATTTGTGATTCTTTTAGGCCAATAGATCCCACATATTCTGCGAAGACATTTGTTTACAAATACTTGCATTTTCTTGATACCGGCCATATTCATGCACCATGTTTCACTCCCATATAACAGCACGGATTTGACACATGCGTTGAACACCATTAGTTTTGTGTTTCTTGTGACCACCTTTGTAGCCCATACTTTGTTCAGTGCTCCAAAGGCATTTCTTGCCTTATTCAATCTGCTGTCAATATCCGCGGCCGAGCCTCCGCGTAAGTAAACAGATATCGTCTGCATAATCTAAATCATGAAGATGTGACATTATCGTCCATTGGATACCTCGCATTCCATTTTCCTGTGTGGTTCTTTTCAGGCATTCATCTAGCGCAGTGATGAAGAGTAGTGGTGATAAAGGGCATCCCTGTTTGACACCTTGATTAATACTAAAACTCTCGCTAAACTCTCTTTTATGCATCACAGCACATTTCGCGTCGCTGTACAACATTTGTATAAGTCTTATGAGTTTTTCTGGAACTTTCTTTAACCTCAGCGCTTCCCATATAAATTTTCTTTCAATGCTATCAAAAGCTTTCTCAAAGTCTACAAATAGCAAACATAATGATGAATTCCATTCAACAGATTGTTCGACGATTAGACGTAGTGTATTAGACTGATCAATACAGCTACGCTGAGGTCTGAAGCCCGCCTGTTCATCTCGTAAGGTACCTTCTACTATATCTTCTAATCTGCCTTGGAGTATGTTTGCTAATATTTTACTGATTGCGCTCAGTAACGTGATGCCTCTCCAATTGTGACATTCCTTTAAGTCACCTTTCTTTGGCAGTTTTACAATCATACCTTGTTTCCATTCTTTCGGCACGTATTCTTCCTTCCAGATCTTTTCTACTACTGGATACATAACCTTTATAGCTGTTTCGATGTCGTATTTCAATAATTCTATTTGAAGTTCGTCCTGCCCTGCAGCTTTATTATTTTTGATCTTCATAATGGCCGCCCTTATTTCTTGTCTAGATGGAATTTGGCATTGTCTAGTTCTAGTGTTATTTTCCGCTACTTCCGTGCTTCCCGAGGTTTCTGACATGTCACTTTCATTGGAGCTCTCTTGTGGCGTCGAGTTTGTGTGAGCCCTCTTGTTTAGGATAGTTTCAAAATATTCTCTCCATCTACGTCGTTGATCATGTACAGAGGTAAGCATTTCTCCGTTAGCATTTCTCACTGGCTGATCCTTACTCAAGTGTTTCCCGGTTAATTTCCTAATATTAATATAAGTTCTCCTCATGTCAAATTTTGCTGCAGCTTCTTGGGCATCATATGCTAGGTCGCTGTAGTAATTTCTTTTGTCTTTTCTAGCATTCTTCTTGACTTCTTTGGCCGCAAGTGCGTATTGTTTTCGAATCTCCATTTCTTCTTGTTCGTTTTTGCAGTTTATCATTCTCTTTTTCAGATCATTTCTATCCTGTATTTTCTTCCATGTATTGGTTGTAATCCATGGTTTATTAGCTTTCTCTTCTGTACCAAGAACATCTTTTCCTATTTCTATGTATTTCTTTGTTACTGTTTCCCAGTCTTCTATTTTATTTATCTGTATATTACCAATCTCATTCTGTGTTCTTTGACAGTATCTTATAAGCTCTAGGCTTTCAGCGCTGTTGATGCTTTTTAATTTCTCCACGTTTAGCCTGCAACCCATTTTCTTCTGAACTCTTCTTATTTTCATTGGTTTTGCTCTCAGTTCCGCAATTACCAATTGGTGATCGCTATCGATGTCTGCATTTCTTTTTGTTCGTACGTCACACAGTGCCGATCTAAACCTTTTGTTAATGCATATGTGATCGATTTGATTTTTGATCTTACCATTTGGGGAGGTCCAAGTATATTTATGCACCTCTTTGTGAGGGAAGATTGTGCCCCCGATCACTAGTTCGTGTGATTGACATAACTCTACGAGTCTGGAACCATTATCATTACGTGAGCCCATGCCGTGTACTCCCATAGTTAACCTCACGTCTGTGTTCACAGTTCCAACCTTGGCATTTAGATCACCCATTAATAATAATATATCCCCTTGTTTCATTGACGTTAGAGTGCTTGATAATTGATCGTAAAACTCATCTTTCGTACTCTCATTGGCCTCCTCTGTTGGTGCATAACACTGTATGATGGAGATATTTCGGAATTTTCCTTTCAACCGCGCGATAATTATTCTGTCCGATATAGGGGTCCAGTTCATTAAGGAATTCTTGTACTTCTTGCTTATGATGATGCCCACGCCGCTTTCAGCTGCATTTTCTTTACCTGAATATATAAACAGATTTCCATTTGATGTTAGTAACTCGCCTGAACCTGACCATCTCACTTCGCTCATCCCCAATAGAGTAATGCAAAACTTTTTCATTATATCCTCCACTTGTGCTAACCGCGATGGCTCGCGTAACGTTCGTACATTCCATTGTCCATAACGTAGCCGGGTCGTCAACGGTATTTCCTTATCTGTTCCGAGGCTTGTGTTGGTTTCTTTAATCAGTGATTGAGTTAACTGTACAGGTGATTGGCCTATAGCAGTTGTTGATATATTCTACTTCTTTTGTTCCCTACCCCTCCACCGGGGTTGATTACCCGATCTCCGGGTAGGGTTAACGGCGCCACCACGTGAAGGCGAAGTAGAAAGGAGAAGGGAGAGGTGTGGGAGATCATTTCCGAAGATCACTCGTCGAGTTCGCACTTCACCTTCTCTTGCCGATGTTCTGACCGGCACCTTTGTATTTTTATATGTTATTATTATTATTTTTGTTTTTGTTTTTTTTTTTATTTTTTTTTATTTTTTATTTTTTTTTATTTTTTTTTTATTTTTTATTATTTGCATAATCATTTTTACATTTGACATTATTGTTAAAATTAATACATGTATTATAGTTATTTTGGTTGGAATAACAAAATATAAAATATTCTAATTTGCATTTATTATTTTTGTTTTTTTTTTTTTTTAGGTTTGTTTAACAAAATTTATAATTCATTACAAGTTTTTTTTTTTTTTTTTTTTGTTTATTACATTGTTTTGTTCTTGTGTGTTAATTTTTTTTTTTCTTTTTTTACAATTATTTACGGATAAAATATTTTTTCAAAGTTTCTTAAACCTTCATTTTCGTTTGTCTGTAAAGCATGGATATCACTCATTAATTTTGCTAGTTTATTATCGTCTGTATTTTTCAGTATAAGGGTTTCGGGATCGTGGTTTTTTGAAGTAATCTTTGGTATTTCGAGAAAATTCGACAAATTAATGGGAGGAATGTATGAAGCAGTTATATATGTTGTACTATTTTGTTGACCATATATTGTAAAATCTTGGCTTTTTAAAAAAGCAATTGCTTGGAATTTCAACGATTAGAATTCCTGAGAGTGTGTGTGGTGTAATTTGATTGTGACAGATCTCGTCTAAATTATATTGTGATTTTGAAGAAAAGAGCCATTTGTTTGAACGAGTTAGCTGAATCCATATTGCTGAGTGATTATAATACCTTAGATTACAAGCGGACAGGGCACTTGATTCTCTACGTAAAAGTTATATTTCGCATTTATGATAATTGTTACATACTTGTGTGTGAAAATTGGTGTGTAATTCTACACAAAAACGACTGCTCGTTCATTGCGATGCAACCAGTAAATTCGGATGAAGATAAATCGTAAAAATGCGTTTTATCATAATTTATTACTATATAGTTCAATGTAGGTTGAATGTAAACAAATGAATTTTGAATTTTTGTGGGTAAGGGAAATATTTTGAACAATTTGAAATTTTCTTTGATTGACAAAGGTATTTTGAATTCATAAATAATTCGCTCGTTGCAAACAACTGCACTCATAGTACTGACATGATATAACGTGAAAATGTCCTCATGGTTGAGGGAAGAAGGCAGTTTAACATTTCCTGGTAATTCCTTTCGAATAATATTCAGAACACTCTCTAATTGGTCGGGAGCGGTCGGGATGCGGTTTACCATGTTTAACATCAGTCAGGAGATCTACTACATTGTTTATAATGTTTTGGTAGCGGATTATAATAAGTATGGTAAGTGAGGTTAGAGATTACATTTCTGCATACAATTTTTGTTCATGAATAATAAAGAATACATCCTCGCTTAACTCTTCTAACTTTAAAAAATTTTTCTTTAATAGTGTTAATTTGATTCTGAATGACATGTTCGGATTTGTTAAATATATTAACTGTTGTTTCTATTATTGAAGTTTGGTTTTTTAAAAGAGAAAGTAAATGGTCTTCGTTTGTCTTAACATTGTTAATTTGGCTCTCATAATACTTCGCGTCATCCTCATTCAATGTGCCAAATAGAGTTTTGCTGAGTGAACCAATCAAGTTTATCCAAGCCCGTCTTTGTCTTGTTTGTGGTCTGTTTGTTCGATTCATGTTTATCAGTTTATATTTGTGATTAATTTTTGAGTTAAGATGGTTTATTTCTATAACCGTGCTATTACAGATATTTGCAGCATTTATATTACCCTTTGCTTGGTTGCATAATTCATTAATCTTTTCTATATATATGCTTATCAGACCGATTGCTTTATTTAGTCCTTCGAGATCATAGTAGACAACTATTTTCCATTCATGAGAATACAATTCTACTCTTCCAATTTCCTCGAAATATATTCCCGCTGTTTGATTAGTTGGTGTTGTAATTATTTCACTACCAACTATAGTAATGAGTGTTACCATAAAAAGCGTTGGTGACAACATTTTTCTCTAGCTTGGTTTATATGTCTTTCTTTTAGTTTTTTTTTTTTTTTTTTGTATCTGAAAATAACAGTAGAATTTAGTAGTTCCTTTGTTAGGTATCGCTTAGCTTTAGAGCATTAGTGAGAGAGAGTGTAGTGAAGGATTTTATTTATTTATTTATTTGTTTTGTTTGAACAAAGTGTTTTATTATTTCGGAGTGTTTTGAGAACGAAGTTGTTTTAGACTAGACAGATCGATAATCAACCAAACCGACATAACATTTATCCTAAATCAAGTATATAAATGTAAATATGTATATCATTTAAGTTATTATAATTCAATTATAATAAAAGTGCCAAGTGTGAAGGCGAAGGAGTTAGTTACATATTGCATTTGACTTTGAGCGCGTTTATAATTTTTAGACTTTGGTTATATAAAAAAAAAAATTTCTATCATCTTTTGCTTATTAGTTTTCATATATAAAAGAAAGTGGATCAATATTCGGAACTAATTACAAAACAAAGTAATGAATTTTTTTTTTTTTTTTTTTTTTTTTATGTTCAGTAACGGTATTAGAGTGAGTGCTATCAGCTAACTTTGTATTATGAGAGAAGGAAGAAGCAATTAAATCGCGAAGTGTTTGTAAATTTATCGCTAATCGTCAGATAAAACAATTTCTCTTATTACTCGATATATGGTTTTAGGTTGTTATTATGTATTATTCTTACTTTATTTCGAACTCTAATTTCAGAATTTTCGCTACTAGGGATTCCTACTACTTCAAAAGGTCCTTCCCATAAGGATGAGAATTTATTTTTCCTAACCTGATTTTTAATAAGTACTTTATCTCCAACATTAAATGTTTTTACTTTGGTTCCCTTGTCGTAATATTTCTTTGATTGATTTTTGCTTTTATTAATTGAATTTCTAGCGACTTGGTATCCGTACTGTAATCGTGTCTTCACTTCATTCGCGTAGTTTTCATAATTATAAGAGATTTGAGGTTTGTGCTCTAACACGCTTGGTACATTAGGTGGAAAACCGTATAAGAGTTCGTAAGGACTAAACCCAGTACTACTATGAGGTGTAGTGTTGTAAACGAATATTGCGTAGGGAATCCATGTATCCCATGTGAGTTGGTCTTAGTTTACGTAATGGCGAAGATATTCCGCCAAGATTCGGTGACTGCGCTCTAGTGCACCATTTGTTTGAGGGTGATACGGCGAAGTTTGAATTTTTCTTGCCTTCAGCAATTTACAAATTTCTTTGAAAAGTGAACTCAAAAAATTTGTGCCTTGATCTGTAAGTATAGTTTCTGGAATGCCGTGCAGGCAAACTATTTGTTCGATGAACATACGAGCTACTGTGTCAGCTTCAGCGTTTGGAAGCGGTACTGAACTAGTGAACTTTGTTAAGTCATCTTGAAACGTCAGAATATATTTATTATTCTCGTAACTCGTTGGTAATGGGCCAACAATATCTAAGGCTACTTTTTCGAAAGGTTTTGAACTGGTAGTTGTGATTTTCATGGGTATGGGAGGATTTTTCTGAAGCTTGTTCTTTTGACACGATTCACATTTCCGTATATATGTATGTAGTTACGTCTTTCAGCATAGTAGGCCAATAACATTCCATCTTTAATTGTTTTATGGTTCTTGAGATACCCTGATGTCCTCCTAGAGCGGATGTATGATATTCCTGTAATACTTTTTCAATTTCGTCGTTGTCTTTCAGAAAAATTTTTGAATTGTCGAGTGAGGTAATTTTTATACGAGTGAAGTCGAAAGTTTGTATAATCGTATGTTTTACCTCATCTCTGTGAACCTTTTCTCTTATGCCAATGTAAATTTTAACAGATTTTAATTTATTTTTTACACAATTTTCATGTATTTTTTTGTAATGTTTCGGCGACTTTTTCTTTATCATTTTCCGACCTAATTGGGATGGGGAGAATTGTCACTATGATTTTTCCGCATTTATTCCTTTTATTTATAATTTTTACCTCACCTATATTTAGTTTCTCGTATTCGCTATACGAGTTCTGTATTCTTCTTCTTCTGTTTTGTTTAATGGAAAAAGACAGACTAAGTTATCCAGCTGTGTATTTTCATAAATACTCGTTTTCCCTTCCAATATTGAATTAGGTACTGTATGTTTTTGAGATTTTTCTTTATTCATGTTCGAGCTTTCTGTTTGCATTTCATTTTTCCCTTTACTTGTACCTCTTGTTGTTACTAAAACTTTCGTTTCATCGGTGTTCATACGGCTTAACGCGTCAGCGTTGGCATTACATTTACCGGGTTTGTACCTAATTTCGTATTCATACTCTTCTAATGTTATTCTCCATCTAGCAAGTCGCGAAGTCGCGGGGTCTTTTAGATCGAATAACCATTGTAATGGGCGATGATCTGTTAATATAGTAAATTTCCTACCATATATATACGGTCGAAATTGTTTTACAGCATAGATTATACCGAGTAACTCTTTTTCTGTGGTACTATATTTCGATTCTGCTAAATTTAAAGTTCGACTTGCGAAGCATATGGGTTTATCTTCACCTATTTTTCCCTGTGACAATACGGCACCTACTGCGTAGTCACTAGCATCTGCGGTAATGAGAAATTCTTCATGAAAATTGGGGTAAATGAGGCGTCTGGCTTTTTAGGGACTAACAGTAACGGGGAGTTCCAGGGACTGAAACTTGGTCTCACAATACCATTTTCCAACATTTCATTAACTTGCCGGTGCATTTCTTGTTTTTGCGATTCAGGTAACCGATAAGGGCGAATGAATATAGGATTTTTCCCGATCTCAGTGCTAATTTTATGGGAAATTGCGTTTGTGAAAGACAGTGCATCTCCCTCTAAAAAGAAAAGGTCATTGTATTCTTTACATAATTCTTCAATACTTTCCTTTTCCTCTCTATTACAATGATCTAATTTTATTAAATTTTTCAATGTTTTTATTCTTTTTTTAACAGGATCTTTATCAGGGTGGAGTGCAACGGAGTCAAAATCATCTAAACTTTTCCATTCAAAATGTATATTATGGGGATCTATTGAAACCTGTTTATTATTAATGTCCATTACCAGTATTTTTAGTTGAATATTAAGAGGTTTGGAAATCATGGACGCCAATAATACACCAGGTGCTATCTCTTTTATTTCTACTACTATTTCTTTACTGTTATTTTTAAAAGGTATTTCTACAGTTTGTTCACTTCTGGATGGCAGAACCAGTTTCTTTTCTCTTCTCGAATGTTTCTAATGTTGTCGATCTAATGTATTCTCAAATTCTTTTTCCTTTGTTTCGATTTTACATCCATTGCTTTGATTTATTTCAGGATATGAGATAGTCATATTGACTTTCTCCCTAGAAATTGAACCATGGCCTTGTATATCGGTTTCAACAAAGGGTAGAATCTCAAACACACCAATCCCGAAATCGAGCAAACACGCATATTTTTTAAGAAAATCGTTTCCAATGATTCCATCATATGCTAAGCTAGCACTTTCTTGGTATTAAATGGAAAGGATGATCTATTTCGATACAACCAGTGTCAGATTCGAAAATTAGAGTACCTGGGGTAACACCAGAAATGTTCAATATATCGCCGGTAATTGTAGAAACAGGGGCTGCACGAGGAGTTGACTTAGGGTTCACAATTTCGTTTTGCGCGTAATCTTTTATGAGGCTTATATCTGCTCCGGAATCAAGGAGAAAAGTAGTGGGCTTATTTTCAAATTTGAGTTGGGTTTTAAAGGGTACGCATATAGTGGTTTGGTTTAAATTTTTATTAAGTTCTACCGGTATTGTAAAATTTTTATTTAATTGTCAGTTCGGTGTACATCTGCTTTGAACATCACTCGAGAAGTAGCACCGAACTTCTCCTCTCGTTTCCCGCTCGACTATGTTTACTCGTTTTTGGTTGGTTCGTATTTTGCTGTTTTCCTTTCCTTTGTGCATAATGTAAGCTTCCTTGGGCGTTATTGTTATCCTGAAGTTTCCTGTTGTAACTAGTGTTTATTTGATGGGTCCCTTGAGCGTTTGCTTGTCTTAAGCGCGTTCTACATTCCTTGGCAGTGTGATTCGGCTTATTGCAGAAAAAGCAAATTAAGTTTACCTCTCGTTTCGCGCGGTTTTGAGGGAAATTCGGAATACTATTTCTTCTAAAGCATGTTTCACGTGTATGACCCATTCTATTGCATATAGCGCATTGCAATCTATGTGTTGGTTTTGGTGTACTCTGTGCATGTACAGGAGTGATATTCTCAAGTCTAATAAAAAAAAAAAAATTTTTTTTTATTTATTTTTTGTTTTCTTATTTATTTTATATATATATGTTTTTTTGATTTATTTATTATTTGTTCTTCTTTTCTTTTATATACAGTGCGGAGCAACAGGATACGGACACCTAGTTTTTTTCAAAAATTTTTCTGTTAATGAGGTATATGGAAACAAATGTGTAATAGATTATTTGTTTACAACTTATGCAATAAAAACACATGGTTTTTATTGCACTTATAATTTTAAAAAGAAGGTAAATTGGGGTTTTCCTAAAAATAGCAATAAAAAGGCGGTGCAACTGATTACGAACACTAGTTTAATTTGAGTGTTTCAACGCGATACTTGAAAATTAAAAATTGTATTTTAATACTAAATTAAATTTTATAATATTTTATAAAAAATGGGTAGAAAAAAAGGTTTGACGTCGGAAGAAATTGGGAAAATACAAGCGTTTAAAACAGAAAACTACTCTATCAGAGAAATCGCTCGAAAAATTGGACGGAGTACTGATGAAAAAAGCCGATTTTTACGCGAAAGATAAAGAAGAAAGATTCTAAGGGAAGCATCTAACTCCAGACTGTCAGCTGGTCAAATAGCGGCTGTTGCAGGGACAGCTGCGAGTGTATGGACTGTGAGGAGAGTTATACACGAGAGCCCAAACTTGCAGCGAAGACGTCTCAAAAGAAAACCACCGCTCACTCAAGGAGAAAAGGCTTGATTTTGCTCGTCGTCATATGGCCTGGACCGAGGAGTGGAAAAAAGTAATATTTTCAGATGAAAAAAGATTTAACCTGGACGGTCCAGATGGATATGCTTGTTATTTCCATGACGTCAGACGTGAGGAGCTAATTTTATCTAAGCGGCATAGCCGTGAAGGGTCTCTAATGATCTGGGGAGCTATTTCTTACAACGGTCCTGTAATGCTAAAATTTATAGAAGGACGTCAGACAGCTGAAAGTTATATTTTGACGTTACGACGGGCTGCAGCTTGTGCGGATGAGGTAGTTGGAAACATGGACTGGATATTCCAACACGACTACGCCGCGGTACATACGGCACACATCGTGAGGCGTTGGTTTTTACAAGAAAACATCAACGTTCTCGAATGGCCCTCACGATCTCCGGATGTAAACATCATAGAAAATCTGTGGGGATGGCTTACTCGGAGAATTTATAGAAACAGCAGACAGTTTGAAAATATTGAAGCACTTAAACAGGCAATTTTAACCGCTTGGGATGAAATTCCTGTTGAATTACTTCATAATCTGTATAATTCTATACCTAATAGAATTTTTCAAATTATAAGTAAAAATGGAGGACATACAAAATATTAATTTAATAAAAACATCTTAAATTTGTAAATGTTGTTTTAGGTTTTTATTTAAATTATTTTTTCAACCTTTTTATTTATTGTGTTTCAAGTGTCCGTAATCAGTTGCACCGCCTTTTTATTGCTATTTTAAGAAAAAACCCAATTTACCTTCTTTTTAAAATTATAAGTGCAATAAAAACCATGTGTTTTTATTGCATAAGTTGTAAACAAATAATCTAATGCACATTTGTTTCCATATACCTCTTTAACAAAAAAATTTTTGAAAAAAACTAGGTGTCCGTATCCTGTTGCTCCGCGCTGTATATATATATATTTTGTTTTTGTGTTTTTTTTTTTTTTTGTTTTTTAACTAAAATGTATAATTTATCTTTATTGTTAATGTTCATGCATATATATACTATATATGTTTTTTATTTATTTATAGAGCAACAAATGTCTACCTACAATATATTTTGGCTTACCCGTTTCTTTCTTTCTTCTGCTCCTTTATTTTTTGTTTGACGTTCCGTATCTCTGGATTATTCGTCCTTTCCTTCAGTTGTCTCCTAATGTTGATTGTTGTCCGATATTGATGTTTTCCAGATTTCCGGCGTAATGATGACAATGGTAAATGGTGAACGATGATGTTCCTTATCTCTGTATGCTTCTGTATTTTTTTTTTTCACTTTCTTTATTTTTTACTTATTAAATTTAAATTTTTTTTCTTTTATTTATTTATTTATTATTATTTTTTTTTATTATTACGCTTTCAATTCTTTTTATTTCTTTTATTAATTTATTATTTTGTTGTTTTTTTTTTTTTTTTTAAATCGGCGTTTAGTCAGTCATTCACACGTACTTTTTGTAAGATTTTTCGATTATGGGTGATTTTACCCTCGGATATATTTTGTCCGAATATGGGCGATTTTACCCTTAAAAAAAATTTACAAAAAGATTTTCACTTTTTCACTTTAAAATTATTTATCTTTTTTATATTTTATTTTAACGAAATTTTGAAGGATCATCTATCGATCCTACCGGCTGCGCCAAATTGTCGTATACCCGCTTGTTTTAGCCTTTTGGATACGAACTTTTACGTCAAATTCTGTCGTGTTTCTCTTTAGAAGAGCAGAATTGACGGAGTTTAGAAATATTTATTTAAAAAAAAAAAATAAAACACATGAATTTTAATTTTAATTTTTTTATTTCACTTTGTGTTTTTTTTTTGACAAACTATAAACTTTTTCACCACTTAACACCGATTTTTCGTTTGATTTGTATGGTTCCGATGATATCTCTAAACTAAACTTCTATTTTTCAATATCTTTCTTATCTTTGCATATGAGCTAATTGTTCGTACATATACCTTGTTGATAACGCTGAGTAAGGGTTTTGAAAGGAAACTTTACTTCGCATTTACATTGTCATTAAAACGTAATATGAAACTTTGTTGAAAATGTAGAGAAAAAATGTATGGGTAAATGAATTGTTTATTTTATTTGTACCCACACATGAACGGATGTAAAGTAATATGTTCATATTGGTTATTGCTTAAATAAGCAAATAATTTACTCGGCAAGTGCATTTTATGTATATGTAAAAGCAAGGGGTGTCCCGTGTCTTATGCAATTGATAAGGTCATACATATAGTATATGGTTAAATACATAGCATGTATTTTATGAAATTTATAACATAAAAAGGGTGTCCCATATCTTATGTTTAGATAAGTTCGTACTTTCTGAAATGTATAGTATAACATGGTTATACTGAAGTACATATGTAGGACTTGATATTGGAAACTATAATATGTTCAGCTATATGTATGTATGTATTGTGTAAATAACGTATATATGATGAACTCAGCGTTTATCATGATTGTGATAGCATAATTCAAAGGAATTTAATATATGCATTTATATCATTGTACCGGATTATGCTATCACAACACAATCGAAGAATTCTTTGAGTTTAGCATTATGATCTGAAAGGTCTTTTCCGTAAACAACGATGTCGTCTAAATAAACAAAACATTTTATTCTTTTTAACCCTGTAAGGATCTTGTTCATCAATCTTCGGAAAGTAGGAGGTGCATTCCGTTAACTGAAAGGCATTCGGTTGAACTCGAAATGACCAAAAGGGGTGCTAAAGGCCGTCTTTAGCTTATTTTTATCTTCTACCTGAATCTGATGAAGGCCGTTAGATAGATCTAACGTCATGAAATATTTTACATTCCCCAGTTGATTCAGTATATCTTCAATGTTTGACAACTACACGCCATTTTTTATTACCATTTGTATCTGGATTTTTGGGAACCATGAGTAATGGAGCATTCCAAGGGCTGGAGCTAGGACGTACAATACCGTCATCTATCATTTGATCAACTTGTTTTTTGATTTCTGCTTTATGAATCTTTGGCAGGCGATAAGGTCTTATTTTCATAGGCGTTTGATTTGCTATTGTCGGAATAAAATGGGTGTTAGAAGGAGTGAAAGGTAACTTGTCGCCATCAAGGAAAGACAGAGACATATTCACGACAGAGTTCTAATTTAGAAAGGCGTTAATTGACATTAATTTAGAGAGGCGTTTTTCAATATGTCGATGTTATCTACGTTTTTAAGATTATAGATTTCGTAATCGGCAAGTTTTTCGTATTTGAACTTTATTTCGTCTGTTACTTCTATATCAGTTTCTGAAGGATTGATAACAGACATGAAGAAATAACCTTCTGTAGGTTTTACGATGCACCCTGATGTAAAGACCTGGGGAATTATGAATGTATAATAACCAAGTCCCTTTGTAGGTGGTAGTATGCGTTTTAAATATTCGTATTTAGGTTGATATAGAGATTTCGAATAAATATATATGTTTTCAAATTTAAGACCGTGTAGATGTTCGAGTAAACTAATCATAACATTTGTTTTACCACAGTTAGATGGACCGACAACAATAGCTCTAATACTGTTCGGTAATTGTGTGTCATATACTGTGTCTAATTTTACTGCTGTTATTGTTTGTTTTAAAGTATACGTGTTTTACTGCTAACGTGTCACGTTGTTTAATAAGTCGCATTCTGGATAGTATACGAAATTCTCTATAAATACTGTATTTATAGCTTAATTGTGATCATTTCACTTTAGTCTTTGCATGAAACGATATAAATGATTAATCATAAAAATAAATTTGTTAGGCGGTGTCCAACGCACAATGGAAAAGGATTACTTAATTCATTAATAAACAAACTCCCATTTGAATTACATCTTCCTGGCTATCAACATTGCGGTCCTGGTACAAAACTAAAAAACGATTAGAAAGAGGAGACCCAGAGATAAATCCGCTAGACGGTGCCTATAAAGAGCTCTATATATTTTATTCAAAACATCTTGATAACGACAGTCGACATACAGCTGATCGCCTTTTAGCAGAAAAGGCTTGGGAAAGAGTAAAGTCCAAAGACGCTAGTATTGGTGAGCGTGCAAACGCTTTGTTTGTAACGAACGCAATGAAGACAAAAGTAAAACTTGGAATGGGTGTTAAAGCTAAAATTAAAACTAAAACTAAAAAACAAATAGTCAAATCAAAAGAAAAAAAAACACTTTCATCAGGCTACTCAAAATGCTCGTAAAATTTTAAAGGTACATAGGCCTAATAAGCTGCAAAATGCAATAAAATTGGCTCTAACAGCAACCAAAGATATTTTAAAGAAAAAAAAAACCATCAATTGAAATACCACAAGTTATGCCCGTACCTAAAACAGGAGGTGTTTTACCGTTTCTTGCTCCACTTTTTGCGGGACTATCAGCTGCAGGAGCACTATCTGGTGGAGCAGCGCAAATCGCAAAAGTAATCAAAGAAGCCAAGAATGCGAGAGATCAGTTGACAGAAAATCAAAGACATAACAAAACAATGGAGGCAATAGCAATGGGGAAAGGATTATATTTGAAACTATTCAGAAAAGGATTTGGATTCTTCTTAACACCTTATCCAAAAAACTTTTAAATAAGCTACTTAATAGACCTCTTAACGAACTTGATTTAAATAAATGTTCAAAATTTATTCCATATTTTCGAGGTGTTTTTATGCGTAATAAATTACCAAAAGAGCTTTGGAAAAAAGAATGTGGAATTATAAATTTAGATAATTCAAGTAGACCAGGTACGCATTGGGTAGCTTATTACAAAAACCATAATTATGCTGAATATTTTGACAGCTATGGGAATTTAAAATCTCCTTTAGAGGTTATAAAATATTTAGGTAGTAATATAAGATATAATTACAAGAGACAACAAAATTATAATTCAGTTAACTACGGACATTTGTGTTTAAAGTTTCTGTGCAGCAAATGTAAAGAATATATATAAATAAAGTGAACTTTTGTAAATTTGTTTAATATATTTTTTATCATATGGCGAAAAAGGAGTGTTTTAATCTCAAGTACAAATTTGTTTTTACACAAGTGGAACTACGCATGCCATCGCGTAAGGTTTAATAGACGAATTATTCAAACTAGCGAAGTTCTAATTCTAATTCTTACGCCTGCTCATCGACAAAAAGTATATGATCAACGGTTTAAATAGAAGGTTCACAACACAAAATTAATCACTTAACTCACATCTTTTAAATGTCAATTACATTAACTCTTTCTGCAAATACTTCAGTTCGTTTCTCAGAATATTTCTCTCCTATAGATTTACCAATCAACTATGTTTGCGGACTAGTTGACTTTCATACTTATAATTCAATTCCCAACTTTGATCTTAACAATAATTTATTTCATATAGGCAATGAAGTTATTATTTTACCTGTGGGGTCTTATGAAGTTGATAAAATTGCCAATTATTTGCAGAAAGAGCTGGCAAAAACAGAAAGTAAACCTACAGTCGAAAGTCATGCAAACAACAACACACTCAAAACAGAAATTGAAAGTACAGAAAACATTTACTTCAACAGGTAGCGATCTATTGGTCAACTTCTAGGATTTACTAAAACAGAATTACCTGCAAATGTATTACATGTATTTGACGTAACAAGTAAACATCACTAAAGTAAATGCTATTCGAATTGAATGTAATTTAGTAACAGGTTCGTACTGTAATAATATACCTGTGCATACTCTTCATGAGTTTTCACCGGATGTTGGCCCAGGGTATTAAATAACAGAGGTTTCTAAAAATGTAATTTATTTACCAGTTAATGTTAAACAAATCAGATCGATCGTAATTAGAATTGTTGATCAAGACGGAAATTTAATAAATTTCAGAGACGAAAATATTACAATCAGATTACATTTCAAACCAGAATAAAAAAAAAAGATATGATTCTTTATAACGAAAATATAAATATAAATCCATTACATCGCAGAAATGTGGCTAGTTCTAGTTCTACTCTTAAAGCAGTAACATCGAAATCGAGAGCTAAAATTCAAAATTCAAAACAAAAAGTTTCTTGAATCTCTGGGATTTGTTTTAAAAACTCATAGTGAGTGATATACTGATGAACGAATAACAAAAAAGGAGTATCATACTTACTCTCCTTTTGTAGACTCTTTTAAAAATAATGATGAAATACGGATTTCAATACAAAATCAAGATCTGTATGTACTTCCAAGTGAAAGCATTATTTACATTGAAGGTACACTGAAAAAAACTGATAGTACAGATTTAGCTGACTATAAACTTAATAATAATTGTACAGCATATTTATTTGAGGGAATACGTTATGAGTTGAATGGTGTCGAAATTGATCGTACTAAAAATGTTGGAATTACTACTTCATTGAAAAATTATATATCATTAAATCAAAACGAAAGTTCTATGCTTCACAATGCAGGATGGTCACCAAACGAAACTATAAATCCTACATCTGGAAATGTTAGTTTTTTTATTCCTCTGAAAATGTTATTAGGTTTCACAGAAGATTTAAAAAAAAATCATCACAAATGCAAGACATGACTTGATTTTAATTCGTGCAAGAACAGACTTAAATGCAATTCAAATAACAATCGAGGGTTCTAAACTTACAGTTACAAAAGTGATGTAGAAAATACCACATGTTAGTGAAGAAAGAAAGGTGAAGAAAGACTTCGTTTACTTAAATTTGTTCAAAATGGAAAATCATCTCGTATAAGTTTTCGAAACTGGGACTTGCATGAATATCCTAGCGCACCGCAAACAGATCATCTTGTTTGGACTGTTAAGACTACACCACAATTTGAAAAACCCCGATTTGTGATTGTTGCTCTACAAACAGACAAACAAAATAGAAAAGAGAAGGATGCTAGTAAATTTAATCATTGTAAACTTACTAACAAAAGTTTATTTAAATTCTGAAACATATCCGTATGATAATTAAAATATTATGTATGACGGTAAACGGTATGCTTTACTGTATGATACGTATATGAAATTCCAAGAATCATACTATGGTAAAGAAAACCATCCATTACTAAAATGGAGTGAATTTAAAGAAATAGCACCAATTGCTGTTATTGACTGTTCACATCAAAATGAAATTGTTAAATCTGGTCCAGTAGATGTGAGAATAGAACTGCAAACAGATGGTAATATTCCAGCAAAAACAAATGCATACTGTTTACTTTTACGTGATAGAATAATTGAATACAACCCACTTAATGGTGATGTACGAAAATTAGTATAATAAAAGAAGAAGCATGAGCATTTGCAAATTAGTTATTAATTTGTCAACGGAGATAAAACATCTTATAAAATGAGAAATTGTCGTCATAGATATACAAGGATTTCAAACTCAAAATAATAAATTCATTGTAAAAGAATTAGCAATATCATATAATGTACGAGAGTTTCAACATTTTTTAATTCAACCGCCTTACGAGTATTCATCTTTAACAGTAAAAGAACAAAAACATGTTAATTGGTTAACAAGAAATTATCACGGATTAAATTGGGATGAAGGTTCAATTTCTTTTGGAAGTTTGATATATTTTTTATTAAAAAACCTGAAAGACGCAATAATTTACTAAGGGTATAGGAAAAAGATTATTTATAAGCGAAAAAGTTAAGAAACAAATTAAAGTTCTTGATTTAGATGAATTAGGATGCCCAATTTTACATAATTTGCATCAACACCATCCTGATGTTCTACAATGTGTTATACATGGCGGTTGTTGTGCTTTGCAAAATATATTTATTTTAAGACATTATTTAGATGCAAATTTAAATGAAACTTTGTAATTTTTTTGTTTTCAATAAAATTTTGTTTTGTTTTCAAAATTAAATATAAACTTATACTACTCTTTTTTATTTTTCACTTAACCTATAATGTCCCCAAGCATACGTACTTAGACCATCTTCATTTACATGTCGCTTATAATCTATATAACTTAATTATACCTTATGTACATTTTGAGTATATACATAATGTATGTATATGAGACCTAAAAACTAACATGCTACCATTAATTTTTTTTTTTTTCTATATAAACAGTCTCTATAATTTTCTAAACTTAAATTATCTATAGTTGTTTTCTTAGCACCTTTTGCTTTCTTAACTACATTACTATTTTCTACATATATTGAATACATTTTTGACTTAAGACCTGTTAATTCTTTCATTATTCTACCATTGTTTTCATCTTTCATTAATCCTAATACCTTTTTATTTCTTAATGGGATGTTGAATGGATTATCTCGAGCATATTCTGATGTATTAAATCTGCTTTCAATATCATCTTTAATATCATCGTACAAATCTTCAGTTTGTATGGTGTAAACGAAAGAGTCAGTATCCATATAGTTTAACAAAACATTTGTATCATATTTAGGTTTCATGTAGTCGTAATGGAATTCGTACATTTTCTGTTTTGATAATTCTAGTACAGCGAATCCTAAATAAATCGGTTTATTGTAGCATGTTCGCACTCGTTTCATTTGAACAACTACCATATTTTGTATAAACTGAGCTAAGCTTTGAAAATTTGGTTTTGATACTAATGCTCGAACACCTAAACGTTTACCGCAGTTTTCCCTTACGCTTATCAACATTTTCCATTGTTTTTTCGTACACTGCATTATTTAACAACTTGAAAAAGTTCTTGTCACAAGCATTCTTAGCTAGTGTACGGTGATGAGTGTTTAGGTCAATATATGTTTTTAGCCAGCATGATTGCCTAAACTGTAAGGCTCTATGAATTTTAAATATTTTTGATCCATGTTGAACACATTGTTGTAAATTTCTATAATGTATTATGTAATTTTGTTTGTTTGTTACATCTGTTATCAATTTTGAGAATTTAGATCCCGGCCTCTTTTTATTTTCTGCACAAAATGGTAGATCATTGTATTCATCATATAGTTCTTTTGGATATTCCAAATCAACTTCAAGAATGTAGAATTATTTGGTATTGATGTAAGATGTATTTCTTCTGGATTTTCATCCCATTTAAAGTCTGAATAAGTAAAGCTTGAGACATGGCCCATCCATGCAAGTTGTTTGCATCCACATATGCCAAGTACTTTGAAGGTTTAGTATTATTAAAGCCTTGCATATACTTATTGTTTGCCACTGAATGTCTATGTGAACATTGTGTTATACCTCCTCTAATACTTTTCTTGAAAAAGTTATACATATTAATGTCTGTTAAAAGTTGAAGATTTATTCCTGTTAGTTTAAGCATAGCGTCCCACAATAATCCAGGTGTTGTATAGTATTGACAAGGGTCTAATGAATATATATTTTTGCATACTTTTCTAAAGTTTTCGAAAACATCGGTTAAAAGTAGCACATCTGTTATCAAATAAAGCTCTAAATAATCCCAAAGACTTTTACAGTTGAATTTTTTCCAAATCGTCAAAGCATGTATATAATCTGCATCATTACATTTGCTGTTTGTCAATTTGTTATCAAATTTTTCTCGTGGAGGTAAAGAAGTCTCATCCTTTACCTCCAAGTCTAAGAAATACTCCTTTTCTTGTTATCATATTAAATGCTTCTTCTTCTGGATACATTGATTTGACAACTTCAAAATCTTGTGGTGTTAAATTTCTAACTAAAGAATCTAAGCTAGATTGCATGAACCTGGCAGAATCTAAAAATCTCAGCTCAATTGTATCTGTATCATTTACGTAAATACGTTTTGATAGGCATACATATAAATCTTTATTTAGTGATATTAAATTTATATTTCCATCAATATTTGAAAGTTCTTTGACAAACAAATGACAGTCGTATCCAGAGAAATTATGAAACAAAATAAGAACAAATTTTGGTACTCGGAAACGCAAATTACTTTCATTGTGAGCTGGACCTCTATATTCTCCTGTTAGGCGACAATGGTCAGCAACTCTAATGTTTCCTAAAAACTTCTTGCATATATGACATAGTTTGATTTGTTCTTGTATTTTAAGTTGATATGGTGTTAGAGGATTCATAGACTTTGGTTTCATAATGTAGTTTTAATAAATGTGAAGTATGTCTTCAACCAATGATTGCACAAACTTTGATGGTGAGTCTTTTCTTTTATACACTTTCGATTTATTTAAACCATTGTCATACGAACATTTTATATAGTATGCAAATGCACAAGGAACATGTTGTTGAATATTTGCTGTAAATGACCCTGATGGATTAGGTAGACAAGAATTTACATCTTGAGGAATACATTCAAAATCTGTATTATTTATTTCTTATCTGATTTATTTCTTCGTAACCAAATACGTTTACACTAATATCAGGGTTCATTTCTTCAAATTTATTTACATACAGTGCCGGACACTTGATTACCCTCACTTAGGATTTTTTGAATTTGTTTAATTTTTCCAATACATTCTGAAAACTAATGATGGTTTTTTTCGATTTAATCCATTTTCAAACATTTCGGGTGAAAAAATTTCAGAAATTGGAAAAATACCAATAATTATTCAAGTTTTTAAAAAATTTACCTTCAAGCAGAAGGACACTTGTTTACCCTCACCCATTTTATTCAGTTAAAGAATTAAAATAAACGGGATGTTTGAATGTTTTTTTTTTATTTCTAATATATTATTGAGCTACCTTGCCATTCCATAAATTTTAATAAACTTTTGGGTATAGAAAATGGGTAATTTTGGGTAATTTCAATGGAATTTCGGGCCAAGCCTGTAAAACTGCTGTCGCCAGTTCTTGCTTAGCGTAAACGTGTCCCATTAGCGTGAACGTGTCGAGAAAGGTATTCCCATACGTTTTCAATGATATTGAGGTCGGGCGATAACGCAGGACTCTCAAGGATTTCAATTTTATTTATTGTAAATAAGAGTTTTTTTCTTTCAGCTGCGTGAATTGCACCATTATCTTGTTGAAACACCCAATGTTGACCTTCAAAAATGTTATTTATTTTACCAATTTCATTATCTGAAAGTTCTAAGTACTTTCCAGAATTTTGTCGGCCTATTAAAACGACAAAATCCACAATCCATAATATGAAATTTCACCCTATACCATTACTGACCCAAGAGCACTATGTGGCTTGACCAGACACGATTCTTCTTTTCTAAAATCATGAAAATAATAATAATTTTTTCTTAGAAAAGGTCTGGTCCATGTCTCGATACCATGTCCATGCTCTCACTTGTATGTCTGTCAGAATAAAATTCTCCTCATGATCTCTTTTTAAAAAAGAATATGGATATTTTGCTTCCATTTTTTGACATACAGCTCTTATAATTCCCATGGGCAAATAATTTGAAAATTGTCTCATTTCATCAATAACTATGTTTGCTACAGTATTAAGCTTTTTTCCCAAATATATTTCTTTGGTTAACATTACGTTAATATCCGACGGAAATTTATTCCATGGAATTTCGAAGTTTTGAAAAAGTTTGATACATTCTTCATTTGTAGAAGAAGAAGAAGAAAATATTGAACTTGTAACTCACAGTGTTGTGCATAACGATTCTGATGTTGATAATGCCGATGATGAAGGTTGTTGATTGTCCCGATATTCAATTAAAGCTGGTTCTAGTGCTACTTGACTGCTGGAATTTAATTAATTAAGAATTGTAGATACAGATGCATTATAAAAAGGAAACCATTCGTGCTCGTCATCTAGAAGCATTAATGTTTCCTTCGCTTCGCTATAGTACTCTAATGTTTCATTGTCTAATAACTCAGAGCCATCAGATTTCAGAACGATTTTCCGTCCATATATACCCATAGCATTAGCTAAGAATGTTACAAAATACATTGTCATAATTAATTTGTAAAAGTAATTGAAGTTTTTAAGTAAAAAACATTTAAGTTTGCCTTTATCTAAAACAGCTTCATCCGTTGTATCAGAGGCAAATGTTACTTTTCGAGTCCTGTCAGCACTCCAAATTTTAAATATGTGTTTCGCCATTTTTATTAAAATAATTCTTTTTTTATACTTTTCTTAATTGTAAATGTATTTATCCTATACAGTGTAAATATTTGTTATATATGTATATGTTGAAATACAAGAGTATACTAAAACTAAATATTTAAATATACATATGGAGAAAAATACATATTCAAATACATGTATTATTTGGCATAATAATAAACTTTCAATATTACAGATATAACTTAACCTATATTTTCTGTTGTATAGCTTTCATATAACAGTTTTTGATAATTATACCAAAATTTCAATACATTTTCATATAACAGAGCTTTAGAATAATCTCTATTTATAAACATTACTTTAATGCGCAATACATCTATATTTCCTAATTCGTCTTTGTCTGTAACAACGTAATCATTCTCTTTATAAATTATATTTAGATAATTAATTTTTTTTGATAAAAATATAAACTCATCTGGGATTGTTATATTATACATTCCGTCACTGTACTCAAAAACGTTGTCAGCTACTATCAAATTTCTAAAACGATCTTCAACAATGCTAGCTTGTGAAATTTGATGATGGTGGGATAAGGTTTTTGTCAAGTTCTTAAAATTTCTGGACGACTTTAAAACATGTTTAAAAAATTTATGTTTATGTTCAAATTGCATTGTCCATAAATTTTTTAAAAGACCAAAGTTTTTAATCAGTTCTGGATAATGACAAATGACGTGATGTTTAGGCCGCAATTTCAGCGTTGGAAAACACAATACTCTGTATTCAAAGTAAGTGTGTATGTAATAAGAGAGCATATACAGTGGTGGAAATTCACATAAGTTCACACTACTTTGCGCAAAAAAAAAATTCTTAAAATTAAAATTAATTAAAATTATTGCTTAAACTATTTCACACTAAAACTGTGTTGAACCACCATTTTGTTGGATGACCTGAAAAATCCTTTCAGGCATTGAATTAATAAGGTTTTTTAATGTGCTTTTGGATATTGAATTCCAAGCGTCTTTGATCGCACTTTTCAGATCCGTAATGTTTGAAAATTGCCTGCCGTTCGCGTAAACGCGCCTTACAAGTATTCCCCACAAGTTCTCAATTGGATTGAGGTCAGGACTTCTCGCTGGCCATTCTAAAACATTTATATTTTTTTCTTCAAGCCAATTTTTTACCAACCGTGCGGTGTGAATCGCAGCGTTATCTTGTTGAAAGATGAAGTCCACACCTCACAATTCTTCTGCTCTGTCGACCAAAGCAGCTTCTAGTATTTCTACGTAATACCAAACGACTTCTGTTTTTCCATTTGCTGCAAAACCAGCCCACACCATAACACTGCCTCCGCCAGACACACGGCTCATTCGCACTTCTTCTTCAATTCTTTTGTCGTGCCAATAGAACTGACAGCCATCAGGACCGTCTAAGCTAAACTTTTTCTCGTCGCTAAAAACGACGTTAGACCATTCTTTGACCCAGTGCATGTATTTTTTAGCAAAATTCAATCTGGCTGTTTTGTGAAGAGCTGTAAGGACCGGTTTTGCTTTTCGTTTTTTGAAAACAAATTTTCACTTCCCGACAAAATCTGTCTCACGCGTCTGCTGATGACAGGCAATTCTAATTTTCTCACAATTTGTGAGGAATACAATGTGTTTTGCGACGCTTTACGAAGAATTGATCGCTTCTGCCGTTCGCTTAATTTTTTGTTCCGGTCATATTTTGCATTTGTTGCATATTTATCCCCAAGATTGAGGAAGCTTCTCACTACCGTCTGTGATCTTTCTAGTTTCCTCGCAATTTCACGTCGTGATATTCCAGCATCTGCATATGCTGTTATTTTTGCTTTTTTTTCTGATGTTAAAAGCGTTCCACGTGGCATAGTTGATATCTGTGTATAAAACAAAACAAATTAATAGTTCACAATAAACACTGTTTTATAAATACACTTCGAATAGGTCGTGAGATAAACACGGAGGTAAGCCAGGTTTACATACATGATAATATTGCAACTTGTTAAAAATAGAGTCAAATTTCAATCCTTGAACAATTGCTTGCTCAAAGACTGAACACATTCTTTATGACTTTTTACGTTACGACGTTCTTTTAGTACTATATTTTTGTTTTTTAATTCACTCTGTGTGTACAAAAAATATCTACAAAAATATTCCGAATTGCTAAAATTTTCGGTAAATCCACCAAGTTGATGGCTTCCCAAATTATCTCCAATTAGTGCAAATGAAGATCCCTTAAAATTTTGATTTTCTGAGTTAAAAGGATTTTTTACAGCAACGCCATATTGTTCCAATTCTAATAAATTATTTATTATTGGAGTAGGAACTTTATCAATTCCAAATTGTTTAAAGTATATTTCTTTACATAATAATACTAACTGAATATTTTGGACTTGGGATCTATATTTTTGATCGATGTTTCCAACTATCATGTAAAAGCCAATTAACTTGTGTTTCTTTTTCGACGAAACCAAAGGATTACAAATTTCGAAAGCACATAGATACTTGACTTAAGAAACATTATACTTGACTTTAAGTTTTGAAAACAGTGGAAAAAATGGATTATTATCAATATTAAAGTCTAAACTTTCAGTACTTTCTTCCACAAGTTGAGACACATTATTTTGATTATTTTCAATAGAAAAATTTGAGTTACTAAATGAGTTCGAAATGTAAATTTATTTTTAAAAGTTTAAGTACAGTTTTTGATAGGGCATTCGATTTTTTGATTTAAATGTAAATGACCTATAAGGTGGGTAGGTTTGTAAAAAAATGTGTTTTTTTTACATGCAGTGCATAGCTTACTCAACTCATTGTCTGTTGTTTCATTCAGACTTGATTGAGTTGTTGATTGATTTCTTCAAGTGCTACAATTAAATTGGAATTCACTGTATGCACGGTTCTCATATGTATTAACAATTTGTCTTCGCGAGAATAACTTTTTTTACAAATTTTACGGTATAATCGATCACCATGTACTGATAAAACATGTCTTTTCAAATTAACTTTTAGAGTAAATCCGTTTCCACAAACTTCACAAATAAAATTTTTCATTTTGAAATATTTTCAACTTTAACTGCACTCAACTAAATAAATAATAACTTATTAAAAGATTTTATTGTACTTGTTAAATTTTGTAACTAGTAAAACTGAACTGTGAATTTTTATCAAAACTCGGGTGAATTTTGTTATGTAAGGATGTTATGCACGCAGCATATACGACACCGTTAGGCGCCATATATGCTACATAAGGATGCAAGATTTTCTATTGCCATGTGTGGTTTTAAAAACGTAATGTACTAAAATTTCACAATTTTACTGATGAAATTTAAAAACATAAATGTAACCATGTTGTTCGCGAAACTGTTATATAAAAAATATCAAATTGTAACGCAATTTGATAAAACATTAGATAAATTCAAAAATTCCTAAATTTTAAAATTATTAACAAAGAAAAATATGTAATTAACAAAAAAATAATAAATATTTTGATGACTCGCCAATTGGGCAATCATTTCATACTTTGTTTAAAAGACAAGTATGCATAAGAATTTTCGTTAGCAACATAGTTCAAAATCATATTATTTTACCTTTTATCAGCAATTTTCCATATTTCAGAATAACATGCACAAACAAGAATTAACAATTTTAAACAAAGTACATAATGCATATTTAGAGCGGATATATAAGAAAACAACAAATATATAATATTAACACCTGCAATTCATTAACATTAAGTGTTATAACATCAGACATAATAACAGCCCATAAAAATAATATAATATAATATAACATAATGCATACATATATGTACATATAATCATGCATTTATTGCTTTTAATTTACAAATATGAATTTAACATTATAAAATTAAAATTTGGATTCCCATACGTACATTTGATAATTATTAAAATTCTTTTCAAAATTCACATGAAATTCTTTAAATCAGCAAAATTACATTCCCATACAATTCTGCTACCTAATTTCCCATATAACTTTGGCTACATTAATTCCATAGAAGAAACTATTTTTCATGGTATCAAATTTACGTTATTTACACGCGCAAAAGAATTCTCACCGAAAATTGTCCGATCACGTTCTTAATTAATGTACGCATTTTCAAACAAAGAACTGAAATGTACCGCCCATTTTCCCCTACGATTGGTACAGTCATTTATGGTAATAAATTATATTAATATTTAAATAACGAACTTTGGCTTCAATTAACAAAGACAAAATTTAAGTAGGGCAAAGTGATAATTGTAATTATTGAAGAATAATTACGATTATCGGAGAGTTATAATTTGGATTTGAAACAGTAAAGTCGTAAAAGTAAATTACCGCAGAAATCGTCTTTGATTTAAAATAAATTATTCAACTTAAAATATTTCTTGAAAAATAAATATTAAATTTAAACTTAGAAAAAATTCAATTCAATTAAATTTATCATAGCAAAAATTCGCCCGAAAAGTATTCAGAATAAATTGTAAAATTTCAAATAAAAGATTTTCTATTTCGGCGCTAAGTTGATTACAGAGTTTCGGTTCGGTGTTAAACATTTAAGATAAAATAAATAATAAATATTTCAGTAAATTTAAAGTTAATATTGTGAACTTAGTTTTAGTGCTATTTTTAGTGGAATAAAGTCTAAAAACTAAACCACGAATATTTTTAATTAATAAACCTTAATTTTCTTCCCAATATTTGAAAGACACCCCCTTTTTATTTAAATGTTATATACATAACAAAACTAAATAAAATGAACTAAATTAAACTATGACTTGCAGTTCATTATTGGTTATACCTCAGCATGCTTGTACCGGCCTGTTTTGCTCTGTCGAGGGGGGGGGGAGATCTTTAACTAATAATGACCGAAACGCGCACACACACATGATCGAACATCCTCGCATAACACACAAAAATCATGCCGAGAATTTGATGTAGTTCATACAAAAAAAATTTATAATGAAATTGTAAAAATGACGTGTTCACCCGACTTATGTTTTTCCGTTTTAAAACGAATAAACAAAAACTTATTTTTTTTCTTTGTTGAGTAAAACAACGTTTTCTGAAATGACAAAAACTTTATTTTTACGACCGATGTGGACAAAATTTAAATTTTGACTGCTTGTTACAATTTTAATTTTCAAACAATGTTTTTTTACAAAAATCAAGTTTTACATTATACTAATAAATACATAGTTGTTTATTTCAGCATAAATTTCTTTTATACATATTTTTATACTATAATTGTTTGCTTCAAATAAACTTCCTCTCACGATGTAACATGAGTTTTTTGTTTTTCACAATTTTTATTAAATTTTTTTCTTCTATTATTTTTTTCTTTTTAAAAATTTTTATGCTGACTACAATAATTTTTAAAATGAAATATTTGAATTTTTTGTTTAGAGATAATAATTTTTCTTAATTCATAAAAATATATAATTTTTCTTATGTATATAAAAGAAAATATTATAAATTTTCCATTGATACATATTTTCCTAATATATTACGAAAATCTATATTATTTTCATTATTGGTTACAGGTATGGCTGTAACTCCTCCCTCCTTTGTTTTTGGATTCTCCTGAATCTTTTTATTTATCTTAACCTTAATTTGTTTCTTTTTGTTACAATATATATAAACTATTATAATCAATGTAAATAAAAAAAAATATGGAACTTAAACTATAGCCTACAATTTTATGATATTTTAATTCTTCGATTCTCTTTATATTTGCTACTGTGTCATATACAATTTTATCGAAAACTATTTCTTTATTATCATATGTTAAGTTTTCATTTTTTGGAATTACAAATTTTTCTGTAAATATTCTTAATTTATTGCTAAATTCTCTATTATTAATTTTAATGATACAATTATTGAAGTTTATGAGATAATTTCCGTTAAGGATTATAATTCTTTCGTCGCAAGCACTTTTTAATTTTCCGAATTTCATGTTTTTTATAACTATTATGCTTTCTTCAATTAACGAAATTTCTTCATCGTTTTTGTAAACGAATTGACAAGTTTTTGAGAATATGCAACTATTGCTTCTGGGCAACTCTTTTAAAGTTTTGCCTTCAGAGTAAGTAACAATTTTACCATTATTCCTTATAATGTATTCAGGATTTGAGTTAATTTGTAAATTTTTTGAGTTTGTCATAGGAATGAGCAAATTTCTGTTTGTGATGATGGTACGGATAGGAATCTTTATAGCGAAAATTATGGAATTATCCATATGTTTTGCAACTGCAAGACGAATATTGCTTAATTTGTTGAAGTCAATTTTATAAGAACTTATTTCTTCTTCTGTTAATATATTCGGATGTAAAAGCCCTAATCTTGCTGAGGCAATGTTATCTTGGATGTGTTCGACCTGGCTTTCTATATAGTCTAATTTAAACATTTGTTCTAAAAAGGAATTTTGAGATAAAATTTTCATTGCTGTAAAATTAAGGCTGTTCAACTTGTTCAGAATTTTTGTCCTGTCGGTTTCGAGTATATCTTTTATTTGAATAAAAGTCTTGTTAAAATTTTCATTGATCGTAATTTGCTGGTTTGAATTTTCTATTAAATTATGATTGTTTCCGTCTATAATTCTAAGATGGTTTTCAATGTCTAGTCGATCGTCATTGTCCATTGTACCATAAATCCATTTAAGGAAGGATCCTCCTAGATCTATGAGTCCTCTTTTCTGTCGGTATGGAATAAGCGTCTTTATTTTACTTTTAATTCCGTTTATCTTATCCTGTATGAGGGTTTCATGGTCTTTTATGTCTAGTATGTTTAAAGTCGATTCCAACTTATAAACCAAATTCAATATTTCGTCTGGGTATATTCTATGTAGTATTATCTCGAATTTATCTGGTATTTCAACGATGCCTACCTTTATTTTTGAATAACCTAATTCCGACTCAACTTTTTCAACCGTCATTGTTGGTTGGGTCAGTGTCGGTGTTATCAGTAGTATTATCCATAGTATTATTGTCTTGATTTTCGTCATCTTTACCTGCAAATTTGAATGGACGTTTTATATTACATACATGAACGTTAGACGAATTATATTTTCTAAATTTAGGCTCTTCCTTGTGTCTAATTGATTTGTAATTCTTAATAAACCCTACCCTTCTTTTTTCTGTATACTCTTCTCTATTCTTATTTCTTTTATGAATAACACTTTCTTTTGCTTTTAATAATCTATCATAAATTATTTCAAAGTCAACTTCTCTGTTCTGGACCATTAATGGTGTTGATTTAATTGTCGAATGATACGACTTATTACATATTTCGACTGCTTTCGAAATTTGTACTCTGATAGGGAGTTTTTCTTCTAAGTTTAAGGCCCTAATCTTTTCAGTTAGCGTTCCGTTGAGTCTTTCTATGTCGGCATTTCCTGTATTTTGGTAATAATTTTCCTGTTTGGTAATATGGTATTCAATACTTTCCTTTTCGCAGAAGTCTTTAATGTGTTTTGAGGCAAACTCGTTATCGAATATTAATTTTTTCATTTTACCTCTTATAGATATGATTTGTCTTATTTTTTCTAAAATAGTTATATGACTTCTGTCTTCTAAATGTAAACAGACAGCATGTTTCGAAAATTTATCTATTACATTGATAAAATTGTGCTTACTGTTTGTATATATATCTATGTGTGCGATTTCATTTATCGTTCTCGGGGTTTCAGTAGGTAGGTAGGTAGGTAGAGGTGGCCGCCCGCTCATTCCCAAGCAAGCACACTTAGGCCAGAAAGGCCCAGTGTGATACCACACCAGGAATCTCACAGATCGACCCACCTCGAGCGCTTCAGAAAACCCAGAAGTCTCTTGACTGAGATCTCCCCTAAACTAGAGAGATCTTGAAAGAAGGCAGCCCCAAGAAACATTTCTCTATTTCTAGAGAGCGCCATACAGTGACAGAGGAGGTGTTCAACACCTTCATCCTCCTCTTCATCTTGACATGCTCTGCAGAGGTCATTATAGGGAGCATTTAGCCTTTTGGCATGTTTGCCTATGAGACAATGCCCCGTTAAAACTCCCACTAGAGCACTAACTGTTCTCCTATTTTGGGATAGCAAGTCACTAGAGAGTTTATTATCCACTCTAGGACACAGAGCCTTGGCAATGGAGTTACCAGAGCTTGAAACCCATCTTAGATTCCATACTCTCGTGACTCCTGCCGTGTTCTTAGGGCACAGCTGGCGGCTGGGATTCCAAATTCCCGATTACCCTCCAGTAATTCGAGAGTTGTTCCCAGTCTGGCCAGCTCATCCGCCTTGCAATTTCCCTGGACTTCCGTATGTCCAGGTACCCAAATAAGGTTAATACTGAAGTACTCTGCCATAATGTTTAGCAGAGTAAGGCACTCTAGTACGACCTTCGACGAGCAAGTCGCTGCGGTCAGCGCTTTGATCGCGGCCTGGCTGTCAGAGAATATATTTACCACCCTAACGGCAATAACATTCTCAGCAAGCCAGTTAATCGCCTCTTTAATTGCAGCTACCTCCGCTTGAACGGGGTTTCAGTAACTTCGAACTTTTTCCTGATAGGCCTTCTATCGTACTTAGCCCCTGTACAAACGTCACAATTATTTAAAATTTCGTGGAATATAATTTTTAGTTTGGGATGATAAACCTTTGTTTTAAGTTCCTCATAGGTGGCCAATATACCACAATGTCCTGACTCCTTCTTATGAAAGAGCGAAATTTGTTTTTTTAATTCTTCATCGCTTGGCATATCTCTTGCAAAGTGACTACATTTTACAAATATTATATTATTTCTGACTGGATATAATTCGATTAATTTCTTTTGTAGTTTGTTATATTCGTTATCACTCAATTGTGAATATATACCTATTTTACCTTTTTGGATATATCTTCTGATAATATCTGTTTCAGTTTCCATATCTCTTTTATCTATGAATATTCTTCTATTATTGAATATTTACTCATATTCCTTTTCTTTTTCTTCTACAAGGATGATTTGCGTCTTAAACCTATTCACGACAGTTTCAAGCCACGGTATATGATCGTTTAGATCCTCTTCTTGAGAATGGATCGTCTGCATTTCTATTGATTCTTGTGAAGTACTGTCAAACCTGTCGAGCTGATCATCTTCATTTTCGGTTTCGAATAAATTAATTTCATTTGTTTCTGTATTTATTCGACTAAGGAAGTCAGCAATTTTATTCTCCCTCCCTTTTATATAATCGATCTTTATGTCGTATTCCCCTAATTGAATTAACCACCTTTGCAAAAGAGGGTTTATGTCTTTTCCGGTATGTTTAGCTTGTAACCACTTTATTGGTTGGTGGTCAGTTTGCAAATCGAATTCTTTGCCAAATAAGTATGGTCGAAAATATTTGGTACCCCATACTATCGCTAAAAGCTCTTTCTCGATAGTAGAGTAATTCTTTTCGTGGTCATTCAGGGTTCTAGAGGCAAAGCAGACAGGGTGGCCTTCTTGAGTAAGAACGGCTCCTATCGCTAGATTACTTGCATCAGTAATCAATTAAAATTTTTTATTAAAATCAGGATATCTCAAGATTGGGTAACTAGTGATAAGTTCTTTAAGATTTTCAAAAGACGTTATATAACTAGGGTCGTTAACATTGACCTTAGCTCCCTTTTTCAGATATTTGACCATAGGGGTTGCAATCTTGGCATAATCTTTCACAAATTTTCTGTAGTATCCGGTGATACCCAGAAATGATTTGATTTGTTTCTGTGTAGTTGGTAATTTAAGATTTCGTATGACCTCTATCTTATCAGGGTTTGGTTTGATCCCACCTGACGTAAGGATATGTCCCAGGAATTCTGTCTCTCTCTTTAGAAAGTTACATTTATCGATTTGAATTTTGAGTCCGGCTATTCTTAACTTTTCAAAGATTTTCTTAAGATTTAAAAAATGCTCATCTAGTGAAGTACTGATCACAAGAATATCATCAAGGTATACAATGCATATTTTATTTATAAATTCCCGCAAGACAGAGATCATCAGTTTTTATTATATCTAGGTAAAGTTGATGTTTGACCGTTGAACCTACTGAGGCAAAGAGAATATTCCCACAAGCTATAAATTTATTTAAAGAATGTGGGTCACCATTGAATTCGGGTGTGAGACTATGTATATCTGAAAGAGTTACTTTTAAGCTTTGACCTGGGGCTACACCGCCCATATTGTCAATATTTCCGGCAGGCATATATAAATCGAAGGGTAATTCACTTAAGGCACGTAAAGCCGCTGCTCGTTTTCGCGTTAAAATTTTGAAATTCTTTTACACTTTCAATCAAAATTGAAATAAAAAATTTTTTACTTGGGTAAGAGTCAGCGAGAGAGATTTTTGTTTGATTTGGTTCAAAACAACAGATAATTTATTGTTCACAAAAAAAAAATGTAGATTGTACAAAGAAACATTTCGAAAATGAAACTCTTAAATTAAATCTTTTTAACCTTCAATACGAATATAAATTTTCTTTTTGCAATGCATTTAGGGTAGGGCACAAAGGGTTACAAGAAAAATTGTAATGACTGCTGGCTGGTCGCGTAGTGGCACCATGGCCATGGTAACCGCCTGTATTCGGTGTAGACCATGAATTTATGGCATGATTGCCGGCTGGTACCACTACGTGACCAGCCGGAATGCCAAGGTCAGCTTAGCTGGCGGTGGCGGCGGGCCTTTTTGCTGAAGCAAAAAGCGACAAGTTCCCAGTATACACAAAAATTAAGACGTAGATCGTTAATTAAACATAAACACATAAATTTAAAAATATGTTTATTGAAAATTAAAATTTGGTATATAAATGCTTGTGAATTGTATATTGATTTCAGTAAAGTATGAGTGATATTGAAGAAAGATATAGCGCAGAAATACAAAAATTGTTACAAGAAATAAGTGAATACAGTGCATCTGAAATTGAATCTAATAACTCTAGTATAGAAATTATAATTATTTCTAGTAGTGATAGTGAGAATGGACAACGATCAGAGCAACAATTCAAAAGAGAAAATGAATTTGATAGAGAAAGCAGTACCGTCTCTACTGATTTATTTATACGAGACGGGCTACAAAACATCGAACTTGCGCAAGAAACTTCTAGAGAGCGACGAGTTCGATCTCCTAGACTTGCAGTATCAACAAGTTCTGATACAACTATGAGATTGGATGAGTCAAGAATCTCATCTAACAATAGAGAAAGTTTTGAGGAGGAGTATTTTAGAAGAGGAAAGTTCCGAACTAGATTCCTCCATGACATCGTTCCTATCAACGGACAACATCAGTACGATACGTTTATTGAAGCAATATATAAAAAGGCAGATTACGCCGGATTCTTACTTGTCGCAAAACATAATAACAAGGATTCGAACATTTGCACATTATCCCCGATTGTCAATGGAGAAGAAGTACATGCAGATGCCTTTTTCTTCAAGGAATTATTATTTAAAAAAGGCACCCCAAGCATGGGCAGTGGTGCTATGAATTCTACGAGCAACGATGGCTTAATGCCACAATATATTTGTACTCATCGCCCAGACAAATTTTTATATGTGCGATCGAGGGAAAGAAATGGCGATATACTGTTGAAGATGTCAATATTTCCGAAGAAAAAAATAATTAAATTGGCAGAGAACAGATGGTGGACTTGTGCTCACAAGAGAGTTCAAGTCCTATTCAATACGAAAAACGAAAACGAACGCAAAGCTCTGATCAACATCATGGATGTGTGTGTTCAGAAAGTAAACGAAGGAAAATCGATACAAGAGGAGGAGAAACCTCTGCAATCTACGAGTTCCTTCGGACATTCGTTCCAACGCCTCTCGAACAAGCGTCGTCGCGTATCGAGTGGCTCCGACACGACCGATTAAGATTTATTACTAATACAAGACAAAGCTACAAGGATGCAATTGAGATTTTTGAGAAAGAGTGGTTTCTTTACTCTTTAGAAGACATGTACGAACATCATTTAAGTACTAATCCACAATTCCATGTTACTAACAATAAACTTCAACTATATTATTATACTGTTTCTAAAACTGTTAAAAAAATTGAACAATTTTTATTATTTCAATTTCATGATGAAATAGAAGCTGTTCATGATTTCTTATATACATTATATCGCATTTTAAATAGATTTAATGTAAAAATTAATAGTATGTATATTTGTGGACCACCAAGGTCAGGTAAATCATACTTTTTAAGATGAATTAAAGATGCATTAGTTACATGCTGTCAAGTTTTAAACATGAACAAATATTCTCAATTTCCATTTAATAACTGTATAAATAAAAGAATATTACATTGGGATGAACCAAATTTCGAACCATCAGCACAAGAAATGATAAAGACTTTATTGTCAGGAGATGAAACATCAGCAAATATTAAATATCAAAACATACAAATATTACGAAAGGCTCCAGTAATACTAACTGCAAACACTTACATATTACCAACAACAGAAGCGTTTGAATGCAAAGCACACAAAGTGAATTTTCAAAAATATTCTGAACTAATTAATTGGAATAAACAATTGCATCCTCTTGGATTTTTTAAAATATTAAAAGAATATAACATTTTTTATAAAAATTGAAACTTTATTATATTATGACATTCAATAAAATATATAAATTACAAATTATTATTTTAATCATTACTTTCTATTTAAACTTGATTTAAGTATGAATTATTATTAGCTAACTTACTAAAATTATCTTTGAAATTGAGATTTTTCCCTTTTCCAGATAAATGTTGTGATTTCCACCATAATAACTTACGGCTACGTATAAAATCCGATTTATAAGATTGTTTTATTATTAAATAAGTTGTTTTAATTGACCATGTTAAACATAAGTATATTTGAAAATGCTTCAGATGAATTTGGGACGTTTGCTGGTATTGGTTGCACTCCAAAATATAACTATGGACATACTTCTTTATTACTTTCAGAATCTATACACATAGATCTATATCCCATCATACTTTGTGTATATCCAATTTTATTATTATCAGTTAAATATGTAATTCCCGAATCTTTTGTTAATGTTGCACTTGATTTTACAACATTTTTAGTTGTTTTAACATGTACTTTTTGTACTTTACTACTTCGTAATCTATATTTCGCATTAATTCTTTCAGTTGCAGAAGCAATAGTTTTACTTTGTGGAATTACAGGACGATCAACATCTATATATGCATGCTTTGGAAATGTAAAAGAATGGTTAATAATACTTTTCCCCATAAAAGGTAATAAATCATATTCTTGTATATAATTTTTTAACGGTTGATATCCTTGATCTTCGTCAATAGCCATACAATAATAACTATTAATATGTCTATGTGGCCCAGCTATATTTTCTAATATAGATTCATTACCATATAATGGAATTTCAAAAATATTATTATCAACATCTTTTAAAACACTAGGTATCATTTCGTTAGTAGAAGAACTTTCATATGAACAATGTCGTCCAAAAGTACATGTATTTAATCCAACTGCATGAATACCAAAATTACTATGTGATGAATTTGCATAACTTGAAGTTGATTGTCCAGTTGCAAATGATGAGCAATATCCAATTGGTTTAATATTAATAGTAGCATATAGTGGATAAACATTACCTTTTAAAACATTAAATTCACCTGGACTTAAATACATGAAAGGCATATCAACAGGAATAGCAAATAATGGTGTACTTACATATTGTTTATCATCTATATTTAATAAATTATATGAATATCCATATGTTTGTAACATAAATTGTTTTGAAAATGATACAATAGCAATTTTAGTACCATTATGCAATGGATTAAATGTTTGCAACGGTGTAGCATGTCTAGCAATTTCTCCTTGAGGCGCATTTGCACTACCTCTAAGTTGTGCTTCAACAGGTACATCATCTACTTCCATTTCTATAGTATCTGTATTGTCTGTACGTTCAACTACTTGCGGTTGTCTACTTTCTTGAGTTCTTCTTCTTTCTTGTCTATCTTCAGGCGTTTGTTCATACGACAATGATAATCTAGATTGTTTATGAGGACTACTAGCAGCTTGTACGTTAGTAGCACTAGATGTTGATGGTTGTTCGCCTTGTCTTCGTTTTTCTGCTGCCTTTTGTTGTTGTCTTGCTGCGTATTGTAAATTTCCTGCGTTAAATGGTTTATTGTCTCTCCTTAATGGTAATGGTACGTTATAATCTTTTTTACTCATAGAGTCGGTTCTGTCGGTAAGTTCTAAACAACTGTAAGAAGGGTCGTCACAATATGGTACATCTGGATCATCCAATAAACGCTAATGCTTATTAATGTGGTGATAATTATCAAAATTATCAGTATTATGAAATATCGAAGGATATAGCGGTCCAACAGCTTCTTCAGCGTATTTCTTAATTGATAATCCGACTCCTCCAATAAAGCTTCCTGGCCGTATGGGATTGAATCCGAACTCATTAATAGCTTCTGTATCTGCTTTTTTTATATCATTAATATTTTTTGCTTTTTGGTAAGCAACGTCGTGTTTATATGCTATACTATCACTTTCAGATAAAGGTTTCACTTCACTGTTTATAGTATTTCCTGGTCCTAAATAATTTGTTATTGGTAATGTTAAATCTGATTTATATTGTGGTTCATTAAATTGTTGTGAGTATTTATATGAACTAGATAAATCTAATTCTTAATGATACGTTTCACCATCAGCATTTAACACTAAATTATATCTTTTAAATTGAGGATTACTTTCTAAAAATTGATCGTGTGTTAATTTATTTTCTTTAATATAATTATTTAATGTTGTTTCGTATTCTTTATTTACACGTTCATTATTATGCGCGTGTATTAAATGTAAGTAATCATCACCACTTATATACTTTGTATTAGGTAGTTCACCTCCTATTGCTCTTGTAGCCCACGAAACAAGTTCTGCCATTTTATTATTTGTATGTTATTTATATATTTTATATTTAAACATATTTTTCCAATAACTTTGAAATTCCATTGACGTCAATGTTTTATTATCATGACCTTCATATTAATGTTAATTTATTACATTCCATTTAAAATAAATATTTATGTTTAATTAACGATCTACGTCTTAATTTTTGTGTATACTGAGAACTTGTCGCTTTTTGCTTTCCAGCAAAAAGGGCCGACGCTGCCGTCAGCTAGGCTGACCTTGGCATTCCGGCTGGTCACGTAATGGCACCGGCCGGTAACCATGCCACGTCTTCTTCTTCTTCGCTGCTTATGTATATGTAAGCCATTTTTTATTTATAATTTTACCTTTTTATTTGATTAAGTTTAAACTGAAACTGTGAAATATTTTTATTTTTTACTCACTTTTATACTTCAAGATTGCCTAAAAAAATAAGAACATAATAACTTTTACTTAATTTTACATTATTCTTAGTTTCTGATGACAAACATATACTCATCAACTTACACAATCGTGAATCCTATTGTTATATAAAAAATATCAAATTGTAACGCAATTTGATAAAACATTAAATAAATTCAAAAATTCCTTCGAAAAAATAAAAAAAAATTATTAAAGTTTTTTTCTCAAAGTGTACAAAGGTGAAAATCAACTAAATAATTCTATTATATTTAAAATTAAAACAGTTTTTTTTTACTAAACATTTTTTTTAGTTAATATTTTATTTAGTAAATATTTAATATTTGAATTTTTAATATTTTTAAATATTTTAGTAGTAGTTTAAAACTTAAAATAAAAGATCTATTAATTTCATTAAACGTGTAGAATAATTTATCTACCTGTCTGTATTGAATTTACATATTTTTTTGATTATAAATGTCCTATGATGACTCATATATTAATCATATTATATGTGTATGTAAATAAAATCCATACAAACATATTTCTATTTCACATCGAAACATTAAGAGAAATCTATTTCGCCTACCTCATTTGTAAAATAAACCTTTCTTCACTTTTACTACGTACATATGTACGACGTAATATTTAAAAGAACGATTCTTTTTGAGTTAACTTCGCTCGCGAACCAAAAATTTTAATCTTAAGATTTTTTAAATCATTCGCGAACGAATTAAATCGTTAAAAACCAATTTTAATTCGTTCGCGAACGATTTAAAAAAAATAAAATTCTTTTTATAAAATTCGATTCGCGAACGATTTAAATGCGAAAGATTTGAATTTTTCAACTCGCGAATCGAATTTTTCCGTACTCTGATTCTATCATCCTGAGATATTGATTGTGTGAATATGTTGGATGGATAGTGAATACATACATATTTTGTTGTCCTGCCATATTCATATAGTACAAAACTGTATATGTATGCATTCAAGCTCAAACCAAATATATAGTTAATTTATATGTGATAAACGAGATTGTATACTATATTGTGTAACTGAAGATCTTTTTTTTTTGGTTCAGATATTTGAATTAAAAATCAAAAAAAAAAAAACAAAATGCTGTGAGCAGGTACATATAGTACATATGTACAAATATACTGTTTGGTACGTAAGGATTCAAACTACACAAATATGCATTAGGATTCGTGCTTCTTTTATTTTTTTTCAGCATAGTTATGTAAGTATAATCTTATGACATTAAAAATTTTGAATGTTTGTATTGAATTATATTCAATTTATATATTTTTTTACTGTTGTTGTTTTTGTTTCTAAAGGCAGTGAAAGAATAATGCAATGAATAATAACGAATTCATTCTTATTGCTTATGTGAATTTATGCTCAATAAAAAACATTATACATATCATTCAAAAAATTTTTTTTTAATTATAAAATAAATAGACAAAGTTGCAAAAAATGTATTACCTAAACAAATAGCAGTTACCCTTTTTCTTATTTTAAAAAACTAAAGATAACTTTTGATGAATACCTTTTTGATTTTTAAAAAGTTAATTTATACTTTTATTGATTCATAATTCTTGGGAAGCAAAAACTTATTGATTTTTGAAGATTCATTTGGAAATTAAAAGTTTTTAACCCTTACTTTTATGTTTATTTCCACGTCACCCTTGAGGTAAAGCATATAACGCGTTTTTTTTATTGAGGTATCCCCAGTAGGCCTAGTCCTCACTAATTGCACGATATATTTAAATGTAAAAATAAGGTAAATACTTTTTGCAATAATATAAACATGTTATTTCACTGTAAACTACAAAATTTTACAATCGAATTCAAAGTACACAGTTAACGCATAGTGTTTTTAATTTCGCGAAATCACTTATTAATTCATTATATTTTATATTTTCAACTAATTCCTTTTCAATTGAAATTACTGCTAATCTGGAAAAGCATTCTGTGGTGCAGTAGTTGCATGTAATTCAGAAGATCTTCTTCCCGGGTTTCTCAAAACGAATATTCTCGTATGTACTTATTTAGTTTTTTGCTTATGGTTTAAAATTCACGAGTTCATAATGGCTAATTTTGATCTTACAGAATTTTCATTATCAGATGTACCTTTTGAATTGTCTATTTTCCACATACAATTTTTTATTCTGTGTTCATAACAAGGATGTGTTTTGTCATACCAGAATTTCAATCTATTTGTACATAGAAAACTTAAATTTCTTATTAAATTCTCATTATGTGCATTTTGCTCAAAATATTCATTAAAAATTTCTACTTGCGTCTTACAATCAGAGAAAAATTGATCTGATGGAATGAACAAGGATCCAAAACAAGACTGTTTAGAAAAATTTTTATAGTGTATAAGCCATTCTGAATTTTTAGATATGTTTTCATTTTCTGATACTAAGACAGCTTTACAATTTTCGCACTTAATATATTTTAATTTTTGATTAAGAATAAAGCCAGCAAAGTACATAGTTGCATTGTCTGAAATGTCAGTCTTGATAAGTGTTGTTTTTGGATCTGAATTTTCTTTCATCAAATCTTCTTCGTCGTCTGTCTCATTTTCGCTTTGTTCATAACTGTCTGCAGGTTTTTCTTGTTCTTCTGTAGTACTTCTTTGTTCGGTAACAGGAGTAATAACCGCTTTCTAATCTAATTCAATAGGATCAATATTATCATCCTTACTGTTAGTACCATAAAAAATAATGTGTATTTCTTTTATTGCACTTTATTGATTATACGTCTTTTCATTATAAAAGTCAGGCAAAGAAGAAAGAATATTCTTCATAGGGTTCATATAGTAGGCATCCTAAATTATTGTTTCCTCTCTCGGTAATAGAGAAGGGAGATGATGAGTAAATAGTTGATTGTCATACATAGATCTTGTGTCATACATTGTAATAAGTACAGTCTTAGCGTAAAGTATTGTACTATGCATGAGAGCTATATTGTTATTGCATAAATCGCCATGTAATAGCTGTGTGATAAATAATGCAGGGTGCCTACAATACTCCCCCCTAACAAAAAGTTTTTATTTTTAAAGTTATACTAAATATAATACGTTATAATTTGTGTTTTCAAAAATGAGTATCTTATTTTATAATAAGTTATTTGTATTTGAAACTAATACATGAATCTTTATTAGTTAAACATTTTGTTATATAAAAAATATCAAATTGTAACACAATTTGATAAAACATTAGATAAATTCAATAATTTCATACATTTTTAAATTATTTAAATAATTTATAGAGAAAATTCAAGATTATTTCATATATTGATTAATTCTTTGAAACATTTCATTTAAAAGGAAATTCGGCCATTCAACTCATATCCGTTAATTGTATTAACAAAGAAAAATAATTAACAAAAAGTATATATTTCGATGACTCGCCAATTGGGCAATCATTTCATTCATTATTAAAGTTCATAATTCGTTTCAAAAAAATAAAGTACGCAAAAGTATATATGCCAATATGTTTCAATATAAATTCCTTAGCAACATAGTTCAAAATTATATTTAACCCTTTTTATCAGTAATTTTCCATATTGCAAAATAACATGAAAAAAATTCATATGAAATACAAAAACAAGAACTAGCAAATTAACGATTTTAACCAAAGTACATAGGTAAATCATAATTAGGACGGAAATATAAAAAACAACAAATATATTAACATATGCAAATTCATTTACATTAAGCTCATAGTAACAATTGTATATATTGATAAGTGCACTGCACTGGCATACAAAGTTCATATTGCACACAATTGTATACCAGCTAATAAGTGCAATAAACTTGCGTACATTAAGAAAAGCTTAAAAGAAAAACGAACAACAATACCAAATAAAGAATATGCAAATAAAGAATTGAAATGTACCGCCCATTTCCCCTACGATTGGTACAGTCATTTATGGTAAATTATATTAATATTAAAATAACGAACTTTGGATTTAATTAGCAAAACCAAAATTTAAGTAGGGAAAATTGATAATTGTAATTATTGATAAAATAGTTACGATTATCGAAGTTATATTTTGGATTTGGATTATATAATTTCTTACCTATATTTAAAAGACCTTTTAAATGTTAATACATAACATATAATTTTGGCGCAGCCGGTAAACGTTTTTATAAAAACACTATAAACGCTTCCGTTTTAATCTAACAAATTTGTGCTACATACAATTGAAATTTGGCTTAAAAAAGAAAATTTTCATATATAGTTAAATAAATTTTTTATAATAAAATTTTACTGCGTAACATAAGTAAAAATACTACATTAATTTCAGAAGAATATTAAAAATAAATTCAGCAAATTGAATTCAGAAAATTAAAAAATAAATTCAGAAAAATAATAAATTAATAAAATCAGCAAAAAATTTTTAATTAAATCTTAAAGATAAAATCATTTAGCACAGTTTCAGAAATAAATTTAGAATAAAAATTAAATTCAGCAAAAATATTTATTTCGCTGAATGAAGTAATAACTTTAAAATTAAATAAAATAAAATGTGTGGAAAACTATAAAAAATTTTCTGTTAAAAAATAAATAAATTAAAAACAATTGTGCATTTTTCTATGTAAATAGTGAAATTTTTGAAATAATAGTTAATATAATAAAAATTTAAATAAATACAAGTAACATTTATTAATAGGGAAGAAATTAGTAAAGCTTAATAAAAAGTGGTTTTTGAAAAAGATAAAAATATATGTGTATGAATAAAAAAAAAAATAATAATATATATTTTAATGTGGTACAATTGAAAACATTCTTTGAAAAAGAAAATTTGAAATAATTCATATTATATGTCGAGTGGACAAACAAGTTCAACACCATTCAAGGATCAGAAAAGGAAAGTGAGATTTGAAGAAAAAGTTGATTCCTTTACATTTGAAAATTTAAGTCCAGTGTTCAGTACATCAGAAGAAAGCAACGATTTGGTGCCAATACAACAACAACAACAATCAACAAGTGAAGATATCGCACTGGAGAACAACAGCAACAGGGCTACTTCACCAGCAGCATCCACACCAACGGGTAAGTCACGAAGAATTATTCACCCGAGTATAACATTTACAAGAGAAGAGGAAAAACACGTATTATACTATATTCAGCTAAGATCAGGTACACGAGTTTACAAACCAAGAACATCGTTAGGTACAACAGGAAGTGAAGTAAATCAAGGTGAAGAAAATAGTTTTAGTTTTTCAGAAGAATTTACGAAAGAATTAGATAAAATATTCAGAATGGCAAATATCGAATTAGTTAATCAATTGTTAAATAATGTACCTGTATTAAGCGCTGAAGATACAGATGACGTCAGCATAGAAGTTAATACGTTTATAAAATGCTATGAAAATATGTATAAAAAAATATGTTTAGTGAAAAATGAAGATAAAGATTTATTTTTTGCAATGTTACCGGTTAAATTTAGGGGTAGAGCTGCTAGGTTATTAGACGGTATTACTTGTTCAAAACTCGAACAATTAAAAACAATTTTACATAATACGTTAGTAAATAATAAATCATATCTCACATTATTAAATGAATTAAGAATGGTACGACAATTTCCTGGTGAATCTGTTAAAACATTTGGCAGTAGAGTTCAAAAAATTTTAAAATCTTGTGAAAAGAAAGCTGAAGAAAGACATACAGACGATAATGATGCTGTAAAAACAGATTTACAAGAAATTGCCGCATTTTCATTCAGAACAGGTTTAATTAATCCTACATATAGATTGTTAGCTGCAAATGAAGATAAAAGTAGTTTAAAGGACATAATTACAAAATTAGAAAATATAGAGTTAACAGATATACAATCGGCAAATACAGTTAATGAATTTCAAAATTTATCAAATAATAATACATTCAATACACCACACACACAAACATTAAATACACAATATATTGATTCAGCACGTAAAAATATTATTAATGAAATACCATTTAACAATATTAATAGAAATAATTATAACAATAATAATGCAAAATTTAGAATACAGATGGCGCAAGTGCCACAGGTTAATTACCAAAATAAAGAACAAAGATATTTTAATTTTAACAATAACCGAAAGTTCCCTAATTCAAATCCACGATTTAATAACAACAACAATTATAACTTCTGTTACGAGAATAGAAATTTCTCTAACTTTAAACATCCAAATAATCAAAGACAAGAGTTTAAGATTTGTAATTTCTGCGGTAAGAACAATCATAAGTTTGAAGAATGTCGAATTAGAAAATCTACACCCTTCTGTATAAACTGTAAAATGTATGGGCATGTAACACAAAATTGTAAAGAAAAAAATATTAATTCAAGATCAGTTACGTATGTACAAAGAAACGGGTTCAATAACAACAATAATGGTAAAAATAATGGTAACAGAAATGAAAGTAAAAATAAAAATTCTGAAGTAAAATGCAATTTTTGTCAAAGAATAGGGCATATGATGAAGGATTGTAACGCAAAGAGATTGTGGGACAATCAGAATAAAAATAAGGGAAACTAGAAAAGGGCTGTCACCCAGCCAGAGAAAATGAATACAACGAGTGCCAGCCCCAAGACATATGCAAAAGTTTAGATAAATTCATAGTAAAATTACCCATAGATATTAGTATGAAAAATAAAACAGAATTATTAATAGACACAGGTGCAGAAATTAGTTTATTAAAAGAGAAAATATTGAAAGATAATGTAAAAATAAATACAAAAAATAAATTAAAAATTAATACGGTATGCGGACAAGGAGAAACGTTAGGTACTTGTTCGGCAAAAATTCAATTTAAAAAACCTAAAAAATGCGAATTTCATATAATAAAAGATATGAAAAATGTAGAAGAAGACGGTATACTAGGTTTTGATTTTTTGTCTCGAAATTGTTATTGATGGACCAAATAAACAATTACGTTTCCCTCGCAAGGAAACGGGAGAAGAGAATTTAGTAATCGAATTACAAGATCCTTCTGAACGAAAAAAGTTGGTGAAAAAACTAGATGAAAAAGAGTCAGTAGCGTTGAAAGTTGATAAAATTAAAAAATCGAATGTGAAAGAAAACAAATCTCATATCATTGGTACACAACAATCGACACAGTGTCTCGCAAACACTGATTTGTCAGGGGTTGCTGATATGAACAATGTACGTTTTTCTGAAGCACAAGGTTCTGATCATGAAAATGATGTTGAAAAAGTACAGTCAAAAATGGATTCGACTGTCTTTGCTTTTTCAAATCAGGATTATGATAATGGTTTCGTTAGCGATCAAATGCTATCTCGAAGAAAATCTGTTAAGTTCACTAACAACAAAATTGGTACAAAAGATAACACAAATTTTCAGATTCCTCCTCATATGAATAAATGTAGGGAAGTACGGGTAAAAAATAAAATACCTGTCTTAGCTTCTTTATATGAAAAATATGTACAGGGAGAGGGTCAGAAGGCAGAAAATGAAATCAAAACGCTAAGTACAGAAACTAATAAACAAAAATATACAGAAAGCAAAAAAGTAGGTTCAAAAATAAAAGTAAAAGTACAAGTACATGACGAAAAAATTAATAAGAAAGAAATAGTTAAAAAATTAAATATAGAAGAAATAAAAGTAAAATATGAAAAAATTAGAAAGAGATTAAGTGAAATTAAAGAAAATATAAGAGAAGAGAAAAATAATATAAAAATAAATAAAGAAAAATTCAATACAGATAAAGAAAGTGTAATAAAATATAATAAAAGATTAAATAAAGAAATTAAAAATATTAAAGAAATGGATAAAGAATTAGAGAAATTGAAAATTAAAGGAATTAATAAAAAATATAAAAGGCAGATAAAAAATATAACAATAATAAACCAGAGATTATAAATTTTGAATCTTTAAAACATAAAAATGATGATAAGTTAGAGGAATTTACTGGTAAAAATAAAAAATACGTTAACAATTATATGAATAATCATTCAAATAAAAATAAATTAAAAATAAATGAAGTAATTAAAATACCTGCACGAACAGAAAAATTGGTAAAAATTAAAGTAAATTTTAAAGAGGAAATAATTAATGAATCACAAGAAATTAGGTCAGGAGTGTTCCTGGCGAGTTCAATAACAAAACCTTATAATAATGAAATAACCGTAGCAATTTTAAATAGTAATGAAAAAGATGTGTGTATTAAAAATTTTGAATTAATTTTTTATTATTTAAAAGATTTTGATGTTTATAAATTTAAAAATAATAATTATAAATTTAATAAATTACATAGGTTTTACGCGAATGAAAAGTCGGTAAAAAGTAAGATAACAAATAATAAAAATTTTAACAATTTTAATATTAAACAAATACACAACCTTTCCTTAGATGAAAATACAAATTCAGATAAAAATAGATTAAAATTGTTAAATGAAAAGCTGTCAATACCAGAATATTTAAATTATGAAGAATCTGAGAGTATCAAATCAATCTGTGAATCTTTTAATGATATTTTTCATTTACCAGGGGATAAATTAAGTTACACAACAGCCATTACACATTCAATTCCTTTACAACCTGGAAAGGGACCTATAAATCAGAAAATGTATAGACTACCACAGGTTCAGAAAGAAATTGTAGAAGAACAGGTTAAGGAAATGTTAGAAAATGACATAATTACGTCCAGTAAAAGTCCATTTAATTCTCCTTTATTAGTTGTACCAAAAAAGCCAGGTCCTTCAGGAGAAAAACGTTGGAGAGTAGTTGTAGATTTTAGAAAGTTTAATGAAATTACTGTAAAAGATATGTACCCATTACCTAGAATTGACGAAATTTTAGACCAGTTAGGTCATTCTAGATGTTTTACAACATTAGATTTAGCTAGCGGTTATCATCAGGTGCTAGTTGATAAAAAAGATAGAGAAAAAACGGCTTTCAGTACATATCAAGGGCATTATGAGTTCAAAAGGATGCCATTCGGGCTTACAGGGGCACCAGCAACTTTTCAACGATTGATGAATAATATTTTAACAGGTCAAAATGGATTAAAAGTATTAGTATATTTAGACGATGTAGTTATTTACGGTCGAAATTTAGAAGATCATAATAAAAAATTAATTGATGTTTTTCAAAGACTGAGAGAAAATAATTTGAAATTACAACCTGAAAAATGTAACTTTCTGAGAAAAGAAGTAGTGTATTTAGGTCATAAATGTTCAGAAAAAGGAATACAACCAGATCCCGAAAAAGTAAAATGTGTAGTAAATTTTCCTAGGCCAAAAACAGTTAAACAAGTACAGTCATTCTTAGGTCTAGCTAATTATTGTAGGAAATTTATCCCGAATTTTTCAAAGATAGCAGGACCAATCACTAAATTATTAAGAAAAGATATTAAATTTCAGTGGAATGATAAATGTGAAAAATCATTTGAAGAATTAAAAATTGCATTAACCAATCCACCTTTATTAGTATATCCAGATTATGAAAAACCATTTTATTTAACAACTGATGCTAGCGGAGAAGCATTAGGTGCCATTTTATCACAGGGTGAACTAGGGAATGAAAAACCGATAGCTTATGCGAGTAGGACATTAAATGATGCAGAAAGAAGGTATTCAACAATAGAACGCGAAATGTTAGCAATAGTTTGGGCAACAAAAAATTTTAGATGTTATTTATACGGCAGAAATTTCACAGTATACACAGACCATAAACCATTAGTAGGTATTTTAAAATTAAAAGATACAACTACTAAATTAGCCAGATTCCAAATTAAATTAGCAGATTATGATTTAAAAATTGAATATAAAGCAGGAAAATGTAACCAAAATGCAGATGCGTTAAGTAGAATACCTGAAAATAAGATAGAGAATAATAAAGAAAATTTAGACAATAATAATAATTGCAATATAATCACTAGAGCTAGGCATCGTGTAAATAAAGAAAATGAGGTAGAAAAATCACCCGAACAAGATAACAATGTTAACCAAGAAGAAATTGAAAATGTAAATTCAGAAAATTTAAACAGTAATATAAAAGATAATGCAAAAATATTAACAGATGAGAAAGAAATTAAAACAATATTACATGAATATCATGACACTCCGTTAGGCGGACATCAAGGCGTCTTAAAAACATATAAAAGAATCAGACCTTTTTATAAATGGAAAAACATGTTGAGAGAAATACAGAAATACATTAAAAAATGTGAAAAATGTCAGAAAAACAAATCCGGTAAACAGAATAAAATGCCAATGATAATCATAGATACTCCAGATCAACCTTTCGAAAAAGTTTATTTAGATATTGTAGGACCTTTACCAGAAACATATAATCGAAATAAATACATATTAACTTTTTAAGATGATTTAACAAAATTTTTAGATTACGTACCCTTACAAGATTGTGAAGCTACAACGGTAGCAGAAAAATTTTACAAAAATATAATTTTAAAATATTCAGTTATTCCTAAGAAATTAATAACAGATCAAGGTTCAAATTTTTTAAGTGAAACCATGAAAGAATTATGTAAATTGTTAAAAATTAAAAATTACAAACAAGTGCATACCACCCCCAATCGAACGGTTCATTAGAGAAGACACATGGACCATTAGTTGAATATTTAAGAACAATAGTTGATAATAATCCGACAGAATGGGATGAATGGTTAGCAGAAGCAATGTTGGTACATTACTATTCACCGCACACAGGTAGCAAATTCACACCCATAAATGCATTATATGGAATTGAAAGGCCATTACCAACAGCATTAATCAAATCTCCCGAACCGATTTACAATTTTGATAAATATTGCAATCAAGTGAAATATAAAATGCAAAAAATTCACGAAATTGTTAAGCAAAATTTAATCACTCAAAAACAAAAATCAAAAAATTATTACGACAAAAGTACGAGAATAGAAAAATTTCATATCGGTGATCAAGTTTTAATACGAAATAATGCAAGAAAACATAAATTATCACCTGTGTGGAAGGGTTCATATCAAGTCATTAGGGTAAACTCTGATGTTAATACAACTATTAAAATGGGTAGAAAATTAAAAGTTGTCCATAATAACCGTCTGAAAAAATTCTAGAGTTTCATAACATCTACAAAATTAAATTAATTAATAGAAAAATAATTGGGGAAATAATAACTGGGATCTTATGTTTAAGGATAAACGAGTATAGTACTATAAATACATGTAATTATTGTTAGACAGTAACAAAAATTACAGAATTTTTTTTTTTACATATATATTGAAAAACTACATACTACAAATAACAGAATATCCGGTGAAAATTTTTTTATATATAGACGAAATTTAAAAATTTTGGTAATAAATATAGTACATCTCAAAAAAAAAAAAACGTTAAATTTGGAAATCATAACAGTAGTGAAAAAATAGAGATAAATAGGCCTCATAAATACCGGAAAATATGCAAAGTATTATTATATTAATATAGTATAGGAAAAGTATAGGTATAGTATACGTACTTTGTTTTGTTGGTACATTTTGAAGAAATTCCAAAGTAAAATTTTATTTTCTACAAAAATGCACACGCACATTAATAAAAGAAGAAAACTTGTAACCCAAAACCATTTTCCGTTCAAATAAATTCATAAAAAAAAAAGAAGAAAACTTTTCGTTATATGTTATACATAAACATATACATAAACATGTTAAATATACAATGTCGCATTAAGCTAGATAATAAAAATGAATACAAAATAAAAACAACAACAAAAGCAAAAGAAAAACGAAGCAAAATCAAAGTATTAAGTTAATATCTTAATACATGCAGAAAAATGAAATACAATCTCCATCAAAATTATTTACTCATATACTACTCTGATCAAAAATAACCCGGACTCGTTCATGTACAACCCCCGCCAATATTTTAAGATGCATTTCTTTTAGTATTTATGTTTGTATACCTGTTTTTTACATTTCCTCCAAATTCGAGCTATATATGTCAATCAGTTGTTTTTTGACAGCACTTTGTTTAGGTCAAGTTTTTGCTTACTTTCGATTTTGCGATGGAAAAAATAATTGAACAAAGAATTTGTATTAAATTTTGCGTAAAAAATGAAATTAATGCTACTGAAACGCTAAAAATGTTGCAAAAATGTTATGGTGATAGTTCTCTATCGAAAACAACAACATTTGAATGGCATAGTCGTTTTAAAAATGGTCGTGAATCAGTGAAGGATGACATTCATCCTGGGCGTCCTTCAACATCAAAAACCAAAGAAAATGTTGATCTGATTAAATCAATGGTTTTGGAAAATAGAAGATTAACGATCAGAGAGATGGTTACTGAAACAGGAATTTCATTTGGTACAATTCAAAGCATTTTAAGTGATGATTTGGGCTTGACACGACTTGCAGCGAAATTGGTTCCTAAATCATTGAATTTTTTACAAAAACAAGAACGTGTTATTGTTGCTGAAGAGATGCTTTCCAGAGTAAATGCTGATCCTGCATTCATTCAACGGATCATTACTGGTGATGAGACATGGGTGTACGAGTTTGATGCGTTAACAAAGCAACAATCAAGTGAATGGCGCGCTTCAGAAGAACCAAGACCCAGAAAAATTCGTCGTACTCAATCAAAGAAAAAGATTTTGCTTACCGTTTTCATCGATTATCGTGGTGTTGTGCATCATGAATTTTTACCAACAGGTCAAACAGTTAATAAGGATTATTATTTAAGCGTAATGAAGCGTTTACGAGAAGCAGTTCGTCTAAAAAGACCCGATTTGTGGCAAAATAATTCGTGGATTTTACACCACGATAACGCACCTTCTAACACAGCCGTGGTTATTCGTGAGTTTTTGACTAAAAACTCAACAAACACTATTCATCAACCACCATATTCACCGGATCTCGCACCGTGCGACTTTTTTTTGTTCAGTCGCTTAAAAAAACACTTCGGGGAACCCGCTTTGACAGCATAGAAGCAATTAAAGACAAATCGAAGAAGGAACTTATGGCGATCCCAAAAAGTGAGTACGAAAAATGTTTCCAGGATTGGATTAAACGGTGGCACAAGTGCATTGCATCAGACGGAGAATACTTTGAAGGGGAAAAAATAAATATTAATGAATAGACTTGTACTTTGTGTTTTATTGACCAAGTCCGAATTATTTTTGATCCGGGGGTTATATGCATTTAATATGCGTACCAAACCAAGGAAAAAGAAAATGAAATTCACCAAAGGAAAAAGCCCCACGTCACAACCAAGAAAAAAAAATGGGTAAAATGAAAAAAAAAGAGGAAAAACCAAGCCCCAACAAAGGAGGGAACATGAAGAATTAAAAAAAAAAATTGGTAATAAAGGAAAAAAAAAGAAAACAAAAAATTTACAATGATTTTATTTTTTATTTTTATATTTTTTAACGGCTAACAAGTGTTAGTGAAATTTAAAAACTAAACCGCGGGGGCAAATAACCCCGGCACTGTAGTGCCCCCAGGAAAGAGGCAAAGGCGTCCCTCCAATATAAAATGACAACGTGGCCGTTAGCCGCAATCTGGTGGGTCACCTGAAAAAAAAAAATAAAAATAAAAAAATAAAAAAAATATATATATAGTATATATAGTATAAAAAAATAATAAATAAAAAATAATAAATTTTAATAATAAAATAAAAAATAATAAATTAAAAATACGAATACACAAAAAAAAAAAAAAGAAGAAAAAATTAAAATTACAACAATAATAAAACTATTTGTACTTACCGTGAAATCCTTTGGCTTTGAGCCAAACTGTGACACAAAATCCTGCCCATCAGGCCAAAATTCAATGTATATATTGGGAGTGGTATAAACCAACCACTCCAAGTCCTCCTCAATGGTGGGCCAAGTTACCCCCGCAGGGGCAAGTCGAGGAGCCCGTAAAATTTCCTCTATTACCTCGCATAAGATTCCGAACTCCTTAAGAAACAAAAAAAAATAAATAAAATAAAATAAAAAAAAATAATAAAAATAATAAAGATAAATATAGTAATAATAATTTTAAAAAATAAAAAATAAAAATAAAAAAAAAAAAATTTTTTTTTTTACTTACCATATTAGATTGAATGTTTTTTTTTTTAATATGTTATTTAAGATAAAAAAAAAAAAAAAAACAACACAAATTAAAATCTTAACAAACTGCACTGATCGACCACTCAACTAAAATTAACTAAATTCAAATACTCGAAAATTAACCCATTGTCAGTTCTAAGTATTATTTCGAAATTTTGTATAAGAGTTACCGAAATTAATGTAAAGGTAGGAAAAAAATGCAATTAGGCAAAATTTTAAGTATCTCACTCATACAGACAACAATAATATTCAAATTTAGTATTGCCATTGACGAAAGATGAGAATTCTGAAATGTAGATACAAAGCATAATACAAGTTAACGAAAATTCAATTTAAAAATTTAAAAAAAATCAAATTTATTTTCTGAACTTTACACCTCGACTTACAAAAATTAACTGAACTTAAAATTAATTACAAAATTTTGACTTAAATCTATTTTACAAAAGAAAATGTATTTTTATGAAAATGTTTTTGCAGTTAGACATTAGGTCAGCAAAATTTGGAATCACGTTGCAGCGGCATATGACATGTCGTGGGAAATGTATTTTAATTTTAAGTTTTTCTCAAAGAAATGTGTTAACTCCTCCCTGCTTAAATGCTGATGTCTCCATCTGCCAAGAAGATACTTAGGCCATCTGATGATGTTGTGGTCCATCAAAGAAGGTTGCTACTGGGATTTTGTTGACTGTTGGTGGACGCATATCAATATATTTTTCATTTGAATCTACAGTTTTCTCTGATGATTGGTTTATTATGATTTTTGTTCTTCCTCTGGATCGAATTTTATAGATTATGATAATTATTATGATGCTTGTAAGTATGGTCGTGGGCCCATAATTGGTCCATCTTCCGGTTTTGCTCTCTATTTCCAATAGTTCGATCTTGTTAGTGTTATTTATGTTTAACTCTTTCATTGTTTCTAGAGATAATATTTCCCGAAATTGATCTTCTTGTGGGGTTGGTTGTAAAATGGCGGGTAGGGCTGTCATAGATGATAATTCTGTGGCAATGAACGTTTTGCTGTTGATCTTGATGGTTGCATTGCTGAATTTGATGAGAAATGTACCCTTAAGATTTTGTGTAACGTTGTTTATGTCGATGGATCCTTTGAAATCGTTTAACAACAGTACTCCTGATGCGATCTCCTCCAGTGTGGGGATATGCTGTCCTTTTACTCTGTCACAGCTCGAATTTAAACTTTACAATAGATTTGGGATACACGTTGAATTACTAATGTCTACTACATTCATTTGATTACAAATAGATAATGAATTAAAATTTTTACAATCTTTTATTACCGAATAAAACTTATTTCTATTTTTTAATACAATATTTCTTTCTATTTCTATCATTACATTGTTTCTCATTACTGGTTTGATAATCATTTTTTCGAAAGTTTCTGCTGTTGTATTAGGAATATTGACAATATAGAGAAAGGATGAATTATTTGTTATAATTTTGACCTCAGCGAACTCTAAAGCTTCCTCCGGAGTTGCATAAGGGAGTCTTTCTTTGTCTAAGATGCTAATGGCTAAATCTATTTCCTTTTTTGAAAGCATTATGGAATTTAGGGATCCTGATCTTGCGAAATTTATAGCATATTTGATATTAATTAATTCCTCTTTGATTATTTTCATTTTGTATTGTAGGCTGGACACAAATTCATATTTGAATCTCGTATCTTCTTCAAAGAGTTTCCCTATTTTATTGCTGATTTTCGTAATATTGTTTATTCTGTCGTTAAGTAATTTGTTTATTACGACTTGATTGTTATTATTCTTCAGGACGTCGTTCATTTTTTCTTGTATTGTTATGAAATCGTCGTGATCAGGATTACCTGCGATCCACTTCCATGCAGATCCAATGAAATCTAAGGACCTTTTTACAACCTTTGGTTTCAGATTATCTAACATTTCTTGTATTTGAAGCAATTCATGGTGAAGATAGGGATACAGGGGGTTCTCGTTTGGTATGTCATGTTCAAGCGCGTTAGCGATTTCAGTGGTCACTTTGTCGTACTGTCTCAAGTCGATGTCATGTATTATTTTAAAGTTTCCTGTCTGTAGTTTCGCTTGTCCGCAGTTGAAAGCCACTAGCTGTGAGTATGTGTAGTCCAGAATTTGAATTTCACCTTTTACAGTAAAAAGTATTGACCTATGAAGAGAAGAAATTTTTAATTTTTGATATTACTCTTGTGCATCGTTCTTCCTGATTCTGTAAGGATTGTCGTATTGTTATTTTGTTTTACTATTTCCCTAACGTATCTAGCTGAAAGTTTTGTACCTAATCTCTTGTTGTTTTTTACGTATACCACTTGCCCTACATGATAGTTTTTAAGGGGTTTTCTTTTCTTGTTATGGTACCTCATATCCTTTTCTTGTTTTTGTTTCAACCTTTCGATGTTATCTAATCTGCATTTTTCGAAATCTTCTGGAGAGACTCTGGGTGATCTACCGAGAAACAATTCTACAGGTTTTTTGCCTGTAACAGAATGTATAGTACAATTATACTCGTGAGTTGCTCTTTCAAGCAATTCTTCAAATGAACGTGGTGTTTGGTCAGACTTCAGGCATCGCATTATCTCGGCAAGGGTTGAATGAAATCTCTCAATCTGTCCATTGACTTCGCTTTTGTATGGAGGGGTTTTAACTACTCTTATACGAAGCTCATCTTCCATCATGGACGTAATAGATGCTGAGTTTAAGGATTTTTCATTATCTATAATTACAACTTCCGGTACAGAAAAGAAAAATAAAATATCTCTCAGTGGTCTTCTAATGTCTTCAACAGAGCGAGATTCAATTAGGGTGGTTTTAGCAAACTTCGTAAATTTGTCTATTGCAGTCAAAACTAGGTATTTTTCTGTTGAGAATATGTCTATATGAATAGTGTGACCGGGATAGTTAGGAATGGGGGTAGGATTTAGAAAGGGACGATTTGGATGTCGGTCGTATTTGTTAGTTTTACATGATGCACAGTTTTTAATCAGCTTCTTTATTTTTGCACTCATTTTAGGGAAATAAAAATTTTCTAGCAATTGTAACCTATTTTCCTCTGCATTTCTGTGCGCTCTCCTGTGAATTGTTAGAATTTTCTCTTCTTGTTCAGATTCATTTGGCACGTCTTCTACTAGTTTCTGTGTTTGTCTAATTTTATAGTTTCTAAAATGCGTGGGATATATTTGCTGTATTGGGCCCATGACGCTTTCTTCGGCGCACAGTCCGTTTATCGTATTCGGATTTAGATATCTTTTAAATATATCTATAATTTCCTTTTCTGTGTATTGTGGTTTTATGAAAATATGTCTTTTGTAATTATAAAAGTGTCTAATGCTTTATCTCTGTATGTTTGTGTTAGGATTCGCATACTTTCTGCACTCATCTCCATTGACGATAATTTATTCAATATCAACGACAGGTGTTGGTAAACAGATTGGTAAAATTCTTGAATAGATTTATTACCTTGAACAAGGGTTGTCATTTGATACTCTAAGGTCCCTAAATCGCGTTTATCGGCATAATGGAGGGTGAGACATTTCGATATTTTTTCCCAATTCAGTGGAGTATTATATGACTCCAAAACGATATCAGCATGACCCACAATTTTATTTCGTATGACACTCAGGATTCCGTAGTATTTAGGCGTACCTCTCATCGGTTCGTAAATTCTCAAAATTCTTTCGACACTTTTACGCCACGAACTAAATTCTCCTGCCTGACCAGAAAAATCTCTGAGGCATTTTACAACGTCGGGAATTCGGTCCATATCATCAAGATTGGCTGCCTGATTAGCGACGATGATTTGATCACTATCGTTACTAGTGTCTGCTTCTGGGTTTAGAATTGCCTTAATGATCTGTCTACCCTCTCTTCTTAAAGTGTCTGTAACAAGTCTAGCAACAAGACTGGGTATATCAACAGAAGGAGGTGCTACGGGTGGAGGAGCCTGGTTTTGATCGGGGTTTAAAACTGAGGGCCTAATTACGTTATTATTTGTTGCCATTTTACGTCAAAATTTTTTTTGAAAAGCACAACCACTAAAACTTTGAATGTAAAATTTTCCTAACAAATGTTGTAAAAGATCGCTTAAATGATTGAATTTACACACCAAAAAAAAATTTTTATTTATAATGTGTTTCTTCCTTTCTCTTATTTTTGTTATTTTATATATTTTTTATAGGAGAAAATAATGATCAAACCAGCAATTGCATAAAATTAGTGATAAACCTTTTAGATACCTGCTCTATATTTTACAAAGGAATTTATATCAATAAATGGTTTTATATTTTTTTCCCTTTGTTCAATGTATTATTAATTATTGAATTTTATTCGAATAATATATGTATATGTGTTTTTTTCCTTGTTTGACAAAGATAATCATCTTTCTTTCTCTAATTTTAATATTTTGTTCAAATTATTTTTAGTTTTTTTTCTTTATTGAATACTTTAATCAACAATAACTTGAAATTAAATAAAGAATGTATGTTAACAAAACCGTTTTTTTTTCAATATATTTTTATTCTTACTTTTTTTTTAAATTTTCTTTAAAATTTTTCTCTTCAAAAAATTCTTTTTTCTTTTAAATTTATTACTACCATTAAAAAAAGGGAATTAAAACAATAAACTTTCAACTTATTTTGCTATGATACTTTTATTAAATTATTCTTTTCTTAAAAAAAAATTCTGAAAGAAAAAGTGAATATATGATCTATTCTATTTTAATTTATGTAGAAAAATTTATTTCACTTAAAGTCACTTATTTTCACATAAAGAGGAAATTATGTTTTGTGATATTTCTTCTTTTGATTCTATTTTGATCGCTTATTTTCAAAAAAAATTTTTTATTTCATTATTTTATTATTTTTTCTAAATTTTAATTCGAATTGACCTTTTCTTTTTTTTTTTTTTAAAAAAATATTATACTTCGTTTTAATTTTCACCTTTGAATTTCACTGATTGTTTAAAAATTTGTCTTATTTCTTATTTATTTATCCCTATTCCTTAATTTTTATTTATTTATTTATATTTATTTATATTTATTTATATTTATTTATATTTTTTTTTCAAATATTTCTTCAAAATTTCATTATATTTTAATGTTGAAGGAAATTTAAATGTTTTTTATAACTTACAGTAGTATGGTGACAATTGACATTTTCGTTAAGCGAATTTATTGTTGTTTTCCTGTCTCTATCCTTGGGAATCCGGTGAAGTAATAAATCCTGGCGGCTGCAGCGTGTTGTCTGCTCCTGTTTGTCCTGCGTGTTTATTCGCCGGTCTACTGGGGAGCCTCTTTCCTGGATTTTAATTACTCTGGAGTGCAATCACACCTTCTACTTGCGATAAAATATGTTTGTGGCTTGGTGTCCACTTAAAAATTTAATAACGATTTTACGAAGGTGTATTGTAATTGATAATTTGGTTAATTATCAATGTAGCGTATTTTTCGATTGATAATTTGGTTAATTATCAATGTAGCGTATTTTTCGATTGATAATTTGGTTAATTATCAATGTAGCGTATTTTTCAGTTGATAATTTGGTTAATTATCGATAATAAATAATTAATTAGATTTTAATAAATGAAATAATTAGATTTTATTTTTTCCTTATATTTTTCTTTTAACACTACTGAAACTTGCACTCACGACCGGTCCCTGTTCGGGCGCCAGTTAACGAAAATTCAATTTAAAAATTTAAAAAAAATCAAATTTATTTTCTGAACTTTGCACCTCGACTTACAAAAATTAACTGAACTTAAAATTAATTACACAATTTTGACTTAAATCTATTTTACAAAAGAAAATGTATTTTTATGAAAATGTTTTTGCAGTTAGACATTAGGTCAGCAAAATTTGGAATCACGTTGCAACGGCTTATGACATGTCGTGGGAAATGTATTTTAATTTTAAGTTTTTCTCAAAGAAATGTGTTAACTTACATAAGCATGATAAGAAAACGTAAATATAAAAAAAATTAAAAACCGTACCACTGGTAACCCCGACTGAAATAGAAAATATAAAAGTTAATAATAGCATGTAAACAAATACTAAAGAATGAGTTAAGGAGAAAATTAAATACAATAGAACAAAAATTAACCACCAACACACCTATATTAAAAGTACACTGATAAAGAAAATTAATCAGCTACCTATTTTCTTGCAGGAAGAATGACTACCGTGATATTAATTGCAATGGTCCTTACCACCGTGGTACAAGGACAGGTTAGAATAAACGAGTTCAATTCAAACGGGGTAATGTTGGAATCCCTAGGGAAGGCCTATATATATCAAAGTAGCTGGACAATATATACGAAACTCACCTTCATACACCCAGAAAAAACGTTAGAATTTGTAAAAAGTTGTGAAGAAATAGCGTATAATACATGTAAACACTTAGGAAAACATCGGGAAAATTGTGATTCCTGGCATAATGAGATAACATCAATGATCAATCGAATAACAACACAAACAGAAGAAGTTGAATTTTACTTGGGAAAACAAAATAACCGACAAAAAAGAGAATTATTCGATGGCGTAGGCAAGCTTAGCAAATACTTATTTGAAACAATGGATGCCAGTGACGCAGAAAACATCTACAATAGAATACAGAACCTAGAAAAACACGATGATGAAAGCATGCATCTAATGAAAAAACAGGTGACAATTTTAAAATCCAGTTTCGATAAGACAACGGCTTACATACGAAACCTGACAATACATCAAAATCACCTCGCTGACGTAATAAACAATTTCACTCAAAAAATAACAGATAACATCATGGAAGTGAAAACAAAGGTAACGCATTTGCAATCACAAATTGACGTAAACCAAATTTTATTATTCATATGGACAAAGTTGCAAATGATTTATAACCACTTAAGCGAACAATTTATTGTCATAAACGCGTTACACGAACATGAGTTACATCCATTATTAATCTCAGCCAAACTACTGAACAAAACGTACAATGAAATAACATCGAACAACAACAAATACATGACGACAGCTAAGTTTCCATTAATTAAACAAGTGGTAAAGGTACAATCAGTAGAAGACACCGATGGAATAATAGTAAAGATTGAAATTCCCTTAATTTTTAAGGAATACTACGAATTAAACAGAATCCATCCGTTACCACAATTTATAAACAAACAACCAACCACAATATTAAATGTAAATACCAATTTCATATTAACCACCACAAATAACAACTACATTGAGTACAACAACAATGAGTTCAAACAAAGTTGTAAAAAATGCAATACAGGGATCCATTCAACAGTAACGATATGCAAACAGGATCAAATAAGGGTAAACGGTGAAGACGACGAAACATGTTTAACAGCTGTAATAACAAGAAAAGTTGAAAAAATTAAATCAAACTGCCAACAAAAAGTTTTAACTAAATTCACAGATTCCCTAGTAAAATTATACGAAAAAGATTCTTGGCTATTCCTATTTCAAAACAAACATGTATTAAGAATACAGTGCACATCTACACAATTCAGACAGCAGATGGTGGGTACCGGGGTCGTGTCACTAACTGAACCCTGTAAATTTACAATCGACGGAAAAGACCTACCCTACGACGGTAACAAAGAGACTACAGTAGCCTTCCAGCAGATAGATACGGAGCAGGAACCAAAATTCAACCTAAGTTCATTCAAAATCGAGTTGGCCCAGGAAGCGATCAAGGAGCTAGACACCAAATTGATACAACACCTCACAAATGATAATGAACCATTACTAGAACAAGGGAAAGATATTGAAGAACTCCAAAATGAAATAATAATAGCAGAACAAAAAAGAATCGCTGACAGAATGACGCTTCAAACCAATGTAAATAGTGGAGTATTGACCCTCATAGCATTAATAATCTGTTGCATAATAATAACAAAAATAGGTAAGAAAATCAAGGTCACCTGCTGTAAGATCGCCAAAACGACCGAAACAAATATAAAACCCATAGTGCCATCACAAAATGGAAGCAGTACAATTACGAGTAATAAATGAAAAAAACCAACAAAGAACTAACCCAACACCAACCACCTCGTCGCTTATGACCTCAATAGGGGATAGAACGAATATTGCTCTTTAACATGCACTAAAGAATAAAATTGACCAAACAACAAAAAATTTTTTTTTTAAATTAAAATAAAGGGTACGCAAAGAAAAGCAGTAATCAAAAAAATTATAAAATAACTTAATTATAAAATAATATTAAAAATAATTAATAATTTTTATCAAATCTGAAAAATTTTCAAAAAAATTCATTTTACCGACGGCAAAATCAAGAAAAATTTTTACTAATAAAATAATATACGTGCATACAAACAAATAGTTGAATTATTCATATAAATTGTTAACACCCAGAATCAGGTCAAGTTTCAAAACAAATCACGGCCATTAAAATTAAAAATATTAAGAATTACTATAGGTACACACACACATACATACACAAAAAACACATTAGCAGAACAATCAGTATCATTCAATTAAAATAAAATTACAATTACATACACTTTACACACAAAATTAACATATCAAAAGAATAACAACAAAAATAACATTGCAAAAGGTAAACAAAAAATAAACAATGATGTGAAAACGAAGTATAGATCATATTGCACCTGTATTTTTAGCGTATATATAGAGTCATTATTATTAGGGAACAGTATAATACATTAAGTTACATACATATACATAAGTAAAAAGTATAGCAAATAAATTTTTTTTTTAGCACATGTAAACAAATTTTTTTTTATAAACAAATCATAATTGTAGAGAAAGAATAAAATTTAATATACTTTAGAACACAGTTGCATAAATCATTAATGAATAAAAGAAATAACATTATATTCATAATTTCGAAATTCTCCATATGTTATTAAATAAATAAAGCAAATGCAATAAAAAAAAAAAGGAAGAAAAGTATAATACAGTAATGTATGTAATGAATGAAAAATAATTAAATAGTAAACATACGAAAAGAACACTAATACTTAGATATCATAGGTAACATGTATTGTCAACCATATAATGAATTCGAAATTAACAAAGCCAATTAAAACAAATTGCATTAATGTAGTATGTATAATAATAAAGATAAAGTAAACATAAACAGTAATTCAATTTCATTGTCAAGGTTGTATAACAATTAAATGCATATATGAAATATAGGTCAATTATTAAGTCAGGTCAGAAACATAAGATGTAAAAATAAAAAAAAATATAAAAAAAAATAATAAAAATATATATACTATATACTATATAGTATGTACGAATTAGGAATAAAAACAAAAATAAATGAATATTGAATAAATAATGAAATTTTTTTTTAGGTATACTGGGGAATAAAAATATACGTATAAAATAAGTAAAGTTAAAAAATAAAAATAAAAAATGAAAAACCAAAAATGTAAACCAACCGAAACTGAAATCAGCCCTACACACCCCACCACCCATTTTTCCGAGGGGGGAGGAAATGGTATATAAAAAATATCAAATTGTTACACAATTTGATAACACATTAGATAAATTCAATAATTTCATACATTTTTAAATTATTTAAATAATTCATAAAGAAAATTCAAGATTATTTCATATATTGATTAATTCTTTGAAACATTTCATTTAAAAGGAAATTCGGCCATTCAACTCATATCCGTTAATTGTATTAACAAAGAAAAATAATTAACAAAAAGTATATATTTCGATGACTCGCCAATTGGGCAATCATTTCATTCATTATTAAAGTTCATAATTCGTTTCAAAAAAATAAAGTACGCAAAAGTATATATGCCAATATGTTTCAATATAAATTCCTTAGCAACATAGTTCAAAATTATATTTAACCCTTTTTATCAGTAATTTTCCATATTGCAAAATAACATGAAAAAAATTCATATGAAATACAAAAACAAGAACTAGCAAATTAACGATTTTAACCAAAGTACATAGGTAAATCATAATTAGGACGGAAATATAAAAAACAACAAATATATTAACATATGCAAATTCATTTACATTAAGCTCATAGTAACAATTGTATATATTGATAAGTGCACTGCACTGGCATACAAAGTTCATATTGCACACAATTGTATACCAGCTAATAAGTGCAATAAACTTGCGTACATTAAGAAAAGCTTAAAAGAAAAACGAACAACAATACCAAATAAAGAATATGCAAATAAAGAATTGAAATGTACCGCCCATTTCCCCTACGATTGGTACAGTCATTTATGGTAAATTATATTAATATTAAAATAACGAACTTTGGATTTAATTAGCAAAACCAAAATTTAAGTAGGGAAAATTGATAATTGTAATTATTGATAAAATAGTTACGATTATCGAAGTTATATTTTGGATTTGAAACAGTAAAGTTGAAAAAGTAAATTACCGCGAATTACAAATCGTCTTTGATTAAAATAAATTATTTAACTTAAAATATTTTTGAAACTAATTATTAAATTTAAACTTAGAAAAAATTCAATTCAATTAAATTTATCATAGCAAAAATTCGCCCGTAAAGTATTTTGAATAAAACGTAGAGTTACAAGTAAAAGATATTCTACTAGACGTTGATTACAGTATTTCGGTTCGGTAAAAATTATTGTTGTAAAATAAACAATTATTATTTCAGTTAACTTTAAGTAAATATTGTGAACTTAGTTATAGTGAACATATTTTTAGTGAGAATATAGTTTTAAAAACTAAACCACAATCTTTTCAATTGAAAAAAACCTTAATTTCTTCCCTATATTTAAAAGACCTTTTAAATGTTAATACATAACAATTTTATCTAGATGTATACATGTGTACATATATCACAAGTGAAATGTTACCTGCCTAGCTTTAGGTTTTGTTTTTGTTTTTTCAATGGCATCATCTGCAAGTGTGTCGTTTATTATGTACGCCGGCTTTAATCTGTCAATTGAGACCGTTTTGGATTCTTTGTTAATTAAAATTTTAAAATGTTTCTCTTCTTTTGATAAAATTTCATACGGGCCAGTATAAGGCGGGGTTAAAATGCCTTTACAATTTTCTTGACGCAAAAATACGTGTGAACAATCTTTTAAATCTTTATGAACAAAAATATTATTTTGGGTTCTTTTTTTAGTATGCTGAGGCTTAATATTTCTTATGGCCATTTGAAGGTCATTTGCCAAACTACTGTTAATAGAAATGTTTCTTTTAACATCGGGAAGGATGAACTCACCCGGTAAACGCAAAGGTTGTTCGTAAAGTAAATGCGCTGGTGAAACTGTAAGGTCCTCCATTAAGTATGCTCTTATTCACAAAAGTATCCAGGGGAGGTAATGAAACCACCTTTTTGGTTCCACGCTGGCTCTTATAGAGGTTTTCAATTGACGATGAAAACGCTCAATAAAACCATTTGATTGAGGATGGTAAGCTGTTGTCCTAATTCTATGTGTACCTAATAACTGAGACATTTCTTTGAAAACTAAGGACTCGAATTGAGTACCTTGGTCTGTCGTAACTGTACATGGAACACCAAAACGAGCGACCCAATGAGTAATAAAATTTTTTGCTACAGTTTCAGCAGTGATATTTCGAAGAGGAATTGCCTCTGTCCAGTGGCTGAATCTATCTTTGATAGTGAGGATGTACGTATGTCCGTTTGAGGGTGGCAAAGGTCCTACTAAATCAAGATGAATATGTTCGAAACGTCCTAAAGGTACCTCGAAGTTTCCCTGTGGTGCTGAAACGTGCCTGGTTATTTTAGATTTTTGGCATTTTAAACAGGTCTTAGCCCACAAGTTAATTTCTTTATTCATATTTGGCCAGAAATACTTAGATAAAATAAGATTTCTGGTAGATCTTATTCCCGTATGCGAAAGTTCGTGGATCTTTTTGAAAATAGAAAATCGCATGCTAGAAGGGACGAAAGGTCTGTTTATACCCGTTGAAGTTTCGCATCAGATTTCCTGATCATCAACTGGTATATGAATTTTGTGTAATGTGAAAAAAAATTTTTTGTTATGGTTGTTGCTATTTTGAATGATCTGCTTCAATTCCACGTCTTTTTTTTGTTCATCGACAAAAGTGTCAGTGTTTAAAGAAAATTGTTCTACTGAATCTATGGGAGATCGGGATAAAGCGTCCGCTATCATATTATTTGCTCCTTTAATGTACCTTATGTCGCACGTAAATTGTGATATCAAGTCAAGGTGTCGTGCTTGGGGCGGTGATTTCTCTGATTTCGAAAATAGAGCTGTGGTTAATGGTTTATGGTCGGTATAAATAGTAAAATCTCGTGAATGTCTGACCAAGTGAAAGTGCGTTTCGCGTTTTGTTTGTGGTTGCAGCCTTTTAATAAATCGTATAAAGGAATAGCTAGTTGCGATATTTTGGGTACGAATCTGTGGTAAAAGTTAACTATTCCTAGAAAACGTTGAAGTTGTTTGAAAGACGTGGGAGGTGGAAAATCTCTAATTGTTAAAATTCTTTCCTCCGAGGGGTAAATTCCTTCTTTAGAAACTATATGCCCTAAAAAATTGAGTTTCTCGGTTCCGAAAACACACTTATCGGGGTTTATATTTATCCCGTATTCATTTAGCTTAGTGAATAACAAACGAAGATGTTGTTTATGTTGCTCTTTTGAATGACTCGCTATTAATATGTCATCCAGATAACAAAAAATGAAATTGAATCCTGTTAGGATTTCGTTCATGAAACGCTGGAACGTTTGTGCTGCGTTTTTAAGGCCGAAAGGCATGCGCGTAAACTCGAATAACCCAAAAGGGGTTGTAACTGCGGTTTTGTGAACGTCAGTTTCAGCGACAGGAATCTGGTGATATGCGCGTATGAGATCAACTTTTGAGAAAATGGTGCAGTTATGAAGGTTGACGTTGAAATCTTGAATACAAGGTAGAGAATATTTATCGATAATCGTCGCTGCGTTTAAACGTCTGTAATCTCCACATGGTCTCCATTCGTTTGATGATTTTTTAGGACTAAGTGGAGAGGTGAAGCTACATATGTGCGAGAATAAAAGTCGACAAATACCTAATCTCACCATTAATTCGTATTCAGCCTTAGCTACCTCATCTGCTATATTGAACAGATCTTCCTGGGTGTGTGAGTCTTCTAAAGCAATAAGACACGTTTGAATGTATGATGGTAGTTTATTCAACCAGAGCTTTCTAAGGAGATGCGCATTTACTAAACTGGTACTGACGGCCAGAGATTCCATTCGCCGAAACATTTCTGATGGCCTGGAATCCCCCAACTCGATCTTATGCAATAATGCGTCTAAACGACGCTCTTCTGACTCAATAGTTCGACCTGTAAGAGCTTTTTTAAGAATTTCGTATTTATTTTCCTTGGGAGGATCAAGGATAACATCTGAAACTATTTCAATAGTTTCTGGAGGGAGAGCTGAAACCAGATAATCGTACTTAGTGGTCTGTTGTGTAATGTTTTTGATTCTAAATTGACATTCGATTTGATGAAACCAAAGATCTGGCCTGTTATTCCAAAAGGGAGGTATTTTAATGTGCGCTACAGACTGTGAGAAAGTATCATCTGACTGGTTATTAACTGTGCCAGACGAATTATCAGTTTCGTCGGCAGTACCAGCAGAATTTTGCTGTGTGGGTTTAAAAGACGTATTGGTTTCCGGCATAATTATACAAAATTTGGTAACTTGAGTTCTATTTTAAACCGAATGTGAGAAATTTTTCGTTCAACGTATGAAATAATATTGAATACTTACTGACGAAATAACCGATCAAGCCAGCATACATAAAATGAACGCGCGTGGATCAATACGTATCCTTGAATGCGTTTGAATTTAAATATGTAGAATGTAATGTACTTACAGTTTCTTGTATACAAATGTATTTTGTGTTGCAGATGATCCCAATGTCCAAAATGTAAGTCGTTTTTTATGGTTTGGATATCTCGATTCAGTAAAATATGTTTCTCCTGTACACATATATATACACATACATATGTCGATATTACAGCTAAAAAAGAAGGGATTTAAAAAATGAGTATTTTTCTAATTATTATATAAATTTTTGTAAAAAAAAAAGTAATTATAACAAAATAATTTGAAAATGTTGTATTGTTATGTTAAAGGAACACCCTGTAGAAAACTGCTGATTTAATTATGCTCTTAATGTAATGTCCACGTGGTTGACGAAAAATCCACGTTTATCTTAGGAATCGTAAAGAATCTTGTAGCAATCCAATAACAAAATGAGATTTATCCAAAATCACGATTGTAGAATTGAAAAATTTTCGTTGATTTTCCTGATTTGCTGCTATATGAGAACTGCACGTGCTTCTTGATGATAAAATGACGTAGTAACACTTTGTTATACTAGTCATATGTGTTATATACGTATGTGTAGATTTTTTGTAATATATTATTTTGAATATATTTTATCTTTTATTTTTATCATTTTTTTTTAAATGTAAATTCCACTATCCTTGATGGTATATCTAGTCTAATTAAACGTAAGAATTTACACTTTTTCAGAGTCAAAAACGAGGAAGTGAAGAAATTTTAACTTCTGAACCACTGACTGAATTCACTTTTTTTATAAATTTTTTGATTTAAATTTTGAAATGAATTAATTAAATTGATTGAATTTATTTAATTTTTAGACTAATGCCGGTATTAAAATTAAATTAAGATTTTTAAAGCGTCGGGGTCACCACTTGTTGGTACCATAAAAAATAATGTGTATGTGTTGCCGTCTCTGTTTTTCTAATATCTAGAAATAGCAGAGAATGACAATACAATGTTAATTAATAACAAGTTTGAAGTGCCGCTGTTTCGTAAACCAGAATTAGGGTGTTGGGCAGCAAAAATGAAAAAAAAAAAAAAAAGTCGTGTTTTAATTCGTTATAAAACTTATGTTTTATTTAACTTAAAAATTAGGAAAAAACAATTTACAAATAAAAATTCAAGCAAATTTATATAAAAACAAAAAATAAAAAAAAATCTAAGGCAAAATAATAATAAATAAAGAATTCAAGCAAATAATAAAAAGTAAAATGCAATTAAATAAAAAATTCAAGCAAATAAGTTAGAAGAAAACAAAATTAATAGTAAATTAAGAATTAATAATTCAATGAGAATTCAAAAATAAACTAAAATAAAAAGTAAAATGCAATTAAGCAAATATAAATTAAAATAAAAAAAAAAAATGAATAACTAAACCAAGTTAGTGTTTAGATTTATTCCACCTTTCTAAGTCCAAGGCGGTCTATGAAAAAAGAAGAAAAAAAATAAAAGAATTTTAAAAAAAATTATAAAATTGTATATGTAATTTTTGTTAGTCAGACTTATTGAAGTTAACTGGGTTGAAAATTATTGTACCGGATCTTCAGCGGAAGATCGGTTTAAATGTAGATGATATCCAAGTTAAGATTCGCTTGAGATATCACTACGAAGGTACTTTGGATTCTAGTTAAGATTCGCTAGAATCCGGATTAGTATAAAAATATTTTTTGATTTAACGATCCAGTTAAGATTCGCTGTCTCGTTAAATCTGGGGTACCTTTTAGTTAAGATTCGCTAAAAGGCTCTAGAGGTTCGAAGGATTAAGATTCGTCCTTCTTGATTCTCAGTTAAGATTCGCTGAGACTGAATAAGCAGACAAGGAATTAGTGAAGTATTCACTTGGAAAGTTTGATCAAAAATGATGATTTCTGTTGGATTTCATCTCGTTTATATACGATCTGGGTAAACTGTATTTTTATTGTTTCCCAGTGTAAACAATGGAACAATGTAAACAATGAATTCTATGTTTATTGCACTTGTCAAATAATAAAAATAAATAGTTTGACAAGTGCAGTAATGTATAGTAATGTGTGTGTGAATAAATATTGAAAATGATCGTGAAAATTAATAAATGTGAAATTAAAATTAAAAAGTGTTAAAAATAATAAATGTGAAAAATAAATAAATATGAAAAAAGATGTGAAAAATAAAAATGTGAAGAATAATAATTATGAAAAAATAATATGTGAAAATAAATGTGAAAAGGTGGTGATAAAATAATAATGTGTTAGTGTAAATAATAAAAAAGAGGTTATGTTTTGCTTTTTGGGCAAAACATTTTCCGGCCTCCGAAGAGACTGTACTTACCACTTACTAGTTATTACTCGTGTACTTACATTATGGCAGTTTGCAAATCTTTGTAATTGGTCTCTGTAATATGTTATTTGAAGTTTTAACGGTTACGACTCTGCATAAATTGTCATTGCCTGGATGTAATTGTATAACCTTACCTAAAGGCCATTGTGTGGGAGGATATCGTTCGTCCTTTATTATTACGATATCATTTTCTTGGATGTGACTATTACTTTTATTCCATTTGCTACGTTGTTGTAATGTATGTAGATATTCATTCGACCATTTTTTCCAGAAATCATTTGTCAGCTGTTGTATATATTTCCATCTGTTGATGTGTAAGGCTTGATCTGGATGGGATGGTTCTGGAGTAGTCAGTAGATGTCGCCCTGTTAAAAAATGGCCTGGAGTTATTAATGAATGGTCGTCAGGATTATTAGTCAGTGGTATTAAGGATCTGGAATTAACGCAGGCTTCTATTTGGCATAGTAAAGTTGTTAATTCTTCGTACGTTAAATTGGCTGCTGGAATAATCCGCTATAGATGTGTCTTCACTGATTTTACTCCTGCCTCCCATAAACCGCCAAAGTGTGGAGCTGATGGTGGGTTAAAGTGCCATTTTATATTTAAATTTGTAGAAATTGTATTAATACTGTCTTTGAATTCCTTTAGGTATCTTTTGAATTCGTTATCCAGAACCTTGTTAGCGCCTACAAATGTTGTGCCTTGGTCAGAGTAAACATCTGTGCATAAGCCTCTTCTGCTGACAAATCTTCTGAAGGCTGCTAGGAATGCGTTTGTTGTTAATTCGGTTACCAACTCGATATGTATGGCTTTGGTAACCATGCAAATGAATATGGCAATGTAGCCTTTTAAGGTTTTTGCGTTTCGGATCTTTGATGTTTTGATATTGATTGGCCCTGCATAATCTATGCCGACATGTTGAAATGGTAATGAAATGTTGACTCTACATTCAGGCAAGTCACCCATAATTTGTTGTGATGTTTTTGGTCGTGTTTTATAGCATTGTATACATTTATGCAAATGTAGTCTTATTGTATTTCGTGCATTTAGTAGCCAATATTTATGTCGTAAAGTGTTTAGAACTAGTTGTGTTCCACCATGTAGTGTAATTTTGTGATAATGATTAATTATTAGTGTTGTGACATGGTGTTTATTTGGAATAATGATTGGGTGTTTAGTATTGAAAGGTAAATTGGTATTGGACAGACGACCACCTACTCTTAATATACCCTTTTCGCAGATAAAGGGGCGAAGGTTAATAATATGGCTTTTACTTGGTATAGGTTTATTATTTTTAATGTGTTCAATTTCTTGTCTGAAATTGTTGTGTTGTAGTATTGATATTATACGTAATTCTGCCGTAATTAGTTCTTCTAATGTAAGATGATTTTTTCTTTTGTTTTTAGGGTATTTGCAATTGTGACAGAATCGAAGACAACAGGCTACAACTCGTATTAATTTTGACAAGGATGAGTATTTAAATAATAATGATGGTTCTTTTATATTTGAACATGTCGTTAATGATTTAACTTCTATTTTAGGTTTGATACTTTTGGGCTGTATTGGCCATGAATTTTGAGTATTAACTAACCAATTGGGACCTGACCACCATAATTTAAGGGATGGTAGTAATTCCGGAGGAATTCCTCGCGACGCACAATCAGCTGGATTGTCTGCTGATGTTATCGTATGGAACGTTTTTGTATTTCTGTCTGATATGGCAGATCCAAATAAAATCCATCCTAACAAGGGTAATTGGGCTGTAGGTGTTGTTTTATTCCCTCTTATTACATTATTTTGTAATATTTTTGCATATATATCAGCACCTAATAAGAGGTCTATTGGACCCGGTTCAAAAAATCTTTCATCTGCTAGTTTTAATTCCAACAAATGCTTGCAGTTTTCGATGTTGATTTTGGTATTAGGTGTTTTACCAGTAATCTGATTGATTACGAAAACTTCAACATTTGTTTTGAAATTGGTATGAATTGATTTCATACATACTTTTGTTTTATACTGTGCATGTGCTGTTTGTGTTTTTCCTAAACCTGATATTTGTGTATCAGTTGGAACACAATTTAATTTTAATTTTTTACACGCAGACTTTGAGATGAAAGATGTTTGTGAACCCGTGTCCAATAACGCTCTTAATTGAGTCGTTCTGTCATTGTTATCCTTTACGTTTACTAGCGCTGTGGCTAGTAAAGCAAGTTTTGTGCTCTGTCTATGGCTTTGTGCTGTTAAGTTTGTGGGAGTGCTTGTTGTGGATTCATTTGGTGTTTTTTGTACATGTAATAATGTATTGTGTTTTTTGTTGCATATTGCACAAGTGTTTTTGCTTGGACATTTTTCTATACTATGTGAATCATTTAAACAATTTTTACATAGGTTATGTTGTGTGGCAAATTCTATTTTTTGTTTGGTAGTTAATTTTCTGAATATAGGACACCTGAACAGAATGTGATTTTGATTGCATTTTTTACATTTGAGTGTGTTCAAAAAGTTGTTTGTATTTTTTAACGACGATTGTGTTTGGAAAGAAGTTCTTGGTTTGTTAATTTCTTGAATGGCTTCAAGAGTACGGAAGCGCACTTCTAGAAATTCTTTGAATTGAGAGTACGTGGGTATCTCTGTGTTATTTCCTTGTTGCTGTTCCCATAATGCATGAGTCTCAGGCGGAAGTTTTTGTACAAGTGTATGTACTAGTATGGCGTCCCAATGGTTTGTTGGGAGCTCTAATGCTGTGAGTTCGTGTAGAACTTCTTCGGTTTGATCTAACAAGTGTTTGATCGAATTTGAGGTTTCGTTTTTGATGGCTGGTTGGCCAAACAAGGTTTTGAGATGGGTATTTACTAGCACACGTTTGTTATTGTATCGTTTTTGTAGTAATTCCCATGCTTTGGTGTAATTTGAGGCAGTGACGTCAAACTGTCTAAGCAATTTTTCAGCTTCACCGGTTACTGAAGCTTTAAGGTAATGTAATTTTTGAACACTTGCAAGATTTGCTTTTTTATGTATTAAGCAAGAAAATAGATCGAAAAATGATCTCCAATTTTTATAATTATCATCAAATTTTGGTATTGGAATAGGGGTTAATTGAATATTGTCTTTTTCTGTATGTTCAAGGTCTATTTGAGATGTATTTATATATTCAGTTTTTGTTTCTAATTCAAATTATTTTAATGCGTCTTTGCATTTTACAATGTATTCGAGATATAAATTCTCGAATTGTTCGTATAAATCGCTGCTGATATATGTATCAGCTTCATCATTTTCTTCTTCATTGTCATATATAAGTATATGATTTGCTTGGAATTTTTTCCATAAAACTTCAAAGCATTCTAATCTTGCTTTGAAGTATGACTGTAAATTGCTTTCCTGAATTTTTATCAAAATTGTTTGCCGATCGTGTAAGTTGCTAAAGCAAAGATGTTTGAGTCTTAACGATGGCAGCGACTTCCACTTTTTTACTGCCACGTCCCATTCTGGTTGCACTATTGCTCGAAGGACCAAAAAATGTGTTGCCGTCTCTGTTTTTCTAATATCTAGAAATAGCAGAGAATGACAATACAATGTTAATTAATAACAAGTTTGAAGTGCCGCTGTTTCGTAAACCAGAATTAGGGTGTTGGGCAGCAAAAATGAAAAAAAAAAAAAAAAGTCGTGTTTTAATTCGTTATAAAACTTATGTTTTATTTAACTTAAAAATTAGGAAAAAACAATTTACAAATAAAAATTCAAGCAAATTTATATAAAAACAAAAAATAAAAAAAAATCTAAGGCAAAATAATAATAAATAAAGAATTCAAGCAAATAATAAAAAGTAAAATGCAATTAAATAAAAAATTCAAGCAAATAAGTTAGAAGAAAACAAAATTAATAGTAAATTAAGAATTAATAATTCAATGAGAATTCAAAAATAAACTAAAATAAAAAGTAAAATGCAATTAAGCAAATATAAATTAAAATAAAAAAAAAATGAATAACTAAACCAAGTTAGTGTTTAGATTTATTCCACCTTTCTAAGTCCAAGGCGGTCTATGAAAAAAGAAGAAAAAAAATAAAAGAATTTTAAAAAAAATTATAAAATTGTATATGTAATTTTTGTTAGTCAGACTTATTGAAGTTAACTGGGTTGAAAATTATTGTACCGGATCTTCAGCGGAAGATCGGTTTAAATGTAGATGATATCCAAGTTAAGATTCGCTTGAGATATCACTACGAAGGTACTTTGGATTCTAGTTAAGATTCGCTAGAATCCGGATTAGTATAAAAATATTTTTTGATTTAACGATCCAGTTAAGATTCGCTGTCTCGTTAAATCTGGGGTACCTTTTAGTTAAGATTCGCTAAAAGGCTCTAGAGGTTCGAAGGATTAAGATTCGTCCTTCTTGATTCTCAGTTAAGATTCGCTGAGACTGAATAAGCAGACAAGGAATTAGTGAAGTATTCACTTGGAAAGTTTGATCAAAAATGATGATTTCTGTTGGATTTCATCTCGTTTATATACGATCTGGGTAAACTGTATTTTTATTGTTTCCCAGTGTAAACAATGGAACAATGTAAACAATGAATTCTATGTTTATTGCACTTGTCAAATAATAAAAATAAATAGTTTGACAAGTGCAGTAATGTATAGTAATGTGTGTGTGAATAAATATTGAAAATGATCGTGAAAATTAATAAATGTGAAATTAAAATTAAAAAGTGTTAAAAATAATAAATGTGAAAAATAAATAAATATGAAAAAAGATGTGAAAAATAAAAATGTGAAGAATAATAATTATGAAAAAATAATATGTGAAAATAAATGTGAAAAGGTGGTGATAAAATAATAATGTGTTAGTGTAAATAATAAAAAAAAGGTTATGTTTTGCTTTTTGGGCAAAACAGTGTATTTCTTTTATTGCACTTTATTGATTATACGTCTTTTCATTATAAAAGTCAGGCAAAGAAGAAAGAATATTGTTCATAGGGTTCATATAGTAGGCATCCTAAATTATTGTTTCCTCTTTCGTTAATAGAGAAGGGAGATGATGAGTAAATAGTTGATTGTCATACATAGATCTTGTGTCATACATTGTAATAAGTACTGTTTCAGCGTACTGTGCATGAGAGCTATATTGTTATTGCATAAATCGCCATGTAATAGCTGTGTGATAAATAATGCAGGGTGCCTACGCTCACAATTAGAAAATTCAGAAGAAAATATAATAATAACAGATATTACTCTGCTAATTATGTCGTTAAATTCAGAAACTGATGAATTTCGTTTTTTGTAGCGAACAATACTGAATAAATTTATATGCTGTCTTGATTTAATTTATATGTACGCAAATAATATATCTCTTCGTTTCTAGAAAATAGTACTTAGTATAGGTTGATATAAACATTCGAGACAATTAATTCTTCTTTTTTTTTGAACCTGTGTCAAATTTAATTAATTTGATATATTCTTTCATTTCATTTAAATAATGCCAAGGTAAAGTTTTTTTTTTCAGTCCGCATTTATAAGGATTATCAGCCCTAAACGTTTTATTATTGCAGCAGTTGAAAGGTTTATTTAGTTTTTCAAAACATTCTGCTGTTGTTAGGTCATGATTTTTCACTTCTTCATCGCTAAATTGATTCAATTTATGAACTGTTTTAATACCAGCAGCTGTGCTAGCGCTCAATATTTGTACAGCCAACTTCACTTTCATTTTTTCAAAGCGATTAGGATTTATATGCTTATCAGTGAGTTTCGGACATATCTTAACGTTTGAAGATCTTTCAATTTTATACACTTCTTCAACAACTTTCCAACCAACTCTTTTATTATTTTCACAAATTAGATCATAGTTCATTAAGTTGTTCAAAACAAAAAAATATACGTTCTTTCCATTTGAAGAAGGGGGTCTCAGGTTTCACTCCAAGGTTCTTGTAAAGTTTTTGATTAGAAGTAGCTTGATCACAGGTTAATGCTTTTACTTCAAGCTCAAGTTCTTCACACATATTGAGAACTTTATACAAAGTTTTTTCTAAAGTTTGGGCGTTCATGCCATTATCCGAGACTGTATTGTATAAAATTTGTTTCCAATTGCCAAAAAGAGAACTGACCATAAAAACACATACAAATTTTTCTAATGAGGATTTGCGTTCACCAGTTCCGTAATCTACAAATCCATCAACTTTGTCATGCTTTTTGTTATATTTTAAATCACGTTTAATCGTCATTTCATCAAATACCAAAACAACTTGTTTTAAAATTTGGTCAAAGTTGTTTGTAGATTTTTTTATCTTATTAGGTTAGAGTTATATCCGGAAGTTAATGATTTGATAGGAATCCATTTATATACTGAAACAAGAGAAGGTAGTCGAAATTTAAGGTTGTAACGCATGAATTTGTATACAGAACTGGATATAAAGAACAAAACCCGAGATAATGATTTCTCTTCATCACTGTATTTATTATTGGAATTTAGTAGCATCTTACAAAAAATTTTTGAATTTGGATTCATATCAGAATTTTCTATGAGGTCATTGATATTATAAATTTGGAAATTTTTAACTTTTTTTCTAATCTATCATTTTTACGTTTAAAATTTTTGTTTTTTTTTTTTTTTGTAAAGTTTTAATTATGCGTTTTAGTCGTCTGCTTTCATTCATTAATTTTAATTCTCTGCAACGATAGTGCTTTAAATTTTTTTTGCTCTTTTTTCGCAACTTTTACAAGTGACCTCATCATGCATTTCAATTTCAACATTTTTTGAAGAAGATTCTAAGACATATAGTTCTTCAAAAGTTAAATCTTCTAAATTATTTTCTCCAACAACTACTGTTGAATCTTCATCTTCTGGATCAAGATTACGGGTGGGAATAGCATGAGAATATAATCTATTTTTACCTATACATTGAGGATCGAAATGTAATTTGCATTTTTTTGGCTGTTTTAATTTTTACACATTTTCAAAGGATCTCCAGCAGATTTGTAACCATGATTCATATCTCGAATCATTTTTGGAAGGAAATGAAAAAAGTGTCCCGTCATGTGACGTACTTTTACAACCAATTATAATGCATTTACGTTTATGGTAAGGCATTTTGAATTTACTTGAAAAAAAGTATGTGCAATAAGAATAAATCTGAATAAGTGCTTATACAGATTCAGTAGACAACTCTTGAAATATGAGACTCTATAACTCTTTAAAACAAATATTTAAATGTACTGTTTTCAACTATTGTTTGCTTTCTTTAATAAAATTAAAATTCAACTATTTTTATCAGTTTTAAAAAACATTAGCGCTACTAAATATCAATCACACAAAATTTCTAATTTATTGTTTGTACTTATTAATTATTTTTTATCTTTCACTTAATTTGAAATACACTTTGAAAAACTATATTTTTGCCTCTTTTAAAAGATATAAACACTATTCAATAAAAATCTATAAAACTAATCACAACAACCTTCTAATTTATTGTCTTCACCGATTATTTTTTTATTTTGACTCAATTTTTCAATTTTCTATTCCTTCGAAAATATTACCACAATAGTTTAAAATAAACTAATATGTATTTCCGTTGAAAATTATGTTTTTTAAAATGTAATAATTGTGCAATAGGAAGGGATGAATTTTGCACAATTTTCGATTAATAATATTTAGTAAATTATGCATGAAATACCTGAAAATGTAAATGCTAGGTAGTAATGCAGTCTCATTTCTAATTGTTAATCTTCCTAAAAGAAATAAAAAATCCTTTCGTCATTTCATCACATAAAACAATAAAAATTACCAGACTGCAAAGATTTTACATGGTGCCGTTACATTTTTATTTATTTATTTATTTAAAAAGAAGAAGTGACCAGTAAACTGGCACCCTTCCGCCCCCACCACGACCCGCCAGGGCCTTTTGGCGAACAGCCTACAATTTAATCTACAAACTAAGCTATAATCTAAACAATAAGCGAGTTAAGAACTAAGCTACAAATTCAACAATAAGTAATTTACGAACTAAACTACGGACTAAACAATAAGCAACTTAAATATAAAACTACAAAGTATAAAATAGAGGAAAATATGAAAATAAACTTAAAGCTAATATATTAAATGAAAGTATATGATACAAATTTTATATGAAATAACTTACCACCTAAGAAAAGTAAATTTAGAAAAAGAAAGAATTAATCTTAAAGTTGAATATAAAACAAAAATTATGATACAAAGTAATTACAAAAAACAAAGAAAAACGGAAAGATATAAACAAAGTAACTTATAACTACAAGCCATAGCAAGACCAAAGTTAGAGTCTATCGTATAAATTTAAGTCTGTTATCATCTTAAACAAAGGGGAGCTCTGATCTTGACTAGTGTCAAGAACGACAGATCTATTGAATGTACTCAACCCTAATGTTGTTAATTTGTCACGTATTATTGTACAGTCTACAAGTAGTCGAATGGTATCACTATGCAAGGCCTGGCTACAATAAGGACAGGTCAACACATTCCTTTCGTTGAAAGGAAAGGGATGGGTTAACCTAGAATGACCAGTCCTCAATCTAAATAAGGCGATCTGATTCCTTTTAGTTAGTGCCGGGTTGTATGTTGTAAACTTGAGATGCTGATTGATCATAAGGTACGATCGTACTGTTTCGGATGGATGTTCAAGAAAGACAGCCAGCCTCCTCTTTTTCAAACGATCCAAACCCAGTCTGAAAATAGCAGCGCGATTGGGCAATGGAAACACATCAGACTCGCTAAAACGACCAATAGCTGCTGTGGCCGCCTGGTCCGCGCGTTCATTACCCATGGTTCATGTCCCGGGATCCAGCACAATCGGATGTTAAATTTAACGAGAAGACATATCACTGCTTGTACCATATAATCGTCATTGTTGATGTTCTTAACAGCTTGGATGGAAGATAGAAAGTCAGAAAATTTCACCAGACCTCCGCTGTTCTCAGCTAAAGTGGACGCAGTCAACCAAAATGCAGCCAATTCAGCATCAAACACCGGAGTGTCACCGACATCAGAAAATTATTACATAAATTTAAAACAAGCTTGCGAGATTCGTAATTCAATACGGATTTATAGAAACTAAGGAAATCGTTTCCGAGTATTCCATCGTATGGAATATTTGATTCTGAAGCAATAATATGGAATTTGTGAGTTACCCGTTTATCGTTAAATAAAAGTTTCAGATTGGAATAACCAATAGTTTTAATAGGATTAATGCTTTCGGCTATTCCACGTAAGGTTAGGATTTCATCGTTGAAATATTTTGTTTTTGGATTAAGAGAGGAAGACTTGACTATTGAAACATTGGCCCCACTATCTATTAATGTAGTTAAGCAATTCGTTTTTGATTCAGCACAGATTAATTTTGTATAAATTATACTTGAATTGCTAAAAATTAATGTATGTTCACTGCAGCAAAATGGTTTAGCTCCCGGGATACTGCTGCTGGTGCCTCGAGATGCTGCTGGTGTTCGAATGTTTCCCTGTTTGGGAGATTCGGCAGGATTAGGACCTTGTTTTTGACCAAATTTTTGATTTTTATATTGATTAGCCCGCATTCGTTTTCTACACTCTGAAATATCATGCCCTTTGTTTTTGCAATAATTATAAAATTTTACACCAATGGAATGTAGAACGATTTAAGTATTTGCATTTTTATTCGAAAGTTTTTGAGGTGATTTTTTAAGACAATTTTGGATACTATAGCCAGATTTTTGACAACCTTGACAAAATTTATTGCTAGTTTTTTGTTTATTCATTAAAAGTAAGACCTTTTCCTCTTCTATTGCAATGTTAAAGGCTGTTCGTTAAGCGATTTTATATCTCTGGCGCGAAGCATTTGGCTGACTTCAGATCGCACGTTTAGAACAAAAGTGTGCAACGCAAGATCATTCATCGCAGCTAATCTACCAGGTAATTCTTCAGTTGGATGATTACTTTGTTGAACTGAAGTCAAAACTCTTTTCAATGCATTTTCGATGCGAAACATAAACTGAGAAATTGTTTCATTAGTTTCTTGCTTACAACTTAATAAATCCATAAGAAAGTGACCATAATGTTTTTTGTCTAGATACATGCTTTTTAAATATTCTTTGAGAGAATCCCATGTTCGAAAAACATAATTTGCACAGGCAGCTTCTGCTTTACCTGTTAACTGAGTCTTAGTATAGGCGAAGAGAATAACTTGCTGATCTTCATTAGCGAGAGAGAAAGCTGAGTCGCAATTATTTAGAAAAGGCACTACTTTTGCGCGATCATCATCGAACGGTTTAATAAATTTGAATAATGTATTTATATCTAAAGGATTGAAACTTCGAAATACATCAGGAACTGCCGTATTAGCCGAACCGTAAGCTGTAATTGGATCACTTAATACAGTGTCAATATTATGAGAGGTATTTGGATTAACTGTGAGTGGATTATTTGTAACCTCAACTTTCTCCTCTTTTCTTTGTGATTGAGTTCTAGTCATTGGCATTTTTTTTGTTTTATTTATTCAATTCACAATATTTATTTAAATATTAATTTTAATTATTTACAATTAAAATGTCAAAATTTATTTTAATCAACTTTATTGAATATAATATTTTATTATATAAATAACTACATATAAATTAAGGTTCCTTACAGAGATTAGGGCCGCTTTCTTATTTCCTTTTGTTGTGCACTTATATATCTGATATTTAATAATACGGTTTAATAGAATAAAATTTGTACTTACAGTAAAATAAAGGCAATTGTTGTCCTGAAAACCATTTCCTGAAAATGACCGTAAATCGATGTTGGTATACAGATGATATTGTAGTTGAAAGATTGACCAATGAAGTTATTTGGCTGCAGGGACACAATAATATGAGGTTGATTGATGAAATAGACCAAAATTTTTGACTCTTGTGTAGAGATGTGGTTCTAGTTGAGAGTGCAAATTATGAAATTCTATGTGTTTATGATTTATTACCAGTTTTATTTATTTATTTATTTTTTTTTTAAATTTATTATTTTATTTATTTATAAATTCGTGACAGATTTATAAGCACCACACTTCTGACACCGAATTTGTTATGGATTTCACTTATTGCTTATACTGTGTACGAAATCTAAAATAAAACACTTAATTTGATGTGTTCGTTTATTTTATTGATATATTTGTTTTTAAAATTTTATGTCTTTATAAAATTATTACAAATTCAATTAATTATTTTATTGGTTTTAAATTATTTGATTTCACAATTAGTTAGAACTCTTTATTAATTTGTATTTATTTAATTAACAAACTATCAATTAAACATAATCATAAACACAATTATTTGAATAGTACATGCAATTTTATTACAATTCTTAACTTATGAATTATGACCGAACTTAAAGAAATCTGCAATTACTCTGACTCTAAAAAATTTAATTTAGTTTAATAACTTTAAGAATAATATTTGAAACTTGAAGAACGGAATCCAACCAGACCTTAGGTTATCAATTTCTTACAATATAGAAATTGCATTATGTGTTTCAGCTATACTTGTGTACAAAATTTGTAAATTCAGCAATTTTGCTTTATATATCTTTGCATAAACAAAAATGAAATTTTGATAAAGAAATAATGAATTATAATATGATATATGCAAATATGTGTAGTGTATGTGTTATGTATGGAACATAACATGTGACACAACATATACGACACCAGATACACAGATGTTGTGTCTCATGTGTGTTTTTAAATTGAGAAAATATAACCTAAGAAATTTTAAAAATTTAATTTAACGATGAAATTTAAACATGAAACAATCATGTGATCGCGAAACAAAAAAAATTGAATTTAAACTATTGACTTGCAATCATTATTGGTCATACCTCAGCATGCTTGTACCGGCATGCTTTGCTCAGTCGAGGGGAGGGGAGGGGGGATCTTTGACCAATAATGACCGAACGCGCACACACACTTGATCGAACATCCTCGCATAACACATAAAAATCATGCCGAGGATTTGACGAAGTTCATACGAAACAAAAAAAAAAAAAAAAAAAAAATACTCATAAAATCGTAAAATGACGTGTTCAGTCGCGAAGTGTTTGTATAAATGAAATATTGGAATTTGGTTTATGGTTTTTTCCATAACTGAATATTGAGATATTCGTTTAACTACTTTTTAAAATTGCTTATTTGAAATTCTTCATATACTTAATTAGGTGACATTCCATTATATTTTGCGTGTCTTAACTTGTATGAATTTTACATATAAAATGATTACCCAATTGACAAATCATTTAACGGACTATGATTCTTTTTTAAAAATTGTTTAAGAATTGTTGTAGAATTGCGAAATTATATGAATTTAATTTTGTAATAAATTTTATCTTATGTTTTCTTTAAAATGCATCAGTTAAATCTTAAATTTAAAATTCTTTAATATTTTATCAAATTGTGTTACAATTTGATATTTTACTATATATATAACATTTCCTCCCCCCTCGAAAAAATTGGTGGTAGAGTTTATTAAAATGGTTGGTTTCAGTTTCGACTGAATTTTTCTTTTTATCAATTTTTAATTTACATTAATTATTTGTTTGTTTATTTATTTGACAAAAAAAAAACATTTTATTATTATTATTATAAACTTTTTTTTTATTTTATGTTCTTTTATGTATCCCCATATTTCTTAAATTATGTATGTATTTTGTATTAAACCTTATGTTTTGTATATATGTATTTAATTTATCTTATTTCTAATCCCAACCTATCCTAATTATTTTTATTAATTTTATATGTATGTACCCAGGTATATACTCGTACATATATATTTATTTATTTATTTTATATTTTTTAATCACTTTTATTTCAAGTTCATTAACTTAATATTAGATTTGAATTACATATTTTTTTTTTATATGCATCGTACACTTTTTACATTGCATAATTTTTATAACATTTTTACCAAACTGCCTTGACAATGACCATGCATATGCAAAATTTTTTTTATTATTAAATTTCATTTTGATAATAATTGCATTTGCACTTAATGTATACATTGATTTAATAGTAACACTTTTTGAATATGTGTTTGCAGAACTTATAGGTTTTATATATTAATGCTTGATTAATATGACACTTTTCTATGTGTTTGTTATATATTTATTTTCTCTCTCTTTTTTTTACATATTTCATTCATCAAATTTTTACTTTTATTTCAGTATTTGTTTATATACATGTGTATGTATTTATTAATTATCATTCTATTTATTTAAAAAGGTAATTTCTTATATTGGCAATTCATTAATAATTTTTTTCTTATATGTCTATGTTTGTAAATATAGTAAATGCGTGTATAACTATACATTTAGGTTTGTTATTTTTTTTTTTGAAAATTTAAATCATGGCAAAAGAATTTTTTTTTTTTTTTTTTTTTTTTTTTTTTTTTTTTTTTTTTTAATGTACTATTTGATTTATGTTTGTATATTTCCACATATGTATATCTTAAGTTCAAATATATTTATATTATAATATATGTTTATATTTATTTTATTGTATTTTATTCCATTTTATTATGATATATATAATGGTTCCATATTTATGGTTATTCTACTGTACTAATTGGCTTCTACCTTACGACTAACTGACTAACTCTCTCCTCAAACAATTACATCGTGTTACTTATCTAAGCTTAAGAACTTAAAGCTAAAGTTATGTGCGCACATGAATGTCTTAATATACGTATGTACTCTACACCTCCCTTTTACTGTGAAAAAATTTTTCTTATCGATATTCATTTTGTTCTAACTTATTTAATTAATTCTTATTTTATTTTATTCCATCTTTGCTTAAAGTAAATTAATTCTTACCTACCCGATTATGAAAGAAAAATTTTTTCTGTTACCCTTTCTTTGTCATTTTAATTTTATTTATAATATATATATATATATATTTTATATAATATATAATATAAGTTTATATATATTTTTTTTTTTTTTTTTTTTTGTTATTATTCATTTATTTATTTATTTTATTTATTTATTTATTTATTTATATGTGTACATATATAGATATTGACACTGTAAATATAATGATAATAATTATTATTAATGTAATTATAATTTTATATATTATACTATATATTATTATACAGCAATTATAATAATAGTAATTACTAATTTTATTTGGTTCTTACTTATTTATTCTTTAAAAACATTCTATTTTTATGAACTGTAATTATTTTCCCATTTTTATCTTTAATTTTACAATTTGGATTGTTAACCTCAATTACAATGTATGGCCCTACATAAAGGCTATCAAATTTATGCCGATTTTCATTAGAAATATAAACTTTATCTCCTATTTGAATATTAAGTGGTTTTCTGTTAATATCATAATTCATTTTTCTTTTAAGTTTTTCTTTTTCATACAATTCTTTTGCCCTGCTTTGTGCAGTTTGTAATCTAAATTTAAGCTCTTTTACATAATCTTCGATATTGTAAATAGGATCGACTTTCGTAAAAGTTTTCAAGTTCGACCTCTTACCAAAGACCAACTCAAAAGGAGTATAATCTTGGACTAATATGGAAGGTGTCGTGTTCCAACAATAAGTAAAATAACTCAACCATTCATCCCATTCTTTTGAATTCTGATTTATATAAGTTCTTAAGTATTCATTGAACACTCTATGATTTCTTTCTACCGTTCCTACAGTTTCGTGATGGTACGCTGTCGAAAACGAATGCTTTATACTTAGCAATTTAGTAAGCTCTTCCATAGTTTCGTTCTTAAATTCTGTTCCTAAGTCTGTCCTAAATTCTTTTGGCACACCGTATATTAAAATAAAGTTATCAAAAATTGCCTTAGCTACACTTCTTGCATTTTTATCTTTTATAGGAATTGATACTAAGTATTTTGTTAGATCACACTCTAGCGTAAGAGCGTATATATTATCTTTACTAGATTTAGGAAAAGGACCTATGGTGTCCATAATTACAATATCAAACGCTTTCTGTGGAGTTGGTGTTATAGTCAATGGTTCTTTTATTTTAAATTTCGGTTTATTTTTTATACAATGTTCGCAATTTTGAATGTATTTTGCTATATGTTTTCGCATATTTTTCCAAGTATATTGATTTTTTATTTTATTAAAAAGTCTATTCTGTCCTACATGTCCACCTAAAAGCTCATCATTATGATATTTTTCTATAATTTTCTGAATTTCCTTTTTATCTCTTACGGTTTTTATAGGCGCATATAATACAATTTCTAATTCTTTTAAAATTTTATTTCCACGTTCTTTAAATTTATTAATAGATACTTCCTCAAAAATTTCATCGCTTAACTGCAGTTTAGCTTTATTGGTTACTTTGTGGGTTAGTTCTTCTAACTCGGATAATACAAGATCGAAATCTAGTTCATCCTTCACAAAGACATTTTCGAAAATTCTACTTATAAAACGACTCTTTTCAGTACTTATTATTATTTCCAAGCTTCTGGCATTTTTCTTTTTGGCATTATTTATTTTAATTATATTAAATACGATTTCTGGTAACCCTTTCAGTTCGCTAGCACTTATTGATTCATATACCTTTAATCCTTTCTCTGAATGATTTACCTTTTCATTGGCTTGCGAATAATCATTTTTTTCCTTTCTACTCATGGCTCGCGTTGTCATTCTCAATATTTCGTTATTTTTATTTATGGTTTTCAAATCTTGAATGTCAATTATTGGTGGAATTCTGGATATTGCATCTGCTATTACATTTTTTCTTCCTTGAATATGTTCAATAGTAAAGTCGAATTCTTCCAATTCAAGTCTAATTCTTGTTAATCGAGATGTTGGATTTTTCATGGAAAATAAATGTACAAGTGGCCTATGATCTGTCTGTACTCGGAATTTCGTGTTAAATATATATGGTCTGAAATAAGTAATTCCAAAATAAATTGCTAATAATTCTAATTCTATAGGAGGTTTATTTTGTTCATGTTTGTTGAAATTCTTAGATGCGTATGCAATAGGTAATAGAATGCCGTTATATTCTTGGCTAAGTACTGCTCCAGCAGCGAATTTCGAAGCATCGGTAGTAATAATAAACTCTTTTTGAAAATTTGGATAAGCCAGAATTGGAGGATTAGTTAAAATATTTTTCAAGATATTAAAATTTTCCCGACACTCCTCTGTAAAATTGAATTCAACACCATCTTTAGTGAGATTATTTAAACACTTGGTCAAAGATGCGAAGTTTTTAATAAATCGTCTGAAGTAGTTGCAAGTGGCTACGAATCGCTTGACTTCATCACCGGATTTTGGCTCTGGCCAATTTTTAATTACCTCACACTTCTTTGGATCAGGTAAAATACCTTTATCGGTACATTTGTGACCTAAGTAAGTGACCTCTTTTTGGAAGAAATTGCATTTAAGAGGATTTAGCTTTAGATTATATTTTCTACAGACATCAAATACTAATTTTAAATTTTCTAAATGATTATCTTCTGAACGTCCTATCACAACACAATCGTCTAAATACACGAATGCTGTTTGTGGGGGTAGACCAGAAAACGCCAAAGACATCATTCTTTGGAAAGAATTTGGGGATGTTGCTAAACCCATTGGAAGACGCGTAAATCTAAATGATCCTTTGTCAGTACTGAAACTTGTTAAGTCTCTAGAGTCTTGATGTAATTTAACCTGATAAAATCCCGAAAAAAGATCAAGCGTACTAAAAAATTTTGTACGACCCAATTCATCTAAAATGTCATCCATACGCGGCAAAGGATGCTTATCTTTAATGATCTTTTCGTTCAATTTACGAAAGTCTACTACCAATCGCCACTTTTTCTGACCGTTTATCTCTTTCTTCGGTACCAACAGAATCGGAGAATTATACGGTGATTGACTTGACTCAATTATTCCATCTTCTTTCATTTTTTGCACTTGCCTTTCCACTTCGCTCTTTTGTGTTCTAGGTATTCTATAGTTTTTGACATAAACAGGTTCATTATCTTTAACTCTTAATTTTTGTTCAAAAAAATTATTACACGTCAACGGTTCATCTTCCGTTGCAAAAATATCGCTGTATTGCATACACAGTTCTGCTAGCTTTTCTCTAACGAATAACGGAAACTTGTTAGAAAATATTTGAAGCAATTTACTTTTCTTAGTGTCACTATTTGTTTTCACTGAATTTGTATTGTAAATATAATAATTAGATAATCGCTCAACTCGAAAGATGTGATTTTCAATAGTGACTGCTCTATCATTTATATTTAATAATTTTATTATCGGGTTTTTAGAATTTACTATGGACTGAGCCACAAACACTCCGGTTTTTATTTCATCATTAACTACTATCAAATCTTCTTCTTTCTCCTTAGGTGGTAGTTTGCAAAATATTTCGCATCTTGGAGGTATGAGCAAAACATTTGCATCACATTTATCTGTGATAGGAATAATATACTCTGCGTTTTTATTTTTAACTCTCACATTTTTATATTCATAGTCTAGAACACACTTGAATTTATATATGAAATCCCGACCTAAAATTCCGTTACTTGGTATGGGAAAGTCGTTTTCAACAACATGGAATTTATGACCTACCTTTTCATTATTAAAATAAAGATCCATATAAACAGTTCCTACCGAGTATGTTTTATCACTTGTAATGCCTGCAATTACACATCCATTATTTTTATTTATTATTATCCTATCGCTCAAATAACATTCTTTAATCACCGAAATGTCAGCTCCTGTATCGAGTAAAAATGTAAATAAATTTTTCGAAAAACCCACATTGATTTTTATAAAATTATGCGCAATTTGATTAAATGAATAAATATTTGCAATATCCATATTTCGATTTTGATTTTTATTTCTGTGCAAGTTTACTCGTTTACATCCCCCAGCTGCACCGACCGGGGGGATACCCCGTTTTCCTGTGCCGAAGTATACCTAATATTACGCTTATTATTGCTAGCATTGTTATTCACGTAATTTTTATTATTTGAATTTCGGTTGAAATTTCTATTATTTTGCTTAATCCCGGCATTAAAATTCCTATCATACCGTTGATGATTATTAAAATTTGTTTTAAATCGCCTATTTCTATATGAAAGGTTTCGATTTCCTCCAGAATTGTATCGATTTCTCATAAATAATACGGTATTTTCTGATTTTTCGTCGGCGATTTCTGTGACAAATTTAGCAAGAACTTCTTTTGGACTGTTGTAACTAGAAGATGCGATAACCGAACGCGTTAAATCTGACCTAGCATTTGCCCTACACAACTTTACTAATTCTTTCTGCGTTTGCTTCCTGGCAGTATCGGTGCTTCCCGTTTCTAATATTAAAGCATGTTGAAACTGATCCGCCAATTCTTCCGCTTTCGTCGTGAAGTCACATAATTTCATTCGATCAACTTTTAAAGCATTCAATCTTGCTTTTATTACTTCTGAATCAACCGGTTTAATATTGTTTTTTAAAGCATTTTTAAGCTGCGCGATAGTTGTCAAATCTGTAGGTAAAACATTTCTCGCTTTCTGTTCAAGTCGTGTTTTAACAAAGGCTAAAACATTATTTCCCTCAGCTAAAGATTCAAGAAGCTCCACTGAATCTATAAATTTCTGTAATCCTTCCGGATTACCATCATAACTAGGTACTAATCCTACTGCAAGTTTGACAAATTCAGCTGCTGATAAAGGCATTGTATCTTGATATTCTTCGTCTGAACTAATAAAGTCTTGTTCTACACTAATTGTTATAATCGCTCCTAATTGTCGCGGAACTTCTAATTCTAACTTCAGATAACCAAATGCTGTTAAAGTTCTATCCCTAAAATATTTAAATTGTTCTATTATTAATTGTTGATCTTCCGCTTTACACGTATTGTATACTTTTCTATACTGTATTGAGAAATCATTAAAGTATTCAATTAATTCTGTTTTGTATTCGAATAAAAGTTTTTTATTTTTTGTTAATTCTTTCTTAATTATCTTTTTTGTTATGTTTCTAAAATTTGTTTTACTCTGAGTCAATTTCTCTACTAGGGACATCAGGCTTCATCTTACTCATTCGCGAAACACACACCTTAATCTTATATATTTATATTTATAAATGGCAATACCCTTACTTTATATATAAATACGTTCGTAAATATCTTCTTACATATCATATTATAATTTATATCATATATGCTTAATATGTATTTTATATATTTTATTGTATGTTTTATTTTGCTTACGCAAAAGTAATTTCATAGCACTTATTTTATTTTATTATATTTTTCTTCTTAACTTATATATAACCTATCAAATGTAAAGATATAGATTTATATATGTGTACCTATGTATATATGTTACTTTTGTTTTAATTTACTTATCTTGCTATAATTATTTTTCTTGTCTTTTTTTCCGTTTAGCATTCCATTCTGCATTTATGATTGCGAAAATTTTCGTATCAGCAAATTCGAAGGAAATGAAGTTTGTTGACTTGAAGTTCTAGTTTAAAAATTTTTTTTTCTTGTTGTTACACATTTCTATCATAAATATTTGTTGCAAAATAAATTTTATTGCTGATTAAGCAAATGATTACCCTATATGCGCTGATATTTGCTGTGTTTTATACTGTGCATGTGGTAGTGTTTTTAGCTACTTGTTTTTTTATTGATTTCTTCCAATCCTTGAAAAGTACCAATATTACCTGTAAAACTAGAATAGAGAATATTAAATATAATGGTAATATTTGCGAATTTATCTCAAGTTCAGCTCTCCCATTAGCGACGTTCAGATTGACCACTTCTTTTTGATTTGCCTGTGTATTTCCCATTTTTCCTCTCAGCTTTTGTTGTACAATTTCAAAATTTTGCACTATTATTTATATTAAAAGCACAATAACCTCGCTTTCGTTTTGTTTTATTTATTATTATTATAAAATTTTTCATTCATTATTACATTACTTTTAGATTTTATATTATTATTATTTACTATATTTAAATAATATTTTTAAATACATATTCTATATATTTTTTTTTTATTTTCGTTTATGCATTACTATCACATGAAACAATTTATACAAATAGTATATAGATATAGATATGTAATTATATATTACAGTTGGCATATGTGATAATAGTTTTTGTATGTATGCACTGTATTTTGTATTGTTTCACTTTAAATTTTGTAAAAACTTCACTGTTTTCATTTTACTGTTTTTATACCCACTTGTTTAATTGAACTTCTTTCTTTTACTGAAATTTATTTAAATATAATTTTTTTTTCTACTGCCCCCAAACTGGCAGGATCGCCATATAATATATGTTTATATTTATTTTATTGTATTTTATTCCATTGTATTATGATATATATAATGGTTCCATATTTATGGTTATTCTACTGTACTAATTGGCTTCTACCTTACGACTAACTGACTAACTCTCTCCTCAAACAATTACATCGTGTTACCTATCTAAGCTTAAGAACTTAAAGCTAAAGTTATGTGCGCACATGAATGTCTTAATATACGTATGTACTCTACAATATGGACAATGTTCCTATATGCATTCTTAGATACAGGTTGTAATTTGATATGTTGTTTACATGGTTTATTATTGTTTTTTGCAATGCATTTATTGTTGCTTAATTATTGATATCGTATATGGTTTTATGTATAAGAATGGGTAAATTGTTTAAATATATTAAAAAGAAATTCTACTACTTTTTGTTTTTGTTCATACTGTTAATATTATTGTATGTTATCTGTGTATGTGTAATACACATGTAGCAATTGTTTTAAGGTTTTTAATGGCCTCGAATTGTTTGAAATTTGATATAATTTTGGGTGTTAACAATTTTAATGAGTAATTTATTAAATGTTTAAATACATTTATTTGATTTCATGAGTGACATTTTTTAGCATTTTGCCGTTGGTAAAATGCATGCCGTGATTTAATTTTATCACTTCAAGTGAAAATTTTAGAATCTCATATGTTTATTTATTTAATGACTGACTGTTAGCTAAATAAAAAAAAATTTTAGAATTTTGATATATATCTCTTGCTTCTTTTTATTTTATAATTCGATACTAGTACTGTTGAGAAATGGATCTAATATCATTGTATTACATTTGCTACTCTACTATATACTACACCACTTATGTACTATACTACTCTACTACATTGTACTACATATATGGATTTAGTATTATTTAGTATTATATTGTATTATAGCTATTGTATTATATTTACATTTACTCTCTCATATTTATTTGATTGTATTCTCTCTAGTTCTCATATTGCCTGTTAATCATAATTGATAAAGTGTAAATTTCTACCTAACTAAAATTGTATATTGCTTGATTTGTAACATAACTTATGTACATTGCGTAGCTTAAAATATTGAACATTGTACTGTAATCTCATACGATTTGTTTGAATACCATTTACACATACACATACACGCACTCTTTGATAATTTGGTGTAATGGTATATCTCATTGTAATTCTCATCTAACAGCATTTTGAATAATTGATACTTGCACTATTAATTTTAATTTTTGAATCGTTCTTCTCGTTTTGACGGTCATCGGATGAGGTTGCATCAAGTCAACAAAAAATTGTAAAATAAACACATTGTAATTTGTACATCATAACAATTAAAAACTTGTAAATTAAATCACATTTTTTTGTTTATTGAAATTATTACAACATTTTTTGGTCCTTCGAGCCGGATCCTACAGGATATTATTTAAGATAAGTATTTTTCTTTAATATTTTGATTTTTTTTCGAAATTACTTTCTAAAGGGTGAACTAAAATTGTAAGCCGGTAAGAAACACGTGTCATTGTGCTGTGATTGGTCTTGAACATTTTTTTTAATTTTTTTGATTTAAATTTCTATTGATATAAAAAAAAGGGAGGAAAGTGAATTTATATTTTAAATATTGGTTAAAATAATTGTTTGAAATTATACAAAAAAAAAAAAATCAGTGATTGTGATTATCATAGGGTGTGCCTCATATATTGATGCCGGTGACTATTTTTTCATATTGTAATACATACGCATACGTTCAACTGCATTGTATTTGCATTGTACTTTATTTGAAATTGTGTTCCATAAATTGCAATCTTGTAACACTTTGAATCAACTTATTTTTGTCATTACCCCGGTTTTTTGTACCATTGTCGTTTGTAATTATAATAAAAAAAATGGACGCATTGAAAAAGAAACGTGGCACTATTAAGGCTACAGTCACACGTCTCGGTACATTTTGTGAAACGATAGGGCCGAATACCACTCTCGAAGCGTTACAGGCTCGTTTACAAAAGCTCAATGAATGTTGGACTGAATTCCTTTCTATACAATGTGATATATGTGAATTATTGTCTGATTCTGAATTTAGTGAACATAACATAGAAAGTGAACAATTTGAAGACAAATATTTTAAAGTGCATGAGTTGTTATCCATAGCTATAAAGTCACGTGTGACATCAAATTCAGATAACGATGTTACTGTTATTGATAAACTTGTTTCACAACAAGCCAGCTTCTTAGAGAAATTTTCAAGTACCTGCATAAACAATACTCCTGAAACTAGTTCAAAATTACCGAAAATTCACATACCTCCATTTTCTGGAAATTCTAAAGAATGGATTTCTTTCCGTGATATGTTCAACGGAACAATACATGCAAATACAAGATTGACAAAAACTCAGAAATTTCACTACTTGAAAGGGTTATTAACTGGAGATGCAGAGTCCTTGCTGCGCCACATTCCCATTTCAGAAGATAATTATGAGGAAGCGTGGTCAAGGTTGAACAGCCGGTATAACCGAAAGGCTCCAATAGTATCATCATTCATCAAGGCGTTGCTGAATCTTCCTTCGATTGCGGTCACATCATCAGTGGGTTTACGACGCATTTCAGATGGCTGCGATGAGATTATACGTGGATTGAGAGCTCTTGGAGAGGAGGCTGAGCAACGTGATCCATGGATCATCTATCTTATACTCAATAAGGTCGATCCAGTTACCAAACATGAATGGGCAGAAGCGAACATCAACAAGGACTTTCCAACGGTAATTGAACTATTGACTTTCCTCGACAATCGATGTGTTGCATTGGAAGCATCTCAACCATCACATAAATCACATGTACAAACCAAACAAATAAGGGCTAACACATCAGTTACTCAATCATATCAGCCGAATGTTACTACTTGCCCCAACTGTAAGGGACAACATAATCTATTTGCGTGTGAAAACTTTAAATCCTTAAACATTGAAGCTAAACGAAAATTTGTAAAAGATAACAAATTATGTTATAATTGCTTACGAAATGGTCATCTTTCTAAGTCTTGTCAATCCAAACATTCTTGTCATCATTGTAATCGTAAGCATCACACTCTTGTTCATATCGATGATGACCAAAATCAACACCATGACGCGCAACTCAATTCAATTGCAAAACCAATGATTAACACTCATTCTATTCGTAGCGGGTCACCTAAGATCACGTCGTTATTGCCAACTGCACTTGTTCATGTTTCAGATGTTCATGGAACCATACATCCTTGTAGAGTTCTCCTTGATTCGGGCTCTCAAGCCTCATTTATTACTGAGTCGTTTGCGAAAAAACTTGGTCTTCGGCGTCGACATGCTAGACTGTCTGTCAGTGGGTTGTCAGCAACTCATACAGGAGTTACAAGGGGAGTTGTCACAGTTACCCTAAAATCAATTTATTCAGCTGATTCAATTGTCATCAACGCTTTTATTCTAAACAAATTAACATCACCACTACCTAGCGAAGAATTAGACATAAATACCAACATCATCAGTACGCTTCAATTAGCTGATCCTAAGTTTAACCAACCAAGGGAAATTGATATCTTGTTAGGTGCAGACGGAGTATTCCAATGTTTTCGAGATGGCCATATTAATACTCACCCAGTTGCACAGTTTACAATTTTTGGTTGGGTTCTTGCTGGGGAAATACCTACTAGTGAGAACATTGATGCGCATTCAACACTAATAATGTCTCATTTTACAGAGTTTGATATTGATAAAACATTGCAACGCTTTTGGGAAATTGAACACATTTGTGACCAGCCTTCACTGTCATCAGATGAGCAACAGGCTGAAGCATCATACACACACACGACCGTTCGAACAACTGATGGTAAATATGTTGTCAATTTACCTCTCAAGGAGTCTGTATTTTTAGGTGATACCTTCCATGCTGCATTACGTAGATTATATTCACTAGAACGATCACTTAATCGCAACAGAGACCTAAGGAACGCTTATATTCATTTCTTAAAGGAATATCTAGATCTAGGTCATATGGAACGCGTACCTGCCACTGAAATCAACGCCAGAAATGTTTACTATTTACCACATCATGCTGTATTTAAACCTGACAGCTCCACGACAAAGGTACGTGTAGTTTTTGATGGAAGCTCCAAATCTACAAATGGTACTTCTTTGAATGACGCATTACTTCTTGGACCTAACATTCAGCCTGGTTTATTCACAATTTGTTTACGCTTTCGTTGTCATCGGTACGTTTTTTCTGCTGATATTGAGAAAATGTATAGGCAAATTTGGATCAGCAAATGTCATCGCGATCTGCAACGCATATTGTGGCGTGAATCACCTGATAAACCGGTTGAACATTATCGTTTATGCACAGTAACTTATGGCACTGCTAGCGCACCCTTTTTAGCAACACGCACCTTGAAGCAATTGGCTTTGGATTACAAGACTCGTTTTCCTAAAGCATCACAAGTCCTTTTGAACGAGTTTTACGTTGACGATGTCTTAACTGGCGCTGACTCAATTGATGATCTTTTAACACTCAAGGACGATTTGACCACTCTACTCAACCTTGGTGGATTCAAGCTGCACAAATGGAGTTCTAATTGTTGTAGGTTGTTAAAGGATATTCCAAATACCTCTTGTGAATTATCTGCTAAGGATCTTGATGACAAATCAAAATCCATAAAAACTCTTGGTCTTCAATGGTCACCATCAGCTGATACATTTTCATTCAAGGTTAATTTGCCACAAGCAGCTAAAACCACCAAAAGACAAATTTTATCAGACGCCTCCAAGACATTTGACCCACTTGGCTTCCTAACTCCTGTAACTGTATCAATAAAAATTTTGTTTCAACAACTCTGGTTGCTCAATTTAAACTGGGATGATTCTGTACCCAAGAAGGTAGAAGAAAATTGGTTACATATTCGAAATACATTGCATCATTTGAATGATATTAAGGTTCCGCGTCTAATGATACCAGACTCACATATTGAATACCATGGTTTTGCTGATGCATCAGAATCAGCATATGCTGCTGTTTTGTACTGTCGAAGCATTGATCAAAATGGTCATATTACTGTTCGTCTCGTCGCTGCAAAAAGTAAGGTTGCACCGTTGAAGCAAATAAACGTTCCTCGTCTCGAACTATGTGCGTCAGTGTTGCTTACACGCCTCATACGAAAGGTTAACAATTCAATCAAGATCAGACAAAATCATCAGACAAAACATCCTATCATTCTACCCAAGGGACACATTGTAACTACTTTGATCATCACGCATACACACACAACACATTTACATGCTGGAATATCTGAAATGTTCTTCATTCTACGTCAAGAATACTGGATTTTAGGATGCAGAAATATGATCAAGAAGATTGTTCATACATGCATACCATGCTTTAGACAAAGAGCTGTTCATAATCATCAACGGATGGCTGATCTACCAAAACATCGTGTTACATACGCGCGCCCGTTCGTAAACGTCGGATGTGACTACGCCGGTCCAATAACACTTCGGTTATCACGCGGTCGAAATCCTAAATACGTCAAGGGATACATCGTACTTTTTGTGTGCTGTTCTATAAAAGCGATACATTTAGAGCTCGCTAGTGACTTATCAACAGATTGTTTCATTTTAGCATTAAAAAGATTCATCTCCCGTAGGGGAAAATGTCTACATATTTTTTCAGATAATGGCACGAATTTTAAAGGCGCCAGTAGAACACTCTCTACTATGTATCAGTTGTTGCAGTCAAGGGAACATAACAACAAGGTTGAAAATTACTTATGCAATGAAGGTATATCTTGGTCCTTCATACCTCCAGCAGCGCCACATTTTGGTGGACTTTGGGAAGCCGGAGTGAAATCAGTCAAACAGCACCTCAGGCGAGTGATTAGAAACAACATACTTACGTACGAGGAGATGTATTCTGTCTTAACCCAAATTGAAGCATTGTTGAACTCACGGCCAATGTGCGCCATGTCTGATAATGACATCGACGCTCTAACACCTGCTCATTTCTTGGTTGGACATCCTCATACAACCTTACCAGACGCAAATTACAACATTTCAACGTCTCATTTAAAAAATTGGGAATTATTGCAAAGCATGGTCCGTGGATTTTGGAAAAGATGGCATCGTGACTACCTCACGTCTCTACAGCACCGAACGAAATGGCAGACTCAACAACCTAACTTAAGGAAGGATGATCTTGTAGTTATAAGAGACACTAATCAACCACCAGCATCATGGGTTCTAGGACGGGTGATTGAGTTGCATCCGGGTGACGATGGCTTAATTCGTGTGGCCACAGTTCGTACCAAATCTGGTCTATTAAAACGTCCAACGGTGAAACTTGTACCTTTACCTATATCTTAGCTGGATTCTCCAGCGAGGGGGCGGGATGTTGAGAAATGGATCTAATATCATTGTATTACATTTGCTACTCTACTATATACTACACCACTTATGTACTATACTACTCTACTACATTGTACTACATATATGGATTTAGTATTATTTAGTATTATATTGTATTATAGCTATTGTATTATATTTACATTTACTCTCTCATATTTATTTGATTGTATTCTCTCTAGTTCTCATATTGCCTGTTAATCATAATTGATAAAGTGTAAATTTCTACCTAACTAAAATTGTATATTGCTTGATTTGTAACATAACTTATGTACATTGCGTAGCTTAAAATATTGAACATTGTACTGTAATCTCATACGATTTGTTTGAATACCATTTACACATACACATACACGCACTCTTTGATAATTTGGTGTAATGGTATATCTCATTGTAATTCTCATCTAACAGCATTTTGAATAATTGATACTTGCACTATTAATTTTAATTTTTGAATCGTTCTTCTCGTTTTGACGGTCATCGGATGAGGTTGCATCAAGTCAACAAAAAATTGTAAAATAAACACATTGTAATTTGTACATCATAACAATTAAAAACTTGTAAATTAAATCACATTTTTTTGTTTATTGAAATTATTACAACAAGTACCATCTTTCATTATGGTCTTTGTCGATGAAATTCTTATTTGTATATCCTCCTTGTTTATTGCACTTTTAGGATTTGTTTTGCCCTTACTGTCCTCGAACGGTATCGGTTCCGTATGCGCTTGTGCTAGAGGTTCTATAGTTGCCCCTTTGGTTTTTCCCATTTTGCAGCATGTTACTTTGATTTCTTTGCTTATTTTTATTATTGTTACACACATTATTATAATTATTATTATTGTTAGTACTCCACTGTTCACATTAGTTTGTAACGTTATTTTTTCTTCATGTCTTCTTTACTCTGTTAGCAGTATTTCATTTTTTTAATTCTTCGATATCGTTCCCTTGCTCCAATATTCGGCTGTCATTATTCATTATGTGCTTTATTGTATTTGCTGTATTCTTTTGGGTTGTTCTGTGGGGTTGCAAATTTATCTGGAAAGAATCTAGCTCTAAGTTGGATTCTTGTAACATTTCAACGTGCTGGAAGGCTACTGCTGTATCTTTATTACCTTCGTATGGTAATTCTCTGTTATTTATTTCAAATGAGCATGGTTCAGTCAGTGACATTACCCCTGTTCCTTTTATCTGTTGCGTGAACTGGGTTGATGTGCACTGTATTTTCATCTGGTGTTCCTGTTGAAATATATATTACCAGGAGTCTTTGTTGTGCAATTTAATCATTATGTCAGTAAACTGTGTTAGTATCTTTTGTTGACATAAAGTTTTGATTGACTCCGTTTTTCTGGTTATTATTGCTGTTAAACATGTTGTATCGTGTTCACCACCTAATTTTACTTGTTCTTGTTTGTATATTGTTGTTGTTGAATGAATCCCGGTGTTTCAATTTCTGCAGTTTTGTGTAAATTCGTAATAGGTATTAGTGGTAAAATTTATTATAAAATTAGCGTTTAAATTAGTAATTATTGGTAACTGGTTATTTTTAAATTGTGGTATCAAGTGAAGTTTAAATAGTTCATTGTTTTCTTTGTGTATTAAAGGAATTTCGATTTTCACAATTATTCCATCTTCATCCTCTATGGACTGGACATTCACTACTTGTTTTATTAAAGAAAATTTTTAAAAAAAGAAAAGGAAAGAAAAATATGGTGAGTATAAGTGGTAATAATTAAAAAGGGAGTTCCCTCTCATGAATTCCCATTTTTTTTTTTTTTTTTTTGTTAATTTAATTAATAGTTTTGTTTATTATATTTTTTTTTTATTCAAATTTGTTTCTTTGTAGGAGTTTGTCTTAATATTGGAAGTAGTAGAGGATATTTTGCGGGCATCCCGACGAGGTCCACCCTGCACCGACTGGCCCGCCATTGAGAAAGACTTTGAATGGTTAGTTAAGATCATTCCTGATCTTGAACTAACCATTTTTTTGGATGGGGAGGACTATGTCCTTTCTTATTGGTGGATGTACCGTAAGTCTATTTTATATTTTTATTTTCTTTTAGTTACCGAAATATCAAAATTAAAATTTTCTCTTTATTTCCATTTTTTACAGATTGAAAAAGAAGTGGTGGCCAACGGACATCGTGTTCTGGTTAGATTCCGGGACCGCTCTGCGCCGGGGTTATGTGCCCCGTCGGTATTATTTTTAGTAATAAAAAAAAATGACATATGTATTTAGTCGTAACTATCCATTTCATACATATATTTATAGTATATTTTTTATATAAAAAAAAAAATATGATTGTTAAATGATGTGAAGTATGTATAGGCAATAACATTTATCATTATTTTCTTTTTAAAAATTTGTATTTTTGTTCTTTCATTTAAAATTTCCACTTTCTTCTTCTTTTTCCTTGGTTTGTTTTGTTTTCCATTTGGTTGTATGGTTTTTCCCTTTTTTAAAAAAATTATTTTTTATAGGCTTATTTGCTTTTTCTTCCATTGTCAATTTGTTTGTTTTTTTTTTGTTGCTTAATATTGGTTTTTTCTTGTGGCCTTATTTATAACAAGAACAATGGTTGTTGTTCCTATGGTTTCAAATTTCGTGGTAGTTGACCGTTGATTGAATTGGATTTTTCGCTATACATTGTTGTTGCACATTTACTCATGCTAATTTTTGCAATATATGCAGTTCCATCTGCTTTAATACATGTGCTAAAATTTTCTTTCTTCTGTATACCTATTTACTATGCTAATAAACGGGAATATAATTATATATAAAAAAAAAATTGTTTTTGTTTTGAAGTCGTTCTTTCAACGAATTTCTTCTATAATTTTATTGCGTTAGATATCTATGTAAAGTAGCCTATTTTTAGACTGTTTTTGTGTTAATACCTGGTTATGGTTTACACATTTTGTTAATAAAATTACAAAAATGCTATTCCTATGGATTTATAGTGCAGTGCCTTAATGCCCCGTTTTTTTTTTCTTATATCATATAAAGATCAGCATCAACAAGAAGAACAACAGCAACAGCAAGAACAACAACATCAGCAAGATCATCAAGATCAAAATTGGGCAGAAAGGTTAGCGTCTGCATTAATTTTTGACAGTGATCTTGCTGATAGTCAATACATTTCTATGCAAATACAGCAACAGCAAGAACAGCAAGAAGATCAACAGCATCAACAAGAACAACAACAAGATCAGCAACAGCAAGAACATCAAGAAGAACAACAAGAAAAGCAAAATCAGCAAGTTCGTTGGATAGAAAGATTGACATCTGCACCACTTATGGACAACTTGCTGAAAGTCAATACTTCGCAATGCAAGACCGATTAGAATTAAGAAACAGTCTTAATCGAAGGCTGATAGAATTAGAAAGCGAGCTTCAAGAAGAACTTGAAGAATATTTTAGGATACATCAAAATTTTCCTCACAGACAGCCTGTGGAAGTAGAAGACACAGAAGAAGAAGAAGAAGACGAAGAAGAAGAACAAGAACCAGAAGAAACAGGAGAAGAAGGACAACAATGTCCGAATTGTTTAACAAAAATTACAATTAAAGCAGACACTTTGCCTTGCAGGCACAATTTCTATTTAAATTGTATTGTAAAGTGGTGGGCAAAGAATAAAAGTTGTCCTTTATGCAGACAAACAGTTTGCAATATACTATTAGGGTAAAAATTGTAAAAGAAAAAACAAAAATATATAATATACATTTTTTTAAACTTATAAAAATCTCTTTTTATTTTTCTTAATTGTACATTTGAAAAAATTAATCAACGTTGGGCTACAAATGGTTTTTTGTTTTTTAATATTAAATATAAATTAATCAGTTGGTTTGCTCGTTTTTTAACCTTTTCTACTTCTTTTGTTTTATAAGTACAAAAACATGTATATGGTCCTGTTGTGGTTTTATCTGTTGACCATGGACAATTGTTGTAGTGCCATCCACGACAAGAATTTGTCATATGTAATTCATCGTTAACAATAAGATATCCATGGATTATTTCAAGTTCTTCTTTATGATCTTGTAGTAACTGTTCGTTAAAATCTAACAAAAATTGTTCTAGATCCATTTTATCTCAACTTTACTTTTAAACTGAATTTATATTTTAAAAAGAATCGTTTTTATAGAAAAAATTTTATGTATTAATTTATGAACTATCCATAGTGTACACTTGTCACATGTTTCGTGCATCAACAAATTCAATGTCTGTTTTACAATTAGTGTCTTGAATTCTTACAAGCTCTATTTCTCCATTACTTAATATTCTCTCAGTTTCAAATTCATGATATTCAAAGCATGAAATATTAAGTGATCGTTGCTTGAAATTACTGTTATAGGTACAGCGAATCGTTAATTCAATATCATCAGTAAATTGCAGCTTAAAATGTCTATAAAATGGATGAACGCTTTCAATTATACCTGCAATTTCACTTTCTTTTTTTAATTAAATTTTGCCTAAAAGCTTCAACTGCTTCTTCTATAGTAACATGTTTTGGTTCTGGCGCTTCTGTTGTAACAACTTCAGTTGTTGTTGATAATTGAGTTGTAGAAATATCGTTCTCAGCAGTATTATTTTTTACAGGGTTAACTGGTAAAGCTTCACTGACTGTTAAAAGTTGAAAAGATAAGTCTATTTGCACAGCATCATTGTTCGGTAATTGCAAAGCAAATTCTAAATTTCCTTTATTTCCTTGAATTGCATCTAATTTTATTGGTATAGGACCTCCTTTCGTGTAAGTTAAAAAAACGCTCGCTATTAAGAGACTAAATAATAGTTTAGACATTTTTGTTAATCGATGTTGAGTCAATGACAGTTAATTGTTATCTAACAATTAATTACATAAGTCATCATTTTTATTCATTTTATTTGCCAACTGTTCTTTAAGTGATGCAAGTTTAATTTCATCATTTATCAAATGAAGCATCTGATTATCACTGAAATTTATTTCTTCGTCTGTTTCATCAATTTCATGAAAGTTTCTATTTGATTCAACTACTTTTGAATTTCCATTCCAATTATCTTCATCACCAAATGGACAGTTTAAAAGAAATTTATTTATACTCTTAGATCTTACAGCGCCATCATAAACTTGACCAATTATAGTAATATCACCTCCGTAAACTTCTATTTTTACATGCTGATGCGTGGCAAACTTATGTTCATGTGTTGAATAAGTTGGAATAGACTCTCCACTTCTCATAGTAAGAACTAAACATTTATTACTATCTTCAGGTGTTACGTAAACTTTCATTATACTAGAAGATGAAACATTTACTTGTGTAATTCGAAAAGTAAACAATGCATTTGTACATGTACAAAATTTATAACCATTTTTTATAGTTTCACACCAAAACATGTTTGTATTGTAAATGACGTAATAGAACTACTGTTTTTGTTTTAAGTTAATATCTTTTTATTTAAATTTAAGATAAGAAATACATTTTTAAACTAATTCTTTTTTATCAATCCATGTATTATGTGCACTTGTAAAACCCAACCATTTTATAATAGCTTTATTACTTTTTTGTTTTAAAATTTTTTCAACGAGATATGTATCTGGATATTTTGTTCGAATTAGTTCTTGTTCATAAAATCTACCTTTTATTGGAATTCCTTGATAATCTTCGAGAATATACGTAACAGGGTTTGTATTCTGAATCTTTTTGATTTTAAATACTTCAGTTGTCCAGTTAGGTGTATAACCTTTTTCAAACACATGCTTAAATTTGCTAATGCGAACTTTATCACCTACTTTATATTTTGGTTTACGAAAAACTTTTAAATTACTATATACAGTTTTTAAAAGAATTTTTTCGTTTTTAGAATCTACATCAACAGGTTTCATTTTAATAGTTCTGTGTTTAGTGTTATTGTACATTTTGTTTATTTCGTTTATTTTATCAATCCATCGATAAGAACCATGCATACTGAATTCTTTCCATATCATTGCCTTTAAAGTTCTATAGAAACGTTCAACGACAGACGCCTTTAGTACACTATATGATGAATAGTGGTTGATATTATATTTTTTAATAAATTTCTTAAAATGATTGTTATAAAATTCTTTCCCAAGATCTGTTTGTAAATTTTTAGGAGAGTCTTTTGATGTACGAAGAATATTTTCTACAGCTTTAGCAACGTTAATTCCAGATTTCGATTTAATAGGAACTGCCCAAGCAAATTTGGAGAATACATCAATAACTGTGAGAAGAAATTTATATCCTTTATTATCTGTTGAATAATTTCCCATTTCAACTAAATCAGCTTGCCATAAATCATTAATTCCTTTCACTATTAATTTTCGTCTTTTAAAATTTTTACGTGCTGGTTTGTGAAGTTCTTCAACTACTTGTCTTTTACTCATTTTACGTCGAAATGCACATTTTTGTAATTTTTCATTAACTTTTATTCGTAAACTGGATGTTTACTTGGTGTAACTCTAAAAGTTTTTTGTACTGTAGTAGGGAGTTTTTCTTTGTTAATGTCTTTGAGTTTGCTTATTTCTTGTAATAAAAAACTGTCAGTATTTGAAATACTCTTCTGACAGTCAAAAATCAGTTCTTTAAGGCTTGGTAATCTATCCTCGATAGTTTGTAATCTGTCTTCATTATATGATTCTTTGAGTGAGTTTTTATTTAATATAGTTTTCAGTTGATTTATCATATTATCTACGTATTGCTTAGTAGTTGCATCATTGCTATCGATAGGTGTATTAATATTTGACACTCGCTTTAACTGTAAATCATAATTGCTATTTGATGATAAGTTAAATCCTATGCCAGATAGCTTTCGTTCACCTGGAGGCCCTCGTTCACCTGGAGGCCCTCGTTCACCTGGAGGCCCTCGTTCACCTGGAGGTCCTCGTTCACCTGAGAGGCCTCGTTCACCAGGAGGTCCTCGTTCAACAGGAGATCCTCGTTCACCAGGAAGACCTCGTTCACCTGGAGGACCTCTTTCTAGAACATATTTTATACGATTTTTTTGAACAGAAAAACGTCCAAATTTATTAACGCTCATCTTTTAAATGATGTATGTTTTTTACAAGTATCCTTTTTATATGATAATGTCAGCTTCTTTAAGTTCTTCGATAATTGAAACTATTTCATTACTATGATTATTGTTACCTGCATCTTGTGAAGCTAACAATAATCTTATCCTGTTTACTAACTCATTTGGATTATCCCAATAAACATAATCAGTTTTATTTCTGGTATATCTACATCTTTATGTCGACCCATACAAAAAAATTCTCTTATATTGTTTTGTTTTTCACAAGCCACATAATCAAACACAAATATAGAATTACATTTAGATTCATTTGGAGGTATAACATCGTTATTTTCTGTGAATGTATAGTAACCAAGTCCTTTTATAGGTGATAGTACTCGTTTTAAATATTCACATTTAGGTTGAACTAAAGATTTTGAATATACAGTGCCGGACACTTGATTACGCTCACTTGAATTTTTTTGAATTTGTTTAATTTTTCCAGTTCTTTCTGAAAACTAATGATGGATTTTTTTGATTTAATCCATTTTCAAACATTTCGGGTGAAAAAATTTCAGAATTTGGAAAAATACCAATAATTATTCAAGTTTATAAAAAATTTACCTTCAAGCAGAAGGACACTTGTTTACCCTCACCCATTTTATTGAGTTAAAGGGTTAAAATAAACGGGATGTTTCAATGTTTTTGTTGTTATTTCTAATATTTTATTGAGTTATCTTTATATTCCATAAATTTTAACGAACTTTTGGGTACAAAATTATAGAAATTTTGATTAAATTTCAATGAAATTTCACGCCAAGCCTTTAAAACTGCTGTCGCCAGTTCTTGCTTAGCGTAAACGTGTCCCATTAGCGTAAACGTGTCGAGAAAGGTAATCCCATACGTTTTCAATGATATTGAGGTCGGGCGATAACGCAGGACTCTCAAGGATTTCAATTTTGTTTATTGTAAATAAGAGTTTTTCTCTTTCAGCTGCGTGAATTGTACCATTATCTTGTTGAAACACCCAATGCTGACCTTCAAAAATGTGGTTCATTTTACCAATTTTATTATCTAAAAGTTCTAAGTACTTTCCAGAATTTTGTCGGCCTTCTAAAACGACAAAATCCACAATCCCATAGTACGAAATTTCACGCTCTACCATTATTGACCCGAGAGCACTATGTGGCCTGACTGATTAAGATAACTCAATAAAATATTAGACATAACAACAAAACATTGAAACATCCCGTTTATTTTAACCCTTTAACTCAATAAAATGGGTGAGGGTAAACAAGTGTCCTTCTGCTTGAAGGTAAATTTTTTATAAACTTGAATAATTATTGGTATTTTTCCAATTTCTGAAATTTTTTCACCCGAAATGTTTGAAAATGGATTAAATCAAAAAAATCCATCATTAGTTTTCAGAAAGAACTGGAAAAATTAAACAAATTCAAAAAAATTCAAGTAAGGGTAATCAAGTGTCCGGCACTGTATATATATATTTTCATATTTAAGTCCATGCGGATGTTCTAGTAAACTAATCATAACATTTGTTTTACCACAGTTAGATGGACCTACAATAATAGCTCTAATATTATTTGGTAGTAACGTACTATGTCTGCTTTTATTGCTGTTGTTGTTATTTGTTTTGAAGTCTACGTTTTGTACTAGTAATGTTTCACGTTGTTTAATAAGCCGCATTCTGAATAATAACTGATTAGAATTTTATATAAATACGGTATTTATAGATTAATTGTCGTTATTTCATTTCAGCTTTTGCTTTGAAACGATATAAAATGATTATTCATGAGAAAAACTATGTTAGTCGATATTCAACGCGTAAGGAAAAGGATTACTTAATTCATTAATAAACAAACTCTCATTCGAATTACATCTCCCAGGGTATCAATATTGTGCACCTGGTACAAAACTAAAAGAACGATTAGAAAGAGGAGACGAAGGGATAAATCCGTTAGACAAAGCTTGTAAAGAACACGATATATTTTATTCTAAACATCGTGATAACCACAGTCGACATATAGCTGATCGTCTTTTAGCAGAAAAGGCTTGGCAAAGAGCAACATAAAAAGACGCTAGTCTTAGTGAACGTACAAACTCATGGTTTGTTACTAACGCAATGAAAACTAAAGTAAAACTTGGAATGGGTGTTAAAAATAAAATTAAAACTAAAAACCAGAAAAACAAATCGAAACAACGAAAACATTTTCAACAAGCTGTTCAGAATGCGCGTAAAATTATTAAAGCACAAAAACCTAATGAGATACAAAAAGCAATAAAATTAGCTTTATCAGCAGCTACAAATATTTTGAAGAAAAAGAAATCAACGGTTGAAATACCTCGTGTCATCTCTGTACCCAAAACTGGCGGTGTTCTACCTTTTCTTGTTCCTCTTTTTGCAGGACTGTCAGCTGTAGGAGCATTATCTGGCGGAGCAGCAAAAATCGCAAAAGTAATCAATGAAGCTAAAAATGCACGTGAAAAAGTAACTGAAAATCAAAGACATAACAGAACTATAGAAACAATAGCGATGGGGAAAGGATTATATTTGAAACTGTACAGAAAAGGACTTGGATTGTTTTTAACACCTTATCCAAAAAACTCTTAAATAAGCTACCTAATAGACCTCTTAACGAATTTGATTTAAACAAATATTCAAAATTTATACCGCACTTCAGAAGTGTTTTTATGCGTAATAGATTACCAAAAAAACCTTGGAAAAAAGAATGTGGAATTGTTAATCTAGATGACGCAAGTGGACCAGGTACGCATTGGGTAGCTTATTATAAAAACAATAACTATAGAGAATATTTTGAGAGCTTTGGAAATTTGAAACCTCCTATAGAAATAATAAATTACTTAGGTAGTAATGTAAGATATAATTACAACAGACATCAAAATTTTAATTCATTTAACTGTGGACATTTGTGTTTAAAGTTTGTATATAACATATGTAAAGAAAATATATAAATAAATATGATAATTGTATATTCATTTAGTTAGTTTTTATTATATGACGAAGAAAGTACACTTCAATTCTCAAGTTAAAATTTTTTTTTATATAAGTGGGATTACGCTTATCGTCAAAGTCGTAAAGGAAATTGTGAAATATTCGCATGCGATCGTGAAAGATTTGATAGAAGAATTATCCAAGTTAGTGAAATTTTAAACTCAATTTTATCACTTGCTCATCGCCAAAAAGTGTATAACCAACGCTTTAAATAGAAGGTTTACAAATACAAATCAATTACTTAAATTACGTCCTTCAAGATGTCTATAACTTTAAATATTTCCCTCCTCTAGATTTACCAGTTAACTATGTCTGTGGTCTAGCTGATTTCCATACATATAATTCAATACCCAACGTTGATCATAACAATAATTTATTTCATATAGACAATGAAGTTATTAAGATACCTGTGGGGTCTTATGAAGTTGATGACATTACCAACTATTTGCAGATAGCGTTGGGAAAAACAAAAAGTAAACCTACAATCAGAATTCAAGCAAACAACAACACACTCAAAACAGAAATTAAAAGTACAGGAAAAATTTACTTCAACAAAGAACAATCTATTGGTCAACTTCTAGGTTTGACTAAGTCTAACTATCTGCTAACATGACACATATATCTGACTTGCCAGTAAATATCAATAAAGTGAATGCTATACGAATTGAATGTAATTTAACAATAGGCTCATACTGTAATAATGACTTTGTACATACTCTTCATGAATTTTCTCCTGATGTTGGTCCAGGGTATAAAATAACAGAAGTTCCTAAGAACGTAATTTATTTACCAGTTAACGTTAAACAAATCAGATCAGTTATAATTAAAATTGTTGATCGAGACGGAAATTTAGTAAATTTTAGAAACGAAAATATTACTGTTAGATTACATTTAAAACCAGAATAATAAAAAGATGATACTTTACAATAAAAATATAAATAAGATACAACATAGAAATGATGCTAGTTTGAGTTCAACTTTCAAAGAAGTAACATCGAAAACAAGAGTAAAATTATCAATTAAAAACAGAGAATTTCTTAAATCTCTAGGATTTGTTTTAAAAACTCATGATGAGTGATATATTGAATGTTTCACAACAAACTTACTTTGATGAACGAATAACGAAAAAAGAGTATCATACTTACTCTCCTTTTGTAGAAAGTATCAAAAATAACGATGAAATACGGATTTCAATACAAAATCAAGATGTAATTAATGGTTTAATGGTTTAATTCACAAGGGTGAGAAGAGGTTGGGATGCCTCGACACTGCAGCTTAAGAAAGCTTATTGTATCCCTCACCCTTTGTTTGTCTACATAAAGGCATTTATCCTTTTGGCAAGGAGAATAACGTACTTTATGTAGTCTAGATTTGAAAGATCTTCGAGATTTCTGCCCTCAGTGGTCTTCCATCTCCATCTTTCTAGTGCCACACATTCCTTCAGGATGTGTGTAGCTGTTTCTTCCTCTTCAAGACATAGCCTACAGTCTAGGTTATTCATATTGAAGCCTAGTTTTTGTAGGTGTACTTTAAACTTGTAATGTCCTGTTATTAGTCCAATTACAAGTCTAATAACTTTCCTTTCACATTTCAGTGTCAGGTCTGAAATCGCTCTGTTCGGTTCTTTTATAAGACCCCCAGAGCGTCTTTTTCCTCCATCAGAAATCCAGTGAATTTTATGCTGGTTTTGTACCCAATCATTCACCTTTTTCCTAATGAAGTTTTTAGTAATTCCCAGGGCGGGCTCTGGCCCCATCAGGGGTGTACTGCTATTCCTTTATGACCTGGCACCCACTTCACCAAAATATTGTTGTGGTTGTTTGCCAGTTCATTAAGGTTTTGTTTGCACTCTAGTACTACCCAAGAGTTGATTTTAACACTTTCCAGTGCTTTAATCGCCGCCTGGCTGTCCGTGAGAATGAGGATCGTTTTATTTCTATATCTCCTTCTTAAATTCTCTAGGACGCACAGGTTTATGGCGCATACTTCAGCCTGGAACACAGTGGCATATTCCCCGAGTGGGATTATTATATCCCTTCTAGGTCTTATCCCATGTATTCCGGCTCCCGTTCCTTCACCTGTCTTTGATCCATCCGTATACCAGATGAGATCTCCCTCCAGGTGACTGTCACGCGTTTCCTCCCAGCTTGTTATCTGGGTGAGGAATCTCTTTTCAAAGTTCATAGAAGTTTCAATGAAATCATGTCTCATTTCGAAACTTCTATCTTTGATTGTTTGTAGAATACTGGTATGCCCGGCTTCCACCAGGGGCTTCCAGTGTCTGTTCATATACAGCCTATACGCCGCTATCCTAGCTCGCCCCTTGATAACGAATTCAAGGGGAGGTACGTTTAGTATAGCTTCTAAGGCTGCCGTCGGGGTGCTTCTGAATGCTCCCGTTGTACACAGAAGGGCCAATCTTTGAATTCGTTCCAATTCAATTTTGGCCTTTTTCTGTTCTGTTTTGGGCCACCACACCAGTGACCCGTAGCTTATCATAGGTTTTAGGATCACATCGTACATCCAAAGTACCATATGTGGCCTAATTCCCCATGTATTACCGAGTGCCCTTTTAAGATTGAAAAGGGAGGTTTTTGCCTTTCTCGTAATTTCAGTCAGCTGCTCATTCCAGGTCAGTTTACTATCTAGGATGAGTCCTAGATATTTAACTTGTTTGGAAATCTCTAACTGACTGTTGAAAAAGACAAGAGGTTTTAGACCCTCCAACGTCTTTTTCCTCGTGAAGGGAACAAGGGCGGTTTTAGCTGGGTTTACCTTCAGGTTTTCCCTGCTACACCATTGCTCCACTATTTTCAGAGCCTTCTGCATTAACTCTGATATCGTATTTAGGAATTTTCCCCGGGTTATGATGACTATGTCATCCGCATAGCCCTGGGTGTAAAATCCTTTATTGTTTAGTTCGGTAATCAGGTCATCCACTACTAGATCCCACAGAAGTGGTGATAAGACACCTCCTTGTGGGGTCCCTCTGGTGACCGACATCCGTATGTCCACTCCTGTCAGAGTGGCTTGTACTATTCTGCTTCTTAACATGTGGCTTATCCACCTGCATATGGTGTTGCTTACACCATGTTTTTGAGCAGAACTTATGATAGAGTTATAAGAGGTGTTATCAAACGCCCCTTCTATGTCAATTAAAACCCCCAGAGTGGTTTCCTTGTTATGTAAACTATGCTCTATTTTTGCAACCAGTTGGTGCAGAGCAGTTTCACATGATTTACCTGGCTGATAGGCATGCTGATTGGAGCTCAAGGGTCTCTCAATCAGACAGGTTTCCCTGATGTGCCTTTCGACCAGTCTCTCAAACGTCTTCAAGATGAAGGACGATAGACTAATTGGTCTATAGGGTGGCCGTGCCGCTATTCAGGTGGGAGTCTCCATCTTATTTTGTGAAGAATGGGATGGGATGGAGACTTCCTCTTGGATAGTCGGAAGTTCGACTATAACCTCCTCGTGGTGGCTACCGGTAACAGACCGTTAAAGCTTGGCTTTGGTGCTGGCAAATATAGTCGGGCGTGTGTTCCCCTCCTATCCCCTCCCGATCCCTCCTTGTCTCCTACGCTCCTTCAGTCGTAATCCTTCTTGCGCTTCATTTCCCCTGGGCTGGATCAAGGTGTGATGCGACCCGTGCCGAGGATCAACCTGGCTGAGGGCCCAGTTTTAAAAATAGCTCAGTCGCTAACGGAGCCTCGGGGTTGACCTGGCGCCCCCCCGTAGTAAATAGCCTTGTCTACGTACAGGGACCTCTGCGTAGATCGACCTCTTTTGTCCCAAACTCGTGGGAATCTTATGGATTTATCAAAAAATAAAAATTTAAACAAAAACGAGGCCGGCTCTCGTTCCAAACCGGCAAAAAGAAGCTTGCCCAGAGGCTGGCTTCTAATACTTCGGCTGAGGGTAAGAGTGTGGCTAAAATGCCTAGCTCTAGCATACCCTCGGCTTCCAAACAGGTGGGAACTGGGACTCTTTTGTCTGGTTCTAGCCTTAAAGAGCCTCAACCAGGGTGTAGCAGTGGGCAAGGTAGCCTGGTCAAAAAGAAGGGCCACCCCCCATCTAAGCTCGCCTATAGGGAGAGGAAAAAGGCCTATCAGGTCAGGGACAGGATCCGTTCTATTCCTGTTGAGGATAGAACACCAGAGGATCTGAAATCCTTAGACTGGGCCACAAAAGTCATTGAAAGACGCGATGACAAAAAGCTGCTGGCTAACAAGCGGCAGCAGTCAACGGAAGAGGAGCAGCAGGTGGCGAAACGACCGAAGGTCGGCGCCACTGCAGCCCCGAAAAGGAAATTCAGCGAGGTGCTGAAAGATGCGATTACCGTGGGCGTTATTGACTGCGGTAATCCGGACGGCAGCATCTCGCTGTCGAATTGGAAGAAGGTGGAGGATGCGCTGCTCGATGTCTTCGAGCCAGTCATGACGCAGTTCCCCGGTGAACCACCTGTTTGCAGGGATGCTAGGTGGCACCAGGGGCACGTCAAGCTGGTATCGTGTGTCGGACAGCGATCCGAAACTTTGTACAGGGAGGCAATTTCCAGGCTTGGAGAAATCTGGCCTGGGGCTGACCTCAAGGTAGTCCGCAGGGAGGAGATACCCTGCAGACCAAGGGCTAGGGTCTGGATACCGGCACGCATGTCGGATCCAGAAAAGATCCTAGGCCTTATAAGAGCCTACAACCCTGGCCTAGCTACAGGTAACTGGAAGGTTGCCAGGGTTGAAGAGCCTAAGGGAGACTCCAGGCAGGCGGTGGTTATCGTCAACAAGGAGTCTCTACCAATCCTTTCGAGAACGCGGGGGCAAATTAGCTTTGGCTTTGGAGCTGTTACCCTGAAAGTGTATCGGAAGGATGAAACGGCTGCCGGGGGGAAGCCTGTGGAAGCAGGTTCTGCTCCTCAGACAAACCCTCCTGGAGAGGCGATGCTAGAGGAGTCCGCGGACTCCGAAGGTTACGGACCAACTTCGGAAGAGGACGAGCTGTTGAAGTCGTCCGACTCCGAAGAAGAGTCTAACATTACTGTGGTGCAGAAGCCTTCTGTGCATGAAGGTGATTCAGGTCAATCTGCACCACAGTAAAGCAGCCACGGCTAATCTCTTCCTTCGACTCAGTCAGGGGAAGGAGGACTTAGCCCTGGTGCAGGAACCCTGGCTAGTGGGTGGCAAAATCTGCGGGCTAAAAATCCCTGGATTTAATTTATTCTATGTAAGTAATGCGAGTAGACCTAGAAATTGCATTCTTGCTAGAAGACATTTTAATTTCTTTATTCTTCCACAGTTCTGCAACGACGACACAACAACGGTTGCTTTAGATCTGGGGAGGAGTCGCAGCATGTGGGTAGTGTCAGCCTACATGCCCTATGAACAGTCTGTTCCTACTCCAATGCTTCAGGCTCTTGTGGCAGACGCAGAGCAACGAAGAGCAGACGTTGTAGTAGGAGCGGATGCCAACGCTCACAGCTCTATGTGGGGGAGCAGTGATACAAATGAAAGAGGTGAGTTACTTTTAGATTTCATTTTAAGTACTAACCTCACTATCTGTAACAGAGGTTCAACACCCACCTTTGTTATTAGGAACAGGGAGGAGGTGTTTAATCTCACCCTTACCACTGCCCACTCAGTCGAGGTTTGTGACTGGAGGGTTAGTGAGGGATTTTCCTTCTCAGACCATAGGTATATACTTTTTAGTTTAGATATAGGAAGGATGGCTGAGGAGGAGTGTTTCAGGAACAGGAAAAGGACGGACTGGGGGAGATACAGGGAAGCAGTAAGGAAACTGCTTCCGGGGGCCCCTCCGTGCGTTATTACCTGTTCCGAGCAGTTGGACAGGGCTGTAGAAAGGTTGACTGAAGCCCTGAATAGGGCAACAGTTGAGTCTTGTCCAGTTTCTAAACCCAGAGGTAAGTTCAAACCTCCGTGGTGGTCTGCTGAGCTTGCCGAGTTAAGGAAGTTAAGTCGGCAGGCTTTCAATAAAGCCAAATTTACTAAGGCTGAATCAGACTGGAAGCTTTACAAGGGAAAGCTGAAGGTCTATAAAAAGGAGCTGAGGAAGTCTCAGCGGCTCTCGTGGAAGATTTTCTGCAGCTCCGTTATGGAGGTTACAGAAGCCTCTAGACTCAGGAAGATCCTGGCACAAAATCCGGTGTCTCCGACTTCTCTCCAGAATATTGCGGGAAGTTGGATGAGAACTGGAGAGGAAGTGCTAGGGCTGCTTATGGATACCCATTTTCCGAAAGGTGATGAGGTAGCCTCTATAACTGAGTCGACTGGGAGGGGAGTTTCTGACTCCATTCCGGTTGGCTTTAGTGAATATGGCAAGATTGAATGGGCTATACGCTCGTTCAAGCCATTTAAATCTGCTGGTCCGGATGGGATTATTCCAGCAGAACTTCAACAGGTGGAGGATATCATCATCCCCTGGCTTAAGGTGATTTTTGATGCCTCCCTGGCGCTAGGGCATATTCCCTCCTTGTGGAGGGAGGTGAGAGTACTTTTATACCGAAAGCGGGTAAAAGCTCCCATCACAAGCCTGGCGACTTCCGACCCATCAGTCTTTCTTCTTTTATGTTAAAAACCATGGAAAGGCTGGTGGACCTATATCTTAGAAGTAGCATCGGGGATGCGCTGTCCAAGTCTCAGCACATATTGTCCTGTTCAGCGTGACCACTCTTTTAGCCAACTCCCAATCTACCGTCTTCGCCCTTAGATTGAGCTCATCGAAGGCAGATTGGTCATCGGTTTCCAGAAAGGTTTCACATTCTGGAAAGTGCGTATGTAACAGTACCTCCAGTGTGTCCCTTTCGTTTTTCGTGTGAATCCCATCCTTGGTCTTTAGAAGGCCCAAGGGATTGGTGGGATTTTTGGCCAAAGCCCTGTGGAGTCTGGCCCCTTCTGAGATTGAAGTTATCTCCCCACAGAAGGATTTCCACGAGTTACTTTTGGCTTCACGAATCTTTTTGTTATAATGAGTCAGTGTTTGTCTATAGACATCCCACTGTCCTGTCTTCTTCGCTTTATTGAAGAATTTTCTTACTTTTGTCCTTAAGGCATCAAGTTCTTTGGTCCACCAGTTTATTGGCTTCCTGCTGGACCGCCTTGATATAGGACAGCTTTCTTGATAAGAGGCGAGAACAACCTCCGTTAGTTGTTCTGAGGCTACCTCTAAGTCAAGTGTATCCTTAATGGACTTTTTAAGGTTTTTTACCCCCTCGTTCACTTTTTTACTGAACAAGGCCCAATTTGTTCTGCGCGGGTTACGATACATAATGTTTGGTCTATCTATGCCCTCGATAGCCATCATTATGTACCTATGGTCAGAGAGAGACGGTTCTCTAGAGACCTCCCACTTACAGATATTGGGCTCTACTTTACTTGACGACAGGGTTATGTCGATTACTTCTTCGCGTATCGCGTTTATAAAAGTGGGTTCGTTACCTTTGTTGATTATACTTATATTATGAGTAATAATAAAGTCTAAAAGGTACTCACCTCTTCTATGTGTATTGGAGCTCCCCCAAATGGTGTGGTGCGCATTGGCATCTGCTCCAATAAGGTACTGGAGGTTATTGTCTTCACAGTACTCAACCAGACTCTCCAGCTCTTTGGTTGGTGGAGGGTCTGTCGAATCGTACGGAAGGTAGGCAGATGCTAGGGTAATTGTCCTACATCCTCCCTCCGTAACGATTGTCAGATTCCCTGCAATCAGGTCCCTGAAAAAGAGATTTTGCAAGGTTAAAATCTGTAAGCCATTCTTGACAAATGTGCAAGACCTTGGCTTGTCTGCATGTAAGTCGTAAATAACCTTACCTGCTAGTGTTCCGAGCCCCATAACCCTGTTCTTCACTATCCAGGGTTCCTGGATTAGGGCCACGTCTATTCCCTCTGCAGTAATCAGCCTGCAGAGAGACGCTGTAGCAGCCCTACTATGCTGAAAGTTTATTTGCACAACCTTCAGCATGTGTGGGCTTTGACAGCACTCGGAAGTTTAGTTGAGAGAAACCGAGGTACGCTTTGTAACCCGTTTCTCTCAACGCTTCCGCTGACTTCTCGTCAAGGTAGAGGACCAGGTTCATGCCCTGTTCCTCTTCCCTGGAGCTACAAATACTCCAGTCTTCTGTGTTCAGCCCCATGTTCTGGGTCTTCAGAAGCTGGAGTATTTTTTGGGGTGATTTCTCCCCCAAAAGATCCGTATTTGGGATAGTGACCAGGACTTTGGTTGTCCTTACAATCTCCTTTGCTTCCCCAACTCGGAGGATCGCGCCCTCCCATGGGGTGATCAAAGGGACTGTAAGTTTCAACCAGTCCTTGGCAGCCTGGTTGGCACAGGTTACGAATAGCACGCCCTTATCAAAGAAGCTATTCGTGAACTGAGGCCCTTTGGAGGGTTCACACCTCCAGACCTCTGCCAGAATAGCTCTCTGAACCAGGCGCGCCTTCTCCTGGTCCAACTTAGCTTCTGGGTAGCCTTCTAGGACTACCGCCATTTTCAAGGCAGACACCACCTGCCTGTAGGTGAGCCCCGTCTCCACCTCCGAGGAGGGGCCGGGTTGTCCTACCGCAGGTGGTACCTGTTTTGTCTTTTTGACAGGGGGTTTCGGTGTTCCCCCCTGATTCGGAGAGGTAGAGCTCTCCGACCTCGCCCGCTTCAGGATTTTGCCGGTCTGTTGCTTCCCAGCACCCTGAGCGGCTTGATTTCTTTTGCGAGGTATGTAAGCCTCGCCTCTTGCCCGGGCAGCCTCTCTGACGAGTTTTCGCCTTTGCGCCCCGGACAGTTTTTTGTCTGCTAGCTTGAGCTTGCTCAAGCCAGCAGTAGTCGTTTGTACATCGGAAACTACTGGTCGTGTGGGTGATCCACTTCCCTGTAGACCCGATGTACTCGCGATTACCTGATAAGTTTTAGGGGTGTGATCAGGTTCTCCCCCTTTAATTGTTTTATTTTGGTTGGTATCCATTTTTGGTCCCACGAGTTTGGAGTAAAAACGGTCGCCATATGCAGTGACTCCTGTACATATGGAAGGCTAATTACTCTAGGGGGTCACCTGGTACCCTAGAGGCTCCGTTAGCGGTATCATTTGCCCCTGATACCATTCACTCCTCGGCACGGGTCGCATAACACCTTGAGTTAGGGGTTTTTGGTTGCGTTTGGTTTCATTCCCTCCACGTTTATATCTTCCACTTTTTCAAGTAGATTAATACAAACGTCTCATTGGGAACTACTCAGCCGCCCCACCACGACAAGGCGCAACCTCCGGGGGGAAATCAAGATGTATACGTACTTCCAAGTGAAAGTATTGTTTACACATTTGCACACTAACAAAAATTGATGGCACAGTTTTACCTTACTATAAGCTTAACAACAACAGTATGGCATATTTATTTGATGAAATACGTTATGAATTAAATGGCGTTGAAATTGATCGCACTAGAAATGTTGGAATTACTACTTCTTTAAAAAATTACATATCGTTAAATAAAAATGAAAGTTATATGCTCTATAATGCAGAATGGGCACCAAACGATACTATAAGTCCTACATCAGGGAATTTTAGTTTTTGTATTCCTTTGAAAATGTTATTAAGTTTTGCTGAAGATTATAAAAAAATCATTACAAATGCGAGACACGACTTGTAAATGACAATTCTAACTTCAAACAACAAGTGACAATTCTAAACTTACAATTTCAAAAGTGTTATGGAAAATACCACATGTTAGTGTATCAGATGAAGAAAGACTTCGTTTACTTAAATTTGTACAAAATGGAAAACCATCTCGTATAAGTTTTCGAAGCTGGGATTTATATGAATATCCTAACGCACCACAAACAGATCATCTTGTTTGGACTGTTAAGACTACAACACAATTAGAAAAGCCACGATTTGTTATTGTTTGTTTACAGACAGATAAAGAAAATAAGAAAGACAAAGATGCTACTAAATTTGATCAGTGTAAACTCAATAACATCAAAGTTTATTTAAATTCTGAAATATATCCGTATGATAATTTAAATATTTTATACAGTACGCTATGCTTTACTGTATGATATAGTATGTATACGAAATTTCAAGAATCGTATTATGGGAAAGAAAATCAACCATTACTAAAATGGAATGAATTTAAAGAATCATCACCAATTGCTGTTATTGACTGTTCGCATCGAAATGAATTTATTAAATCTGGTCCAGTAGATGTAAGAATACTTTTACAAGTAGAAGATACATTAGTTTATGTCAAAGGTGAAGAAAAAAGATTATTTATGAGTAAACCATTCAAGAAAAAAATTATAGTCTATGATATAGATGAATTAGGATGTCCAAATTTACATACTTTACGGCAAAACCATTCTAACATTTTACGGTGTGTTACACATGATGGTTGTTGTGCTTTACAAAATACATTTATTTTAAGACATTACGTAGATGAAAATTTAAATGAAACAGTGTAATTTTTATAAATAAAATTTATTAAAAGTAAAGTAAAATACAAATATTTTTTATTTATCACTTAACCTATAATGTCCCCATGCATATGTACTTATTCTATCTTCATTCACACGTCGCTTATCATCTATATAACTTAATGATATCTTATGTATATTTTGAGTATATAATGTATGTATTTGAGACTTGAAAACTAACATGCTACTATAAAATATTTGTTTTTTATACAAACAATCTCTATAATTATCTATACTTAATTTATCTACAATTGTTTTCTTTACACCTTTAGCTTTTTTAACTACTTTGCTATTCTCTACATCTATTGAATACATTTTTGATTTAAGTCCTATAAATTCTTTCATTATTCTGCCATTGTTTTTATCTTTCATTAATCCTAATACTTTTTTATTTTTTAATGGTATGTTGTATAAATTATCTGGAGCATATTCTGAAGTATCAAATCTACTAATATCTATTATCTATCCATATTTTTCTGAAGATTCTTCATTTGGTCTGATATTTCAAAGGAAATTGAGAAAAAACTGCTGGAACACGAGATCTTTCATATATTCTCGATATTGGCAGTTTGTACAAGTGAAGTGTAAGGAAAACCACTGGAAAGGCATATTATTCCAATATTCTTCATTTGGCCTGATAGTTCAAAGAAATTGAGAAAAAACTGCTGGAACACGAGATCTTTCATATATTCTCGATATTGGCAGTTTGAACAAGTGAAATGTAAGGAAAACCACTGGAACGCCATATTTTACTGAAGATTCTTCATTTGGCCTGATATTTCAAAGGAAATTGAGAAAAAACTGCTGGAGCACGAGATCTTTCATATATTCTCGATATTGGCAGTTTGTACAAGTGAAATGTAAGTAAAACAACTGGAACGCCACATTTTTCTGAAGATTCTTCATTTGGCCTGATATTTCAGAGGAAATTGCGAAAAAACTAAATCGACTTCTAAAATGTACCCAATATCAAGTTGTCTAGTATTGTTCTGATATTAATGTCTTCAAGATTTTCAACCCATTTAAAGTTAGAATAAGGTAAAGCTTGAGACATAGCCCATCCATACAAATTGTTAGCATCTACATATGTTAAGTATTTTCAAGGTTTAGTATTATCAAAGCTATTCAAGTACTTATTGTTTGCTATTGAATGTCTGTGTGAACATTGTGTAATTCCTCCTCTAATACCTTTCTTGATAAAATTATACATATTAATGTCTGTTAAAAGCTGAAGATTTATTCCTGTTAGTTTAAGCATGGCGTCCCACGATAATCCAGGTGTTGTGTAGTATTGGCAAGGATCTAATGAATATATACTTTTGCATACTTTTCTATAGTTTTCGAAAACATCAGTTATCAAATACAGTTCTAAATAATCCCAACCACTTACAATTAAATTTTTCCCAAATCATTAACGCATGTGAATAATCTGCATTATTAGATTTACTGTTTGTTAATTTGTTATCAAAACTTTCTATTTCAAAATCGTCTGGTGTTAAATTTTTAACTAAAGAGCCAAGGCTAGATTGCATGAATCTAACAGAATCTAAGAACCTTAAATCAATTGTGTCTTTGTTATTTACGTAGATACGTTTTGATAAAGATACATATAATTCTTTATTAAGCGGGATCAAATTTATGTCTCCATCAATCTTTGAAAGTTCTTTTACAAATAAATGACAGTCATATCCAGAGAAATTATGAAACAAAACAGGAAAAAATTTTGGTACTTGATAACGCAAATTACATTCATTATGAGCTGGACCTCTATATTTTCCTGTTAGATGACAATGATCAGCAACTCTAACGTTTCCTAAAAACTTCTTGCTATATGACACATTTTGCTTTGTTCTTGTATTTTAAGTTGATATGGTGTTAGCGGATCCATAGACTTTGAGTTCATAATGTGGTTATGATAAACATAAAGTATGTCTTCAATCAATGATTGCACAAATTTTGTTGGCGAGTCTTTTCCTTTGTACAGTTTCAATTTATTTAAACTATTATCATACGAACATTTTATGTAGTAAGCAAATGCGCAAGGAACATGTTGCTGAATATTTGTTGTAGATGACCCTGATGGATTAGGTAGACAAGAATCTATATCTTGAAGAATACATTAAAAGTCTGCATAAACAGTGAATGGGACTTCTAACTGTCGTTCGTATTTTTCAAATTTTAGTTCACAGTTTTCAAGTGATGGCATCAAAGTAACAATCTTGCTGCATTCTTTTTTGTGTGTCTCATAAGCTTCATTAGCAGAAAAGTGCTGTAAACAAGAGTTGCACAGATATACCATATGCTCATGCTTTGTTATTTGACTTTTAATTAATCTCGAAATATTTTTTATCCAAACGTAATGGCTTTTATCGTTGTCTTGAATTAGTAGAAGATTAATGCGTTTATTTTTCTCCTAGATTGTACAACAGAAAGGACCAACTATCTTGCAGTTGTTTTGACTTATCTCTTCATAACCGAATACGTTTATGCTATTATCTAGATTCATTTCTTCAAATTTCTGTATATCTGAAAGTTTTAACGGAAATTTAAGATTTCTAAATTCTAATTTAATATTGTTTCGTAATATAATTGTACTAGCAGTTTTACCTTGAATAAAGTAAGATGATTTTCGGTTGTTTTTGTGTTGGTTGTCAACTGGATATAAAGCTGATATAACTGCCCACTTAAAACAATATCATCTGAATTTTTGACATTGACACATGCATGTTTTTGTTGAATATATTGCGGTAGTGGTAGGTACTGCGATCCCTTAATTGGTTTGTATTGGTTAATGTTAATTTCAATATGACTTATCCTGATCAATGTCTAACCGCTATAACGGTCTTGGAATTCTTGCATCTTTGTGTGAATTTTATCAATCATGTTCTTGAAGATTGATAGTGTTTCAGTGTCATCACGTAGAATCACCATTTTAGATTGAAAAGACTATTGATAAAACCATATCTTCTTCTTCATTATCATTCACCTTAGTGAATTTAACGTATTCTGCAAACAATTCAAAATTAAATTTATACGAATTGTGTTTATACAACAGATTTTTTAAATCTTTATTTTTTGTGTGAAATTGTTTATTACGTCAGCGAGGAGGTTTTGATGTATTGTTACGTTTCGTATGTAAGCTGTTGTCTTATCGAAACTGAATTTTAAGACTGTCACATGTTTTTTCATTAAATGCATATTTTCATCATCATGTTTTTCTAGGTTCTGTATTCTATTGTAGATGTTTTGTGCGTCACTGGCATCCATTGTTCCAAATAGGTATTTGCTAAGCTTGCCTACTCCATCGAATAATTCTCTTTTTTGCCGGTTATTTTGTTTCCCTAAATAAAATTCAATTTCTTCTGTTTGTGTTTTTATTCGATTGATAATTGATGTTATTTCATTATGCCAGGAATCACAATTTTCCCGATGCTTTCCTAAATGTTTACAAGTGTTATAAGCTATTTCCTCAGAATTCTTTACAAATTCTAACGTTTTTTTAGGGTGTATGGAGGTGAGTTTTGTGTATATTGTCCAGCTACTTTGATAAATAAAGGCTTTTCCTAGGGATTCCAGCATTATCCCATTTGAATTGAACTTATTTACTCTAATCTGCCCTTGTACCACGGTGGTAATAATGATTGCAATTAATAATGTGATAGCCATTTTTCCTACAAGAAACAAAGTAGCCGGTTAATTTTCTTTATAAGTGTACTTCTTAATATAGATGTATTGGCGTATAGTTATGACCTATCATATTTATTCTCTCCGAACTTATTCGTTAGCATTGGTTTTAATGCTATTATTATTTTTTTTAATTCCTATTTTGGCCTGGGTTGCCAGTCGTACAAATTGTTTTTTTTTTTTTAAATTTTACGTTTATGTTATCTCATTTTTATATTTATTTTTTGCACCTGCATACAATCTGTTTTTTTTTTTTTTACATTCATGTAACCCTTATAATACAACCCTATTATGTGTTTTCGCCTACGCATTTAATTTTTTTTTTTTCATTTTTTTTTAAATGGATTATTTAGAATTGTACATTAGAATTTTCTTCTTTGTATAACGGTAGTACTGAACTCTTAATTTTGGTGCCTGTATAGGTGAGATACTTAAATTTTGCATAATTGCATTTTTACCTACCTTTACATTAATATCGGTAACTCTCATACAAAGTTTTCAAAGTTAGCCATAAGAATTGACAATTATTGCATTCATGATTGTTAAATTCAGTTCTTTATCGAGTTTGCGGCAATTGATACGCTTAGTGTTGTTTTTTGCTGTTTAGTCATTTTTGTAATATATATGTACTATTAGGTGAAAATAAAAAAAAATCCTCGTGTAAAATAAGATATAATGGTAAATATTCTTTTGATGGTTCTATTTTTTTTATTTGTAGTCATTATTTTCAATTTGTTTTTTTTTTTTTGTTTTTTTTTTTTTTTTTTTTTTTTTTTTGTATAATTATATTGTGTATCGTTTTTTGTTTTTTTTCGAATATTCTTTATGTGGCTTAAAAAAAATTTTTTTTAATGTATAACTATATTGTGTTTCGTTTTTTTTTTGAATATTCTTTATGTAATTTCTAGGAATTTTCAATAATAATTGAAGTCGTCGAAGACGTTTTGCGAGCTCCCCGACGGGCCCCGGTGGGGGTGTCCTGGCCCAGCGTGGAGGACGGTCTGGAGTGGCTGACGTCAGTCACTCCTGGTTTAGAAATTGTAGTCCAACCTGATGGGGAGAACTATATTTTATCTTATGGTGCCATTTCAGGGGCTTGTGTGGTAAGTATTTTGTTTTCTTTTCTTAGACGATGGGTGAATTTTTTAACCATTTTTGATTCTTTTGGTTTTTATTTTTATTTTATTTTCAGATTGAACGTGAGTTTACAGCGAATGACTACACTGTTTTCGTCCGATGGAAGGACTATCTTGCTGCATACATGCGAATTTTGCATCGACGAGGATACTTGCCTCATCGTTTCTACCACTAGGATACTTACTATGGATGTGGTTTTCTATATAAATATATATATAAAAGTATAAGTATAGTAAAATAAAAAAAAAAAAAAAAATTTGTATCAGTTAAAATTTACTTGTTTATATTTTATATCCCTTAATTTTCTCCTATCCCTTAGAACTTTGAGTTGTTTAAATTTTTCGGTTGTCCTTACATTTTGGTGGAACATTTTGTTTTTGGTTTTGGTTTCCGTAAATCGACAACTTCTCGACCTCGTTTCTCATTCATTTAGGTTATAGGCCTATTTTCATGAAATTTTACGTAACCCTTGTCCTGACTAAATTATTTTCTTTAAGTGCAACAGAATGTTGAAAAAGGACTTCGTTTCTGTGTTATAAGGACTCAAAGTTGACGAAAATGAGAATTTTTCTCCACTTTACGACCTGATTTTTCAAAAACCCTTGGACCGATTTTATTTTCATGAAATTTTACATAAACCTATTTCTAACTAAATTATTTTCATTGAGTGGAAAAATTTTTCGAAAAAATTGAAAAAAAGTCAAAACATGTTTAATGAAAAAGTCCTTTGACTTTGTTTGAATATATCTCTTATTAGACAGCACATTTTTAAGATTTTTACAATGGAAAAACAATATGTGAACTCTTCTTGACCATTTATTACAAAAACCAAGTGCAAATCTAAAGTTTTGATTTATAAGCAAAAGAAAATTGCATATTTTTCATTGAAATTTTCGAAATTTTGCTATGTTTTTTTGATTTACATATTTTTTTCTATGAAATCTATTAAAAGGGTTCAGGCAAATTGAGATAGATGACTTTGCCTAATTCATTCTATGAATTGGTACGCACACGTACTTAGTACTACATGTTAGCAGAGAACATAAATTTTCACGTGTAATATATTTATGTACATATAGTATATGTATGTACGTACAGTATATATAGTATAGTACGTACTACATATGGATAGGAAAATTTTTTTTGGCATTTTTTATGCGTATAAAATTAAAATTTTTAAACGTTTTGTAAATCACAGCTGATATGATATCATTAAATTAGAATTACACACATGCGCACATATGTACGTATAAAATTTTTTATATTACCAATATATCAAAATATAATACATGATGGACGGAAAAAATCATAATAATTATGTAAACATGTGCATCAATTAATAAACTGTACATTGTGATGTAAGATATGTACATGAGTACATGTAAATGCATATGATATATGATATTCATACATACATACATATGTACATATCAGCGCAAATGAATTTACGTACGTAGTATACAAATGTGTATATTATGCATTGTGTATTATACGTATCTATTACTAGACAGTATGTTATTTTAGTTTTTGGATAACTGAAGAAAAAACATTATTGAAAATTGATACCGCAGACAATGTACATACATATGACACTGCATACTGTATGTATGTAAGTATGCATATAAATGTAGATCTATGTGAAGTATGAACATAGAGGTATTTATACTAAACACATGAAAATAACAATTGTGTAGTATATATGTACTTATACATAGGCGTACTCAGGGGCAGTGGCAGCTGCTGACGTCACAAAAGTCATTGTGAGTGCATGAGGTCAAAGAGATGTCAATGCGTGTGCGTTATCCGTGCCTGAAGTCAAGGGGGGATCAATGCGTGTGCGTTATCAGTGCTTGAAGTCAAGGGGGGATCAATGGGTGTGCGTTATCTGGATTCGCGTGTACGTTATCAGTAAAGAGGTACACGAGGTGAATGCATGCGCTTGGTGAAGTTATTGTTTTGATCAAGAATTTGGTTATCACGATGTGAGGGTACAAAGGTCAATATGGGTGTTTTATCACTACGTCATTTTGTTAAAGCTTTTTAATTGTTTGCTATATTGTGCGTTATCAGTAGAGAAAGACATGAGTTGTATGCATATGATTGTTAAAAGTTTTGTTTTGATAAAGAATTTAGTTATCAGAATGTGAGAGATCAAAAAGGTTAATACTAGTGCGTAATCAAAGACTGTTCTGGAAAAAAGACAGTGACTATTAACTGTATTGTGCGGTATCAGTTGATTATTCTTTATATTGTTTTAATTAGTTATCATCTTTTGCGGTTTCATTCAAGGTTAAATTTTTTTATATAAATTGTTGCAAATCTGCTGAGGGTTGATTAGTGTAATCAATCGCTTGTAGTGAAAACAATATTTATAGAAAAGTTTGTATTCAAAACACAATTCAGAATGAAAAGTTTTTTACGTGAAGTCTGTGGAAGCGGGTTTACTTTGAAAGATAGTTTTAAGACATTACATCAGTACATGGAGACCGAATGTACTGTCAAATTTGTAAAAAAAGTAATTCTCGCAAGGACAAATTGTTAGCACATATGAGAAGCGTACACACAGTAAATGTGAATTCAATCGTCGTACATGAACAGACCAATCAGCTTTCATCGTCAAAAAAACATCGTTTAAATGAACCAACAGATAATGAATTGAGTAGGCTGTGTTCTGCATGAAATAAAGAAATTTTAGTTGAAGATTGGAGTTACCACTTAAGAACGAACTCTCATAAACAAAATACAGCGCAAGCAATAAATGATGAATTAAAGGTTGTAAAAAGTGGTTTTGAAGAAAGAATAGAAACACTTTTGTATGAAAATAAAAATGAGTCAAACTTGGATCCACTTAAGTTTTTCGAATCATCTAAGCAAACGATTATGATATGATTTCCACCATTTGGTCATGAATAGTTGCAATAATCGCTTGTTTCTTTTCTCTTTGTTACATGGTATTTTTATGAACTGAATTCATATGCTTTAAAGTCCAATGGGGTACCACGTGACTTGTATTTAAAATCTTACTTTTTACATAGTACACCTAAATAGTTCCAGCTTATAACTTCGTTTTTCTATTAAATTTCATTATTGTCACATAAAACTTACATTGAAGGCATACAAGGATGTTCAAAATGATTAATCTCGTTGTTACATTTTTTAAGCAGCTCTAGAAATAGATGCGAAGGATTTTTTGTTTTTATTGTGTTATAATGAATTTCTAAAAACCGAGTTTACGTAAATATTGTAAACTCCAATACAAGGTCAATTTTTTAAAATTTGATTTCCACCATTTGGTCATGAATAGTTGCAATAATCGTTTGTTTCGTTTCTCATTATTATCTGGCATTTGAGGAACTAACTTTATATGCTTTAAAGTCCAATGGAGTACCAAGTGATTTGTGTATAAAATCTTACTTTTTACATTGTACAGCTTAATAGTTCCAGCTTATAACTTCGTTTTTCTATTAAATTTCATTAGTGTCAAATAAAACTTACATTGAAGGCATACAAGGATGTTCAAAATATTTATTCTCGTTGTTATATTTTTTATGCAGCTCTAGAAATACATGCGAAGGATTTTTTGTTTTTATTGTATTATACTGAATTTCTAAAAACCGAGTTTACGTAAATATTGTAAACTCCAATACAAGGTCAATTTTTCAAAATTTGATTTCTACCATTTGGTCATGAATAGTTGCAATAATCGCTTGTTTCGTTTCTCATTGTTATATGGTATTTTTATGAACTGAATTCATATGTTTTAAAGTCCAATGGGGTACCACGTGACTTGTATTTAAAATCTTACTTTTTACATTGTACAGCTTAATAGTTCCAGCTTATAACTTCGTTTTGCTATTAAATTTCATTAGTGTCAAATAAAATTTACATTGAAGGCATACAAGGATGTTCAAAATGATTATTCTCGTTGTTATATTTTTTATGCAGCTCTAGAAATACATGCGAAGGATTTTTTGTTTTTATTGTATTATACTGAATTTCTAAAAACCGCGTTTACGTAAATATTGTAAACTCCAATACAAGGTCAATTTTTTAAAATTTGATTTCTACCATTTGGTCATGAATAGTTGCAATAATCGCTTGTTTCTTTTCTCTTTGTTATATGGTATTTTTATGAACTGAATTCATATGTTTTAAAGTCCAATGGGGTACCACGTGACTTGTATTTATATCTTACTTTTTACATTGTACAGCTTAATAGTTCCAGCTTATAACTTCGTTTTGCTATAAAATTTCATTATTGTCACATAAAACTTACTTTGAAGGCATACAAGGATGTTCAAAATGATTAATCTCGTTGTTATATAGTATTTTTATGCAGCTCTAGAAATAGATGCGAAGGATTTTTTGTTTTTATTGTATTATACTGAATTTCTAAATACCGAGTTTACGTAAATGTTGTAAACTCCAATACAAGGTCAATTTTTTAAAATTTGATTTCTACCATTTGGTCATGAATAGTTGCAATAATCGCTTGTTTCTTTTCTCTTTGTTATATGGTATTTTTATGAACTGAATTCATATGTTTTAAAGTCCAATGGGGTACCACGTGACTTGTATTTAAAATCTTACTTTTTACATTGTACAGCTTAATAGTTCCAGCTTATAACTTCGTTTTGCTATAAAATTTCATTATTGTCACATAAATTTTACTTTGAAGGCATACAAGGATGTTCAAAATAATTATTCTCGTTGTTATATTTTTTATGCAGCTCTAGAAATACATGCGAAGGATTTTTTGTTTTTATTGTATTAAAATGAATTTCTAAAAACCGAGTGTACGTAAATATTGTAAACTCCAATACAAGGTCAATTTTTAAAATATGATTTCCATCATTTGGTCATGAATAGTTGCAATAATCGCTTGTTTCGTTTCTCAATATTATCTGGCATTTTAGGAACTAATTTTATATGCTTTAAAGTCCAATGGAGTACCACGTGATTTGTGTATAAAATCTTACTTTTTACATAGTACACCTAAATAGTTCCAGCTTATAACTTCGTTTTTCTATTAAATTTCATTAGTGTCAAATAAAACTTACATTGAAGGCATACAAGGATGTGCAAAATGATTAATTTCGTTGTTATATTTTTTATGCAGCTCTAGAAAATGATGCGAAGGATTTTTTGTTTTTATTGTATTATACTGAATTTCTAAAAACCGAGTTTACGTAAATATTGTAAACTCCAATACAAGGTCAATTTTTTAAAATTTGATTTCTACCATTTGGTCATGAATAGTTGCAATAATCGCTTGTTTCTTTTCTCTTTGTTATATGGTATTTTTATGAACTGAATTCATATGCTTTAAAGTCCAATGGGGTACCACGTGACTTGGGTATAAAATCATTCTTTTCACAAAGCACACCTAAATAGTTCCAGCTTATAACTTCGTTTTGCTATAAAATTTCATTATTGTCACATAAAACTTACTATGAAGGCATACAAGGATGTTCAAAATGATTATTCTCGTTGTTATATTTTTTATGCAGCTCTAGAAATAGATGCGAAGGATTTTTTGTTTTTATTGTATTAT